>CM033623.1:22173216-23392678 GCA_019453435.1 Rhinogobius similis | reverse complement strand
CACACACACACATTGTTCCACTGTTGGAGAAGAGGCCCTGACCACCCACTTTGTGTCTCCAGGGAGAAGGCAGCGGCGGCCATTTTATCATGACCCCGGCCTCAGCCTTAACTTCAGCGTAACAATGCAGCTATCCATCATTTTCATGACAGCACAACGTCTGTGCCATTAAATGATAAAAAGGCACACTCCAGTCAAGTCTATCATTGCAAAATTATTGTTAATTTCTCTCATTTAGAGTTGGTCAATACATTTGAGTGCAAAAGTAAAATAATTACAGTGGAAGTACAAGCTGGAAATAGATTTGCTTTTGTTATTAATCTAACTGTTATTATTATACTTTAAAATATACTTCTTTTACAAATTACATTTCAGCCACAGTATTCAATTAATAAATGCTTCAATCATTTGAATCATTTAACATTCCTTAATATTCCTCAATATTAAAATGTACTCGTGTCTGTACTTTGAAAGTCGTTCATTGAAAATCCTAGAAACCTTTGAATATAATATTATGAAGCCTCTAGGCAGTCTAAATCATAGGGTAGTTAGACTGCAAACAAACTGATCTGTGTACAGGAGCTTTTCGCAGTCCATGCAAATTACTGTCTGCATTCAAATGTGACTTTGTTTATTCACTCATTTCTTTTATCAGACTCTGACTCCCTCCCCTGCCTTCTCTTCTGAGCTGCTCTGACAGATGGGCAGTCTGCTTGCTCGATTTAGTTTTTGTGTTTCATTCATTCGTTCTTTCGTTCGTTGTCATCTGACGGCCGATGGTCACGTGGTTGAGGTCAGGGCTCGGTTCAAAGACACAAAATAGGTTGACAAATGTATAAGAAGATCTCTTAAAGTGCTACGAATGTACAATACATATTCAGGTAAGTTAGACAGACAAGGAACAAGGTAAAAAGCCCAAAGGGAATGCAATGAACAGGCATAGCAGAAGTGAATACAACTGATTATCTCTTGATATTCTTTAATTCCTTTAATTAGTGAAACTATTCTGTATGATTTTCTTCAAAGATAATGTGTTAAATGCTGAACAAATTGAGAAGTTTTAGGATTTCAATGTGTTCGACAACAAAATCAGATAGTGACAGCTAAATGGGTTGGACTATTTCCAAAACTGGTCATGCATGTTAGGGATGGGCAATATTTTACGTTTTCCACTGATCATATTCACACGATGTTGTGTCAATCTAACAGAAATGTGTTAAAATATGTCCTTTAATGTATTAGTTGAGGTTTAACAATCAGACAAATGTGAAACGTGTGTAATATTAATGACAAAAGGGCTGAGACATGACCCAAAACCCTTATTGGATATTTTTTTTTCCTTTTCATTTTTAACAGTGAATTTTTGATGCATGATTTAACAGATATTCAAATTTAACATCTTCTTTAAAAAAAACACAATATTATCTAAATTTGAATATATTGCCCCCCTCTATGCCCGGTCATGTAAATTCCCATGATATGTTTCCGCCCTAAAACTGCATTACATTGACAATTCTTTAAGGTAAGAACAGATACGGTTTGGGATACATACGCTGTTCACGGGGGCAACCTGATATCCATACAGCTGCATAGTCTAACACACAGAGAGAGACATGAGGAGGAAGAGGACAGGGCATGCGTTCACACAGTGGGACAGGGAGGAGGAGAGAAGGCAGAGGTACATGTTAGTACATGCGAGGAAAGAGTCTGTGGATACACTCTGCAGGAGGATGTGTCACTCAAAAACACATCTGGGACACACGTTTACAACACACACTTAACATTGCACTCTGGCATTCCTCAAGTCTGTGGCTGTGTTAAACTATTAGGAATCTAGTATTTGGAATGAGATAAAGTGCAATTTTGTACTGTTGCAATTTTATATTATAGATGACAGCTGAAAATGATATGGTTATTTTTTTTTCTATTTTGAAAAATATTTCTTATGGTTTCTTCTGTAAAACAATTTGAGGAAAATTTACAAAACACATTTAATGTACTGGTGTCTAAACAGAGTAACTATGCTTAATCCTACTAGTGTGGTTTAAACAAAACAAACAATTATCTATCAAATCACCAAATAATCTAGCAGCCTATGTGGAAAATTAGCAGATTTACCATGATAATCAAATAACTAATTAAATAGATAAAAACATTTGAAATATACAAAATCTCATATTTCTTCTTTGTCAATTCAAATTACTCTCCTAAAACTGCCTTCAAGCACCTGAAATATAATGCAAATTTAAACATTTTGTGATTGACCAGCATTGTCCCTTACATTGCATCCAATATACACTTTTTAATGTGAATACATCAAACATAATAAATAGTAGGGGCATGCACAGGACAAAGGTTACACAAATGAGTTGAATTTAATTGGATGAAGCGCACACATTTTAATACATCCATATTAATGCTAATAAAAGTTTCATTGAAAGTCAGTGACCAAAAATCACAAACTAAGAACTGATGGTGCAACATGAAACAATGAAGAAGAATAATAGTCAAACAATAGAATACCACAGAATGCTAAAAATAGGACATGCCTCTCTGTTTTTAACACATTTTAACTTAGTTTGCATCCTGTAATGAATGAATGTGGAATTCTTCGTTTAATTTTGAACATTGTTGCAATTGGAACATTTATTTCCCCCTGGCCCTGGTGCCACCCCTTCTAAAAACTACAAAGATATATTTAGAATTCTATTCATGTGGATGTATTAAATTGTGGGAAAATATCTTTCCAATCGTTATTAAGTAGCCTAATAGATCATTATTGTGTCTTATGCTGACATCACAAAAATATAATATTTTGACATTTTCTGAACATTTATGTCATATCTTACTTAAATTGTAAAATATTTTTCTTACCAACTGGGCTGATTTTTCTGCATCACCTTTTCGTCCTCTCTTCTCATTCTTTTTGCGAAATATTTCTTGCAGCTAAAGGATGAAACAAAAAGACAATTCCTAATGACTGCAATGTACTAACAACATCATGTACTTCAGGTACAGGTACTCACCACTAAGAACTCCCTCTTGTCCACCATCTGGTTACCGTCTGCATCAAACATATTGAAAGCAATCTTGAAGCCGGCATGTGGTTCTGGAGGACAGAAGCAGAAGGCACACAAGGTGAGTACATGGGGCGTGCGTAAGAGAAAAAGCTCTTTCAAAACACACTTATTCTGTAGAAGATAAATAGCACTGGTTAAGCCCCTGCTCTAAATGAGTGAGTGACTTTGAGTGTATCTTTTGACCACTTCAAGCAAATCAAACATGTGATCTCCAAGACAAGCTCCAGTTAAATATTGTGTAGTGTATTTAATTGCTTAATGTCAGGTTAATAGATAATTGTGATTATTCGGGTCGCAATGTAATAATAGGAACTAAAACTTAACAACTGTGAGAATTTTAAAGGCAAAATTAAGTAATTTCAGTAAGTTTTATTTCATAAAGCTGGTCAACAGAAATCTGGGGGCACAGGGCAAAAAGCCTCACATGGGCCCCCTTCTAATATAAATTAATAGGATTCTGGGCCCCTAATACCTTGAGGCCCTGGACAACAGACCCCTTTGCCTCCCGTCTTCTCCCCTGAGGACTGGTATGTATGTATTTGACAACAGGAATGAAAAGGAAAGGAAGAAAAGGAAGAATATCACAATAGTATGGTTGTTGTGTCAACAGTTGTGAATTAATTGTTATGTTTTTTCTCACAATAATGATAGCACTAAAATTTGATATTGTAACATCCTTAATGGCAACTTTCCTATCACTTCCGTATCTAGAGTACAATGAGCCTTTGATTCATTAGATTAGATAGATTTGATTTATGAACTTCACATTAGTAAAGAGGAGCATATCCACAGTAAAAAAAAACATTTTGTCTCAATATGTGATAATTGTAAACTTTAAATGTTTGAAAGATAATGCTGTGCCTGTATGGACTTACTTGTGAGGATACAGAGCAGGAATAGGTACTCTGTGTAGGAGATGATACCTGTAAACAACAGAGACATAGTTAAAGCAAAGAGCACACACAGCTCATACCCAATGTTTACAGATGTTCAAAGGACACTGATCTCCGAACGCACATAATCCTTCCTTTCATGAAGATAGCATCTTAAAATGTGTCTTTTTGAGCCGCCAACAGCCATTTGACCACACACCGCTTCTTTTTCTACACCCCAAGTGTCCAAAGTAAAGAGAGAGATTGGTTTGGGTTTGTGTGTGTTTGGATAAGCAAGTGAAAAATGTTTTAGGAGGTGATCCTTTCTTGCCTCGGGCCCATTTAGGAATCTTTGTAGCCCCATCTCATCTCTCTTGGCATCCTTTTTTCGCTTTCTGTCTGATGGTACAGATAGTTCGGGGTGAGTGGCTTGAGTGTTACGGGAGACTGCTTTCCCATGTGCGACAATGTGAGTGTAGGTGAACATGACACCAGTAAAAACCAGTGTGCGCCTTGTGTGTTCCTGATGCTTGACCGCTTTGTGCCAAGGAGCTGGTCTGGAACCAAAGTCCCTTTTCCCTGTGAAGCCCGAGCCTACAGAAGCCCAGGGTCACACACTCACTAACGACTCGGGTTTCTGAAATATACAAAACATGTTTGCACTAACTCTCCGTCAGTGGATTAAGTGAGTAAAGTGCCATCTGGGCAGGTAAGTATTTACTTTTCAGATTAATTTAAGGATGAATAATAATTAAATGTGCCATAGGTTTGGCCAGCATGTTCCAATGCTGTGGGATTAAGGTGTTAATTAGAGACAGAGCAGATGTTTTGCGTTAGTTCATCAGGGGGGGGCACTTTACTAAATGCAGCTATGGCATATTTAAGATTTATGGGAAAGTGGTTGCTAGAGGATGCCTAAAGATCTTTGCTAAAGAAGTTAAGGTTAAGGTACACTTTATTGTCCCGGTAGAGACATTTTTCCTCTGCATTTGACCCATCTTTAAATGCTTCTGGCATCTGCTCTGGAGCAGTGGTCGCTGCCGTGCAGCCTAATGTGCATGTTTTGGGTGATGAGGGAAACCAGAGAACCCGGAGGAAAGGTACCCTGACACGGGGAGAAACATATAGACTCCCCACAGCAAGGCCCGGTTTCGACAGGGAATCAATCCCGCAGGCTTCTTGCTGTGCCACACTTCTCAAATGCAGAGCAGTGCAGACAATAACACACTTTATAGTCATATGTGATATAATTGGGGGGAAAATTATTTAGATTGGTCCTGCATATCACCCAAAAAATTAGAGGTTCTCCATTGCTCTGGATTCCACAATTGATATTAGCACCAGCCAGGAAAAAAAATAGTAAAGAATAAATTTACACAACTGATAATGGCGCAAAACGAACCAGAGCAGCCATAAATAATTTGAATGTTCGTAAAAGTTATTTACTGCAGAAAAAAATAAATAAAATGAAAGTCCTTGCTAATTTCTATACTGCACGTTTCAATTTTTGTGGGCGAGGTGGGCGATATTGACAAAAAAGAATATCTTGATATTTTAATGCTGGAATTATCCCAATATTCAGACAATATTACTACTATCTACTGTATTCGACTAAAATGTGCCTGTAAATTAAATACAAAAGTTGAGAAATATCACTTTATATCTTTATTTGAAAGACTACACACAAAGTTTATGTTTCTTTTATTGTTAATGTGCTCTTTTTTCAGCATTTTTTAATAGTTATTATCATAATTTACTCCAAAATATTGTCAATTATTCTATTATCATACGACATATCCCTTTTTCTATGCATCTTATCTCCCACCTCTAGTGAACATGAACATCATTAACCTAACACAGTGCCAAGGATAACAAACATGCACAGTCTGGATACACAACACTGTACACTCTTTGTGACATGCGGCTTTGTCAATCTCAAAAATGTAAAACTATTTCAAGGATGTTCACTGTCCTCCTTCATCAAGGTCCAGAACAAATGCATGCCCAAACACTAAAACACACAAAAATACACCAAGGATGGGGTTTACAAGATACAAACGAAAACAGAGCAATATTTTCTGAGGGAAAGAATAAAATAGCATATTACAGGATGTTTTATGTTTGTGTGACAGTGAGTTCTGCGTGTGGTCCTGGCCTGATGCCACAAGCAGCTGAACCGAACAATGTACCTGTCTTTGATAAAGAAAAGGGATAGTCTTACTCTTTTCTTTATTCTTCTGTCTCCTTGAGTTCATTACTCTCTTTAAATTGAACATTGAACATTCTTTGGTTTGTTTTTAGTCCTTTTTACTGCACATTTTTCTGTGTCTGTTTGGGTCTGAAAGTGAAATGCAAACCACAAACTTGGACATTTGGATATAAGATGTCACTGTCTTTAAAAGAGTGGGGATGATTTTAAACATTAACCTTCATTCATTCATTTATATAGAGTAGTGTTTTGCTATGCTTTTCTTTTCTTTGAGTCTATATCATCACTGGAACTATTTGTTCCAGATAGAAAAATGTAAATTTTGTTGTGTTTTTAGTTACAATCTGAATCTGCTTAATTCATCAACGTTTTCTCATCCTTTCTTAAAGTTACATTAGAAATAAACACTTTGCAGGTGAGAGCCATTATTGTGTTACTGTAGAAAAACTGTGTGGCACATGATGGATTATATTTAACTCAAAGTGTGTGGTTAATTATCACTACAGGGACGCACATGCTGCACACTCTTCTGCCTCCGTCGTAATGTATTTCAGTCTTTGGTCAAAAGAGGAAAGGAGAGAAGGTTTATTTTTAGTCCTTTCAGCAGGTAGTTTGGCTCGAAACAGGGACAGCATGGCTCCAAACCCGGATTAAAGACACCTACAGGGACCCGCACACACTCACACATACACAATATGCACAACACTGGCACAAACACTGTATTGTACTGTACTTTGAACAACACATTCAATATATTTTGTGAAAATATGCAATGAAAGGATACAGCTTTTCATTGTCAACAGATATTTGCAAAATATTTGACAGAAGCAACTCATGGTATTCTTGTAAAGCAGTGGCACTTTGACAACAGTGTAAAAGCATGATGATAACATTGTAATAACAAGCTAACTGGAATGAGAAGGGATCAATGCCTTTCGCAGCCATATCCTGCTTCCATGAGTAATTCCCATTACACTTTTTATTCACCTTTATTTAACCTGGAAAGTCCCGCTGAGATTTGCAATCTCTTTTTCAGGAGAGTCGTGGCCCCAGAGGGAGACCTATTGTACATGCTTTTTAGTGTTTGAGAAACTGGAGCGACCAAAGGAAACCTACGCTGACACGAGGAGAACGCTAACTGCAGTTAGCTACCAATAAAGAATAAAGCTTTGTTCTGTGATTACAAAAGACAAATACAAATTTTTTAAAGATATTTACTCAAATGTCATCAACATCTAAGTTCATTATGTGTGAAATAAGATGTTTATTTGGGAATTTGAAGACTTCATGTTTGATTTTATTTTATTTTATTCTAGATTACTGAAATTATTACTCACCATCATTTGAGTGTCCTTTCCTTTCTGATTGTTTTTATTCATGTGTAAGAGGCTGAAGGTGCCTTTGTGGGTCACTGTGCATCTAAACCCGTGTGAAGGCAGAGCTGCTCATACCTCGTTCTCGGAGATTACGAAATAGTTTGGATGATCCTTTCCAAACTGGTGGAGTGTCTGTGAGAATCTTTTCCAGTTCCTGCAAAAAACATAATAAGAAATGACCACAAAAACATATTGCCAATTGCTGAGCGTGTACACACAGGTGAGTATAGATAGAAAAATGTGAGATCTGATGTGAAAATGATAGAAACAGATAGTGGAGAGTGGATTGTACAGACCCTATGTGACCCCAGAAACAAATGTTCGAATGTAATTGATTTTAGTGATCATAATCACAATTATTATTCAGAAATCGCAATTTAGAAAATACATAAAGATAACATTTTCCAAACAGAAAGCCAAACAAGTCAGTTTGTCAGATTACAGCAGATAGGAGCATCACAGGTTAAGTTGTGATTCTAGTCAAGTTGCATTTGGAGAGGAAGTTATAGATATATTATAACATTAAGGACACACAAAACATTTTAGTGAGTAATCACTCATTCTCAAGTTTTAGCATTAAGTATTTTATTTAACTGAAAAGCATAACTACTAAACACAATCATTAAATGATGATAAGCATTTTAAAGAAATGATTTAGCATATTTAGGAAAAGAAAAGAAAGTCTTAGCAGTGAAAATGTATCCTTGGAAAGATGTGACATTCAAAAGATTCCTGCAAAAAAGGAGAGGTTTTTCTAGTGAGTTTCCCACCTGTTTGGTTAGGGACTTCCAGGGCCTCTTGTCTGCCAGAGAGAAAGAGGAGAAGAGCGTTTGGGTGGGCTTGCTCTGATAGCATCTGTATGATCTAGAAATGGGTTTTAATGCGCTGCATACAGTCACAACAGACACATGCACACACGGAGCTCTTCAGTGTATACACTTGTCATCATTACAGCCCCATTTGTAGTGTCTAAAGTGCCCCGTGCTTGGCTTTGTAGTGTGTGGAATGTCTCAGTAAAATGGCATATGACTTTTTTCTGTTTTATACAACAAGGTTCATCTAATTCGACTTCAAAGGGCGCATTAGAGGATGTAGGCTGCAGAGGGCTTTGTGAGGCCGTATCATATGTCAGGGAGTAGGGGCAGACGTAAACACACACAGACAGGTGCACTGTTTGCACGCAATACAATTATACGCACTAGACAGCACAGCAGAGTCAGATAATGTTTTCTTCAGCTTTTGAAAAAAGGAAATGGCAAAACTGAAGTTACAATGTACCTATTTTGTGCAAGGCAAGGCAAGTGTTAAGTGCAAAGAGGTACAGCAGGCATGCCAGAGTGGGCCGGTCTAATGTTAAACACAGACTAAACAATAGCTGTAAAGCCATCTGCTGCGAGGCTGGCCGCCCAAGACTAATATTTTAGAACTGACAGCAACAAAGAAATGTCCTTCGCCCAATATTTCAAACAGATAAATGTTTAGTTTTTGGAAGATCCAGTTATAAGACAGTGGTTGAGTTATCTAACTGACCAACACATAAGCTGCATATGCACAGTAATAACAGATAATAACTGAAGAGTCTGGACATTAGTAATTATAAACTCTGACAATAAGGAGTATTCAAAAATGTGTGTTTAGTTTGAAAGCATGATAAACTGAATGAACTATTCAAAGGGTTGGGTTCAGACTGAGAGATGGTCAGAATACTACTGAATTTGCCTTTTAACTTGTTTGGACCTGGACCTGTTTGGACCATCGACATGAAAGAAAACTGACATTAAGTTCGATATTATCTCTGTAGTCTATAATGAAAATATTTAGTATGATATAATATTGTAGCATGAGATATTTTCTAACATTATTCAAAAACATAGGTGCAGTTAATATGTCAAATTTGTAGGTACATCCCTACAAAAATGGATGAGGATCAACATGTGTGTGATTTTCTGTCTGAGAGTTATTTAGGCCGCTACCCTTCATCTTAATACTTGACAGTTATGAATGCAATTATACTGATACTGAACTTTTAATGACAAAACCACATTAATTGAACAACTACCATTAAACATATACCACAGATGTTAATAGTACACTCCTAACCTAACAACCTAACAACTAATGACGATAAACATATGAAAGCCTCTTACTCCTGGGTTCGCTCATGGTCACAGACTCAATGAAGTTCTGAGGCGTCATGTAGAGCTGTCCTTCGTATTCGACGGAGCTGAACATCCGGAATCGATGTTCATGAGACGACATGTGCACATCCCCGGTCTCAAAGTCAAACACAAGAGTCTGCAGACATCAAATAAATACATATACATAAAACATGCATCACGGGTATTAGGCAGAAATAACTAATGACACAAGAGACACAAGTGAAGAGTAAGTGAAATTGTTGCACATGTAATTAGTTGGTGTAATCCCTCATTCATCCAGGAGCAATCCATCGTAGAAAGAGTTTAGAAAAAGGTAGTCATTTGGACAATGTTTTAAAAAACATCAATGTTTTGAAACGTCTTGATTTTTAAAACTGTGTCAAGATGACTCCCTTTGAAATCTTTTCTATGATTGCATATGCAATATATATTTTCAGTCTACAGAGAGAAAGATCAGATTTATGTACGTAGTTATGCTTGTGTATGTACTGCAATTATGTGAATTTGTGTTCAACACCAATTTAATGGGATAATGAAATAGGCTCTTTCCAATCTCAAAATAACTAAAACCAGATAAAGATTTTCATAATATTATATTTCTTGAAGGCCAGTAAAGTATACACATTGAGAAGTTATTAAAATGATCACAATAGTTCATCAAATTTTAGGCAAAGAAAGAACGCAACCTACTTCAAAGCAAATTGGAGAATGTGTTTCATTGTGTCACATTGAATACATAAAGCTATTATGATCATCACACAAAATGTACTTTAAATTATTACAATACACAACATCTCCAGAGAGAGCACTGCAAAAAGACATTCTCTCACAAATACTTTCTTCTTGATTAGCATCTGTGAGCGTGTAAAAGGAGAGAAGGTTTCAACTTGATTAGCCGCAACAGAAGAGGACAGATTGTGCTGCATGAAGCGCGGTAATTAACAGAGAGGCTTTCCAAATTTAAACCTGCCTTGACTGCAGGGCCCGATGCACCAAGGTTCCTGCAAATGAGCGCGCACGTTCATTCATAAGGCTTTGATGCTGCTTCACCGTGGGGGCGTTTCAGGGCACAGGGAGAAGGCAGGAGCTGCACTGTTACGAGTATAAACTGTAATCAGCTGTATGAGGTGACTAATGAATGAAGCTCACTAAGTTCTGCAGAGACAAAGTCAAACCTGTGACTGCGGACAAGAAACTACTGAAGGCGTTAAGATGACACAACATTAACGTCTTTGTTATCTGATGTTTTTGGTGTAATGTAGTGAGACTCTGGAGCCAATCAGTCTTTTAAATGAGGCGTTTTGTCATTTAGATAATACTTTTGAAAATACAAAAGACATTGTGTGTAACATTATTAAGTTTTTGAATGTGAATGCAACCTGATCATTCCAAAGCATAGATCAGAATCAGAATTCAGAATGCTTTTTTGCCATTGTTAGTGAACAAAATTCACAGAATAGGAATGAGAATCTTTATAATGTAAAACAACAAAATGCATTAGAGTTACATATTTACAATGCCCTTAAGATCAGAATACAATTGTCCTACAAATAAGTCACCTTTTCAGTTCTGCAGACTCAAACTTAATGCAGCAAGGAGCAGCTCAATAAGTGTTAATAAATGCTTGCAATTTCTAATGAGTTTATGTTGTTTAGAATTATCACAACACACATCTCTGTATCTATATGTGTATAGCCCAGAGGTCCATCAAAATATATTGCAGATACAATATTTTGAGTACAGTCTTAACATGTCACTTCTTTTTGGTTATACGTTTTTCAACATGAAGATTATAGTCTCTGATTTGGATGGTTGTCTCTAAGCTATAAATAAATTCATGAATATTTTAGGTAACAGCCTGTGTAATATGAAACTTTAAACAAATAACCTCGACCGTCAATCTATTTGAGAAATAAACAGATTAAAGCAGCTGTAGTTAGAAAATCTTGAACAGATTTGCAATGACCCCCACTTTTGATACTAAACATAAATGAAAAACAGTGTGTTGTGGTTCTTACTGAAGATTAACAATCAAATACCAAGTGTATGTCTACATAATGTTTAATGCCCAATTGTACCTTCAAGTTAGCAGATCCATCGCAGCTGGTTTGTCACAAAACACACATGCAAACTTTGTGGGAACTCTGCTTATTCTATTTCTGCCCAGGAGCTTTGGAACCAGTTGCCTTTAGAGATTAGACAAACTCAGTGCCAGACTGACTTTATATCACTTCTAAAAACGCATCTTGTCTTGCTGGCTATTAACAATGTGTGCAATTTTTTTTTTGTATGTTGTTGTAAGGTAGAATATTGGCACCTTTCGGAAACTGGTCTCATGGTATTATAATGTTGTGCACTTTTAACCTGGCTCATGCCAAACTAATATGCGTATCACTCTGAATTTTTACACATTTGTGAACTCAAAAAATCACAAGAATTAATATAGCAGGGCCAGGTTAGTGCACTTTAGCCAATTGGTAAAAGTTTACAATGCACTTTTTAGTGGTGTGCTATTTTATTAAGTCAATGTAAACTTAGCCTTATACCTCAATGTCAAGTTATAGTAGAGAAAGAAGAAGACTGGTAACAAAAGAAATGTATTTTGTTTAAGTAGTCAGATTGTTGAGCTTCTAAGGGAGCATTCACACATAGTCACACATAGTTGCACATAGTCTACATCACATTTGGGATTAAACATTGTCTAAATTCGGCACTAATCCTGGACGAGACCAGGATCAAACCAAGTCTACATCTGGACTAAGCTGGGCTCAGCCACACAGGTGCTTGGTGCTGAGGAAATCCACTCTCATCACAGAGGACGCCTCTCATCCTTTGCATAACTCCTTCACTCTGCTACCATCAGGCAGACGATACAGAACCCCACTGGCCTACAGGAACATCTACAAAAGGTCATTAATCCCATGATGACGTTAGACTAAGCAGCATTAAAGATAACTTTCGTTTATTCTGGAACAGACAAATAAAGTTCAATTCTATCCTAAACCAGGACAAAAGGCAAGACGTGTGAACACATCCTAAATCCTGCCTGCAACATAAATGTCTAAAACATTAGTTTACACTTCAATTTATAGCAGTGATTTCTGGATTTTCATATTCAGTGATTCATATTCAGTGAATAAACTACTAAATCTTTGTATAGCACTTGTGATGTCAGCAGTGCTGTAACTGTGCACAGTCTCTGTCTCTACGCGCGCAGTGACTTCAGCACCAGCGCGAGTGGAGAGCGCCACTTTCGCAACTGCGCAGTCCGCAGCCAAAGTGTGAGGAACTGTTTCCACTGGGCGTGCAGCAAGGAATGAATGACACTATTAATCTGGCCTGGGACAGAAAAACCACACCTTCAAAACAAGACTTGTACCAATGTAAGTTGTCTGAGTGCTAAATTTAGACAGAGTGACGCAGAATAAGGCTACACATAATTCTTTAGTTGACTGCGTTGTGTTAATCTCCTCCACAAACATACGCACACTATACCTGTGCCCCCGGTTATATAAGACAGCGGTACAGATCATAGGAATGTATCAAAGCTGTTCGTAATGAGTCTTAAACACTGACAGACTCTCCTCTTACCTTATCTTTGGCTTGGACCGTAGGGATGAAAGGCAATAAACCCTGTCCATTGATGCCGCGTCTCTCCATCCTCTTCCTTGCTCTGTCGCTCATCAGATCGTTGTAGAAATAATACGCCACGACACCTCCGGTTGCCAAACACACAGCAGCTGTCAAAGACCCCCGACCCCTTCCTCCGGCAGTGTGTGCGCCCGAGAGCTCGTGTTTCGCCGCGGACCGCAGGTTTAACTTCGCTGCCAGGACCGACACTCTGCGGAAGGCGGCCATTGCTGCAGCTGTGGCTCTGGTGCCAGGATTGTAAACTGCAGCCTGGGTAAAACTATCGCGGCTGTTGTCGCTGTCATCGCGAGAACTGGGGGAGTCCCAGTGATGCTGATGCTGATGAGACCAATGGAAGTATAAGAAAATAGTGTTAGTTCAATGTCTTTTTATTTTACGCAAAAAAAAAAGATAATGTTACTACAACAGCTGCCCAAGATCAATCAGCAGTCTAATAATTCAAACTTGCAACTTATTTATTTATTTAGTACGCCAAAGCTAAGTTTTAGACTTAAAAGAAACTTTATTTGTATTTTTGTGTTGTCCTTTAGAACTGTTTAGGCAAGTAATAAACAAACAACAAGGTCATTCTAATTCTTGTATTTCTTTCTTGTATATCATTTGATTTAAAATAAAAAATCCTCATCATCAAATTTTTATTAGACTAGAGTTTTTAAAAGACAAACCACAGTTGCAAAACCCACACCTCCAACTCAATGCACAACTTGTAACCACTGTAACCACTATCTATAGTATATAATCGTAATAATAATGATGTTATTATTTGTTATAAAACAACATGTAAACCGTCTGTGCATCAAGTTAGCTGACTGCACTGAATCAAAGTGATTTGAATAAGCTTTGGTTGTCCTCATTGTGCTATTTACTGTATTAAACATCAAAGCAGTTAATAGAAACCATGTATCAAACAAATATCAAAGATACCGATAAGTCTGTGCATAAGGTGTTAACTATTGTGACTTTGAAGCTGAGAGAATAAAGGGGAGAGTCTGTTAACACATTAAGACACATTAATCTATGCACAGAAACTACAAACAGATCAAACAATATGTCATCAATGGAAAATAAACCCATCGGTTTATTGATACAAGATGTGGATACACTGATGTGTATGTCTTTTCAGACATATGTGTTTACTTTTGTATTTGTATTTTAAACTGGACTGTGAGTCTGGAATAAAAATTGATTCAAAAGTAAGTAAGACTTACTTAGATGACACATCTTGGCCAGTTGTCTCAATGAAGAGTTAATTAGATTTGTGGTAAATCTGTTATATATATATATATATTTATTTATTTATTTATTTATTTTTTTACAGAAAACAAGTAAATGACAAGTAAACTGTCTGTTTGAGTCTAAATGTTTTGCTTTATAGTCTAATAGTTTAAAACGCATCCCTGTTCCCAGGTCCCACAGTTTGAAGACCACTTGCATTAATAACCTCTAGGCTACATATTCAGTTATTCCATTACCCGGGCTTTCGATTAGGTTGTAATTTCTTTGTGGTGCGTGTGGGTGTGTGGTTGGGGGTGGTGGGTCTAACCCTGGGGGCCTCTTCGCCCCCTCCTCCTTCTTCATGAATTCTATATATGGTGCCTTCATGCTTGACCTTCCTCTCTTTTTCATGTCAAAAACCAGAGCTAGCTTAAGCTTGAATTATTTTTCAATGAAACCCACGTGACCAGCGCATATATGTGCGCGTGGAAACGTGGCATTGTAACTGACATCTTCATTGTGGTTGGATCGATATCCAATACATCAGGATCTGATCAGCCTGGAGGCGATTCCAATCGATTCTGTCTCCTTTAGAAAGTTATTCCTCGAGGCTCATTAATATTCATGAAGTGATGGACAGCTGAGGAGAACCGCCCACAGACGCGCAGCGGCTGCACTCAACACTTTACGACAACTTAAACCACACAGAAAACGCCAGCATGAGGCTCGTGTAGAGGTGAGTGCATAAGAACAACATAACAACTATAGCATAGGGTGCCACAAACAGAGCCGCACACAAACACGTCAACACACCTCTGCACCTTCAGTCATTTATCAACGCGATTCCCAGGGGAGGGGGCAGCTGTGAGCGCGTGCCGTGGTGTGTTCAAGCTAAGCGCGTGTCAGTAGTGGCCAAAATCAATGTCATCTGTGGCAGGGCCTCAACACCATGGTCCCTCTGAGCAACTGGCAGGACAAAACACTCAAACGCTCTGGTCAGTTTACAGAGTTTCACCAGTTTAAAGCACAGCATCAACATTGCAGCAGGATTACAGAGGAATCAGGCCTAGGCTGTGCACTAACTGTGTGATTAAAAAGCACACAAGCATATCATGCAGGCTGACGGAGAAGGGAAAGAAGGTAAAGCAAATGGTTTGACAAAGATGCACAATTAGATTAGAGCACTTGAGTTCACTTACCTTGAGCAGTGGGCTCGTTTGTTTCAGTCGTTTATTTACATTTCAGAATCATCAATATTGTTTTTATTGGCCTATAAATCACACAATACATTTCATGCAAAGGTCATGGCCTGGAGGTGTGGCATGGCCCTAGTTTGACCATTTATTTATTAGTAAAAGTATTGTTGTAGACCTGGGCTGCATGAGCACTACACCTGACTGTTTACATCATGAGTTATGGTAAGTTTCATGTGTTCGGGTATTTTTGGAGCTCTGCAGTTCAAACAGTTCTTATTCCCCTCTTAAGGTTGTTATTGCCTGATCCTCTTACAAGATCCCTCCACTTTGAAGCGTCAGTGTCTTTGATTTGTCTTTAAAGACCACAATTAAGGATCTATGGTTCTTATGCTGTTCAAAGGATGGTAAAAAGATCAATGCGGAGATTGACAGTCAAGTGATGTCGTTTACACAGGTGTGTGTGCCTCTGTGAGAATGTGTAGTCTTCCTCTCTGTGTCTATGCGGGCGCTGTAAAAGTGCGGCTGCGGGGATACATAAAAAGGGGCAATAAATCAACAAGCGAGTGCGAAAATTACGCAAATGGGGGCTTTCCTTTTCTGCCTCTGTCTTGCACCTGAGTCATTTGGAAATATGGGGCGTGAGGTTGTAAAGCGTTTAGGTTCGTGGTGATAGCCTTTCACTTTTCAGCCTTTTTGAGACTCTGTCTTATTGTTTTCATAAAAGTTGCTTTGCTCAAATCCCATGTGAAGTGTATACTAGGATACAAGGAAAATGCACTCAGTGCCAGCCTTAAGTAAAGACAGGCCTATTAATAGTGGAATTAAAACAGCCTTTAATATCTAATGCACTCTCAGCTGAAACTGTGAACATCAAAGGTGATGCAGAACAAGGATGAAGGGGCTCTGTTTCAAACAGCAATAAGCCATAAAAGGAGGAGATCTTTGCTCATTTGCATAAAAAGGCAAGTCGGGTTGAATATCTATATTGCGTTATATAGACGCGGGTCTGAGTCTGTCCTCACATTGTGCTGCTGACTGCTGCTGAGAGGAGCTGGCGCAGGAAGGAAAGGCATCAGTGAATGAAGGAGAGAAAGAGAGAGAGGAAAGCCTGATGTGCACTGGAGCAAAGGGGAGTATCCCGAGCAGCAGAGGGGAAAGAGGAGAGGACACAGGGATAAATAGCTCAAGACGAGAAGAGGAGGCTACAGCAGCGAGCCGGGCTGCTCTGGGAGATAAGGCGGGAGTCTATCTTAATTAGATGGCAGTCTAATTAACAGTGCTGACTGCGCCAAAACGCGCTCTCAGTGAGGGAACTGCCTTTACCCGCAACTTTTCTTTCTCCATCGCTTCCACACCGAGGCTCGTCCTTTGGGATAACGCGTCAAAAACCACCGGGTGGCTTCATCTGTGATGGGGGCAGCGGCTGAGGTTGGGAGCTTCGCCAACGTATTCGTGGACAGCTTCATTGGCTCCGCTGGCGCTGCTCCGGCTCCTGTTGGCTCTCATTTGCTGCTCACCCCAGCCGGGGCCGTGGACTACAACTCGGTTACAGGACTCATGATGATGGGGGGACACGGGGCAGGACCGCACGAGCACCTGGCGTCCGCAGAGAGGCTGTCCCGGAGCCTCACGGACCTCAGTCATCTAAAGGGGATTTTGAGGCGGAGGCAACTATACTGCAGGACGGGCTTTCACCTGGAAATCCATCCCGATGGCACGGTGCAGGGGACGAGAAAAGACCACAGTAGATTCGGTGAGTAGCCAACTATCCATGGCTTTTCTACTATGCGCAGTTGACGTAGTGACTGTAGTACACGGGCAGTAGTGAATGGATGCGCAGCTGAGTGGGTTTAAAATGTGATTGGATAAGGAGAAATACCATTGCTTTATGAGATCCACCTCTTTTTGCACTTTATATAACAATACAACATATTTGCATCTCATTAGCTCATCAAGATACACCCACTTGTCAGTTTGATTAGAATTTTAGGTGCATTATGGGCTACTTTTTTACATAAATCACGTCAAAATGAACTGCTATTATAAATGTCATAATTGACTGTGATTATCTGTGCAGGTATTCTGGAGTTCATCAGTCTGGCTGTGGGACTGGTCAGTATCAGAGGAGTGGACAGTGGCCTATACTTGGCCATGAACAGCAAAGGGGAATTGTATGGCTCAGTAAGTAACATGGCATATTAACTGCTTATTTTTTGCAGACCATTCAAATTCATTAATTTTTATGTTTCTCCACAGGAGAAGCTGTCTGCAGAATGTGTTTTCCGAGAGCAGTTTGAGGAGAACTGGTACAACACCTACTCCTCAAACATATACCGGCACGGGGAAAGGGGAGCTTTTTACTTTGTCGCTCTTAATAAAGACGGGACTTCACGAGATGGAGCGAGATCCAGGCGACACCAAAGGTTTACTCACTTCTTGCCCAGACCAGTGGATCCAGACAGAGTACCGGAGCTGTACAGGGACATACTGGGACAGAGCTGAAAGTGTAGCGGACACTGCTTCAAATAAAAAGCTAAAGTGCATCAAAAATACTGTGGCCCACCAGGATTGTATGAAGTGCACTAATCCACACGTCCCACTGCTGACATGAGGGAAGGAACCAGAGCCTCCAGGGAGCGTGCTGCAGAAGAAGGCAGAGACAGCCAACCATTGTCCCGCTCATTGGCTTGTGCAGGGGCCCTGGTGGCCACGCAGACAATGTTATGGAGTCTCCACTAATAAAATCCAAAACTGCATGTTCAAGGGGACAAAAACTTTGGACCTGATACCAGCTGCTTGCTCTATACTGTGGCTGTTTTTGTCGGTTCCACACTGATGTTAGTTGCTCTTTACAAATGTGGCTGCTATATTTGATCAAAATGCATTATTATCCACGATTTTGTGTGGCTTGTTTACACTGTAATGTCATGCACTGGAAAATCATGTTTGTTTGGGGAAACAGATCTCGTAACACAACGGAGGAATTGTTATTTCTTCCAAAACAAGCACTGTTCTGAGAATGTGATGCTAAAATAATGCCATGAGGAGGAGTTATGAATCAAGATGGTGGATTACTGTGTGAAGGACTTGCGTGGCTCTCCCTTGGATTGTGGAAGTATGGGACCGACAAAGACAGAATATTATATTCTTATTTATGAGCTTCTGTTTCCTAGAACATACAGTATATTTATTTCATATATTAATTTATTTTGAGAATATATTTTTACAGTTATGAGAAAATAAAAATATTAAGAACATACAAAGGTAAATTGTTGTCATTTGCCACATTTTAGGTTTTCAGAGATCTGATCAGTATAGTTTCATAGTTTGGAGGATGAAGACTATTATTCAGCGAATGTTTAGGTTAAACCTGTGAAAGAAATGACTGGAAGAATAAATGGGATAAAGTCAAAGAAAAAGACAGTGAATTAAAAGACATTGTAATCAAGCAGGTGGCTGACAAACCCACTATATTACGTCCCTCTGCTTTATAACACCTGAGATCAAATCAATCAGGTGTAAATTGTATGTGACATACACAATGAGAACAGGTATGTGAACTTAGTACATGGTGCATGTAATTAACAAAGGTTTCTCAGGTTGAGCAGCCTAAAATGATGGCCAAATACTTGTCTTTCAAACTGTTTAGTAATTGCAACACATTCATCTGAATTACATATATTCAGATATTTTGGATAGTCTTGTTTGCTGACATCTCGTTCTGTTTAGTCCTGTATAAAAAAAAAAAGTTGAAGTGCCTTTGCGGACAATCGCAGATTTGTACCATTGTTTTGTCAGTTGTGCCTTTGAATTTGTCTCATCTCCAGCTGCATCTGACTTCAAGGAGATTGTGTGATGTATTCGCTGTTGCCATCATACAGGCTCATTGAGAGCGACTTGTGTCAGATAAGATTACAGAGCAGCGCCGCTTCATCTGCCCAGATGTACAGACGAGAGCCACATTGTATCGGGACACGACACAGCAGGGTAATCCTGTGATAGGGGTAAACAGAGAGGCAAGAGAGGAGAAGACATCAGACAGCCTGAGTACCAGCATATGATTGTCAGAGAGAACTTCAGGAAACAGGTGGGTTCCTAGCAGATAGAAAAAAAGGATTTGTGGGTTATTAGAGTCACTGGCCTGTCAGGTTCCTCTCCTCCTTTGAAGTATGTGGGTGTGTGAGCAGAGGGGAGGCCTGTTTGTGTGAGTCAAAGTCACTGCATGCATTCGTGTCAGCACAGCTTCCCCGAGTGTATGAAGGTGAGCCAGGGGTTCTCCAGACTAGAGGGCTGTCTGTCTGATGTGTGAAGGACCTCCACCCCCTGTGTGTCCTCTGTGGGGGTTTCCACCACGCATCTGCACCACTGCACCTAATAGTAATAGTTAAGTCATCAGGTCGATTCCATATTCAAATGGTCTGTGCAAATTTAGAAGATTGTAAGGTCCCAATAACCCAAAGACTTTTAGGCAATGTTAGGTTAATTAATTTGTAACGGATTAAAGATGAATGAAATCCAAAATAACAAAATCTAAAATGACAAACCTCAAGCACTACTGTTGCACAGCAGGAGCAAAGCATACTGACAAAAAGAGAATAACACTATGGAGAGACTTGTGTCATAAACAATGTTGTAATTCAGGCTGCCCTGTATGTGAGTGAGAGGCAGGCTTAAGCTGCACTGATGTGGGACATGAAACACATGAGCACGTCCTGTCAACACGCCTCTGAGACTCATGTGGGAGTGAGTCAGCTGTTGTGATTTTAGAAACAAAGAGAGAAGTCCATTCTGAAGCCTAAATTCTTAGACGTATTAGGCATCAATGAACTCATCAAAGCTTTCATAACAAATGACGTTTTCCTATTCAAACTACAGCACCTTTCACATATGAAGTAAATGATATGCGATTACACAGCACTCGCTGTAATTAACATATCCATCAACAGTGGCAGTCATTGCATGTGACGGCATCTGTCTGTTTTACAATTGATTTAGAAGAAATAATACAGATGAAAATAAAGGTTCTACATTACGCAATATTCAGGTTTTTCGTTTTGGGCACAGTATTTATTTATTTTATAAATGATTTCTAGTATTTGGAAAACAAAAACAAAAGTGAAGCAGACCCATTTTTCATACATACAAAATGCTATTAGTAGAAGGTTCTCTAACAAGGCTCAAGACATGAGGGCAACTGGAGCATTAAAACGATCAATCCCAGGGAAGATATGCACTCGAACAGCACAGAGAAACACTTCCTGGAGCAGAGTCCACCTCTCGACCGCAGTTGGTAAAACAGAGGTTTTTAAGCTTTTGAAAAAAGGATTAAGAAAAAAAGGTATATTGCAGGATTATTCAAACATGCAAGACTGGATTAAAACATATGAATATCGTTGACATAGAACTTTAAAAAATTGATTTAAGGTCTAAAATCAGCATAGCATATAGTGGATCATTTCAACATTGAACATATAAGTTGAAATATATTTCACAATAAAACTGATGTGTGTATCCTGTTTTAGTGTCTTTAAATGAAAGAGTGTTAGTGACATATTGCAGATGAAAGATCCAGGCCGTGCGCATATTTTCAACCCTGTTATCATCGACAGTTGTGGAGCGGCTGTACAACATGTTTTTGGGCGGAAGGCAAATACCCTTCTAACCACTGTCTTTAGCTCATATCCACAATCTGGAAACCACAAATTACGTGCAACATGTGTCCGACATGAAAATGGACAAAGCATGAAGCCCTGTTTGGTGGATATCTCCGCAGTTTTGGTCACACTGAAGCATTTATAGTGTGTCACATTTTAGGCAGTCAAATTGTTATTCACTCCGAGGGGTTTGTCCTGACATAAACTCTATATACTATTCAGCTCATGTCAGTTTCTGATTAAAACACTTAACGCAATTATTTAAAGCAAACTTTAATTTAGCCTCCACATTGCTCAGATAAGGCTTAAATAAGTTTAGTGAAACAGGAACTCAGTTGAACCTGCAGTGAGAGGGAAAAACAACAGCAGAAGATTCCTTTGACACCTGTTCAGGAAATGTTCTTTGAGATGAGCTCAAGCTGAATAACCTCCTAAGCTGCCCAAGCACAGCCTCTGTACAAGACACTGAGGGAGTTTACTTCGCTTCCTCTTTTGACCAGTGTGTGTGAAATGTCCCCGCTTTTATTCCCACAGCCCAGGAAGTGAAGCCGCCACCTATGAGGGAGTTACTTCTCCACACTTCATGCATCCATCAAGGTAATGAGGTTTTTGGGCCCACAGGTGCACGTTTAGTCATTATTGTCACCTCATTCCAAATTACAACAGATGGCTCTCCCTGCCCTCAGCTCTACCAACTCCACCAACTTCCTAAAAACTTTTTTTTACTTTCTTGAATCAATCTTATACAACATTCTCACATTCTCTTCATCATGGTGCATGCTAGGGTTGGATTTATTATGGATTCGGATTGAGAAGTGCACTGTGTAACCTTTCTGGAGGGGTGTCTGCTTATCATTTATTCAATTTAAGATAGAGGACCTTTAATATGTCCCACAATGGGGAATTTCCAGTCCACAGATTCTGTATGTGATTACCTTATTGACATGTTTCAGCTGCCAACTGCGAGCCATCTTCAGAAATGTCACAGATCTTGGCTTTTGTAGTTGTAGTTGGCATACTCTCAGAAAAGTTAGTGCACCTTAAAGCAGGGTTGGTTTAGTCTTTTCTAAAACTTAAGCTCTTGCTGAGTGGAATAGGTTCTCCAATCCAATAACAAGAGTGTTGAAATATTTTTTTGATGCCCATTTGAGGTCTTGAGGTCTTTGAGGAAGTGAAAGAGTAAACTGTGGCGTGAGGTGTATTTGTGATGGTCATAATGTTCTTGAACACATAAGTAGCTACTCATAACAATAATTGCAACATCCTGTAAACATCGTTCAAAGACCCACTGATACGCAATACACAACATACCTAGAATTCAGTCATTTCAAATCTGTATTGCACCAGGGTCTGAGCAGATCCTGGAGGTAATTAAAGCAAGTGCTGCTAAATTGAAGTATATTGAACTCATCTCTCACACGCTGCTTCTCTGTCGATAGATCACTCGCCGAACACTATTGACCTGCTGCAAAGACTCTTCGCTACCAAACACTTCTATCTGCTGCTGCCTGGACAGAAGAAGTCAGAGGCAAGTGGAGCAGATGAAACTACAACTGCTGCCCAAAATACTAAGGTGTTCAATGGATGGGTCATCACAACATTGTATAGGTCTGTAATTAATATTATCTGATAAAGATGAAGGTAAAGGTAAAACTATGCCCTGTGCTGACATAACATTTTGTCTTGTGTTTGTCTGTACCTCGTGTGTGGAATGATTGGGGAGGTGAGCAATCTGTAATGCTCCTCCCACAGCTTGGAATATTTTAAAAACTGAAATGAAGGTGTGTGAGCTGGTTTCGTTTTTTTTTCTTTCTTTCTTTGCTCTGTTTAATTCTCTTACAATGTTTATTTTGTAATTGTTTTTATGATGTGTCATGCTGTTCACTTTGCCACAGGTCACCCTTGAAAAATATATTTCAATGTCTTTCAATTTTGTTTTCATCTGATTGAATAGAGGTTAATAAAAAAAAAAAAAATATTTACTTTATATTATATTATTATGTTTTTTTTTTTATTAAATATAGTAGGTTCAAGGTTTGACACTACACTACACACATATAAATTATCTAGGTAGAGAGAGATTTCAACTTGATGTTCTGTCCCATGTGGCCCTGTACTTCAACTTCAAAGACACTTTTCTTGCAATTTTAAGGGATTTTTTTTTTCTTGTTTTTTTTTTTTTGTGCGAAAACCTTGATGCCTGATTGTTTTATTTTCTATCTGTCATGTTATTGTCATATATTATACTGATGTCAAATTCGAAAACTGCTGCAGAACAAATCTACCTACAAATAAAGGCAACAGAACTAAACTGAACTGAACTGACGTTTTATTCCCCTCTGATGTTCCCCTAATTATTTTCATAAACAAAATCAAACAAAACACACAAAAAACACACACAAACATTCTGATTGATGGGAATTATAAGGCCTTGTCCTTATACTATCTTGGAAAATCTTCTCACTGATCTTTTAAGAGTAATTATGTTAAGTCGACTAATCCAGTGAAGTGCTCTGCCTGCTGGATAGAGACATGTATGTATGTACATGTAGGCTACAGGGGTACATGAACAAAACGCTCCTTGATGATAACAAATGTATGGCAGTGGGGCATTTTTCTTGAAGCAGTGTGAAAATAGAAGCTATAGATTTGTATTGAATGGAGGACAGGGCTCTCTCTGAGGTCTCGACATGACAAATGTGCCGTCAATGGAGGAAGAAGAGAAAGTCATTGCAGCTATGTTGAAATGCCTATTCCGCAGCTTAATGTGAATTCAATTTGAGTTGAATTGATTAGCTGTGATTTGGGATCAATGCTAAGTGTGTTAGCATCCACAGGCTCTGTCCTCACACTGTGACTGAGCCTACGAGCCCGCTGCTCCTCCACACTCTCTGTTTGTTGAAATCTCTAAACATCCCACTAAATGTGAGATGTGTTGTATGTGGTTTGAGATGACTCACACTGTGGCAATATATGGAGGTGGATACATACATTATACTAGAGTTTAAATAATACGCAGCTATGTGAGTGAAGTCGACCTTTCTGCCCCAGCAAATACCTCTAAATTTGCATATTGATTTGGCACATGGCATACAACAATAACAATGTATTGGCCTTATTATTGAATTCCTCAGCCTTAGTTGACTGTGAACATTTTCCACTAAGACGTTCATAGGTGCAAGGACAGTTAAACCTGGGAGGCTCAATTTTTTTGGTAAATGAGTCAATTTTATGTTTTATGTTATCAAAAAGCAACACTTTCTGTCAAAAATGAGATTGCTGCATGCTGCCAGAATCTAATAATTAAGCTTTATGTCTCGTCAACCTGCAAGTTAGAGCCGAAAGCAGGGCTCTGATTGGCTGTGCTTGAGTGGACCACTACACAATTACACACATTTTAAAACATTTTTGTGGTGTGTAAACCAGGTATCTCAGCTTTAAGTGTCTTAGGACATTGTCAGCTTTAAGCACTTCTAAAGTTGCCTCCCAGACTCAGACACAGATTTTTCAGGTAACTTCCACTAAGTCTGAATACTTTAAATGTTTTAGCTTAAGATTGTTGTTGTGCTGTTTGATAAAAAGCCATCAATAACACGTCTGTGCATGCTGAGTGTAGATTTCAGCTTGATGCACAGCCAGTATCAAAGCCTGCGACAGCTCCTGCATGAGCCTCGCACATGAAAGACTGACAGGGAAGTTTTATTACACCTTTTCTCCAGAGCAGTGTGTGTGCTGTGGCAGTTTGTGCAAAGTGTGTTCTCAGCTGGGAGAGGTGTGGACAGCGGTCAGCCTGCAGACAACTCGCTGTTTCAGAACATGACATGATTTCAATGACGCTGTCTTTCTCAAAGCTGCGGTGGCTCAATGCAATATGTAATCAGGAAGGATTAATCCATCCACAAATACGGACTGAGATCAGCTGGCGTGGATCTTCAAATATGTCAGGAAAAAAAGCTTTGGCAGGAGTTTTGGAAGTTCATTCAACATGCAGTGTAGGGCTATAAAAACATTGATTCAATGCATTTGTCAGATGTAGACGCTCTTTTATTTGATCATAGAGTCATTGGTGGTTATGTCACTCTAAATGAAACTTTTATGAACAAACAGTATATAAAGTGTGTTGAGCGCTTCTACACAGAGGTGGGTCGAGGTGTGAGAGTGACTGTGAGAGTTATTTATTCAGTTATATAATTCAATTATATTAATTGAAGTTAACTTCAAGGAAAAAACAGAAATTAATGCACAAAATCTGGTCATTTTTAAAAGAGACAAAAATGAAGAAAAATACATTCTATCTGAAAGAGCGATGCAAGAAATGTTGAAATAATTTCATATTCTCAACATAAATCATTTGTCACTATTGACTCACAGTGGGAAGAGGAACCTAAAACTTAAGAGTTCTGATAATTAAAACAAAATATTACTCAAGTTCGAGTAAACGTACAAAGTCCAAAAATTACTCTGAAGTAATGATTTCTTTTTAAAAAATTACTCAAGTAAATATAACTGAGCAAAGAGTACTGCCCACACCTGCAGTAGACAATATAGAGGTTACAACACTGACGTTATCAGAGGATCAGGACATCAGTGTGACCACCAACATTTTATTAAGGTTGGCTGCAGCCTTTGGACTCTGAAAATCATTTACTCTTTATGTACTGTCTATGTGTTTTTTGTTCACACATCACAAATAGCCCTATGGACTAAAATATGGACTAAAATATGAAAATACTGTTTTTGCCATCCCCTGCTTCGGAGCTTGCTGTTCGATGTGTTTTGTTGACAGTGAAGTTTACAGAACAGTACAGTTTGACAATGTTTAGAAAATATGGTGGTGAAGAGGGTGATTTAAAGCAAATATGAGAACAAAAGTACTTACAGTAGTAGAAGTATCAATACGAGTGGTTCACTGTTGTTCTCAGGCATGTGAGAGCTGCAGATGGTCTTTAACCTTCTTGCCCAGCACCGTAAAGAAAGGTGGCTGTGTGAGGAAGGGCATCTGGTTTAATGTATGTAAAATCAATATGCAAATCACTGCAAACAGCACATATATCTCTTTGGCTTTCTTCTATGGAATAGTTAATAGTTAATTGAATAATCGTTATCTGGACCTTCGATTTTCAACAAGTGTGCCGGGGAACACTAGCCTTGAATAAATGTCCAGTTTGAATTAACAGCTTCATGCATAGATTTAACAGGAATAATTTACCATTTTGGAGTGTCCTGAACATATTTCTGTACCAAAAAAAGAAAACAAAAGCATCACCACTGCCAAATGTAAAGAGCTAGATAGTGGCACATTTATCACATTATTTACCTGTTATTTTTGTATTTTAAAGGTCTGATTTGGTAGTGTTTTAGTTGATGGTGTACTATGGTATCTTCTCAACCCCAAAAAAAAGTTCTGCAACTCCAAAAAAGGTTGAAAAACATTAATCTGGACTATGCACAAACTTCAAAACAAGTTTTATGGCTCAGACAAAACAACAACTCTGTCAGGATGACAGAGGAAACTACTTCTGACGAAAAACCTATTTTGTCTGCAAGTGCTTGATCAAGATGTCCTCAAGCAGCACTACTTTATGGTTTATCTGGATTGAAAAATATATATATTGTGCGGTCTAAACAACTGATTGATGAATGTAAAGAAAAACTGCTAGACTAACCAAATAGCAAAATAATTTCTTCTTTCTTCAGCCCAGACCTCATCATACTTGGGCCGCTCTCTCCCAGCTGCAGTGTGCGGAGCAGGACTTGTCCCGACATGAAACGTATGTGCAGAGGCAGTGCAGAGTTCAGTGGCTCTGTCTCTGGATGTATGTGGCGGTGTTTGTGTGTCCTGCAGTGATGGCTGAAGCTGGCACATCCCGCTGCTCTTTGAAGGTGTGTTTTCATACACACTCGCACCGACCAGCTGTTCCTCTCTCCTCTGTCTTTGATGTCTCCACTTTTTCCATCCTACCCACCACTTGCATCCAGCCCTGCAGAAACACACACATGCTGTAAATAATTTCCCAGCTCACTGCCTTCAGTTATTATGACCACTGTTGGATGATAATTTAATATTTTAGAATAACCATACTTAGTCGTTTTAAATGATAGAGAAATTCATTGTAAAATACAGCAAGGAATCTAGCTTCAAAGGGGGGTTGATTTAACATGTTCAACAAAATCAGACTGAGAAGTTACAGCTAAAGAGTATACACCTTGTTGAAACTTTCTGGCACATCTGTGTTTGTCAGTGAAGAATGATTATTACTTTGGGCATATAATAGTTCATAAGCAACTTACGTAAAATCTGACTATTCTCACTGTACAACTGATGTAGTTAAAATATGTGAGTGAGACCAAAATAACACTCTGGCCTTGTGTGCATAAAATATTCTAAATTGCTTGCATCTCTCTGTTTTGATTAGATTTTTTTATGTCAATATAATGAATGTACATTTTGAGCCAGTTTCAGGGTCATCAGGCATCAGGCTTAAAATTACCAATAACAATAACAGTCACAGGAACTATTGTGTGGCACTGGCAACAGATGAGAAGAGCTAAATGGAGAAAAAATGTAATTTTGCCATTTGTCTTTCTTTGCTGGCTGCATTGTGCATTCTTGGAGCGACTAGAATTCTGGTTAAACGCTCAAGATTCATGCTTAAATAATTTTTGTAACATGTAATCAGATTGTATGTTTTAGTGCAATTGTGATGTGATGTTATTTTTACCCTGTGAGAAAATCAAGCTCTGTCTTTATCCCAACCTTTTCCCATGTTGTAATCTTTGTGTGACCGGTCCCTTCATCTTGGTGCCATTAAGTCCTTCTAAAGTTACATGGTGTGTGTGAAGTGCTCTTTGTCCCAGCGGCGGGCATCGGGTGAACCTCAGGCTGCCCAACTGAGGGGCCCCTCCACACCTGATATGTGGACCCGGAGCCCACAGTAACACCCACTGGACCCACTAGACCCTCAAAATTTTTAAATCTAGAACATGTATGTGTCTCCAGCTGCTCTAGGGGATTAATGTTGATGATGAACATGAAAATGATTTAATTGGCATTTGTGTTGCTTCTTCGGAGTTGCAAACCATGTACAAGGACTCATTACTGAGAGACGTCTGACTTTGAAGTTCTTTATTCTATTGCAATCACATTATCCCGAACCTGAAGCTCCATATTTAAAATGTTTAGGTATCTGTACTTTATTACATTTTACAGTTTAAGAGCAGGTATCACTACTTATTTCACATTGTTGATAGTATTCAAGATGCAAAACATAAATAGATTATACCATGTGAAGGATTTTTTACCCTCATATCCCGTCCCCTTTTACAATAAATTAGAAACGTTTTTGTTTTTTGTTTTTTTACGTAGGTGACAAAAGGTTTTGAATTTAAGTTGTGTCTTAGAGCAAACAAAAATATAGCCTACAAAAGTTGTGAAACATTAAGAAATTGAGAAAAAAAATCTTGATCAAGATCACCACATTCTACTCTTTAATAATTATCAAAGTTTGCGCAAAACACTTCAACTTTGACTCTAAAATAACATTTTTGAACATAGATCTATTTTGATACTTTTACTTGTACTTTTACATAACAAAAATAGTACTTCTTCCACTAATGACAATTTTGTCCATAGAATAAAACAAAAATAAGTAAATGAAGTTTTTCCTGAACCTCGCTTTTGCACCTTTGTATTTTAGTAGTAGTTTTTGTTTGAGTTTGTCATGTGTCCCACAACTTAAATAAGTATTTACTGCATGTCACCAAAGTGCTGGAAATGCTGAAAGAGCTGCTGTAGAGGAAATTACAAAAGGACTGACACATAGATGTTAATTAGTGTTTAACCGGCCAGGGGTTGGGACAATAGCACAAAACTTTTTTACTGCTTCAGTACTAGAGCTGTAACCATCAAACGGTTGTTAGTTTGCACAGGCTTAACTGCCGCTTTCACTTGAAGTTGGATGACATATTTGAGTCTAAACCTGGACACGTTGTAAATTCTAAACAAGATCATTTTTATTCATTGGTCATCATCGAGTATGTTCTATTTTTATCCCCTGCGTGTCCATATAGAAAATGATTTATGACCCATTTTCATCTTTTAATGCTTAACCTCAACATCTCAGCATTATGGAGTCTACTGCCCAGAGCTTTGTCAGCAAAAACTCCTGACACAGAGCCAATTTTTCAGCCGAGTCAGAGGTGAAGATGATGGATTGGACCAGGGGTGGCTCCTGTCTGTGCTATTGATGGGCAGGTATTGCAGCAGCTGCATGCAATATTAATGACACCAATTTGAAAAGAATGGGAAAAACTGTGAAGAGCAGGCTCTGACCGACATGACCAAACCTCAGGGACTCTTCACATTTAAGACAAGGGAATGTTCTTATTCTAAGTAGATGTAAGGTTAATAGTAACACATTCAAATCCCACAGAGCTGAACTGAAGCACACCTGCAACAAGAGCAGGTTGCACTGTGTGAGCAGAGGAGAAGTATTGATACAGCCCTGCAGTATAATCTATTC
Source organism: Rhinogobius similis (assembly GCA_019453435.1). Lineage (NCBI taxonomy): Eukaryota > Metazoa > Chordata > Actinopteri > Gobiiformes > Gobiidae > Rhinogobius > Rhinogobius similis. Next base: position 23,362,744 of record CM033623.1, on the reverse strand, counting down.
TGTACTGATTTCCCACAGACACCTCGAATTGATCTGAGAACCAGGGAGGAAAGGAAACAGAAAATTCAGATGGAGAGCCACAAGTGACAAGTTGGCTGCAAAGGTCACGGGGTGCAATGTGAAATACAATAAATCCCATTTTTTAACATTTTTACCTTCACAAGTTAAAACCACTTGAATTCAAAGCCTATCTTGGTTTAAGATTTTACTGGTTCAGATTTTGACTTTTAAGGTATTTCTGACTAGTTTCACCACTTTTTTGCAAATTTATGAGCCATTGATAATATTTTGTATCAAGGCAAATTTTCAATCTCCAATGGCAGATAAGAAGTAAATATAGCAAAACCAGTCATAAAATTAAAATAAGATTAGAAAACCTTTATTTGACCGACAGTGGGGAAATCCCAGTGTTACAACGCAGTGTCAAAGAACAGTAGGAGAATTTGTTTTAAATTCACAATCAAAAACACAGATAAATAACAAGACATACCTGCTTGCCAATGCCCGGTCCCGTCAGATCTGGGAAGCTAAGCAAGTGGGGCCTGGTCAGTACATGGATGGGACACCACTGGAACACCTGGTGCCACAATGGGACGACTGAAGGAAGAAATGTAGTATCCTTAAGGCACTTCACCCACTATGGAAATGGTATGTGGGTGAATGGTTGGTGGTGGTCGGAGGGCCAATGGCGCACATTGGCAGCCTTGCTTCCATCAATCTGCTACAGGGCAGCTGTGGCTACAATAGTAGCTTACCACCACCGAGTGTGGAGCGACTGAATAGTGCAATGTGAAGTGTCTTTGAGTGTCCAGAAAAACGCTATATATGTATAATGCATTATTATTAACTATTAAAAAACACCTAAATCTAATCATTTACCTAGAATGTTAGAATATTTTTCGTTAAAATACAAAAACAGCAATGTGCAAGAAGAATAAAATGTAAGGCTACAAAACTATATTATAATAAGTGGCTATAAATTATAGTATAATATAAGGTATTCTGGGTATTTGTCGAGGAAATATACTGTTTTTGCATTTGCACAGATTGTTATTTGAATGAATGCTGCTTATTGGCTAATTACTTGCATTATTTGTCATAAATACACACAGTCATTTTATATTGTTGTTATTAAGATATTAAACCATATCAACACAGATACAGGCACAAAATTAAGAAGAGGAAGAACAATCATTGCTTTATGTATAGAATGGACGTACCCTTCATGTCGTCTCTGAGGACCCATCAGCATTTCGAGGACAAAATTCTCACTAATCCAGTGCAGTGTAAAAGTAGATCACGGTGTGCTTCAGGAGGTTTCAGGAGTTCAGCAAACAAACATAGCCTAAATGACAAAACAAAACAAAGAATTCATCACAATGTTTGAATCACGATTTCCAAGAACTTGCAACTTAATTTTTGATTAGGTAACATATAACAACACTTTGATGATCAGAAGATTAATGCAAACTCAGTAACAGCACATGCAATGAATATATTCATGTTTAAAAATACTTTTAAAACTGACAAAATGAAAATATTAGAGGGTCTGGTGTTTGCTGAAATGCAACAATTATATTGCCCTTATTCTATTTGAAAATGTGTGTATTTTTAACTCACACAACATTAGGCTAGTCTGTGAGCCATGTTGTTTTAAGGAAGTGCTGACTGTCTCATCCAGCGGCTGGTGGTCGCGATATTACGTGTTCTTTGCCGCACTTGTTGCCCCCTCACACAAGTGCAGCGCTAATGTCATTGTGCTGCCATCTAGTGCCACAAACATGCCACAACACGTGGTCGGACATACCGATCACGTGGAAGACCAGAAGGGGGCGTTGAATCGTTAAAGTAATGACCTGCACCTGCGCTGCTGTGTGTCATTATAACCGAGTGCACAGGGCCGCGGATGTTAACAGTGAGAGCCGCACAGTCGCACGTACCCACTTTACCCACCATGCCCACCAAGAATGTCACCGACGAGCGCCTGGCCAAATTCAAAAACAAAGGCAAAGATCCAACAGTAAGTCCGTGCAATTTCCAACGCAGGTTTATGTCAATAACGGTTATGTTTTTAAAAAACAACAACATTTGTACTCAGAAACTACGGGAGAAGAGGATAACTGTTAACGTGGAGCTTCGTAAAGCTCACAGAGACGAAAACTTCATGAAAAGGCGACACGTGACTCTGTCGTCTCTCCCTGATGAAGAGGCTCTGTCCCCGGAGTATGTCTCCGAGGACAAGGTGATGCACCTTTAAATAAGGCGCGGTTTGACTTCACTGCATCTAAATGATGTTTTCTAGTGATGGGTAGATGAGGCCTCATGAAGCGTTTCGGCACATTCTCCAAACTGTATTGATTCTGTGCCGATACAGTGTCGCTGTGTTGCTCTACACTGACACCTGTTGGAAGGTATACATCATTGCAGGCAACATAGTTGAGACTCGCGAGACACTGAATCAATGGCCTGGTCACACTTGTATACAGACTATTATTTAAGTTATTGTATTTCCTATGGTATTATTTTATATCTTATGTGAAAATTAAAGTGTTGAATGTTTAATGTAATTTACCAATTTAAATGTCATTGACTCAGGGAGGCATTTTTATCAAACGTTTTTATTAAAAAAAAAAAAAGTTCAAAAGTTTTTGGTTTCAGTCTATTGCGTTTTTTTGACAATATTTCCCCAGCTTTTGAAAATACTCTTTCACAAGGCACCGATGAAGCTGGGGTACATAAAAACTGTAAAGAAAGCTGAAAAAGGTTATTTTTTTTAGATCAAGTGGAAACAAGGAAATAGTTACCTTATTTGCTGTTAAAAGATCAAAATGATCCCACACAGCAGAATTTTTTTCTTTTTCTTTCGGGCTCCACTTTGATGATGTAGAAAGGGAGGTCTTTTTTTAATATTTAGAAAAGTATGTTTGTTCTTTTGACAGTGATTCATCCCGTTGACAGATGCAGATGCGGTTCCTTTTAAACACAGTTTGGTGCGTCAGTTTGGAGCGAAACAGCAGCAGTATCGGTCACGTGTCTTTTTCTTAAAGCGATACGCGCATCGATACGGGGCTTCGCTCTATGAGCTCGACACATGCGCCGGCGCTTCAGTGTTGCTGGACCCATCACTAATGTTTTCCATTCAAATGTACGGGTTCTTTAGGTCAACTCTTTCTCAATTGAAGACATAATCAAAGATGTGAATAGTAACCGCAGAGAGAGCCAGACTCGAGGATGTCAAGCGGCCAGGTGAGATTAGGCAACATTATGCCCACTGTTGTCTATGGCACTTTGCAGTTGGACATGTTGAGTGTTTTTCTACAATAAACAGGAAACTCCTTTCTCAAGAGCGAAACCCTCCCATGAAAGAGATCATAGATGCTGGGCTGCTCTCTCGTTTTGTGTCCTTCCTGAGTATGGATGATGAGCCCACTCTTCAGTTTGAAGCTGCCTGGGCTCTCACCAACATCGCCTCTGGGACTTCATGGCATACACAACAGGTACAGTGGCACTTGAGCTGAGTGAGATCAACTGAATTCAAATGAATTGTGTTCATGTTTGGTCTCGTGTGTGCAGGTGGTGGAACATGGGGCTGTGCCGGCTTTCATTGCCCTTTTGGCCTCTCCTCTGTTGCACATCAGTGAACAGGCTGTCTGGGCACTTGGCAATATTGCAGGTATTGAAAACGACAGTTTGACTTTCTGTGGTTCTTATTGAGGACTGCAGTTAAACTGACTATTGATGGCAGGTGATGGTCCACGTTATCGGGATGTTCTCATTGATTGTAATGTAATCCCTGCTCTGCTTTCCCGTATCTCCCCAGACACACCAGTGAGTTTAATGTGGCAAATTGTGTACATTATCAAAATTGGGTTGAATTTGCATCTTTCCATCCACAGGTTGGCTATTTGCGTAATTTGACCTGGACTTTATCAAACTTGTGCCGAAATAAAAACCCCTCTCCACCCATGTCTGCTGTTCAGCAGGTGAGTTCTAATACTTAATTATAGTCCGTGCATAACGCTCACGTGTGTTCTGTCCTCCAGATGCTCCCCTCGCTGATACAGTTGCTTCATCTTGGTGATAAGGACATCTTGTCTGACGCGTGTTGGGCCATGTCCTATCTGTCGGATGGTGAAAATGACCGCATAGATGTTGTTGTAAAAACTGGCATAGTCCCTCGGTTGGTTGAGCTTATGGGCCACAACGAGCTCAGTGTGATGGTACAATTTTAACATTGTCAAATGAGTTCTTTTCACTGGGAGTAAAGTCTGTATTTGTAACTGCTCTGCCTCTAAATGTACTTCTGCCACTCCAGACCCCATCGCTGCGCTCCATCGGGAACATTGTGAGTGGCTCGGACACTCAGACACAGGCTGTTATTGATGCTGGGGTGTTGAATGTTCTGCCCCAACTCATGAGGCATTCAAAGCCCAGTGTACAGAAGGAGGCCACTTGGGCACTGTCCAACATCGCTGCTGGTCCAGCTAAGCAAATCCAGCAGCTGATCACTTGTGGCCTCCTCCCTCCTCTCGTAGAACAACTGAGAAATGTAAGTTGTATCATGTTAAGTTTCAAAAACATGCTTTTGTAAATTTTCGCTTTAAATCTTTCAGGGAGATTTTAAGACTCAGAGGGAGGCAGTGTGGGCTGTCACAAACTTCACCAGTGGAGGGACTGTGGAGCAGGTGGTGCAACTGGTGCAAAGTGGGGCCCTGGAAGCCATTATCAACTTGCTGCAAGTCAAAGACGCTAAAGTGATCCTGGTCATTCTGGATGCCATCAACAACATCTTCATTGTAGGTTTATGAGTTCCACACAATCCCTCATCCTCTCTACCCTTTTAATTTCTCTTGTATTAACTTAGGCGGCAGACAAGCTTGATGAGACTGAGAAGTTGTGTTTGCTCTTTGAGGAGCTGGGAGGATTGGACCGTGTAGAAACGCTGCAGAACCATGACAATGAGATGGTGTACCATTCTGCTCATAACCTCATAGAGAAGTACTTTTCAGATGTAAGTTATTATGGCATACTTTGCATCTGTCATGATGGACCTGGGTGTTTATTTGTCTTAATCAACTTTTCAGGAGGACATTGAGACTCAAGCAGTTGACGCCACAAAAGAAGCATTTGTATTTCAAAGTCCTGACATCAAGAAAACATTTGATTTTTAACATTGTATGTGTAAAAGAATAAACTTATTGCTGGCCTGGCGTCTGCATTGTCCAGTTTCTGCATTCTACCTATTCCAAAATTTTGCAACTTTTTTTCTTTCTGTGCAACCTATTGGTTGGATGGGATCTTGCTGAGCCAGAGAGACTCCCTCCTCCCTCGTCTCACTTCTGTCTCAACCACGTCAACCTGCTCACTGTGGAATCAAAAATGATCAATGGGCGCGAGGCACACTGTTGCCTTTATAACCACCTCACAGGTGGTTTCTTAAATAATTATCCCCATCACCTTGACCCCAGTGGGTCAGTTCCTGTAAATGTGGAGTATGTAACTGGGTGGAGTCTACGATCGAGAACATGCATTCACATTTTGCAACGCTCATTACCTCTAATGGGTGCACACTCTACTATTCCAAATGTTATTTGCAGATTGAAATCTCAAAGGACCGCCAGAGAAGCAGAACTATTTATTGGATACCAGGGCCTTGTTTCATTTGAGTTTATCTCAGTCTCAGACTTTTTTTTTTTTTTTCCCCCACAAAACTGATTTGGAGAAATGGTAAACCTAGAGTTTTGCTGAGGACAAGACCAATCCCTGAATCCCAGAAAAGTGTACATCATGGCAGTGGTAAACCAGAGGAGGCTGCCATCTTGAAAGACAGGAAGGCACGTTTATAAAACAGTATGACAAGATGACTTGATACACAATTTAGTTGTACTTACATCAAAGTATTAAACAGCTGATAAGAGTGCTTGAGTGGGTCCACTGAGCGTAAGGTCAGGTGCTCTTCAGGACCAGTGAAAAAAATCACTGAAGCACCCAAATCTACAATGTGGCATAATACAATAACAAAAACATATTTGCAATATGGCATGAAAATATCTATTTAGGAACAAGAATATAAAATCACAATCTACTCCACATAGAAAAACATTAAGCACTTTTTCAAAAAATTGCAGTTTTATTTATAATCAGCTTTTACTCTGCTTCTATTTTCAACTAATCTGATACACTGAAGTTCTTGAGTTTGTTTTTTAAGTGTAAATCAAATTCAATAAAGTCTGTAGCAAGTGTCCATGAAATTTAGGTAATTTTGAGAAATATGTCTAAATCGATACAAGTCAAATCATTAATCTCTTTAAGACTTGAAAAGAGTTTAATGATTTTCCTTTTTCTGTGACTGAGGTGAAATCTCCTTCAGCAGCAGCCTCAGGCTAAACTCAAAGTCAGAGGAATAAAACCTGCTCCAGACCAGGATAGTTTCAGAGACAGTAACCACAGCAACAGACTCAAAGTAGATTGAACCCTCCTTGAGTAACACGTCTGAGTCAGTTTTATTTGAGACAGAAAACCCAGAGTTTGGCTGATTTTAGGGCTATTCAAAAACATGCAAAACAATGCAAATGCAAAACAAAAAAACTCACTTTGTGAAATGTGGCCTTGGACCATTTCTTTACGTTCTGAAGCTCTCGAGCACTGATGTAGTAAACTCTTACTATGCCATTGTCAGGAGACATGGAAATCTATATAGCACCTTTTGACAGGACATATTTTATTTGTGCATCTATGAAATTAATTCAATATTTGACAATATTTAGGTTTTTCTTTCAGGTATTTCTGCAGTTATTTCATTTGTGTGCACAAATCAGCCTAAAATACATATCGACAAAGTAGCTTTGTTGCCCTTGTAAAGGGTATAGTTATAATTCAGTTATTGACAGACACATAAAATGTATTCCACTACACATTATACACTACCACACACATTATAGTGAGGAAACTGGCATTATTAAGGCCTTCAGGTAGTTAAAGTCTCATAACAACCAATTTACAAATGTTGTAAGTTTAAGTGCTAGTATTATGTGACTTACAGCACTCGCAAATAAAAAAGATCACACATAGAAAGACACTGCAGGACCACATTTGTTGACGGTTCTCTTGTGTTCTAAGAGTCTAGTTATTGTTCCCTACATCTTCTCGTATGTAAGTTCATGTCCACAGGTGGTGCAGGTTTTCTTGTACAGATCTTCGTCTGGATCTACCACCTCCTCTGGTCCATACTCGTGTTGGTGAGCGCTGATGTCTTTGGTCCACATACTGCTCCTCACTGCTCTGCGGAGTTCTACAATAGGAATATACACAAAAAAAGATACACATTCAGAGCTCAGGTTTGTTTTAAATAATGTCATTGTATGAATGTAACCAACCTTTTACTTTCTTGTTGAATTGTTTTTGCTTCTTTACTTCTTTGTTCTCCTCCCTTGCCTCTCTGGCCTCTTCAAGGGCTTCTTCTGACCCCCAGACCTCCATACACCTCTTTTCAACCTGTTAAGCAAGTGGCAGTGTTGGCCAGAAATATACACCAAACAAAGCATTTACACCAATTTAAAGAAGACAAAGTATTTTTTTTCCCTGATAAGTATTGATCTGGATCATTCTCCATGTTGATTGTTGTAAAATATTGATCTATAAAGGACTTAAAATAGAAAGTGGCCGATAAATGTCATGAGTGATTCTGTTGTTTCACAATAGTAAGCAGCAGATTTTTATTTTTGTGTTAGAAAGTTAGAGAGATGTTAGTTAAAAAATGGCTACACAACATTTTACAAACATTTATGTATAACCTGGATTTAACATTTTTCATGCAAAAATTTACAGGATCTCAAACATGCATGGATTACTCAAAATAAAACTTTGAGAGACAATGATAAAGGAAAATCATAATGACATGGTTTAAAGCCAATAAAAGTCTATTTTGTCTTCTTTAAAATGGATTTCTAACAGAGTGTGGGTCAATCCTGTCTGTCAGTTGTTACCTGCATTTTCAGATATAGCTTCATGTCTCCCCAGTGAGAGTTGTGAGGGTTTTTCTTCAATATAAACCGTAGCGGAGGCTCACGCTTATCCAGGTCACAGTCCTTCAACAAATAACGCTGTTTGGCCTCAGTTCTAGAAATAAGTTTGTGTTTTTCCTCATTATCCCTGCAATAGAAGAAAGAAGTCATCCTTTATGGTAATAGCATAATATGTGCCCACACTGGTTTAGAAACTGTAAAATAATCACAACTAAACTTAGGATCCGATAATTTAGACCTACTCAGGACGCATAGACAGTTCCTTTTTATCTACTGCAATCTGGTTGTAGTTGTAGTTGTAGGATCATAAGCTTATTTAGCTTTCTGACAGGATAATTGGGATAAGAACTACCCCCCCGATTGAGTCATTGAAACATGTTTACTTTATCTGCAGAACTTTTTTTTCCAGGTATTTAGTATCTATATATTATAATATAATAAACGTAGATCATCATTTTACATTTTGTTCATTGTAAACCACAACATTGATCTAAAATAGCTTAACAATAAAAATGGCCATTGACTTCCTGCTTAAAACTGCAGACCTGACCGTAGCCAGCAGTTTCATTTATGCGTTTTAATAGTTGAAACATACATTTATCATTCAGAGTCTTAATTAAAAGTTTTAAATAAAATACTCACAAGGAGAGATTAGGGAGGGGACAGGTGAAAACAGGAATTATCTGAGCACTCAAGGACGATATAGAGGATAATTCAAACATGCATGAATCAATACAAATAATCACCAGGCCAAGATAATGATGAAGAAACTATTGTAACAAGGTAAAAACCTCAGTAGATTTAGCGTAATACGTCTCATTTAAAACAAAAATCCTGCAAACAATTGAGGACAGTAGGTGAACGTTCTGTTAATCAATGCATTCTGAAACACATTTACCATCTATTATCTAAGAAAGCACTTGAAAGTGTCATTACCTGCACCTGTCGCACACGGACAGGTCAAAACTATTGCTGAGGTAAGAATCCATGAAGGGTTTTTCACAGTCATCACACAATATATAGTCAGGCTCAATCACCGGCGCTGCAAAAGGCACAGTTTTGCATTTGACCGCCACAATCACGATGTGAACAGCAGATCACGTATGACACACCTGGCTGCTGGACCACTTTTCTGCTCCTCTGCTCTTCCTCCGCATCCTCCTCTTCATCAATGAAAAACCCAGCCCCCGAGTCAATAGTTTTGGACACTTTTGCGGAGGTCGCGCCTTCCGCTGCGGACAAAGGGCGATTCGCCAGTCGGGCTTGTCTGAGCATCAACGCCCGCTGTCGGTTCCGTTCAATCTTCGCCCGCATCGCAGCAGAAAGTTGGACTTTAGGGGCCGGGTCAGATCCATGGTCCGGGTCTACGGGCACATCCATGCTGACCACACACAGAGGTTAACTCATAACAAATCAGAGCCGCGACGACAGAAACTAATGCAAAACCAAAACATGCCACATCCTGTTTTGTACACTTGTGTCTTTCTGCTGTTTCCTGTCAACCTTTATTTACCGCCCCCTGTCGCTTTGGAGAAGTATAACAGATTCACGTAAAGAACAGGGAAATAGATTTTGTCAATCGAAAAAATAGTATTAAGCATGTTAGTGATGCTTGGTTTGAAAGTCTTAGAGGTCACCTAATTTTGCGTTTTCATTTTTATTTATTACAGAAGAGGTAGGTTGAGCCAAAATATATCATCAATGGATTTTCTTTCACTGACATAGATCTCATACTTGCCAGTAATTTATTCACTGCCTGACCTACTAGTGCTTCAGGCATTTTATTAAGTCAAATCCTTTGTCCAACTTTGTCCTCCTCCGTTGTCCTACTTTTTACACCTAACGTTATTCAAGTGTGGTATGGTGGCTCAGATTATAATTGCTTTTAAACAGTACTAAGTAATGATAGTAAGTAATACAGTGCTATAGTAGTCTAAAGAAGAAAGGGTTCAGCTTCCTAATATGTAACATTTGAGAACTTTTTCCTATTTAAAAGACATGATATTTTGTAATTGATCACTAAGGCAACGGTCTTGATTTCTCATCATTCTGAAATCCATAGATAGCATTACATCTCTTCAAAGTAAAAAAAAAAGAATAAAAAATGATCTCAAAACAAAGTTTAACTCAAATAGCATCTTGATGAGTAGCCTAATGTTTGTTTTTTTTAAAGAATGTGTCCCTGTGGTGGTAAAGCATGAGACAGGTGAGTGTGTCCTGTGTTGCATCACAGTATTAGGGCATGAAGCCAAGCTCACCACTGTAAAGAGGCTTGTGTCAAGTTAAGTCAAGATCACTGACAGATGACTGTGTCTGATATTGTACACATTGTTTCGGGTAATGATAACACTCCAGAACAAATGTATTTTACAATAATACATAGGTGCTGTTCACATAGTATAGAGTTTAAACAGGTTTAAAAACAATGAAACATGACAGAATAAGGAGATGATGTGTCACTGACCATAAAGTGCAGTAGTGTTTGAACAGGCAAGTTTTGAGTCTGGATTTGAAGAATGGGTGAAAATATTGTTCTTGTGGAAGGGTCAGAAGGTGGGTGGATAGAGTGCAGTGAACTGGAAGGAGAGGGACTGGTGGGACCAGTAGGAGAGCTGATGTGAAGGTCAGATGGTGCCAGTTTGATTTTTTTTGTCAGGGGTATCAAAGGAGTTTGAGGCTAGAGTCTGACTTCTGGGAGGACATTTATTCAATCAGTGAAAGCGAAATTGAATTGCATGTATTTGCATGTATTTTACAGTATATGACATAATTCAAGTAGCACATAATTACAGGAACACACCAAGCTAACAAATGTTTCACCAAGAGCCATCACAATCAACAAACCCCTTAAACCGGCACACAGTCTTATAATCTACTGATTTTTAGGAAATACTGCATGTTTCATTATCACTTGAATTACGTTTTACAGTAAGCCTTTTTGTCTTGAAAAAAATAAAAGAAACTGTGTATGTGTTTTAGCTTTACTTTCAATCCCACTTACAAATCAATTGTCTGTTGGAATGAAAATTCATTTTCATAATCAGAATAATAAAATCATGTTCAGTTGTTTAATTTTAGCATTCTCAAGGGTTGTCTCGAGTAGTGTTCCAGTATCTGACATTTCTAAAAATATGAGTATGTTCTCAAAATCTATGTGATATTTTTGCTTTAATTGGAAATGCATGACATTTTCAGTTACATTGTTGATGTTTGGCATTAAGTCACATGAAGAAATATTGTTCTCTGATCAGATGTTCTCTGCAGAGGAATTCATTTTCAAGTGTGTGTCCATACTCTGAAGCAGTGGTTATCAAACTCTCCAAACCAGGTCTAAAATCCTTAAATAGGATTTCAACATTACCACAGTAATTTTAAGAAATCACCAAAAGAGGATTAAAAATGTAGATAAAATATACTATAGATATAGATATAGATAAATATAAAAGTGAACAGAAAATGTGCCGGCGTACCACCAGTGATACATGTTCCAATGTTTGAAAAACACTGTTCTAGAAGTGTTTAAACAAACACATTTGTTAATTATCCATTATATCCACAATTGTGTCTTCACTGGTTGTTTGTCAGGGCTTCACAAAAAACCTGTAGTTGTGAGGAGTTAGAAGACAAATCCAAGACCAGTGTCTGCTCTTATAAAAGTCTCTTAATGCATAATTTACATTCATTGATAGACCCACAGACCCCAAAGACACCCTACCTTTTCATAAAATTGCAAAAAGAAAAAAAGTTTCGCAGTACATTGAACAATCATAAAGTATACTTATTCATTAATGCAGTGCCAGCTGTAATTTGTTCCTGAGCTTGATGCAGAAGTACCTGAAGTAATCTCTCTTAAGTGGTTCATGTAGAAGGCCAACCAAGTTATGAACGTGTGCAGCATCTGTGCTCACTGTAGGTCTGAAACAGATTCATGTTTGTGACACAAGATACAGCAAAATAAATGTGAAATGTTTGGCTTCGTTATGTGACATTACTTTGCACCTATTATCATTTGGTCAACAAAATATTCTGACACTGTCCTTTGATCTAACCATCTCAATTGTATTGTCAATGATGCAGTTAAATAATGGCCATAACTTGCTTCCATAATAATACACATGAACATGGCCGACATTATCATCAATGTCCTTTTTGAACAAACTTTTCATACAGCCACACATGCCAAAAAATCACCAAATGTTGTCTGTACCTTTTTTCAGTCCCAGGTCACAAACAGGCAAGATTCTTTTCTGCCACTCTTTTTGATAGTAGCAGTTCATTTAAACTCTGGATCATGCTAATGTAATTGTTTTCTATTGATGAGTTTCATACAGTTTTTGTGCGAACTTGTTTTTTCCACCTCAGTGGTGTGAGAACACTTTTAAGTGTCTTTTGTCTTCACTCTCTCCATGGCCTGCCCTCTCAAACTGTGACAGGGCATGTGATAATTCTGTCCTCCAGCATCACACTGACGACCAGGAACACAAAGTACAACACAAACATGAGGAAGCCCAGGAACTTGCTCATTCTCCACTTGCATGCAGCGATGGAGATGATGACGAACAGCAGCATGAGGAAGAGCAGCACGATGGCACAGAACAGTCCATTGCTGCTCACCTCCACCGGTTTGAAGTCATTGATGATGTTGTACAGGAGCCAAGGGAAAGGCAGACTGCTCAGAGGAAGAGAAGGATGTTCACTGATTTTAGATGTAACATTATGGACCACTACAAGTGATTTGATGCACTCACCCCACTGTGATGTCAAAGATGTTCGAGCCCACAGAGCTGGATACTGCCATGTCCCCAAGGCCTTTTCGTGCCACAATGACACTGGTGATCAAGTCAGGGATTGAGGTGCCAGCTGCTAAAATGGTCAGTCCCATGATCTCCTCTGTGATCCAGAAGGTTTCCCCAACCTAAAGGATATTTCCACATTAAAAACTTGTTTAATATATAATATTATTTTGCTACATTATTCATTCGTATTTCACTTTCAGCTGGAATAAGATAGTGAGACGCAGCTGACATGTGGTAAACTGTCAGAGGTGCTTCTGCCACTCTCACCAGCAATCCCATACTCCCACACATCATTCATCACATTCATACACAGACAAGGAGAAGTGTGTGCTGGACTTAACATATAGATTTTAGCAGTTCTCTTATAAATGAAATACATTTTTTATTTGGGGAATAGGTTATTTCTGATTGCTGCTTTATTTTACTGTAAAGTGTAAGCTGTATCTGGGTACAGGATCAGTAAATGTGCACCTGCCACACATCTATTTGAATTAAAGGTGGCCTGAGGGCTCTTCAGTCACCTTGTACCACACAGCACAAGCTTCAGGGCTGCCTTGTGCAGCTAAAATAGATTGTTACAGGTTGATCTGGCAGGGGATCAGGACAGATTAACTGGCATTAGCTGCCACAGTCACACATCCAACACCCTGACTGTTGCTCTCTACCATACGGTAATGTGGGGCTTGCTAACAGTTAGATAAGTAATGTGTTGAATTGTGCAATGTACCTGATGAGCCCACCACACCATCAGGTATGAGAAGAATGCAATCCAGCAGATAGCGCCAAGAAAGGTTACTGGGAAAAACCTTGCTGAACTCTGAAAAGAAAAAAAAAAGTGCCATGGGGAAAGGTAAATTCTTCCAAAATATAGTACAGTTTTGAAGAGGTAAGCTGGTGATTATAAACTCACAGAGGTGAACTGAACACACAACATCTTTCATAGTGAATGAGGGAACTATTAGCTAGAAGTTTGTACCTGTACATTTCAGTAAATAAGGAAAAAGCTAATATTATTTCTTGTAAAAATTGTGTAAATTGTGAGGGAAAGCATGCTTTATTGGTATTGCAATTAATTGATGTCTTCATCCTTTAGGATTCAGTTTGCATGTGTCTACAGCTTGAAAATGTGTGTTTAAACTCAGCTTTTTGAATCCTTTAAATGCTTGAAACTAACCTATGTGGTCCACTGCAGTTTCTTGCTTTGTAATTGAGATTGAGACTGAGAAAGTTGTGAATGTCTGAATATGTAACATTATAAGGCAGGTTCTTATTATGTTAAGCCTGATCTGTCATTCCGAAATATGTTTTTTTTTAAATGTTTATTTAAAGTGAGCTCACCTCTCTCCTGACATCAGGCAGTGTGATCCAAAGAGGAAGGACAATGGGCAGAACAATGAGGTATGTGATTCGTTTCCTGTTAGTGTCTGGCCAAGCCAGGCTCAGAGGCTGGTCCTCATCGTCTTCCTCCTCCTCTGGGCCCTAATACAGAACCACATTCACAATAAATCTCCAGTACAGTGTGAATGTATAGTATAAAGATGATGTATGATCTGTACCTCATTACCACCAGCAACACCGTTCATTGGCGGTGTGACTTCAACTGCAACATTGGTGTTATTGGGGATGTTTTTATCAGCTGGTAAGAAAGAAAGACAAGTTGAGAGGAGGCCTGCACAATGTATCACAATCAAATAGAAATCAAATAGAAAGTTGAATTAGCACAATTATGAAATCGCAAAGGTTGCAATTATTTAGATAAATAATGTCCTCTGCAAAAAAAACAATGTATCCTGTCTCTTCATAGAAACTTCCTACTTTGAAACTTGCTTTCTGAAAATCAGCAAATAGATATATTTCCCCCCAAAATCATGCAGCCTTAATTCAATTTGTGACGCACCTCTCCTCTGTTCACCTACACCATTGGCATTAAGCGCTTCCTCTTTACATTTGTGCTTGGCCATTTTGTGTAGGATTGATGCCTTCTCTTTGAATTGTCCTGAAACCAAGCACAACTTATTGTGTTAGATGTGTAAACACAGTTTTGACCATTTGAATATTGAGTTGTACCGTCGCCGCTCAGGGGGTCCAAGGTGTGGATCATGAGCTGGAAGATGCTGTTCCTCATCAAAGAGTTGTGTAGAGAGGCACAGCTTCCTTCCCTTTGCAGTCTGGGTTTAGCCTGTTAGACAGATGTATGATCACTTGTATTTTATTTGATTCATTAGTAATCATTTTATTTCACAAAAGCTTTAATGTGACCATAACTAATCCAAACCAAAAAGACTGGTACTCACCATGAGCTTGTTCTCATTTTCACTCGGTGGAGCGATCTTTGGAAACAAAACAAAAGTAAAGTCTACACCGTATCCCTCCAAAACATTTGTCAGTTACGTTGTTCATTCTGGTGCAAAGATTGACTGCTATTATCAGACATGATTGTCTGTGCACTGCTGGAAGGGGAATATATTGTCAAAGAAACACAAATAGACCTATGTTCAATCACTTCTATACAACAAGGGATCTTTTTTTTTTTTTTTGGTAACATATAGATAGAAAGGTATAGTCCACACAGAAACATGGGTGTCATTTCAGAGGTCCACAGGAGAGGAGAGGGGTGTGGACACTACAATTCAGAGACATATACAGCACAGACAAACATACACACTGTGCAGGTGCTGTTTGTCAATAGAGGCAGTGTCGACCAGCAGAAGGGATGAAAGTGGGACTCAGGAGTTAGAAACATTTAGAGGAAATGTTTGCAGAAAGCAGTTTACAACATCAAGGTTGTTACAAATACAATTGAAGCTTCCGACAAACGATGATTTAGGTGAATATGTCGAAGTTATCGGCACTTCATCATGTTATCACAATCACAAACACGTTTTGATGTGTGTCCCTTCAGTTAGTTGGGCAGAAATGTAATATTTACGACAAACTCATTACATTTTGTCCATCAACTTGATGTTCATAATGAAAAGCAATATTAATGTAAGTTAATTAATGTAAGTTCATAAGTACATCAAATAACAAGCAACAATGGCTCTGGTAGCAGAGCAATGACCCTATAATTGGGAGGTTGATGGTTTGAATCTCGCTCGCCTATTCACACTGTTGTGTCCTTAAAATGTATATACATTGCAGGTGTGAATGTTTAAAGTGTGGTTTTGCAATTTGTGGTGGTCGGTGAGGCCTTTAGGGCTTATTGTCCATCATTGTTTCAGTCAGGCTGAACACCAGCAGCTACAACCACCAAGAGTATAAAAGAGGGGAAAATGTTCAACTAATTACAAATACTCACATTACTATAATTGAATAGATTGTCTTGATAAGTGTACTTTCTTGAGTTGATTCATAAACCTCTACATGTTCTTGAGTATAAGTCTTGCCATGCTCTCTTCAATTAAGCTATGCACATTTGTTCAAAGAGCAATACACATTTTCAAATCAGGAAAAAAAAATATATATATTATTTTAAAATTCTGCATAAATTGTATGTTGAGGGATGTTTTGGACCACCCATAAAAGTTTCATAGCGATGAAGTAAAAAATAGAATTAAAAATCTAGATGGGGTTAAAATGACCGGAAAATAGCGGGAGGGACACAAGGAGTTACTGTGTACAGTCCCAATCATCCACAGCTGTCTCGCCACTATCTCTGCTGATTTTTAAATCTACAAACACACAGAACAGCACTTCATTGCCTGCTCTGATTGTTGAGAACTCAGAAAATAGTGGATTGTGGTTTCAAGAATTGAATTTAGCGTTAAACAGTTCAATAATCAAAGACTGATTTAAAAATGCAACTAAAATTACATTAAAATGTGTACATTTTGGCAACAGTTCTTGCACATAATGGAGTACATTTTCAGCGATGTAACTGTACCTTTACATGGGTATACATTCTCAGTCTCTTTTTTAAGTTCAGTTTTAGTAAAAAAAAATATATATATATATATATTTTCAAGGGGGACCATGTACAATTGGAACCCTTTTTGTGTTCATCTGAACACTTGGATTCATCTTGGGTTTAGCAGGATGAATTGGCAGACATTCGAAAAGTGGTCTTTTCTGAACCTGCGTGTGAAAGCGCGGCACTCTTCATAGGTCACTGGAGAGCTCTTAGTTTACTTTCTTCTCTTCCAGAAGCTGCCCACTCGAGGAGTGTAATAACTCCTTGAAGTCATGTACTAAAAGTTGAATTTGCTCATACAGCAAAAGGACAACACACACAGATTCTAAAATAATGTGCATTATCTTTGTTTTAAAAACTAGTTTCAAAGTTTGTCTGGTTGACAATGAGTTAGACAGGAGCTCTGTGGCAATATGTTTGACTGTGCTTGTTGTCGTCACTGCAGGTAAGCAGTTGATAAGGGGATCAGAAAGGATTGAAGACTTAAGTGTTTTCAGCAAGCATATCTGCTGATCTTTCACATCTTCTATGGACACACAGCTGTAATAAAACCCTAACTCAGACCAGAGATTATAATGTCTTTTAATGATGATGTAAAGAAGTGAGATCTAGTGAGATCTACTGATTCCTGCTCCCCAGCAAGTGCTGAACTATTATTAGCTGCTCTAATGGGATTGGAA
Organism: Rhinogobius similis; assembly: GCA_019453435.1. NCBI lineage: Eukaryota > Metazoa > Chordata > Actinopteri > Gobiiformes > Gobiidae > Rhinogobius > Rhinogobius similis. The sequence goes on along the minus strand of CM033623.1, from coordinate 23,345,334 downwards.
GGGATTTACTTAACTAAGATGAGGCCAAGGGAGATGGACATGTAATGTACAGTAAGAAAGTTTGTTCTCAGGTGAGAGAGCTACAAATAAACCTGTCAGTAAAAACAGTAAGCTGAGTGACTATATGTATTAGATATCAACCCAAATCATTGTCAAGATATCCCAGAATCACACTAAATCTTGTTTTCAGGTTGAAAATTCCTTTTCAGATTTATAAGTATTGAGAAGATGCTTGTACAATATTGATCATATTAATAGTATATTAATAGGAAAGTAAGTATAAAGCAATGTATGTTTTACCTCTACAATCACCAAAGATATTTCAATGTACTGTATACGCCCCTGAAGACTTGGGGAGGTGACTGAATATATGCTATGGGCAGATGGCTAATGTTAATAAATGCTAAATATAATAATTATCACCTGTGTGTTGTATGAGATTACAACATCAGAAAGCAACAGATCTGACTCCAACTGCACATTCAAACAAAAAATAGACAAACAGAGACCATTTAACTACCTGCCACTCAGATAATCAAGGAGCCAAGGAGCATGGCCCTTAACTCTTCAAACATGTACACTCCACTGTTTATTCTGAGCAGTACTCAGGTAATTTACAAATCATGCATTTCCTAGAGACTTGAATAAAGTGAAGTGATGAATGCGATTGTAGAATAGAGGTCAACCCCGTGGCAATTAAAGAAACAAAGGAGCAATCTATAAGAATAATTACATCTTAATCTAAATATTTCAAGCAAGTTGCATTGGGTGCCTTTCCTGACCTGTTACATCACACTGTTCTAAGACCTAGAGTGTATTCTGGTCTGGTCTTTGTTTTATAAGTCGGTGAGGATTAGGCCTGTTAGTCAGCACAGAGGTCTGCCTCTGCTTCTTGGACTGAAGCCACAGGACATTAGAAAAGAGAGGAATTCACCCTACCCGTGCTCATGTTACGAGAATACATGTAATAGATTCAGATTTAGACATTATAACTTGACTAATGACAGCCATGACATGGTTAAAGAGAGATGTGTGGGTGTAGAACTGTAGCTCACCTTGGGCTCACTCTCCAGTTTGTCCACCTGGTTGCTGCCTATTGTACCCTTGATAAATGATTCTACTTTGGCGTTGAACTTCATGAATGTCACATAGCTGGTGTAGCACAGCAGCAGGCTCACACTCTCTCCCACAGTGATTTGATTATCCAAAAAGAAATAGATGAGCATAAGGAGCCCAACTATGTAGAATGAGACGTCTCTGAACAGAGGCCACCAGGTGAGGTTCAACACCTCTTTAGAGAACAGGGCACACATGCCAATCACAAACAGGATGTTGAAGACAGCAGAGCCCACGATGGTACCGATGCCGACATTACTGTGTGATACAAAGACTCCTATCACTGAAGTGAAGAGCTCCGGGGCTGAACCTCCTGCTGCCATGAAGGTGGCTCCTGCCACATCATCTGAGATCTCCAACTTCTCAGTGATGACAGTGAGTGCTGGGACAAAGAACTCATCGCAGACTATTGCTAAAGCTATGAACATGTACAACATGCCAAACATATGAAAGGCCACAAAGCCCTGGCGCCTCTCCTCCACACTGAAGTAGTCCGTTGGGTAGTCCCCATGGTTCATCTCGATATCAGATGACTTCATGGCCACTGGGGTGTCCTCTGTTAGGTTACTGAGCTGCAGAAGAGTCCTTCGGGGTACTGCTGCTTCTGAGCCCTCAGATTCCGATTGTAGCACCGCAGCTGTAGTTGTGGTCAGTGACAAGGCACTCCATGAACAGACTGTGCAAACCACCGCCAGACTGAGGATGAAACCTAAGATGCGCCCAGGCCGCATCTTCCTCCTCACTCCATGGTAGTGCAGCCTGGAGCAGCTGCTAGGGGTGTCCAGGAGTGGAACAGAGGAACACATGTCCTGACCGTGTTGGGGCAGCATGAACTCCATGTTGTTTCGTGTAAACAGCCCAGGGTCAACTATGAGGGTGGGGGCTTGACGGGACGCAGCGGTTCACCGATTTGTCTGCATGCTGCTCCGTGGTCTAAACACAGTGGAAACACTGCTGTCTTTGTTCTACCCATTCAAAGGCTTCCTCATATTATTTCCTGTAGCACACAGAAAGGTATCATAATTATTCAAATAATATGTGTTAATTACATATAAATACAGAATTATACAAGGATTTGAGTTTCACGTTATACTTGGACAAACAACTCCAGAACATAGTTTGGATGTTATAATCATACCATTTATACTTCATGGTGGAAGGATGTTAATTGTACTTTTTTGCTTTTTATTTTGTCAGGTCAATTGACTTTCTCTTAAAGCATAAATTATGTGGTATTAACAACAGGGTTTTTGATTGTTGAACGGCCTGTTTGACATTGTGCTGAGAACACTGCCTCAAAAGGAGCTCTGACTTTGGACAAAGCTCATTAGGATGCTATTTAATCCCTGAGAAGATATACTTAGATTAGTCTCTCTATTCACTGATGCCACAGCACAAAGTCAAAAGTGGACTTAAACTGAACAAATCACCATCAAATACATGCACAAATAATTATATTTTCCATTTTGGCTCAGAACAGACTTGTTAAATTGACAGCATTATAATCAAAATAAAGACATCACACCTCAATATCTCCAGTTTGTTCACCACTTAATCAGAACATTGCTTAATGATAAAAAACAAAAACAAAAAAAACGACATACTACAACATGACATTACACAAGACATTAGACTAATTCACTCACTTCAAACGACCACACAATATTTAGCATAATTTTGCATATTTTGTACCTCAGAAGAAAATATCTCCCTGGTCTCTCCATACAGGTCCAAATCCAGAATTTTGAACGTTAAGAAAATATAACCCTTGTGTGAGTCCAGACTGAAGCCTCCTCGGTAAATCCCTTGAGATTTCGGGTGCAGAGCCCAACTGCAGCTCCCAAGCGCCAGGTCAGGAGCCAGGGCCGATGACTCCTCCTACCTGATCATCCCACCCCCTTGTCATTTACTCTTGTCTGCACAGCATCATCCGAGGGCTCAGATTATCCAACACTTTTATCCAACACTGTCCATCTTTTCCCACCAACTTCCAACATCTCAATGTTTATTTCCTGAGACCCCAGACCAGAAGCATAGCTTCTCAAGAGTGGCTCATAAAGCATTGCTGAAAACAATCCAAATAGACCATTTATATAACTTTTAAAAACACCCATCGCACTATAAATCTTAATTATACTAGATGAGACATGACATAATATTTAACCATACCAATTAAATAACCAATTAAAAAAACATTTTGAAGTTCTAAGTGTTGTATTGAAGATGGCTTTGGCTCGAAGCATGTGAATGGTTGAAGCCAGGTCAGGGTTTACACGTGAGATCTAAGCTTCATTAGCTAACTGTGCAAACTATCTGACCTGTGTGACTGAGTTCGGCCAGATTGCTGCCTCCACCGGAATAGATACGATTTTTTAGGCCATTGTGTATACTATTTATACCCATTTAAAACTCCTGCAATATGTAATTAATATTTCAATGGAATAGTTTGGCAATGCTTCTACAATACTGTAGAACAATGGTTCACAGACTTTGTCTTGACTCCCCCCAAGCTTCATCCCACACTCCAGAGAATCTCCAAATATGTGTAATTCTTCAGTAGTATGAATCTACTACTACTACTACTAATAATAATAATAATAATACATAACACTATTGCACTTTTTAAGATACTTGTCAAAATCCTCCAACAACTCATTCAGAAGGATGTAAATTGTACATTTTATATTCACACTATTCAATCTCACCATCTTTCTATATATGAAATAATTCCAAGTTCATGCATACCCGTACCCTGGTTGTGAAACACAGTTGCAGAACATTTGTGATTCAGTGAAACTTTCCACAAACAGTAAAACCATGCAGCACTAACTTCCCTCATTGGAAATATTTTGTAGTTGTTACTCGAATCCATCTAAGATGGTGGAAACATTTTTGGTTTTGTTGTTGTTACCTGCTTCTGATGTGATAAAAAGCCTTTGATCGAAGTGTTACTCTGTGTCTTAGGCTTGGTTTCTATATTAAGCACTGAAAAAGCCTGAGAAGTTACGTAAGAGTACCTCACCTGAACTGCCCACTAGTTCGGTACATCTACTCCGGGACTTAAATAGATTTTTTTGTGGTACAATCTTGGTAGTTCTCTGAAATTGTCTACCAATAGTTAACAACAATAAATATTTTACAAAATATTGTGATTGCAAAAGCAAAAAAGCAAAAAAACACAAAAACCCTAATATTTTTGTTATCACGTTTTTAAAGGCAGAGACCAATTATTATTATTGTTATTATAATATTGTTGTTATTATTATTATTATTCAAAGGTGAACAGCAAGAATTGACCCTAATTATCTTTTAAACTAGGGATAAGTAGCTTACATGCTTAGTTTATTGTGGTTGATCGCATGGCCAGGCAAATCCGTGAGATCAATATAATGAGTCTGGTATTACACTATTATAAGCCAATATATTTGTTCAAAAAAATACAAAAAAGACAAAATGATATACAGAAGAATGTACAGCAGAAGTAAATAGTAATGGTCATAATATTATGATTTTTAAAATTCATAAATTTCTGAGAAATGCATAAAACTTATTTTATGGCTGATACACCACAAAGAACACAAAATGGAACCATTTTATTTCCTCAGATCATTTTTATTTTTAAATTCAAGTATAGAGTTTTTAGCAAATGTAATTAAATTGTTGGCACCCCTCAAAAATAATGAAGACAAATAGGACAGAGTTCCTGATTTGGAAACTAACTTTGTTAGCAAGCAGAAGAGAGATAGTCTGCACAAATGTCAGAGACAATGTTTTTACTTAAACGAAGATTGTTCTTCATAAAATAACTGAAAAGCATTTCAAAAGGAATTGTTGTCTTCAGGCTTTAACTCTCTTGCCGTAACTGTCTACCACTTCAGGTGTTACACTCTCATCCTCGTCCACATCCTCTGTCACAGATTTCCCGACCAGCTGAAAAATGTCCTCTGCAGCAACGCCCATTGGCTCAGCCACCTTCACCGTCAACATATCCAGACTCAGGACAGTGCCTTTGGAGATCTTAACTTTGGCCACCACAGATTTTCCAAGCTGCAGAAAAGATGGTAAATAAGTACACATCTAAGAACATATTTTTGTTCAGATTACTGTGTAGATTTGAGTAGTTATCGAACCTTGTCATGGCATGGCTTCTCGCACGGTAACATCTGCTTGATGCCACTGCCCAATGCTCTCTCCACCAAACGGATCGAACGCACGAGCTCCGCCAGCTCACTGGGCACTAAGGACGCTTCGTGGTCATTACCTTTCCATGTCTTGTCCAGAGTGACGTGTCTCTCCACAATCTTCGCCCCTAAAGCCACAGCTGCCACTGATATACTAATGCCAGACTCATGGCCAGAGTAACCGATGGGTATATCTGGAAACTCTTTCTGGTATTCCTGTAGATTACAAAATGGAAGTACTTTAAGATACCTATTGTTAACCATAGCGTTAGGGTTACTTTGTGCTGAAAAAGCCCGGCTTTGAGGTCAAAAAGGTAAAGAACCTGTCTGACCTAAACATAATGCTGTATGGTGCTTGAATTAAACAATGTGGGCACAACATAAAACATTTATTACTGTAATGACTCTGAGGTTGACATCCTCTGCTTCAAGAGGATAGGCACTGGTGCATTGCAGAATGGCAAAGTTCTGGTTGTACTCCTTCACTGTCTGATATACTCGCCGCATTATCTCCATGGACTGCATCCCACTGGACACCACCATGGGGCGTCCTGACATCAACAAAACAAAGCATTAGACTGTAGCATCACTTAATGTTGAATCTCAGAACACATATTTACCATAAAAGACTAGTGTTGTCACAATACTAAAATTTGTACTATAGTATCAAACTAGATTATGATAACAAGGAATAGGCTTGATACAGATTTTAATATCACTATGATAACAAAACAAAAAAGAGACAACTGAATGTAATTTTCAACACAAAATAATTGTACTTTCTTTATGTTACCACCATAGACCGTACGGTTACCACGTGGTCTTCTACTAATACATGCTCAAGATCATTCTAAAACTGTTTAGAAAAAGGTCAAATTTGGTCCTGTTTTTGATTTTTGTTCAATACTTCAAATGAGTATCTAGTTTCAATATTAGTTTAGTATTGATAAGTATCTGACTCACAAGACAGATATCACACAAATGTTATTTATGCAATGTATTAAAAACTGTTGAGGAAAAGACAACCAATTTTTCACCACAAACTGGACATGCAAACTCTTTTCTCTTACCTTTTTTTGCAGTTTTCTGCAAATAAGGGAAGTTGTTTGTATCTCCAGAGCCCACTTTGAAGAAAGGCACATCGAGCTCATGGAGAAACTCTATAGCCATCTACAAAACAAGTAAAACGTCTGTTGAGCAATCCAATCAGTCTGTTATTCTGTATTTACCTGATACTTCTCTCACCTCATCCATTCCTGACGCAGTGAAGTAGATCCCCACCTCATTAGCATATTTCTGCAAGTCCCTGTATTGCTCATGACTGAACTCCAGATGGCGCTTGTGCTCTCCATAAGTTTTGCCCCATGAATGTTTGGACGTGTAAGGGCGCTCCAATGCCATCTTGTTAAACTTGTGCTCCAGCTCACTCTTCTGAAATTTGGCACAGTCAGCTCCGCATTCCTGTGGCAAAAGTAAAACATAGTTTTGAATGAGAGTTATTGTTTTGTATTTCTGGCTGCAGTTACATGCTCACTTAAAATATGATTATTGACACATTTTGGAGTTGTTAAGTTATTAAAATGACATATAACATGCATAAATGAATATCAATCTTTTTCTAATTACATTTTTGTCATAGTCTTTTAAGCAGTTTGCATGTAAATAATCTTAAAGGCCCAGAAATAAGATAATCATCAGATTTTGGGGTGCATTTAAATATAGCCACTTACAATGTGTCGTACCTGGTTCATACGTTGAAACATTACATTAGGCTCTAACCAGTAAAACAATCAGAATCAGAATCAGAATTACTTTTATTTATCCCCAAGGGGAAATTCTTTTTGTTACATGTGCAACTGACCAGTAGTGACAGTAAAGTATTACAAACAAAATAAGATATATATAAAATAAGAATAAAATACAATAGCTCTATAATGATCAACCCCATTTAACTTAACTTATAAAGTGTCTTTATTAATCAGCTAAACCCCCGATATGAACAATAATCAACTAAACCCCCGATATGCACAATTTTCAATAAGCTTAACTATACTATCCTTGTCTATTTACATATTCACATGATCATGTACAGTTTATAAGTGGACTAATATTGCACAAATTATACATTTAGACGATTAGGTAATGATGATAAATGCCTCTGCAAATCTAACGTAAATTGCATCAAATCCATTATATTACATACTATAAGACATAAGTCGCTGCACACAAGTCATCTCTCTCGCACATTTGAATGAAATGTTACCTTTGCCATTTTGATCATCTTTTTGGCTATTTCAATATCTCCTTGGTGATTTTGTCCAATCTCGGCAATAATAAAGCACGGATGAGAACCTCCGATCATCCTCCCCGGACACAACTCAAACTTCAAAGGCATTATTCTTAATTACACGAGTTCAAGAGACAGAAAAACCGAGGTTAACCATGCACAGAAGCGACTGTCAGGAACGAGTTGTAAATGAAATGTGTCAAAAGCCAAACCGGAACCAGGATGTGTTACTGCTTCCGACCAAATGGCCATTTCCGGTCAGATGAAAAAATAAAAGCTTTGTTTAAAGTGTATGCATTCTTTACATTACATTAACTGTCTTGAGTTTAAAATTTGAATATATATATATATATATATATATATATATAAATAATAAAAATAACTATTATCTTGAATCACCACTACAAGAACTCATTCTAAACAAGGGCCAAAATGTTAATTACATAATATTTATGACAAATAATGTCAAATATTTATGACAAATAATGAGATCACCTTTATTTTTTTTTATTTTTTATTTTTTATTTTTTTTAATGTGTCAGTGTGTAAATAGCATTGCTTGTCACAATCATTACCACTGTCTTGAGATGAAACGGTTACTTCTAATAACAGGGATGAATTTTTAATAGTACCTACCGTTTTTACGTTTTTCTTGGGTTCTATTTAAATCTTAACTGAACTATAAGCATATGCATTTGTCAGAAAGCGAAATGTGCCCTGCACAAATCCAGGCTCTGCGCATGCGTCGGCGTCACGGTTGCTAGTGACACCGGCTCCCAAACAAAGTTTGTTTTTACACTTTTAAAGACATTCCTTTGGAACCTGTTCAGGGTATAAGTGCTTTTAACCGAAATTTTTAACTGGACTAACTTGTTTTAACCACCGGATGGGCGGATTTTAAAGTTTTAAACCGGCTAGCCAGCTAGCTTAGCGAAGGCTACAGGTGAGCCAACATGCCCCATGGATGTATTAAAAGAACTGGATAAGGTACGCCCCCTCTGTCTGTGGTCCCAGATTGATTTGTGGCCGTGCGAGGTACTGCAGCCTCTTGGAACCAGCCTTTTTCTAAAATTGCACATTATAATTGCAGACAGTACTGAATTATTATCTGTATTTAAATAAAATAGAAGGAAATGTTCTTTTCTACCGTTTCTAAAATCACCGAAATTACCGTTTTTATATGAAGTGGGGGATTGTCGTCACGTGGCGCCCTAAAACAAAGATGGCAGCCATCGTTTCAGGAAGTAAAACAAAGATGGCAGCCTTCGTATCAGGAAGTAAATGCGGAAGTAAGAAACTTTTTTGGGGTCATGCGCCAATGAGCACACTCCATAGGGATAAACAGGACGGCCATCTTGGATTCATCTTCCAGGTTTTATTATAGTTCTATGACATGCCCTCACTCACCTCCGCATCCAGCTGTGAGAGTTGTGCAGGCCTGAGTCAAGAGAGATCCTTTATTTGTCCCACAATGGCGAAATTCCACTGTTGCAACACACAGTTTAGGACAGGAATGAATGAAATAGGCGCATGCAATAAAAAATAGGATAAATAAACATGGTAATAAAAATACAATATAAAGTATAAAGTGCACACTCTTATTTACAGTAGGTGGCTGTCTGGGAATAAATAGTAAAAATGGCAAATATAGTGGCTTAAGTGTATTGTTATATACAGTAAGTGACAATGGTGAGGTAAAAGTGTATTAATAGTATGTTACCTTATATTGCACATGATTATAACAGGTGAATGACACATGTTACAGTATTGCACATGATTATAGCGGATGACTGACACATGTTCAGGGCTAACAGTGTTCATTGTAAAGTCTGACAGCAGCAGGAAGGAAAGACCTGCGAAACCTCTCCTTCACACAGCGAGGGTGAATCAGTCTGTCACTGAAGCTGCTCTCCAGGGCAGACAGAGCGTCCTGCAGGGGGTGGAACTCATGGTCCAGCATAGACGTGAGTTTAGCCAGGACCCTTCTGTCCCCCACCTCGCGCACTGAGTCCAGAGCACAGCCCAGGACGGAGCTGGACTTCTTGATGACCTTATCCAGCTTCTTCCTCTCCCTCTCTGTGATGCTGCTGCTCCAGCAGACCACACCGTACAGGACGGCTGATGCCACCGCAGAGTCGTAGAAGGTCCTCAGGAGCGGCCCTGTCACTCCAAAAGACCTGAGTCTCCTCAGGAGGTAGAGCCCACTCTCACTCTTCCTGTACAGTGCGTCTGTCTTATGAGTCCAGTCCAGTTTGTGGTTCAGATGAACACCCAGGTACTTGTATGAGTCCACTCTCTCAATGTCCCTTCCCTGGATGTTCACTGGTGAGGGGGCAGCGGAGTGGCGTCTGCAGAAGTCCACCAGCATCTCCTTGGTCTTTCCCACGTTGATGAGGAGGTGGTTCTGCTGACACCAGTCCACAAAGTCCTGCGTTAGTCCTCTGTACTCTGCATCATCGTCGTCCGTGATGAGTCCGATGAAGGCAGAGTCGTCAGAGAACTTCTGCAGAACACAGCTGTCCGTGTTGTGTCTGAAGTCCGAGGTGTAGAGGGTGAAGAGGAAGGGCGCGAGGACAGTGCCCTGCGTCGCCCCCACACTGCAGGTCAGAGTGTCAGACACACAATCCCGGGCTCTCACAAACTGGGGTCGGTTCGTGAGGTAGTCCAGGATCCACTCTGCCAGGTTACAGTCCACACCAGCCGTCTCCAGCTTGTCCCTCAGCAGCAGCGGCTGGATGGTGTTGAAGGCGCTGGAGAAATCAAAGAACAGAATTCTCACAGCGCTGCCAGGGTTCTCGAGGTGAGAGAGAGAGAGCGGTGCAGCAGGAAGATGACGGCACCCTCCACTCCAATGCCAGGCCGGTACGCAAACTGGAGCGAATCCATGGCTGAGCCCACGGCGGAGCGGAGGTGGTCCAGGACCAGCCTCTCCAGTGTCTTCATCGGATGGGACGTGAGAGCCACCGGCCTGAAGCTGCTGAGATCTTTAGCGCGCGGTGTCTTTGGCACTGGTACCAAACAAGAGGTCTTCCAAACCTGTGGTACCACCCTCAGCTTTAGGCTCATATTGAAGACATGCTCCATAACTCCACACAGTTCATCTACGCAGGACTTCCTGGTTTTAATCCTCCTCAGCTCTCTCCTCACCTGTGCTGCTGTGAAGGACAGGGGTGGGTGGGGTGACTGTGCGCTGGGGGGATTGGTGGTGAGCTGATGGACTGAAGCAGAGGTGTGAAGAGGGTCGGGTGTGGGCCATTGTCCAGCCGTGGGGGTGTGGGTTTGCAGCTGTGCGGGGGGAGGGGTGGGTGATTGATCAAATCTCAGAAAATGAGAATTCAGATCGTTAACCCACTGAAGGTCCCCCTCTGCCTGGATGGGGGGGGGGGGGGGATGGTTTTCAGGCTCCTCCACACACCATATGTGGACAATTTTCTAACATTTTTTAAGAGACCAGAACTTTTTAAAAAGGACCGCCTCCACCCAAACTACTCCGGATCCCGCCTTCTGTCTTGCAATATTGGAACTAGCACTACGATCGGCATGACAAAATAATCAACATCACCTCATTCCGGTAATCATTAGCAGAGAGCGGCCAATACATAAATCAATAAAACCATAATTTGCTGACAAAAATAATCTCAGATACCTCCACAAAGTTCAGTATCAACAAACTCCTAGTCCCCAATGGCTGTTTTTAACGTTCGCTCTCTGCTAAACAAATCTTTCATTATAAATCAAATCAAATCAAATCAAATCAATTTATTTTTATAATGCCCAAAATCACAACAACAGTTGCCTCGATGGGCCACAGGTAAAAGCAGTTCAGATAACTGTCCCAGAATGCCCCTGTCCTTTGACCCTCCTTCGCGGCGAGGAAAAACTACAAAAAACCCTGTGGGAAAAAGTAGAAACCTCGGGGAGAACCACAGTGAAGGAGAGATCCTACTCCCACGGACGGACAGGCTGCAGATGAACTAGGACTGACGCATCCACTTGGACTGTGGAGCCAGAACCGCTCAAGAGGGAGATGGCTTTAAAGAGTTCCTCCAGGCGGACGAGGAGCAGTCCACCAGTGTAGAGAGATCCTCCAGCAGGAGATTATAAACGACCTAATCTTAGACTATAAACTTGACTGTTTGTTTTTAACAGAAACCTGGCTGGGTGCAGATGCACCAGTTGTTCTCACTGAGGCCTCACCATCGGATTTTAACTTTACTTTTTCCACCCGAAATGGTAAAAGGGGAGGTGGCACAGCTGCTATAATTTCAAACAATCTGGCCACCAAACCTGTTTTTATTCACCAATATACAAGTTTTGAATATCATGCAGTTGTTTTTAGTAACCCACCAATTTTATCTGTAACAATATATAGACCACCGAAAAAGTGCAGTCTTTTTATTTCTCAATTTTCAGATTTTTTATCAATCTTATACAATTCTTATAGCCATATTATTTTAACCGGTGATTTTAATTTACACATTGATAATAACTTAGACCCTGTTTCAAATGAGTTTTTAAATATTCTCATTCTCTCTGCGAAGCGTTTGCAGACCACTTCATGGGGAAGATAGACACTATCAGATGTAACATTTTATCTAGTCAAACTTCTGTTTTTAACACATCTGATTGTCTGTCTTTACCGGAGGAAACACTGGACAGTTTTGTCCTTGTTAATGCTGAGATGCTTGATAAAGTTTTCTCCTCAGTGAGGCCCACCACATGTCTTTTAGATCCAGTTCCTACAAGGTTTTTTTTAAGTCATTTTATGGATCTTTTAGGGAGGAGCTTTTAAACATGATGAATTGCTCTCTTCAGACAGGGGTCTTTCCCACTGCCTTTAAAGCGGCGGTGGTGAGGCCCCTGCTGAAGAAGAGCAATTTAGATTTGAATGATTTTAACAATTACAGACCGGTATCTAACTTACCATTTTTAAGTAAAATTTTAGAAAAACTTGTTTTTACTCACACAACATCTTTGAGAAATATCAGTCTGGTTTTAGGGTAAACCACAGTACCGAGACAGCCTTGACAAAGATTTTAAATGATTTTAGATTAAGTTATGATTCTAAACAGGTGACAGTGTTGGTTCTACTGGATCTGAGCGCTGCCTTCGATACAGTAGACCACACAATTCTTTTAAACAGACTCAAGCACCTGGTGGGCCTCTCTGGTACTGCGCACAAATGGTTTACTTCCTATCTCACAGACAGAACATTCATGGTAAGCTTAGATTCCTGCTCCTCCAAGGTCCATAAAGTCCCATGTGGTGTGCCCCAGGGTTCGATTTTAGGTCCTGTACTTTTTAACTTGTACATGCTCCCTCTTGGTGGTGTCATCAGGAGACATGGAGTCAACTTCCACAGTTATGCTGATGATACGCAGCTTTACATCTCCATGTCTCCTGACGACACCAGGCCTTTTTAACTGCATTTCAGACATCAAATCCTGGATGGCAGAAAACTTTCTCCAGCTTAACCAGGACAAAACTGAGGTTTTAGTCATTGGTCCTGAGGCTCAGAGAGAGAAACTTTTATCCAAACTCCAAGCACAGTCTTTTAATCCATTGGCAAGTAAAAAACCTGGGCGTTATCTTTGACTCTGAGCTCACTTTTATTTCTCACATAAAGAACATCACAAAAGGTTTTTATCAATTAAAGAACATAGCCAGAGTCCGCCCCATTCTCTCTCGGGCCAACATGGAGACCCTGATGCATGCTTTTATCTCCAGTCGTATAGACTACTGTAATGCCCTGCTCTCTGGTCTTCCCAAAAAGAGTATTGCAGGTTTGCAGTTATTACAAAACTCAGCAGCACGTGTCCTGACTAAGACCAGGGGGCGGGACCACATTACACCGGTTTTAAAATCACTGCATTGGCTCCCCGTGTGTTTCAGGATCGATTTTAAGGTTCTTTTACTGGTTTATAAATGTCTTAATGGTCTTGGGCCTTCTTATCTTTCAGAACTGCTTTTACCATATGAACCCTCGCGGCCCCACCAGCAGTCGGCTCCTAGTCATTCCCAAAGTCAGGACACACACTCACAGCGAGGCGTCTTTCCAATACTGTGGCCCTCGTCTGTGGAACGGCCTGCCGGAGAACCTCAGGGCCGCAGAGAACGTTCAGGTTTTTAAGAGCAGGCTCAAGACCCACCTTTTTAGCCTAGCTTTTGATTAATATTTAATTGTGTATTTATTTATTTATGCTATTTATTGGCTTCACTTATTTTAGGTTACTTATTTAGATTACCTTATGTCCTAGTTTTACTCTCTTTCTACCCAATTTTTTTTATTTATTTCTTCATATTTATTTATTTATTCTTTTATTCATTTTAGACTCCAGTGGGGGGCCCTCTGTACTGGGAGCGGTGCTCATCTGTGGCTGCTGGGCCCTGGTCTCATGGGCCCCTGGTGGAGGTTTGGTGTTTGCCTCATCTCTCCTCTGGGCTCTGAGTCTGCGTCCTGCGGCTGCAGGCGACGCTCTGCTCCTGGTACAGACGGCTCCTCTGATGGTGCTTCGTAAACTGGTGTATCTGTACTCAGCCTCTTGTACCTCAGGGAGAGTGTGTGTGTGGGTGTGTGTGTGTGTGTGTGTGTGTGTGTGCGCGCGTGTGAATGTACGGGTATGTATTGGTGACTATCTGTGGGGGGTTTGGTTGTGTGGGGTCTGGTGGTTGTGGGGGAGGTTGGGAGGGCAACAGCATGTGGAAATGTTTTTAATGCATTGTAAAGCACTTTGTGTTACATTTTATGTATGAAAAGCGCTCTATAAATAAGATTTGATTTTAATAATTTGAGTGTTAGATTTATTTTTTTAATCTTGTTTTTGTCTACGTTTTTCTTGTACCTCATGTACATTGTGGGACAAATTAAAAACTGAGACCACGATGAACTCGGATAAGGTCTTAAGGGTTCATTGAATACATTAAAAACTGAGTGTTAAACCGTGTGGTGGTGCAAATTGTATTTCAACAAAATGGAGGACATTTAGCAATAAAACTAGCAGCAATGTATTTTTTTGTATTTATTGATACTGAAATTAAAGGACAATTAATGCACATGGTCAAGCAACAGCTGACAAATATGTAGTTTTAACATCACAAGCAAAATTCAATGATTTTGTTATATACTGTATTTATATTATACTTTTGTATATGTACATAGGTGTCCACAGAGTACATTCACACACACGCAGACATAAAAACTACATTGTAATGACTGGTCTTGGATTATTTCCTGACAGAAAACTTCATAATGCATAGATTGGATTATAGAACATTAGCCAAAAGCAGGCTTCACATATAGTTGAGAGTACACGCGGAAATTTTGTTTTACAGTTTGGTCCTTAAAAAAAACACTTAAAAGTTAAACTTGGGGTGAATGGACAAGGTGCACATGACACATAATTGTTAACACTAAGACCTGTGAGAAAACAGCATCTATGGAGATGATATTGTTTGACGATTGTGGCTAAAGATGTAAACTCAGAATCAACCCTTCCCTTTTTGGCGTCAGTAATGACTACTCCCCATCTTTATACAGGACCACAAACAATTTGTTGTGACAGGGAGAAAGTGAGAGCTGATAAAATATTTCTCATATTTCTTTTTTTATCATCTTATAAAGAAATGTTTTACACCTAAATTCGGATTACTGGGAGCTGGTGCTTGGAGGATAGATAATACACTGAACGGATATGAAATGAGGAGCTGACCTCCCTAGTGTTTTCATTGCCGACAGGCGAGTGGACCAGTGTGCAATGGTAATATGGGATGCCTAACGGACCAGAGGCGACTGCTTGAGGGAGATGAGCACGGAGCGCATGCGGGACACGTCTTTGGCCTGTTTGCTGGACTTGGGATTGAAGTCACAGAGGCGAGCCACACGCTCCCACTCAGTCCCAGGATTGTTTTCATCCAGGTCGGAAATCATAGCCTCTTCGGCAGCCCTAAACCAGAGGGGAGGGGAGGGAGACAGGAGATGGAGAAAATATTTAGCAAAAAACAAAGAGGTAAGCGTCACATGTAAACAGACAGTCCTGAAAGAGACCTCTGCTGATGACCAACAGCATTAGGTGCCAAATCTACTTGTGTGTGGCCACACTTTTGTCAGTTTATGGTTCAGCCAAGTCAAATTCAGGAATCTCACAAGACACAAACAACAACAATGCTAAAACTACTGAGAGGCTCAGTCTATTGTACAGTGTATAAACAGAATATTCAATGTCTTACTTAAAAAGGAAATGTCAAACAGCCTGAAGCAAATTTGGTTGGTTAAAAATGCACCAACGCATACATAAATTTGTCCCTGGAAATGTATACAACTCTTATTATGAAACTAACCAAGAAAAAGTCTAATGTTATTGTATAAATATAATAAATACTGAACTTAAATCCTTGGGACAAGTTTTTTTTTTTAACCAACCCTAAAAATGAAGCACTATCGGCTCGTTGGCCATGCAATAAGCTGCAGCTGAAAGCCCATTTTTTAGATAAAGCAAACTGACTGTTGAAAATTTGAAAAGAGTAGAGAATAAAATACAACTTTAAATTCCACTGCCATTGGTATTTTTCCACTACACCCTCAAAGGAATATTCATTTAAAAATGTATATAACACAACAAATACAACACAGATGGAAAGCATCACGGCACCACGGATGGGAAAAAAGACTGGTATTTCATAAACGAACTAGTCACTGATGGGTATCAACAGCCCCTATAGAATAACATTGTTCATGTGTATATTCTGTAGTATATTTTTACTTAACTGGTCTAGGCGGTAGCAAGGATGGTTAATGTGTGTGCTTTAAAAAGATGCATAGAAAAAGAAAACAGGGAAAACAGTTTTACAAGTCAGAATTTAGAAGAGAGAGAGAGCAGAAAATCAAAATGAAAGACAAATTCAGCAAGATGTTAACAGCAAGCATGCAAGTTTTGTGCAGACTTTTTATAAACAGTTTTAGTTTCTACTGCAATAAAATTGACTGCATACCGCCCCAGATGTGATACTGTTGTAGTAACGGATCACAGGATCAAAAACAATTAATTAAAACCCAACAAAATGGTATTGTGTACCGTCATAAAAGTTCAACTCCAATTATACTTCAAATGTAATCATACTGTAGATAGTGATTCAAACACATTAATTCTCGCATTCAGAGGATCTACAAGGGACACAAGTAAGGAAGTTACTGCTACTAAATGAGGAGGTCAAAAGCAGGAACGGAAAACCTAAGTGATGTTAGTGATGATTAAGTCTTGTATTTTTTGTAGTCGATGACACATTAATATATATTAGGATAAATAAAAAAGAGTTGGCGCACAAAAATGTCGGATGCCCATTGTTCTCAAAGGCTGCACAGATGTGGGTGCTCAGCATTTAAGCTCTAAGAAATTTAGAGATGTGATCATCAGCACCGCAGTGTGGAAGCAGAGGACACGCACCGTTTGAAGCATCTGGTGTCACAAAGCGTAACCAGTTGTGTAAGTTGACATATAGTCTTCAACTAAATGTTCCTGCACTGGCAAGCCAACATGTTTGACAAACAGCTGCAAAAAATACTGTTGGCAAATGTTGGTGGCCAAACCATGAGTGTATGGCGACAATAGTTTCAGTCAGATAATCTCAGAGTAAATGAGAGCCACCCATTAAATACACCCTGATTAAAATGCACACAATTACTTCAAACAGTGGTCCAAAGCCTTTATAAAAAGTACTTTAAAATTAGGGAAAGCATTAGATGTAGACACTAATTTTGGTGATGATGATGATGATGAGGTGACAGTTAAATGCATGCACAGCCAAGGCAGAGATAAGCTGTCAAATTTGTATTTCATGCTGGCATATAATGAAATGCAAATTAGAACAAGCATCAGTCAACAAGCAAAGGCATTCACATTTAGACAGATCTTAAATACAAGGCAATGAACAAACTTTGGGTTGTATTAAAGACACAACTACACAAGGAGACTATTTAGGGAATAGTTGCCAGAAGGAGGGATCAGTGAAGGCAAACCAAAATGAAGGAAGATGGCGTTAGTTGAAGCCACATACACATAACCAATGAGATCATTGAACGGCTGTTTGTAGAAGTCTTCATCCAGAACCCTGGGCAAGCGTCCGCCAAAGACAGCATTGAGAGAGAAGAGTGGTAAAGACAGCATTGAGACAGTGGAGAGAGCAGAGTGGTAAAAGGTGTTCCAACATACCAGTAGACACATAGTGAGACACTAAGACGTGCAATGGGAGTGGCAAATCAATGCAATAAAGTAGTAAATAGTAAGTTAAACATTTTCCACATGGCAAGTTAATTCACCAAGAAACAAATAATAAACTCTGAGTTCAGAAAGCATTGAGGATATAAAAGATTAAAGTAGTATTTGTAACAAGAGTGCAAAGAGGGACACTGGAAAAGGAAGTTTGGCTAAATTTATAGAAACATAAATAGGAAGTCAAATACAGATTGGACTGTGTTATGACTAACCGGTCTGGGAGCCTAAAAACCCCCAACACAAAACAACGCATTAAAATATCTTCTAGTAAAGAGGTTTTTAAGAAGCTCATTTTGTTTTGTCTTTCATGTCCTTGGTCCTGCTACAGTACCTGTTGTTGGTCTTGGTTTTTTCCAGCTGCTCACTCTGCCTGGCGTGCCACTCTTCCAGTTCTGCCTTTGCCTTTTCCTTCCATTCAGATTCCTGCTTGCGAGAATTAGCGTCTGCAGCGGTAAAAACATATAGTTTCCAACTATGCTTAATACAAAAAAAAAAAAAACAATATAACATTGTCTGTCCGTTACCTAGGACCTCCAGTCTCTCACTCTGTTCCTCTCTCCATTTGCGTAGGCTTTCGGGCTCAGCCTGAAGACGATCAGCACTAGAAATAGCAGCATAGGCATCTGAAGGACCATTGCTTTCCTGAAAGATAATTTTATGAAGAGACATTATGTTATCTTAGGTTCGGGAGCAGGGCAGCACCTCTTCCTGTCCCAACCCGATTTCTACCACTCGCTCTCTTCCTCTTTGTCTTCTTGTTTATGTACCTCTTCCAGACTCAGCTCTTTTCTAATTTTTATTCCTTCTGACTTGCAGGTGTGTGGGGGACCTGATTGTCCCCTCAGAACCGTGAAGAAAACATTTAGAAGGAAAATGTTTCCTTACACTATTGTGGTCAACTGCATATTTATCAGAAGAGATAGTCAAACACCCTTGACATGGCAAAAAAAAAGGATATGTGGCAAGCAGGGCAGAGGAAAGGAGTGTTGTGACATTTCTGTGAATGAAATCACTGCTGCAGTGTTTTCATGTTTTATCTTTAACAAGATCATTGTTCTTGTTTGAAGTAAAAAATATTTTGGAAAATTCTACAATAAGCAAGGAGGGTGTCGTTTTGTCAGTGCTTGGGTTGTTTATTCATCAATTTTAATAGCATTGTAGTGAAATGCATATTTAACCATTTTTTGGAGAAGAGTCCGGTTGCAGCTGATTGGCAGCATGTTGAGTGGAGCTCCACCAGCTCCACATCTGGTTTGGATTAATACTTCTACTATCGACGCCTAACCCTAAACTTACACAAATTAACAATGTAGCTATCGTAAATGCATAAATTATCTTATTTTAGAAAGGCAGCAAACCTCGACTCCATACAACGGCTGCAGCTGCAATCGCTTGGCTTTTTGCCTGTGATTTATACTGTATCTCAGCATAAAGACTGTTGACTATTTTTGCTTTGGTAATATAAAGCCTGGATTCAGTCCTTGCTCCCATGTGTCTCTATTCTGATTTTAGACATTAAATTGTTACCCCATGAAGGTCTCCGTTGATAGCACCATCTAGAAAAAAACAGTAAAACACATCAAATCACAAGTTGGTAGGAGAGGAGACCATAACAGAAGAATCCAAACAATGTAAATGTGTAGAAAAGATATATTAAAATATAATGTAATATACCAATGTCACATGTTTTTATGACTTGTAAGTTCACCGTTATTAACAGGAAATAAGTCAATGGGTTACAGGGCGTTCTCCTCCTTCTCTTTTGAGAGTTGGACTGGCCTCTGGCTTCTGCGCTGTTTCTGTGTAACTTTAAGATTACGTCCCAGTGTCAGGTTGAATGAAGCGACGACTAACGTTACTCCTCCAATATTTAAGCAAGAAGAACAAGGAATTCAGAATGATGAAACATTAGCACCATTGCCATAGCATTTAAACTATTTAAAATTAAATTTGATATCGTTTGAATGAAAAGTACTCAAAATGTTCCATAAACAGGAAGCTGAAACCCATGAATAGGCAAGATTTTGAAGACTTTTCCCCCATTCAAATTATATAATATTCAGTTTTAAAATTCATCTTTCTGAAATCTATGAAACATGACAGTCAATGTATCGGCCCATTGATTATACTATCCACTCTTCTCATTCGAAGTAGCTAGAGGCAAATACTATTTCAACACGTTTCAATATAACTTACTGTTGGGAACATATGGCTTTAGTTGTGCATCTGATTTGTAAAAATAATAAGAATAAGAGGAATAAGAATAAGAATACCAATTCTCAAAGTGTGATTAATAATGCCAATGTACAGCTAAACGGGCTAAGATTAGCATAAACCCAAGAGCTCAAGGACTTCGCAAAAATATAAATTCAACCAAAAATATTATACGGGTTTTCCGAAGCAGTATAATACATTTATTTAATTTAACCAAATTATGTAAAAAATAATGTTAGATAACATAAGGACTGACCATTAGAGTCTCCCAAAGACGATGGCACTTCTCCACTGTCCAGGATGCTGAAGCCCTCGTCGTTTTCAATGCCCGCTATTTCGCTCTCCTGTTGGGCCAGAAAAGCGGCGGCTGGGTCCTCCTCGGACCCCACGCCATTGCCCGCGTTTGGTGCATTCAACATATCAAAATCATCCATTTTAAGTGTTTTGGTTTGGGGTAAAAACAAGCAGGTGTAGCGGTCGACCAAAAGCGATTAGCAAGGAGAAGATCAGAAGAAGCATATAAAAAACAGCTAAGCAGCGAAACGGAAACAGATCACGCCGACCAATGATAAAGTAGATCTTATGATGGACAGTGTTGTTGTCCAATCAGAAAACAGAGGCTTCCATTTTGGACCAATGAAATCTACTTATTCGTTCACACACGGTCCCGTGACTGAGATAGTCACAGGAGTGTGGAGCAATTCATTCATATTATGATAAAGAAGGACTTTTCGAATTATTCTTATTTCTTAACAAACATACTGAAGCGAATGATGTGCTAAAGCATTATTGTGTTGTGGTGTATTGTTCATGTCTAGTAGCATTTTTCTCGTTGGAATTCCAAAAGAAACCACACAGTTGAAGCCTGTGGCCTGTAAGTTTAAAGTGTTAATTATTTACTATCTCTAGTCTCTGCCTGATAGGTGTCAGGTGACACACCTGAGTGAAGGAACTGCGCATATCGTTGACACAGTAGAAACGACACACGGGTTTTAGTCATGTCGCAAGAATAGCAAAGGTATTTTAATCGAAACAAAAGGCAGTTTGTTCATTGAGATCATGATGTGACAGAAAAAAGAAAAAAATAAGGCAAAATGAACACATTTTAGATGCAGTTTTGTTTTTCATCTGCTGAAAATGTATTTGTCGAATCACTGATGACAACATAGACGATATATAATTACCATAAATTAAATAATTATGTTCAAATAGTTCATATGAAAAAAAAAACACTTGCAATGTGTTAAAATTATACAAAAGCAGTAGTTTAAATATACACATTTGGTCACAACAGAGTAAAGTGTGGGTAATTTTGGCTCAATTATTTAAATAAAACACATTTCTGTATTCACTTTGGAGGGCCTAAGTAAAATAATCACATTTTGATGGTCAAAATGTTTGATTCCAAATTTAAAATGTAAAATATATTTATATACATACATTATTTTTTCTAGCCCTAAAAGCATTGAACTTCATGTCTTCAGATGTACTCCATAGAAATGTGTTTGACTGCTGGGAGGTAAGCAAGCTCTTTGTCCTTCAGTATATTCTTCTAGTTGTATAGTCTAACACCATACTAGCAGCTCCAAGTAGAGCTGGTTCCTCCAGATCTGAAGTGAGAACCTTGATATTCTGTGCAGAGCACAGTGCTCTCTCTGAGATGACGTCCTGCACCGGGGCCTGGTAGCACGAAGCCAGTACTCCAGACAGAATGATCAGCGATGGGTTCACTGTGTGGAGGATGTTGATAATACCTACACCAAGGGCTGTGGAAGCTAGACAGAAAGAGTATCATAAATAGTGATTACATTAAAAATAAATTACTAGTTTAATTTTTCTACAACACATATTTGCATAAGATGAACCTATAATGAGTATATTTAAGACAAAATACCAATATCAAAATATTGATATCATATCAATTTTCACATAAAAACATTTATACTTCACCCACATTGCCTAGTGAGAATATGATGTGTGCGCGTGTGTGTGTGAATGGTTGGTGGTGATCAGAGATAGGCAGCCTTGCTTCTGTCAGTCCGCCCCAGGGCAACTAAGGCTTCAGTGGTAACTTACCACCATCGAGTCTAGAGTGAATAATGACTAGTGTAGTGCATTTAGAGGTTTCGATTAGTTATTAAATACATTACAAAAGTAAAGCATTATTATTATATTTTAGTTTATTTGCATTATATATTAATTTTTAGGTTTATTCAAGCTGCGGCGGAGTGAAAATTATGATAGCCTCTATACTCCATAGTAAAATTCTATATTTGTATTGGTATCATATCGCAATACTTGCCGTAGTACTACTTGGTATCGTATCAAAACAAAACAAAAATCGCCTGTATGGCCCATCACTATTAATAACTATTAATTAAAATATAAGACAGACCTTTATTGAGAACACCTTGAGCCTTTGAGTTGCCCATTTTTGCAGCAGAGATGAGGTGAATAGCTGTAATTGGCTCGACAATCTTCATTCCGTCCATCTTCAGCATGTCCTCTGAAATATGCATGTCGTTAGATTACACCACAAAATCTCTGTCATGTTGTGCGTGGCATGTGCAAAACCCCAGTTTATTTAGCCATATATGTTTTAATCCATCTGTAACCCAGGTCATAAAATGTCAAACTCAACAAAAATAATAAATTCCTACACTACCGGTCATTGAACGCGTCACGTCACACGCACGCCGCGTTACGCACACACCGCGTGGCGTAAGCCAATCGCGTTCCTCTGGGCGCCCAATACAAGCACCTGTGCCTCTCCTCCGCTCATTACGTGGGGAGGAAGGCGACAGGACGCACAGCCCGAGGTGAGACATAAACGTAAAATCTACTCGTTTTCATTGTTATCCGAATCCGTTCTAAATCAAGCGTTATTACCTTAAACTGTTGTAGAAGCCCGCTTACCGACCGCCGCAGACAGGGTTCCGGTGTGCGCCGTGTTCGCAGTGGAGTTGGTGAGTCTGTCTGTCTGTTTGTTTTGTTTTCGTGTGCTACAGCGGTTAGCATTAGCTTAAAAGGTCCGCTAGCATTTTACCCATTCACTTGCATTGTAAAGATTAATTATGAACACTGCCTTGTATTGTCACCACTAGTATTTATGTGGTATTGCAATTGCACTTAATCAAAATGTATTTAAGTGAATTTATTTGCACTGTAAATAGTATTTATTATTGAAACTTTGTGTATACACTGATTTAAATGAATGTAACTAGTTAGTCTACTAGGCTAATAGACTATTAGTTTATTGGTTATTTGAATGGTTTATTTATGCACTGTCTGTTAACCACAGGCCAGGTGTACCCAGTTGGGTTTAACCCTTTGATGGCGAGCTGAAACAGCCTGGAACCCAGAACCTCAATAGTCAACAATCAATCAACGAAAGTCTCCTGCGGGTCTGGTAGGGGCTGGATGCAGCCGAGTCCCCTCCCACACACAAAATCACCTGCTCATGAATTTTCAATTGAAATAAAAAGCGCTAATGGACAATTGCAAGAACTTTCAGTAAAATCAAATGGACATTCTAACATAAGTCAAAACCTGAGAATTCTGAACGAGCCACAGTTCTTGTGGGACCTTTTCTTTGGACTATTAATTGCATTATTTGTGTAACATCTTGTTGGTTGAAAAGAAATATTCATGGATGGAAAAAACATTTTTGTTTAACTTGGAATCTGCAGATTTTGTAAATATTGGGTTCATGTTTGTATGTCTATTTTCACAAGCACTGTTAATATAAGGCACCAGCCACAAAAACATAATTATCTGTGTCTGTATTATTTCTGCCACGCACCTCCGAGTCGACCCTACCCTTCTGATCTGGCCTATTTAAACTACAACTAAAGAGAACAATTTTTTCTGGCATTTCAACACATATGCTACACATCACTTTACTTTTAGCATCAAATGAAAATCAAACTCACCATCATTCAGTTTTTTAGCTTCTCTCTGCAATGCCATGCCAGATGCATATGCCTCTATGCATCCTTGGCCGCCACAAGAACACTCTGGTCCTTCCAGTGAAACTATGATGTGTCCCAACTCAGCAGCGCAAAAAGTGCTCCCATGAATCAATTCATTATTAAGTATGATGCCTCCACCAATGCCTAGAGAATAGACACTTTGGCTGTATAAGTGAAGCATTTTCTCACAAAAAATAAATGATGATTACTCACCAGTTCCCGTGATTACAGTAGCAAAATTTTCCACCCCTCTGCCATGACCAAATTTCTTCTCAGCCAGAGCAGCACAGTTTCCATCATTGTCCACCCAAACAGGGAGGTGCAGGGCATCAGAGATTGGCGTCCTCAGATCCACTGCTGTCCACTCTTGAATGAGTTTTGTGGAATGCAGGACCACGCCCTCCTGTGGATTTATTCGGCCACCTGATGAGATTCCTGTAATGTACAATATTTATATTAAACCATTAATATATTTCACATAGAAATGAACCAAATTAACAGGTTTTCTCATACCAACACCAAGTATCCTACAGTTGAGCCGTACAGCATCCTGCATGGCTTCAGTACACATCTTTAATATGAGGTTTATCCTTGCCTCGTAGGTTTTTGGATTTAATTGAATATATTTCTTTACTATGCTTCCCTATTATGAAAGAAAGGAGAAAAATAATGCTATGCACAAATATTAATGTATATTATCTAAACAACTAATGAAAACACAGCTTACTTACTCTCATGCAGACAATGGCCACCCGAAGATTAGTTCCTCCAAGATCAACAGCAAGGGCACTTTGTGTCTCCAGAATATGATCAATGTCCTGAGAGTTGCTGTCTTTCACAATTGGAAAACAGAATGTCTTTTGTAGTGGCTCATTCATGTTAATAGAATGTAGAAATTTTAGAATACGTGGCACTGCATTTCCATCCCCGTAAATCTTGGAGCTGAGGAAACAGTATAATACGCATTGTACTTTAGACTTTAGTACTTAGGACAATCAGATAAAAAAATAGTCAGATAAAATAAAGCAGATTGTTTGACTAACCAGGGGTATCGTTTCCCAAACTGTAACTCTAAGGCATGGTAAATCTTACTCTGAGTATCAGCATCTCTCACATGGAGTACATTTTCACCTAAGTTTCAACATAAATGAAAGATGAATCATAGATACAACAATAAGTGTTTATGTAGTCATTGTCATCCCATTGGTATTCAATAGAGATTATATACCAGTTTCTCTGCCGGTCTGCCTTGTGCCCAGGTTTACGACTGGAGTGCCGAAGGCCCCGGCTTCTCTGACACCACAGCTGCTGTTTCCAATCATGCAGCCAGCGTGGGACACCAGCTGGATGAACTGCTCAAAAGGAACATGCTTCACAGCTCTGAAATTAGGGTGCTGTTCTATGCCCTTCTTCCTCATCACACGCACCATCTCTTTACTCCCTGTTTAATATAAAATCATACCTTTATTTTATGAAACTTGCTTTTTGGTGAATATAAATGTATCTTGTGACTGACCTGCATCAATATTAGGAAAGAGAATTAGGGTCTTCTTGTTAAAAGACAGAAGAGCATCCAGCATTAAACCGTAAATTTTGATTGAGTGTTGAATATCTGTGGTGACCGGATGTTGCAAAGCCACAATATAATCATTCTCTTTGACATTTTCACCTGTAAAACAAAGTACACACTGATATAGGAATGCAATATTTCAACCTAAACATTTCAACATTTCATACCAAGCCAGCTCTTAATGATGTCCATATAGTCTTCTTTGTGATGTTTTGCCAGCAGCTTATCATAAGAAGGGCACCCAGCCAATAATATGCGTGAATGGTCTTCACACATGGCTATGAGGTGCTGCTCAGCCCGGCGTGTGCAGCAAGCGTGGTAATGGGCCAGTTTACTTATGGCATGGCGGATTGAGTCATCGATTGTCCCGCTCACCTACAATAAAGTGATCAGAATTTTTAAAACAAGAAATATCGTACATTTACCAACAAAAGCAAGAAACAAATTTGCTATGAGTATTAGGACATTTTGCAGGGATCTATGGGGATTAATTCATGGCTTTATATTTTTTTGTAAACTAATGGCTCATGATTTTCAAAATAACACACACAGTGAAGTAGTAAATTTTGAATTGCTAAGGTTTAACTTTCCAAATGCTTTTCAGTCTATTATATCACACGTCAGTCTAGAAAAGACAGCAATGATGTATCATCCAACATTGGAAAAAAAAACGTTTGTTTGTTTTGGCCTGTGAGACGCTCGTTAAGAAAGTAAAAATGTTGTTTGGCCCGTGGGCTTTATTTAATAGGACAGAATGCTGTGAAATACAGAGAAAAAGCAGGGACATTCCTGGCATATGTGCTGCAGCTTGGACCACTCAAACATCGGGCAGAAACATAGTTTTTGAACCTATATATATAAATATATATATATATATATGTGTGTGGGTGTGTGTGTGTGTGTGTGTGTGTGCGTGTGTGTGTGTGTGTGTGTGTGTGTGTGTGCATTTGCTCCCCAGTGAAAAATGAGTATCCAGTTGGCCCTAATACAAAATGCACCAGTTTTACTCACCTCTCCTCCTTCTAAATGCAGTATTCGAATGTTCATTAGAGCGGCAGCAGTTGCTAGGGCCAGTGCATCGAAACGATCACCGTGGACTATCAAAATGTCTGGCTTCAGTCGCTGTAGGACATCAGGAAGCTTCACTAAGGCTAGACCCACACTTTCCACCATGGCGGCCTCGTCCTCCCCTCTCACTATTGTGTGAAGCTTGGAGCCGATATCAAAGTCATCCTGTTCAATCATTCGGAATGTGTTTCTGTAGAATAACAAAAAAGAGGAACGTTGTTAGTAGCCTTGGACATTTTTTACTAATGAACAACATGAACATGTAGCGAGTATTTAATTCAGATCCGATGAAGGGTAAATTTTATCAAAAAAGTCTGTATGTCAGAGATGATTTCTGCCTCTTGTCATTTGTCTGTTTCTGTCAGACAGTGCCTGGCACTCATAAAATTGCACTCTCTCCCCTACTTCAGAGTTTGTATTACCCGCCCCTCCTTTGTCCCATGCCCACTGTAACAGCAGAGCCTTCAGCCTCCTCAGCCTCTCTCTCTCCTCTTCAACAACCTGTGTCTAGGCCCCAGGGGAGACCTACCTAACAATTATTATTATCATTACACTTTCATTGTATTACTGATGTCTCTACCTGCAGGGCTCTTTACTCAGCTATTCATTAGGGATGTTACAATATTGGATTGCTATGTGGGATTGATATTCTGATTGTGGGTTTGTACAGTAGAACTGCTACTTACTCTCTAATAATGCCATTAACAACAGGCTTTAAAACCCCTGTACCTGATTTTTACTGTTTTGAAACGTGGAAAGTCTTTACATCAGTCACATGTATCGCTCACTTTCCTAATGCAGTCCCAGCATCCTAAATATTCACAGCTAGAAATGTATAAACACTTTTTCATGAGTTTCTGAGCCCAGAGCGTCATGGCCCGTCACAGGTAAAGCTAACAAACATTAGCATGTTAACAGCGCACTTCCTGATTCTCTCGTTTGATTAAATGTTCTATAAATCACAATTGGTTTATTGCCATTGTCAGTGATCAAAATTCACAAACAATGGAACTTGCTTTGACGTAATGTGCCACATAACGCAAAGAATAAACAGATGCAGAGTAAAAGTTATGGTCTCACTTTCAACCGAATAGATGCTTTTACAATATATATGTGCTGGAGCAACATTTTACTTTATTACATGCAAAAAATCGGGAACATGGTCTAGGTCTGTTTTTCCCACATCACAACAGTGAAAATCAGGTACAGCCCCTTTAAGCACTGCTATAACAGGCACACAGTTCTAAACTTATTTTTAAAAATGAGGGTTGAAAAATGTCACATGATCATTTTTCAACGATAAAAACAGGTCAAATCTGCTGGTATGGTGGGGGACTTTCGCAGTTTGAACCTGTTGACCTTTCTGTTATGCAGTTTCAAATGAAGATTTACAGACAGCCCACAATATTAAACCACAAATATTCATTGCAACTCGTATGCTATTTAGAGCTGTGAAATTAATTGAATTTAGATTTTTATTACAACTATTGCTCCAATCAATTTCAAAAGTGCTGTATTTGAAAAATGAAATATATGACTTTTGTTCTGAATAATGTGAGCGTTATGCCTCACAATACTTGGACTGCAGCCTCTAATCTACTGTGGCTTTTAACATCATGAATCACGACCATCAACAACAAATTATGCATCCATAATTCCATCCATCCATCCATCCATCTTCTTCCGCTTATCCGGGGCCGGGTCGCGGGGGCAGCAGCCTGAGCAGGGACTCCCAGACTTCCCTCACCCCGGACACTTCCTCCAGCTCCTCCGGGGGGATCCCGAGGCGTTCCCAGGCCAGCCGAGAGACATAGTCCCTTCCCAGCGTGTCCTGGGTCTACCCTCTGGGCCGCCTCGGTGGACATGCCCAGAACACCTCCGAGGGAGCGCCCAGAGGCATCCGAACAGATGCCCGAGCCACCTCAGCTGGCTCCTCTCGACGATGGAGGAGCAGCGGCTCTACTCGAGCTCCTCCCGTGTGACTGAGCTCCTCACCCTATCTCTAAGGAGCGCCCAGCCACCCGGGCGGAGGAAGCTCATTTCGACCGCTTGTATCCGCGATCTCGCCCTTTTCGGTCATTACCCAGAGCTCATGACCATAGGTGAGGGTAGAACGTAGATTGATCGGTAAATCGAGAGCTTCGTCTTTCGACTCAGCTCTCTCTTCACCACAACGGTCCGATACAGCGCCCGCATCACTGCAGACGCTGCACCGATCCGCCTGCCAATCTCACGCTCCATCCTTCCCTCACTCGTGAACAAGACCCCGAGATACTTGAACTCCTCCACTTGAGGCAAGGACTCCCCACCCACCCGGAGAGGGCAAGCCACCTTTTTCCGGTCGAGAACCATGGCCTCGGATTTGGAGGTGCTGATCCTCATCCCAGCCGCTTCACACTCGGCTGCAAACCGTCCATAATTCCTACAGGTTAATTTTGGTTGCACATGATTAATTATTTACAAATTATATGCAAATACAGTGATCCCTCGTTTATCGCGGGAGTTGCGTTCCAAAAATAACACGCGAAAAGTGAAATCCGTGAAGTAGTAGTTTTATTATTTTACAATGCAATACTGAACTATGGAATGAAACCAAAAAACAAAACCTGTTTTAAAGCCCAAAATTAGTTTAAAACAATAATTTTAATATAGTAATACAAGGTTGGAAACATTGTCACTGGCGTATTTCACAGTCTGTGCCTCTTCGTCCTGACTCCGCTCCGCTGTAGCGTCTGTTTACTGTTAAACCATTCCTGTCTCGGTCCCCTGACCGTGGTCGGAGGACACAGGGGAGATTCTCTTCTCCAGGGCCGAAGGGTCGCTCGTCCTCCGGGGTTTAACTCCCTATTCTGAACCCCACGGTTGTCCAAAGTGTAGTGTGAGTGCAATGACGACCTCAGTTTGTTGCTCCAGAGTTTTGGCTTTATTTTACTGTAATACACCCTCGCTAAGCCCCGGTCGCCGTCCTCACCCAGG
This sequence comes from Rhinogobius similis, assembly GCA_019453435.1. Classification (NCBI taxonomy): domain Eukaryota; kingdom Metazoa; phylum Chordata; class Actinopteri; order Gobiiformes; family Gobiidae; genus Rhinogobius; species Rhinogobius similis. Next base: position 23,315,683 of record CM033623.1, on the reverse strand, counting down.
TACCCACACTTTCACACCCGCTCACCGCGACTCACTCTCTGACGCAGATTGGCCGCGCACGCAGCCTCTCTCACGTACGCACCTATGTCACACACAGGGCTATCTGCCAATAGGAGCTAGACATACATCTCACGACACTACGTTGTCGGCGCAGAGCGTTTCTTCGACATTGTGGGTTTTGTCACAGAGAAAAAAATGCAAACGTAAAGTTGGCAGAATGTACAGAAACGAAAACTGTTGACAAGTGAAAAACCAATACAGTACAGCGTCAATATTTTATTTCTAGACAGCAGTAAAGCCCCTGAGCCAATCAGGATTCAGAGCACAATGCACTGTAAAAATATCCGCACTGTAAAAAAAATCCGTGAAGCAGCGAAGCCGTGAAAGATGAAGCGCGATATAGCGAGGGATCACTGTACTGTCAATATGTTGGTTTTTTCCCCCCTAAGATCAAGCAGCCCTACTTTGGTTCGATTGGCCTTACCCATAATCATCAATGAGATGTGAGCCGAGCACCACCACTTCCAGGTCAAAGTCCTCTGGGTGAGTTTTGATCCCAAACATGATGGGGGCCAGTTTGGAGTAGTCTGCCCTGTTGCAGGTCGCCACGCATACCCTTAGCCGCCTTTGTTGCTGTACAAAACAAGACATACACAAGTCAGGGGGTAAGGTTTTAACAGGTATAAATATAAAATTGATCATCATAATCCTGCTGTTACCGGGTGTTGATCTTCAAATAATCCTCTCTCCATCTTTTCTCTGCTTCTTTGCATTCTCAGATAATATAATTCCTGTTGAAATACAAAGACAAAAGGAAAAGACAGCTAAGCCAGATACATTTTTTTATTATTTTAATACAGAACCTTCCAAATTTACTCACTTGGGATTTCCAAATGGGTAGATGCTTAAGAATATGGGGACAATTACACTAATAGTTTTAGATTTCAAATGTTGTTTAACATTTCTGTACATGCTGTGTGTGCAGAACACATGATACTAAAGTTAAAAACTGTGTGGCAAGTTTGTTTTCCTTGTCACTTAAAAAACAAACAGCAGTTCATAGTGCAGCATCTAAATGTTTGCAGTTGAGGGGTGGAGCACATTTTTGGTGGAAGAACACAGCACAAATCATCCACTATGACATTTGTGACAAGTAATTATTGTTTGTGAAACTATACTCTAGTACAACTGGTGCGGCACCAATGACACTTCTATTCTAAATATAATACCATGACAAAATATCCTGTTTCCGTTTTGTTTCAGTGTTTAATAACTACCATGAACAATTCTGACCAGTTGACGTCACCATTGCAGTGATTATCTGACACTGGCATTTAGGGCTAGGGATATGGGAAATTAGTGCGATATGCAACAAGGGTGTCAATATTGCAATAACGATATTCCTCATTTCCCCCTCATTTGCATATATTTTTATTTTCTAGGTATGAAGGATAACTCAACTCTTACTTTAAAATATAGTAACTTAGGTACAAATATACTGTGCAAACCATAAAAGTACATTACTGAGGAATTTTAAACATTTCAGACATTTTAATCACCTCCTTATATGTGTGTGGGAAATAGTGGAAAAAGTTATGAGGATTTTGAAGCAAGAGGTTAAACTAAAAACACAAAAATTCTATTCTGTAGTCAGCAAAACGGTGCTTTTGGGGGTGAACATTTGAGTCTGATTGGTAAAAATAGTAAAGTACTGTAAAAAAGTAAAGTGACAAGATCAGGCACACAAGAAACGCAAGATTAGTGCATTTAACTATGAGAAATTATCGCCTATCTTTGCGATATGCATAGTGTGATAATGATATTTTTTAGATATATTGTGCTGCCCTACTGGCATTCGCAAAAAATGTCAAGGTCTCTGGTCTCACATTACATTTTTTCACATAAATAACACACATACACTGAACCCAAATTATATGATAGATTTATAAGCCTCGTTTTCATTTATTTATTTTTCATTAGGTCTGGTCAAAATATCAGAAAACTGGTCCTGTTTAAAGAATTGTGCTTTATTGGTTCCAATTTTTGTGACTGTCATGTAGAAAGCATCTGTATGATCTAATGGAATACAGACCACAGGGTGTGTAAGTATAATCCACAGAGGCAGAACTCTTGGGTCGAATGAGGTTTTGTAAAAAGTGAGTCAGGGGTCAATGATCTGGGAAAATACAAACAGTCACAGCTAGATATCATGGCTCAAGCTGTGGTAGAGATAAAGAATGTATTGCATGTTTTAGATGGCTGGGGAACTTTGTGGGGAAAGTTGTCTTGTGGGTCCTGGCTAGGATGCGTACGTCATGCTTCGTCTACCACCAAAATCATTAATATTTGGGCCACATTATGCTCATGTGACCCAAAGGCCAGTGTATATAACCAAACTGCTGGGTAAAAGGGTACGCTGGGACTATTTGGAGGGTCTGTCTATGAAATCATATATAGTAAAATTCTAGAGGGAAATATGAAAAATACAGTGACAAATGCTAATTTAATGATTTGGAATGGCACATTAAAATTAAAGTGAGGAAACCATAGTCTTATTTTGAGAAAATCATTACTATACACTACAGGCTGGTCCACTCTTTCAAATCATTCCCAATATATTGTGTGCACCGCTATTTCTTTTTTATTTTTATGTTGTCTTCCCACAGAAAGCACAAGCGCATGCTGGAGAAGACAGTGTATTTAATCTGTCACATTCAGAGTAAAATATCTTTTTTACGGTGAGCTCAAAGCACACAAAGCACACCCTCATCATGACTTCTACTCCAGCCGCGTCACAAGACAGCATCAGCAGCCAGCCTTATGGTATGGGGGCAGGGATGCATGCAAAAAGGCTAAGGCTAGGGCAGATCGACACAACAGAGGCACTGATAAGAGGCAAGAATGTCAACGGTTTGATGGCAAGCCTAAAATTGAGGAAACACGAAGAGCAGAGTAGAAACATACAAATGACTCACATGAGGGTTTTTGGACAAAATGCCTGCATGCTTTTCCATCCTACGTTTCTATGGTTTCACACTCTTTCTTTCTTAAAACATTAAAAGCTAAATTATAAAAAAAGCCGGTGAGCCATCAAGCAGAGGAGGAAAGGAAAAGGAAGAGACGGAGAAAGGTGACAGAGCCATGCAGAAGTGGGGGAGGGGCACAGTGAGCTCACAGATGGTTCAAGCCTTTTGATTGGCTGCAGGAAGAAAAAAACGATGCCCACTGTGGTGCGTTTGGTTAACTATTTAGTCATTGCTTCTATTTAAAATGTTTGATATTATGTAGTGTTAGAACTAAATCATAAAAATGTTTCTTTAAATGGCATTACAAAAGAATTAGATGAATTGATAAATGACAAGACATACTATAACCATTCACTTTAACATCCAGGCACTTCTACTACTTTCAACTTCATTAAACCAAAGTTTTTAGACACAATAAAGACCATTATCTGTTAGTAGTAATGGTACTGGGATGATATGCGTTTGTCATACATACTGAGATACGTAAGAGGTGATGTGATTTGTATTACTGTTGTTATTATGGTTCAGTGGTTAGTTATAAGGAACTGCAACACTTTACCCTGAATGTATTTAAATAGAAGGCACAAGTCAAGTTTCCAAAAGCTAGAAACTAACTGTAAATCAGGCACCTGTAATGTTGCAAATACACATTAATGGCTGGGGTTGTAATACAAGCTTTCTCCCTTTTGTTTAAACCAATTAGAATCAAAGCTGATTTTAACACTCCTTTAACAAGCGAACACATATGTACGCGTAACACATATGTACATATGCAAACACATATGTACATGTAACATATACATGTCAAGGTGTTTGGCAGATCAAGTACTTAAATGTACAGTGCTGCCCTCTTCTGCCTGCGTAAAATTCATGTCCAATCAACTATTTCTGTATTAAGCATTATCTAAACCAGAGAGGCAAAACAGAAAATAAAGGTTCATACATTCTATTAAATATCAATTATTTTAACAAGACCCACCAGGCATCAAACTGTTCTCTAAAAAATACTACAGCTATACCACATTTGTTACCAGTAGTACTTTAACTTTTATTTTGATACCACATGAATATTCAGCCTCCACTCAAAGAGGTAATTGGCGCTGGGTGAACCAAGGGTTGAAATGACAACCTCATCTCAGAGAAGCAGCACTCAACTCATCTAACCCAACCAAACAGTTAAAATGGGGGAGTCTACAAAACCCACTGTACCATTGTTAGGGCAGAATGTCAGTACATCAAACACATTATAACGTGTCAATAATACACACTTGCAAAATGAGCGTCAAACAAACACTACCCTTATTAACACTTAACTTAAAACTGAATGTACATACCCACTGTCAATGTTTTACTGCAAAATGTTTACTAAAATACTTTTTAATACTATTAATAAACGGATCAAAAAGTGAATGACTTATATAGATCTAATACATAAAATGTGAATTTAAATGTGTTGTATAATAATAATAAAAGTATCCAGATCCTGAACTCAAAGAACGTGTCAATAACGAGCCAAAAACACAACCTGTCAAACCTGTTTAGAGGACAATATAACAAATATAAAAGACATTGACTTGACAATGACAGAGGAACGATCTGTCCCACAGTGGAATGTGCAAAATGCACACACGCCCAATTGTATGAATGAATTTTAATTTATTTCATTCAATTCAAAGCAAGCCAAAAAAAATAATGTCATGAATAAAAGGCCCCGATACATTGTATGATATTAATAATAGCGGTAGTGATAGTAGTAAAAAAAGTAGCAGTAATAGTAAGAGAAGCGTAATACTAATAGTAGTAGAAAAACAGTGGTATGCAGCTTGTTAATTAAATCAAATTAATTTAATGAATTAAATAAACTGTAACCACTTGTCTTGACATTGAAATGAGTGAAATACAGCGCCACTTTATAAATGTTTGACGTTTAGAGTGAAATATAATTGGTACTTTACAGCTCATACTTACAACCAGAAATTTGCCTTCAGGCTATATATATAGCACAGCTTTAAATAAACCTGTGCTTTGTCAGATTTCTGTACCCTGTAGCTATGGTTTAAAAACTTTACAGATTTGCTCAATTTACATTTCAATAAAGCAGTTGACTACATGACAGCTGTCTTCTCTACTATCAAGGATCTCCATAGTTAATCTTTCTACCATGCTCTTCACTTGGAACACGTTTTACACACAGTGCTGTTTTACAACAACACTCATACCTTGTCCAAGCTTGGGACACCGTGTCACTGCTGGTACTTTTTTATAAGCTATCTGCATTAAATTGAACCCAGAGACAGACAAAGTTGGTTCTTGAAAATGTAAAAGTAAATTGTACTATCTGTATTGACACATCCTGTTGAACATGGGACTCAAACATAACCTTGATCAAACACAGCTGCAGGACAAGTAATGCTGCTTTGATATAGCAACGTACTATTAGTACCTTCATCTGCAAATAGAGATATTTACATTTCCATCGCCTGCTTCATTGGCTTCATGCCATAGCTTGTTTTTTTCTTTTCAGGAGGACCATCTTCATGGAGATGTTATTGCTTTGCCTGGAATGACACACAGTGCCACAGTATGGCATTAAACTTATCCATCTTGCACTTAATCAATGATGGGGTTTTTTATTGCTAAAAGTACATTTAAAAACATGTATTCCAATTGTGAGCGGGTTCACCTCCCCACAGATTAGACCTGTAACGTGGACTGGTGGTGTCACCTGCTTGTCTCAATGACGATTGGTAAAATGATGGTGGAACATTCTAGACAAAGCAATAACATCTGCACGGAAATAAGCCCTCTCCACTAAAAACGTTACATAGTGCACCTGTAATTAATATTTTTATATATAATTTGTCTTTTGTCCATTCAGGCCTGGTTTACAAAGACTTTCTTTAGACTTAGATTAAACTTGGTTTAAACATGTTTACTCTTTTTTGTGTCTTATTTTGAACCTCTGTTTTTATCTGCTGGTCAGTTTAAAACAATTTCCCTTTAGGGTGAATAAAAGTAATTCTGATTCTGATAAAGACTGATTATTTATGGTAAATTTATGAACAATTTTACATTTTCATATGACTAAATTTTGATCATTACAACACCAAATCACACTAATGGAGACATTTCTATCCAAAGTAAAGGCTATTGACTTGAGGTTTCTTCACAAGATGCCATGGTGTCATCTCAGACAAAGGGGGTGAGAAAAGTAGAAAAGAGGGAGTGCATTGTTTGGTTTCCAGTCACAAGAACAGGTGTGGCATTGTATTTGTCCAGGTGTGACACAGGGGACAGTGTGAGAACGCCAGTTTGAGTAATTAGCAGATTAATCCCGTAATAACTGTGTAATAAACTGCCACGATTACGCAAAGTAATCACCATAATTAGTGTTCGATACTGGTTATTATGGGACTTGGACTAATCTGCGATGGCAAAGAGCATGTTTTCTGTGGCTTCCCAATAGATTGTTTACTTTTTGCTCAATATTATGTTAGGTCTGATGGGAAAGTCCCACTTCGCGTTCAGTTTCAGCGACTGAGGGAAAGTTTCACTCGACAACATTATTGTCCGCATGAAAAGCCTACTGTCAACACAAGCAAACACGAGTGAGTTTGTGTAGTTGTGCAATAAAAAGCGATGTCATCTGGGACATAAAGGGAGCCGCCTAGCCCTTAAGATGTGTCTCTTCAAAGAGGTTTATTACGGGGCTGTAGCACATAAAGCTAAAGTTGATCTAGCTGCAGTAAAAAACATGCCGCAGCCATTCATTGGTGCCAGTGATGCCCTCCACGGCAGCAGAGGGACACTGTAGTTACCTTGAGCCGAATCGAGAGGTTGTCTTCGTTTTGTTTTTCAGCTTTTACTGACGTCTTACGTGAACTTCTTTCGGGTTCTCCAGGTTTCCTGCGTTGTTCGGTGAGTGTGGGGCACCGGGCTCCCACTGACCTTATGAGGGAAGCAAAGTGCGCAGCAAACAGCGCGGATGTGAGCCCTACACCCTTCACAATAAAACAGCGTGTCCACGTGTGCGGCATTTAATACGTCGACTGGATGTTGTCAGCATTAAATACCGTTGTATTCATACAAATCTGCGCCGGAGTTGCAGTCTTTATGGTTGGAAGTGCATTTGGCAGGTTATACTAGGACACATTTCACTAAACTGTAGTCAACACAATTATATTTAAGATTTAAAACGTTTACCAAGTATTCCCCAGTTTGACAACTTTGGCGAAGTTTATAGTTCTACTTCCCTGTTGGACACGGGCATCAGATGTGACAGGTATTTCCAGTTCTGTTACCCAGTAATCCTAGAGGCCAAACCTTGTCTAATTTATACAATACGTGTTGTTTGACAAATGAATGTGCATGACAACACCTTTATTTTCTTAAATGAATCTTTCAACTGTCGCAATAATGTGTTCCTTGCGTATAAACTGTATCTGCATTTTGGAGTTTTGTGTAGAATCAGCTCTACCCACTGATTTACTTTATTCTTTAATTTTTTCTCCACAAACTGTTTCTTGAGTAATGCAAAACTATTATGAACATACAACACTGTCTCTCCAAATTAAGTTAATTATTACAAAAACAAGTAAACCTAACTTATGCAAATGCACCTAGAAACAAAGCAAAAATAATAATAACGCGTTCACAGTGAAGTTCTAACTGAGGGCTGAGCCTGTTTTGTGCTCGACTGAGGTTTAGCATATCAATATTTACTCACAAATCTGCACCTTTGAGCAAGGCCCTTACTCAAATATTGGTGCATTTCAGGTTCAGCCGTTTTAAGACCGTGGAAGTTTGCAGATAGGCCTATCATGCCTTAAACACACACACGCACACGCACAGAACGTTATATTTTTTCTTTCAACCTTCAGCCGCAAGTACTGCATTGTAAATATTTCTGAGAAGTTTTTTCTGGGTCAAACTACGAGATGCATTTGGTGAAGGAGTTGAAGATTGTGTGAAGGAGGCTCTGGGGACTAGAACAACTCTGACGCAGCAGGACGTGCACAGAGAAATAAATCATCTACAGTACAGCCCCTCCCGCAAACCCACCCACTTTGTCCTGTGGTATCATGTGACAATTATTTGTAGAAATGTAAAACTTTTTGAGCTCACAACGACTTAATAGGGCTACAGCCTATGGTCTCAATATTTTGTGGGAAATTTGGAGTGCCCTGTGTATATACAACGCCCGTTTGAAACTACCTCAAAAGTGTACATTTGATTGACTGTATCCCTCGGTCAACACGGTAGATAGACTGTTATATGAATTAAGTTTGTGGATGTTGCTTTTATTTCCTAATCCAGTGAACCTTTATTTTGCATTGTATTTTCATCAATTGTCCACCAGAGGGCAGCAGTTCAAACATTTGCCGGCATCATGACTGCACTGTAAGCCAAGGTCTCTTTCAAGGGCACACATCATATCTGCAAAGTCACATACAGCACAGAGAGGACTGTAAGGCTAGCAGTATTTGGGAAAAGAGAATCAATTTACTCTAGTTTAATATATTTTTATGTACTACCATTCCACTCATCTGATTCTTATTTTAACGTGCACATACAACATTATTCCCTGATTTGCAAAGGTGAATTTTAATGCAGAGAGGAAAGCTACGTGATCATGCGTCAAGTCTCTCCTCCAGCCTTACCTTTTTATACCCATCAAATATGCATGGGGCTCTGAGTGTAGGCATAATGTATTCATAGATCCCCGTTGCTCTAGAAATCTTCCCATCAGCACTTTGACTATAGCATCTGTGTCTGTGTGTGTGAGGAGGAGGGTGGATGATCAATAAACACAGATCGCAATCCTTTTGAAGAAGACTCATTCTACAAAGAGTTACAAGGAGACAGCAGGGAAAGTGGTGGGCGGCATGCAGTCGGTTTGAACATTTTCTCATGCAAAAAGTGTTGAGAGGGAATAGCTTGATTTAAAAATAAATAAATAAATGTTTTCAACAGTGCTTTGTTGCATGTTGCACACACTGTTGTCTGTGGAGCTCAGAAGACACTTTATGGTATGATTTTAGTGCATTTTTTAACCCTAAAGATTCTATAATTTGATTAAGTCTCTTCACATGGCGAGCAGGGACCTATAACTTTGGGAAATTCATTGTTTTTATTTGTCTGGGATTGGCTCCACAAACACATATTAATGCAATGTTTTAAAGTATTTTTAAACTGAAAACAATCATGTCCGAATAATGGCACAGTTTTTTCCAGCTATTTTGAAAATAATTTAAAAGGTTAAAACATCTGATAGCAGATTCCAACATAGATGTCATATAAATGTAATCTCATTGTTTCCGATTCAAACAACTTTATTAATGCAGCAGTAAAAACACATAGGGAACAACTAAATATAAATATGTGATTCTGAAGAAATCACATCACTTTGATGTCAACATAGCACATAAAAAGACATTACATCATCTACAATGTCACTATTAGATTAAAGTTAAAAGGTGAAATGAAGTAGGGACACATAATTTCAGATACCAATTAATTTTTTAATAAGGAACAACAAAGTGATGGGTTGATGGCAGTAAAGAAAACTCCCTTTTTAAAATGTGACTGTTGAAGCATAATGGGTCACATGCTGCTAAAGTCTGGGCCACACTACAGAAAGCCAAACATGATAGATAATTTGAATGTTGACTGATTTATCAGCCCAAAATACAATTTTGTAGTAAGTAAGTAAATATGAATGCAGTATGTTGGAGCCTGTTAATATTGGCTTATCCATGAATCATAAAGAATATGATATTACAGGATTTGTTGAATTCAAATGGAAATGGTCTCTTTACAGTTTTTGATCTAAATGTTTCATGTCAAGAATCAAAGCAGCCTTTTTAGCATGCTGTCTTTTCCAACATGGGATCAGATTATTGAAGACCTATACACACAGCGTTCCCACTGGACATGAGCCAATGGGTAGTTACTGGAAGATTGCTCTGTCAGCACTTTTTATGGCTGAAAGAATGAATGGTGTAGCCGATAGTGTGTGTGTGAATGGAAGAGGCATTTAGGTGATTTGGGTTGCAGTGAGATGACAGGCGCTCATAAAGCCGCTAACACTGACTATTGATCACATACGGAATCCATTTCTACAATATGCAGCTGTGCCAGAAATAATGTAATATATATACTTAATAATATCAGTACAATATATATATATATATATATATATAGATAGATAGATAGATAGATAGATAGATAGATAGATAGATAGATAGATAGATATTTCTGAGAGCAGTGATTCCTTAAAAATGATATTCCAACTAAATTAACCTCTGTGATGATTTTAAAACTCATGTTTGGCTTTATGGCTTGCAGTTCCAAATTGAGGAAACCATGAATGAATGTTTCAACACCTAAGACGGATGTTGCTACTCGTCTAAACGTTCTTCAAAACTGCATGTTTTTGACAGCTGCCTTTCTCGAGATACAAACAAACTTATGCCGTTTTACCTCGTGAAACAGCACACAGAATAATACATTTACCTCATTATAAAATATTCTCTGTGAATCTAAACGGTCTATTTTGTGAAAGCGCTGCAATATTTGACACTTCTTTGCTTGTGTTTGCCTCTAGGGATGTGCTCAGACAGAAGGTCCTGACACAGGCGCTGCGAAGAAAAATGCCTCCAGTGCACTTTGCCTCCTCAGGTGAACACAACACTTTGGTCCCTGGCCAAAACCCCAAAGTCCCTGTGTGTTGCTGTCAAGTCTTTGTCAACTACATCATGTTATTACAAATGTTAATGTAACCACTGGAATCTCTTTTAACGCAATGATTTTAGAACTATAACCAGTCACATAGGGCAGTGTACTATTTGTGCCAGTACTAATATATAAATAAATGCAGAGGGTTGTCAGGTGGGGCCTCTGACCTAATATCTTTGAAAAATCATAACAACAACACTGACAATGCAGCAAAAAATAAAAGCCTTTTAGAGATAAAATGTTAAGATCCCATGAATATAGAAGGATGTTAAGGCAGTAAGACTCATACTCATACTACTAGAAAAGCAGGTTATTTTGTGAGCCAATTTCAGCACAAAATGCATTTGACTGTAACCATACATTGTTTCCTCTTTATTGGCACCAAACATAAAATGAATGTTGAAAATCATGAGACTGCATGCATATACTTTGGAACATGCAAATGACAATTTTTTACAATACCAATACATCATGGCTAAAACTGTTGATTCTGTTTATTGCTAATTCAAGCCATCGATAAAAAGAAATTAGAAAATGCTCTTTGCGTCTGGATACATAGACAAGTTCGGCTTAGAAGGATCATGTTGTATAACTCCTTAGCTATAAAAAGGATCTTACTCTGTGCATGTAGACAAATCACCTGTAGATAGTGAAATAATTCATTACAAGCTGATGACATTTCTTGTGAATATATCGAGGTAAATGAGCTGTTTCTCCCCTGCACCTTTAGGCAGATTTGAGTGGGTGTGTTTCCGGCTCCCACTGTGCCATCACGCTCCTCTCTCGCCTGCAATGCTCCGTGACAGTTCTACTGCACTGGCTTTCTGAGGCAGGGTGCGCTCAGTTTTGGATCGCTTCCAAGTCTTTTCTTTTTTTTCCCTCATTCTTCTTTTCAAGTAAAATCCGTCATTCCAGCTTTATTTCAGTATTTTATTTCTCATTTTATACAAGATACAAGAGCGAAAGTGACGGCAGAAGCTTTGCCTGAGAGATCGCAGTTGAATGAACAATGTAAAAGGGCATATTTATAGGGTTGCGTTGGCTGTCCGTGTGCCTGTTAGGTTTGCTGTGAGGTGACAGGTGGCTGCAAAGGAGGTGCCCATCACTGTCCGTCCTGTCCCTGAACACATAAAAGAGCATGTGTCTCTGTGTCTGTCTCTCCACAGTCTGGGGGGTGTCCAGGTGCCCCGCTGAGCTGCTTCCTGCACCACACCTTCATCCTGCTGCTGGACCTCAGGCCATAGACGACCTTTTGACCCCACAATATGGTCAGTATGATGTCTTGGATCCTCCTTCTCACATTTACAACACTTTTTAAAAAATCCAACTAAGCATTCATAACAAAACTGTGCACAGCGGAATTGACAATCTAAGAGCAGCGATGTCCCCAAACTGCTCTAAAACACTTTTATTGCTTTGACTAGCCTTTGTTTGCCCCTCTGCTGTTTTCTAATTACTTGTGCTCATTTAGCTGTGCAGTAGAGGATTTCCCTGAGAATTCCCACTGGCAAGCAGGAATCCCCCAAGAGGAAAACAGCAACCAATTGTATAACATGGCCAGTTTGAGTACTGAATGTTCAACAGAAAATTTTTTCATTTATGATTTAACCCAGGGGTGTCCAAACTTTGAAACACTATTGAAACATATTCAAATTGGTTGGCAAGAAACTGATCAATACGGTGAGTCATTCAGATGGATGCATAGCTTTAACAGAGGCACTTAAAGTTTTAGGTTTCATTGTTTCACAATGTATTGTGATGTTATTGGGGTTGTAGTGGTGCAATAACTGACAATGATCATTTGTGCGAACAAAAATTGGTCTGAGGGTCATATTTGGGTACCCTTAGATTGATTTTTTTCTTCCTTTTATTTATTTTGTTTAAGACACTAGAAAATGTGTTTAGCTACTGTAAATAAAAACAAATTGTTCAAATGTACACATGGTTTTAAACCAAAGGTGTGGAAAGGCACATTGATTTTGTTTAATTGATTGAACTGATTGATTTTTTTGGCTTTGCAATGAGTTATATGATTCGTCATAGATTTCATGCCAGAAGCAACCATAGGCCTAGTGCATTGTTGTGTGACTCCTTGAGGCTGGATCAGCATTTTTCAACTAAAATGTAGTTTTATAGGGTTTTTGACACATTGCATGCTGTTGTTTATTTATAAGCCGAGTGCCCCCATCTTCTTCAGACTGAGCTTTGTATTTCACAGGGCATACCATTAACCCCAGGGCGGTCAGTTTGTCCATCACTCACTGCCTCTCTCTCTTCCATCTCCAGAGCCGTGATGCCTTTACGCATTGCAGCAGTCCACGCCCCCCTCAGTCTGGGACTTCAGAGGTGCTTTCCTGGTTGATGGGTGCACACACACACACATGCAGACACACAAAATGAAACGCAACTCCCCCTCTTCCCCACCCTGCCCTCTTCTCTCCCCTGCCTCTCTCCTGGGACCCCTGTGTGCAGCGACTGGGGTGATGGACAGAAGACTAATATCCAAAGCTAACCACTCACTCCTCCCTCCCTCCGACTCCATGCAGCCAGCTGTCACAAGGCCTTCATGGTGACAAATACAGCACGACACTGGAGGAAAGTCATAAATCTGAAGATAGAATATAAAAGATGTACTGAACATGGAAACACTCTGGATGAAAGCATTAATAATTGCATAATTTTCTTCAAAAGAAAGATGGAGCATTTCAAACAATGGACTGCACAGTCCATTTGATCAAACCATAATGTTGCCTCAAGCATTACATGCTTTATAATTAGCTATCTGAAGTCACACATCAGGTGAATTGCTGAATTCAAATTGTTCTTGGTGAATTTTTTTTTTTTTTGTATGAGAGCCTCAGACCCAGTGATTGTCCAGGTATCAAAACCAGGTCAATCATCTGTACTTTGACAACCATAAGGTCTGCCTCATTTTAAACTATATGGATATTATTGCAGGCACGAATATTAAAGGTCCAATGTAACTGGGTTAGGCTCCTGCAGGGTATATATAATATCATCTCCACTTTAAGCCAAATATGAATGAGCATTCTGTATATGACTCTATCACTCTCACCAATGCAGCATATTCCCTAAATAGAAACATAGAACAAATACACAAACATGGAGAATTAAAGCCTAATATTTAAGCTGCTTTTGCCCCATTGTGTTTAATGAAGCCCCCATAACCTGAGGGGCTTCGTACCTGGCACAGCAGCTGAATAATCTTGCCCTGTGCGCGTCAGTTCACAGCTTCAAAGTGACTGTGTCCCAGTAGCTTTCAGCTGACATTCTGCTACCTCCACATTATATCACATTCAATGGGATTTGAAACTGCTCCCATTTTGTGTCGCTGCAGTTAGACTTCTGCAATCAGGAAGAAAATAGAGAGCGCGCTCGTCTGAATGCTCAGTAAGTAAGGGGTGTCCTTTCAGGTGAAGTGCAAATGACAATGAAGTATCGGCTGCTTGGTTTTTGGTTTACTTTGTCTGATGATAGAGATATAACTGCTTATCCAGTCATATAATCCACCTTTTATTCAAATAACTAGAGATGCTGGGTGTTTATGAATAAATCTTACATCATATTTACAATTTGAAGTGGGCAACGCTGACTAAAATAAATAGCTCAGTTTTTGGCATTATCCTGATGATGACATCCAGACAAATTTATGATTTTTTAACAGACAATATTCACATTTTGCATATCTCCAAAACAACATTTGCGATATTATCAGTGTCTCTATTTACAATTTGACCAAACAGATGACATATATGAGTGCTATATGTGTGCACCATACTATACCGTATAGAGACCCTATACATAAAATAATTTCTTGCTGCTAAAACTGTAGCTTTTGACAAGACACTGCACATCAAACAAAGGCCTATGTTTGAAATACAAACAGAAATACTGACAGAGACATCACAGCCCTGTTTTCAGTCTTTAATGCTATGTTAATTTGTTCTTGTTCGATGCTCAAACATTGCTAATCTGAAGAAAAATGCTAATGCTATTTTCAAAAGGCAACAGTTTTTTCAAATAATAATGGATTACAGACAAACATAAAACACAATTTAATTGTTACTGTCTTCACCATGCTACACCATTAGTTAAAAAATCCCTCCTGTTGCCCCGTTTGACAAGTACCTTTATATAGGTTAGGAGTAAAATGGACAAATTTAGTTCAGATTCTGACCTTGTGCAATACAGAAGGATAAATCACAGGCCACATGAAAACTACCTGTCCTAGAATGAGGACAAAACCCTCTCATGTGGAAATGCCAGGGTCAGAAAAAGCTAATTCTATGTTGGCTGTATCCATGGGGGCCTCCAGACTCCTATATTATTAATACTCCAGGCCACATGTTACATGTGTGGGAAATATGCTTTTTACAATGACCAATTGCTCTGTACAAAAAAGGACCATAAGGGGATCAGGGGTAATTCTTATTTGACTGCAGTTTCTATATATTCTATTTATTTCTTATTACTTATTAATCCATATAAATTGTAAGATATTCGAATGTTACAATACTTTAATAATAGCAGCATAAAGTCTCTGGACATACAAGAATATTTCAACCTGGAGAGGCTCAAATGAAGACGATATTTGGAGGATATGATGTACAATTAAGAATTATATATACAGAATGGTAAGTATAATAGGTTTAGCGCTTATATTCTGGCAGATGAGCGATGCGCAGGAGGTGCAGAGCAGGATATGATAGGAATCTTTTCCTGGAGCCTAGACACTAGACACAAATAAAAAACACATAGGTGGTGCTGGGGTGGAGGAGGGCTACGCGAGACAAACTGTTGAGTGGAGAAGCAGTGGGCTCAGTTGGCTGAGCACTGATAGGCTGAGCTGAGTCTATTGGAGCAGTGTGGTGAAGGTAGCTTGGGCAGGTGAGGCAGCTGAAAAGACCCAGCTCTCCATAATTAGTAATAAACATCAGATAGATAGTGATTTTGCAGTCTGCCTCTGCTGAGTTTTTGATACTTGCCTTGCCTATCCAACTCTCATTTCTGAAAGTTGGGGATCATTAACGTCTTGACCAGCGACCTCCACAGACTCCGTTGCCTTGTCAAGGTTGTGCGCTTCCCAAGAGATGGGTCATCGCTCCATCTTCTCCTTTCTCTCTCTCGCCCTCTTGCCGTCGACATGCCCTTCCAGACAATGGGTACAGAGTACTCATTTGTTCTGTGTGTAGTCCAGGAGATCCTCAGGATGTGTCTGTAGTATGAGCATGAGTCTGTTGGTGTCAGCAGCACCTGGGACCCAGGCCTCACAGCTGCACAGTACCGCGGCCACACCAGTGTCTTCAGGAGCTTAGTGCTCTTGTGAAGGGCTCACATCACAGTGTTGAGTGACCTCTGGGCTTCTTTTAATACACTTTTTTTTTGTCATGTCCTGTGCTTGTGGTGAAGACAGTGTTGTTCCTGCCAGTGACAACTTCTCCTGGAAACCTATCTTGAGACCCAAAGGCCAAACCATGATTATTTGTTTGGGACAACCACAAAAGCATTATATTTGATGAAGAAATTCTGAACAGACACTGAATGCTAGTTTTTGTTTTATGTGGCTAGGCCCAGTAATTACAGCGATATTATTCATAAACCAGGTCAATCTGACAATTACACAAATTGTCCTGGTCTGTCCTTCAGCAAAATTTTTAATTATAGTTGAGAAAGCAAAACATGGGCTATTAGCAATGTTGGGAAGTAACTAAACACAAGTACCAAATTCAGAATGAAAAAGAAAAATTGAGTAGGGCATAACTCTATTCTGGTCATCAATTCAGAATACAGTTGCTTTCCTAAAATCAAAGGAATACATTGTGGTATTTGACCACACAATTTAGGCTTTAAACTGCACTGTATTGGTGAGGAAAGAGGAAAATACAGCTCTATGATTATTCCTTCTCCAATCAGCAATTAATTATTTGAATGACAAAAATGGCAACAAACATAACGCTGTCTTTTTATCCTATATGGAATTTTTGCTCTAAATTATAAAGCAACTATCTGAAAGTATTCAGATGCAAGTGTCAAGTACTGTGTAACAAAATGTTTCCAGTATTCGTCCTTACACTGTTACTCAAGTTAAAGTACAACTACATCAAAAATAATAATAAAGTACGAGCAAACAAAAATGAATTTTATGCTTAAAAAATGACGTCAATGTAACTCTTTGCAATCACAATTTGAACATTGTGGGGTTAGTGTGAGTGTAAATAATAAGCCAGAGAGAGAGCGGAAAGGCTTAAGTGTTGGTGTGGAAGTGCCCTCTCCTCGTGTCTGTGCTGTGAACAGTGAGATGGATGCAGTGTGAGCGTGCTGGCTGGACACTGCCTCCCATGTCGTGATTAATTGATGGGGCAAACAGCAGTAAAGCTCCCCACGGTCCACTGTGAGCTCTGTGCTATCTTGCTCACTTGCCACTACACAATGTGGCAATGTTACTTTGAAAAAATACCAAGGACGTTTAAGTGCGCACACAGGGAGAAGAGGCCTATTTTAGAACAAGGACTTTGGATGATAGAAAGACTCGGGCTGAAGTGCTCAATGTGAAGAGTATTTGAATTAAGCTGCAGATGCTGCTCTATTTTGTTGTTTTTGAGGGTTGTTTTACGCTTTACTGGACATTTTTTGGAGCAGGGGAATTGCCATTTAGTGCATTTTAGAAAAGCGTTGCGGTGTCGTTCCTCAAAAATGTTTGGTTATGTAATTGCTAATCCCAATCATGCAAATAAGAGGCATTTTAGGCATCTGCACTGCTTCATGGAAGGATCAGTGAAAAAGTCATCAAGACAATAACATTACGCATCAAACCATTTGTGATTCAGATAATAATAATTCAGATGTCATTCAGACCCAAACTGTTACATCTATGTCGCATTTTAAGGCGAGACCCTACAGGTCAATAGGAAAATCTGTTTTATTCTTGGAAAAAACACTGTACTTCTGTGTAGTTTACTTACATAAATGTAAGTTTAAAAAAAAGTAATGTTTTCATACACAAATACGGCATTTTGTGTGTAAAAATTGCACATTTTTCACACATTTAGGACATTTTAATTTGAAGAGCAAGGTTTATTCTTCTTGCTAATTAAAAATAAATAAATAAAAAATTAATCTTACTGAATATTGGCATACTAATTTTTCGAGTTAAAACCCTAATACATTAAAGTCTGAGTTAGATCAATAAATCGATTTGTCGAAATCTTGTTAAGATTACACTATTGTAAAGTTTGATTTAAGGGCTGGTCTTTATATCTCTGTATGATAAAAGTATTATGTATTTTCAGAAAACCGACTTTGAAATTACAACGTCCCATAAATATCTATAGATGCAAGTGGATTAAATTAAATAATAAAACTTTAGGTGCTGACTGGACAATATTGTTGTCTGAAGAATGTGTTCGTACGTTGAGATATGTCAAACTGACTAAAAAAAATAGAGCCTTGCCATAAGGAATAGTAGTAGTGTAGTCACCATTTTAAGGAATAGCACCATCATAGTACGTGAACAGCTTGTGCCTATCCAAAGTAGTCCGTTCATTGGTTTGTTTGTTGCTGTTTGTCACGTTAGTCTATCTTCCCCATTCTTGTGCCTGTGCTGTTTACAGTCCTTGGTTTATTGACATTTAAAAGATGGCCCCTCTTCCCTCGGAGTGCATCCTCCTCCCCCTCCTCCTCCCTCGTGGTGCACTTTCTCGGCTTGTCCTGTAGGAACACTCTTCTCCCCTCTCCGCGCCGCTGCAGCCCGCGCTCTTCTCGACACTAGCGGCATGTCTGCGCACTGACACGCACAAGCACGCACAAGCACAAGCAGCAGCAGCAGCGCCTCGCAGACTCGCAACTTACAGCTTTCTCTCTCTCCGCACTGAATGAGAACAAGGAGGGCGCCCGGAACACTGCGACAAAGCGCGTTTTGGTGGGAATAAAAAAGGACTTGGAGCTGCGTTCGGACGAGGTAAAAACACACACACGCACTCGGGGCGAAACCGAAAATAACAACCGCATACGGGACGGGGTGGTTTGGTGCACTTGTGATGATGCGTGCCCACGAAAAGCCGTAGATGTATGCAATGATTTCTCAGGTTAGTTTATTCCCAGTAAGTGATGCGTAGGTGTACTATAGAGTATGCTGCACTAGAGGGAACTAACGGCAAGGGTTCACCTAAGGCTAATTTAATCTTTATATTGTAATGGAAGCAATGCCAGGACATATGGGCTGTAGAAGCTTTTAAGGGCACATTCTTCCAAAAAAAAAAAAGAAAGAAAAAAAAAAAAGAAAGATGCAATTCAGTTTTGAGGAGTTTTGGTTAACTATTCTGCTATAGAATCACAAGCTTGCTCCAAGTTGCCTTCATTGCTGTTAATTTCTCATAAGTCTTAAACTTCTAGCCTATTTAATAATAAAAATAAATAAATAAAAAATTGTCGTACTGTCCTGGGACCACAGACGCTGATATTCTAATTCCCATATTGAAGGTCATTGCCTCAATTCATCAAACAAATGCCTCTTTTTCACGTGTATTTCTCTTCACAAGTTCATTTAATGAGGCAGGTGTGTCAGCAAAAAGCGCAGCAAGGTGGACTGTAGTAAATCAAGGGCGCAGGTGCTGCCTTGTAACACGGGACAATGCAAAATCCTTATCTAACCCACTTTTATCTGCTCCATTAAATATGACAGTGCAAAAGCTGCTATATTTTGAGTTTTCTGTTGTCAAACATGATTTAATATAAGTCAAACGTAGTAAATTTAAGACTGAAGATGAAATTACATATTCTTACTGGTGCGGTCATTGCTTTGTCTGTTGTCCCCTTGTTCGTAGGTCTGCCCCTGTAACGTGACCGAAGGAGGAGTGCACAGAACTGCTTCATCATGAATTTTGTAATGAAAGCTGCGATGGGAGGTGAGTGGTCCGCCTGGGCTGTGGGTTGATTTAACAGCACTGCAGTGTACAGGATTTAAAGGGGAGCCGCGTCCACACGCACACTATCACTGGTGTAGTTGTCCTGTGGAGTCAGATAAGCGAATGGAACAAAGACATGGCGTTTTCATCTTTTTTGAAAAGGCAATTCAAAAGGTTTGTGGTGTGTTAAAGTCTCTTAAACCCAAAGGATATTATAAAGCAAACATATTTCTGCCAGACATTTCTTTAACGCCACAAAATTGTGTATTGATTTTTCATGTTAGTGCCAAAATGAGACTTTATCAAGACATTATCTTTGTTCTGCCGTCCGGTCACAAGCCAGTGGACTTGTGCCGGTTCCAAGTGCTGATAAATAGGAAAGATTTGTTCCAAGAAGTGTAAAAAAACATGCTAAATGTTAATTACTGCCCAAAATGAGGCAGATGGTTGTCTCTAACGACCCAGAAGGAAGAAAAAATGAGAAGAAAGGAGGTTTAAGCCGAGAATTCCAAGCACAAAGACTTTTTAGCCTTTAAAGCCAGGCATTATCATAATCTTTGGCCCCCTAATTAGAGCCTATAATAGCTTTGAAACATATCCCTCTTGCTTCAGGCTTCAGGGCAGCGAGTGCGAGGAAACTAGCCACATTTATCTGCTCCACTGCTGCACAGGCTCTTGCACACTGGTCAGCCGCATGTAGCCTGGATGGATAAGTCTTTGGCAGTTGCACTTGCGCTGTAGTGCTCCGGCAAAGCCCCCTCAGAGCTGCTCATTGGGATGCAGGGGATGGCAGCATTGGCTCGCTCTGCATAGCGGCCGGTGCTCGTGTCTGCACTGTGAATTCTTAAATCAACTCTACTGCATCACATTGCACAACACAACTGTGGACTTTGGGAATTCGCTTGAGAGCGTGGGGCACGTTTTGTATGTGCGTATGTGTGTATGTGGAGCATAAGCAGTAATGTTTTATCAATACCGTATACGGGACAAATAGGGGAGAGAGGGGATTAATTATGGAGGTTGCACTGGGCGGGTGAAACCTACAAGGCCTGGTTGTTTGTCACTGGGATACAACAAGGACAAGAAGGATTGTTAATGTATCTACAGTAAGCTGCTTTTGGTTTGTGGCCTTGAGGAGCATTTTTCACTGGAAAGCCAAGAAAATGCTGACAATTCACTGGGATTCTCGATTGCACTGGTGGGAAATGTCTATAATTAAAAACAAAACAATTTGCTAAATAATCAGTAGCCAAAGCAATCAATCTGTTTGTAAGAAGCTGTCAATCTATACATCAATACTTTCTCCAGTGACGTACATTCAATTGGTTTGTCTTTTTTGAAGCTTAGTCAGCAAACCAATATCATTAATTTGCTGGTATAGAATTTTCAAGTAAATAGGTGAACTATGAAACTAAACCAGTGCTATATGACAAAGTGAATGATAGTGTGAGCAAGTGTAGTTGTATACACTGGGGAGTGCAGAGGAAAATAATACAAGGAGATTTGGTTTCATGGAGCGGCTCTACCTTTTGCCAAGTGTCTGGTGGGAAGTGTGTGGAGAGAGGATGCTGTCAGTGCATTAGTGGATCCTCCAAGGCTTATTTAGTTACAGATGCTTTGGAAAAAATGAGATGTTTAATAGCAGTGATTCAGCAGATCTGGTGTCCTCCTGCCATGATCTTTGGCTTCTGCAGTGGTCATGTGATCACTATACAGGAGGTCACTTCCTGTTTATGCTTCAAATGACAAATCGTTTTATAATAGCTGTCCAGACTCAATTTAAAAAGCAAATGGAAACTATGTATTTTCTAAAAGGCTTTTAAAGTAGTCCATTATACTATGCTTCTTCTTTTGTCTGGGGTCAAATTGCAAAGTGCGATTGTCCAAATCAAATCAACACTCTAAAACAGGCAACCACTTTCTTTCAAAATATGTTTATTTTTTTTCTGTACAATCATGTATATTTTCAGTTTTCAAAATGTCAAATGCTAAGTATTTCACTTTCAGTCAAGCTATTAGAAGTCACAAGCCAATGTAGTCCCGAGTAGAAAAGGTTGAGTCAGAAAGAGCATCTGGCGTAAAACGTTTGCCAAATCAAAATGCAAATCACTTCTCACAAGTGATTTGCTGCGACAAAAGGAAAAAAAGATTTGTCAAAAGAGAAATCAATGTATTATACATCATGTCATTTGCTAATCAGTCACACTCAATTCCTCTCACCTTGACTGTGTTAATGCCCAAATGTAGCTAAACAGATTGATGCTTTTGTTTCCAACAGACTTTAAATTTAGGGACCATATAACTTTCTCCCTGTGTTGATTGCCTTTTCCCTTGAATGCTTTAGCGCTATCTCAGCACTTCCCAATCTCCTAAATGCTGAAATAGTTTGTCAGAAAATGACAATGTTAAGTGACGCACACTTCAGACTGAAGGTGAAGAGCTCAATCAAGCTGCAGAAGCCTAAGGCGTCAGTCAGACCATGACCACATCAGCAAAAACAGTTACCAGTCTGACAATGGGGAAGTCGATGTACTGTGTGAGGTCCAAAAGTTTCCACATTTATTAAAGCAAGAAGCTCGCTGACTGCAGAGGTGTTATTAGCTCTTGCATGGAATGGGGGAGTGTGCAATGCAATTAAACATTTTATAATAACACATTTTTATATCTTTATATATAGACATTCAAAGGCGTGCTACAAAACAATAACAAATCATTCAAATTAAGACAATTAGTCAAAGTACAGAAAGGATAAACGCAGTAAATCATAATCACGGTGTAAATACTAAAAGAAATATTTTAGTTCAGGGGTAAATGCTCTCTTTAGTTGGCCTAAACATGTAAAGCTAGTCAAGTTTAATCAAATAAAATCAAACTTTATTTATAAAGCGGTTTTCCTATGTAGAATGTAACATAAAGTGCTTTACAGTGCATAAAAACATTCCCACATGCCCATTTCCCACCTACAGTCATGTACGCACGCACGCACACACACGCACACTCACACACACACACACACACACACACACACACACACACACACACACACACACACACACACACACACACACACACACACACACACACACACACACACACACACACACACTAGATACACCATTAGAAGAAGCACCATCAGAGGAGCTGTCTGCACCAGAAGCAGAGAGTCGTCTGCAGCCACAGGACACAGACTCAGGGCCCAGAGGAGAGATGTTTACAATACATTTTATAATATGTGAAAGTAATGTTAATCCATAAATATTATTTTGTGACAGCTATATCTCACGATGTAAAAAAAAACACAAAAATAACAAAGGGAGAAAAACAAGTTGTTGATTACAATTGTATTCATAAGCACAATGTTTTTATGGTATGACTTTCAAAATGTACATTGCATATACTGATGTCACATTGCCTAAATCCCAAATTCTCTTCTACATCGTGATGTAAGAGAAGGGCATCTGACGTAAATCATTCCAAATTCTATGTAAATCATTGCACACTATATATGCAACATAAATTCTTTTCTGAGTCGACCCCAGAAGGGAAAAGCTTAAATGAAAGAAAATGCAAAGCTGCTCAGCCTAAAATAGATCCCAGTAGCGAGTGAGTAGTCCCATATAAAGCATTGTGACAGACTCGAAGGGAAACAAAACATATTAAAATTTTAATCTAATTCACTGCAGCTCTAGCGTTGTATCCTGTCTTTTCAATGTGGCAAACCAGGAAAACTGCAAAATTACACTCACACAATGGCTCTTTTTAGTTATAACACACAACATTTTCAGACCAACACTCATCTTGTTTCATCTTCTGTAAGTGCCTGTAATTGCATTGAAAAGCAGACTAATATGATTGACAGAGTGCCCTGGTCTGCATCGCTTGAATGGGCCTGACACTGACACACACACACACACGATCGCTAATCAAATTCACTTCACCAGAGAGACCTTCAGCCCCTCCTTCAGAGCACGAGGTTGTATAGGACATAAATGTTTGACGGTAACCTCGGAAGAATAAATTATGCAAACCCGAACTCTTTTAGCAAGATAAAGCTTTGTGCGCGAGAATACAGCTGCCACAAGAGTATAAAAGATACGAGTTACTCTAATACGCTAAGGAAAACATCTGTTTCTGTCTGTAGTCTTGTTAGCATTTATCAAGAAAGCAAAAATGTAATATAAACAACTCCATGCCAAGGTTTGAGTTTAAAAGGTCATCTTCATTTTAGCCTTTTCTTATTATATTTCGGTTTGAGATAGGATTTGAATAGATGAGAACAAATTAGCACCAGTATCTTTTCTTCTCATTAAATAAATGAACCCCAGATGACACAAAATTCTCATAATCAAACCATCATTTTTGAGCAAGAAAACATTTATTTTCACTATTATTTTGGCTATGAGGTGTGCTGAATCATACTCAGACAGATCTGCTGCGTCAGGACTGAAAATGCAGTGCTTTATTTTGCGAAGCATTCACTCCCTTAATGTTTTGTCATCTTCATACGTTAATTCTATAAAATACATTTTAGTCATGCAAGATCAACCTTTGTCAATACAGTAATTTTTTGACATGAGGTGGCAGGTCTTTTGGAACTTTATTTTTATATATTTTTTGGTTTTCATTTCCTCGATCAACACAAAACAATCTCCTGGACCCAATGCAGGAAAGGGACCCTCAAAAAGTCTGTAATGTGCATCTGTAGAGAACATCAGGGTTTGTAGCCAGGAGGACTCAGAATTTCCTGCTTACACCCCTGACGCTGGTTGAAAGTCTGATGTCATTTCCAATGACGCAAACAGTCCACAGTCCAGTATCCGTCCAATAAACTATTGTAATACCTTCCAAATTACAAAACTAAGTGCATTTTATCAGTTTACATGTAGTATTCAAACACGCCTCTCTAACTTTTATGCTTTATTACAGATTTTTGCTTTGTTCAAATCCTCTTATAATTTGTTTAATTTAAAACTTCTAATGCTCCCAATGCCCCCTTTATGTTTTGTAATTATACCTTCTTGTTTAATCTGCCTCTTCTCATCTTCCACCACTCAGCGTTTTGCAGCACTTTGTTGGTTTTATGCTGATAAGTGAAAACACAACCGGACCGCTGCAGACTCCACACCTACTCCATCTTTTGTGGGTTGTTTGTGTATCTCCTCGGATGCCCCCATCCTCTGCCACCGCACTTCATTTTTCTCTGTTGTCATCCCTCGTTCCCTCAGACTGAATTTTGTGGACGTAATTTATCTTTCCGCTAATTTGTCACTGTCTTTCATCTCCCCATCCTCCTCTCGTCCTGTATAGATGGCACTTACTGGAACAACTCACATAATTAGACTCATTTTGACGGGTGCTTTCTAGTTATCTTATCTCTGCTTTTAGTTTAATTCCCTGCACATGACATTTTGTGTACTGATTGTGTAAATAATCTATCACATCTTTATATAATATTTATACAGAAGTCTTTATAAGGGCTACAAAACACTCCACATTATGACTACTCTCATCAGTGTGACATCCATTTGGAGTTTGCCGATTAATCAACCAGAACCAGAATGACGACCTGCATAATACATAGAAATATCACAAGTGTAGAAAATCAGATGTGCCTGCCTTTGCACCCGGCGCACATAACCTGTCTCCATAGATACTGACCACTGCGCCCCACAAGAGCTGCAGTTTTGGAGAGGCGATCACTCAGTTGCCAAGCCGTCACGATTCGGCTTTTGTCAAATTCACAAACACATCAACAAGTTTGAGGACAAAATGTTGACTTGCTGCTTAATATATTCCACCCACTGACAGATACACAGATAAGTCGTGTTATTGACAGGGATTTTTATGTGTTTGCTGATCCATCCATTCTAGATCTGTTCAAATGACTTGAACTGAGTATAAATCTTATTCTCTGTAGTTCTGATGTTTTTTTTTAGATGTATTTACTTAATTATTCATTTGTCAATATGTTATTTTCCAATGGAGTAAGAAATTTGAACTTACAACCCATTTTTCTACAAAGTTATCACAAATGCCATAAAACAAATAAGATCATCTAGATTCAAGGTCATCTAAAAATAGACAATCCCTCTCCGTTTGTCTCTTGATAATACAGCTTGAGCAAGAAATAAAAAACGAACAAAATCCTTCTGAAATCAAGTAATTTTAACCCATGTTAGTTATCCCTCATTTTCAGTGTATGCTTTTATAGTTCACAATTCAAGTGTTCATCTGCTACTTTATTATGTCCCTAACCCGTCTGACCTTTCCTGTTGCCAAATCTCTCCCCAAGGTGGCCCTCCTGATGTGGGGAAGATGCTGGGAGGAGAGGAGAAGGAGGAGGACCCTGATGCCGCCAAGAAGGAAGAGGAGAGACAAGAGGCGCTGAGGCAGCAGGAGGAGGAGAGGAAGGCCAAATACGCCAAGATGGAGGCTGAGAGAGAGTCCATGAGGCAAGGCATCAGAGACAAGGTGCGCAAACACTACAAGAGCTGCAGATAAACAAGGAACGGGTTGTAAGAGTGCACTTCCTGTAGTATTGGCTATATTTGGCTGAAATGAAAGCTGTCCTATCTCCTGTATGAAAGATCATCAAAACATCTAAAAATAGACAAACCCTTCCCGTTGTCTCTTGATAATACAGCATGAGCCTTGAGCAACAAATTACTAATTTAAAAGGAGGGGGAGGGTGGGAAATTATAGCTTTTAATGTTGCTGATCATCCTAATGTGCCATATGTGGTTTTAATGGATTATTCATTTAAACTATACTCTTGATTGGATTTCACTGCTGGTTTATTCTGATTATTCTGTCCAGAGTGTTTATTTTGAATTAAGATTTAGCACAATTTTTATTTTATCTTTTATCTTACTATGTACGATACAAAAGGTTTCAAAGGTAGTCATCGGGCCATTGTTTGAAAGAGATGAGACGTTTCAACTTTCATTCGGAAGTCAGTTTCAATCACATTCTTGTTCTTCCGACTGGCACCTTCAGATTGAAAATGACTTCTACCTTTGAAATCTTTACCTTTTCTGGACTTTTCCTGTTTGAATGAGGGATAACACTGACCCCTTAGCATTATCTTTATTATTATTACATGTATATGTTTGCCAATTCCCAGTTTATGATCTTCTGTTCACTGACAAAGGCAATAAATGCATATCTGATTTCTGAAAATAGACAAAATCGACAAAAAGTAATCATTTTGCCCCTTTGCCCATACAGTACGGTTTGAAAAAGCGCGAGGAGGCCGAGGCGGAGGCTGCCGCTGCCGCAGAAGAGCCAGCTGCAGGGAGCTTGACTCGACCCAAACAGGCGGTTCCCAAAGGCTGCGGGGATGAAGAGGAGGAGGAGAGCATCATGGACACCGTAGTGAAGTACCTGCCAGGCCCCCTGCAAGAAAAAGTGACTGGGTGGCTCAAATGAGTCTGTTTGTATACGACAGATGACATTATGTTCATATCTGTCTGGGCTTTTTGAAACCAATCTCCCTCTTTCGGTTAAACTAAACACAACAGTCGTTAAACCTATTGAAAAGTCCAGTTAAATTTATTACATTTTGTCACATTTAGAAAACTGTTGTGAGAATATAATTTGATGACTGAATTTTTTTGAGATTTAATTTGTAGTTTGTCCATCTATTTTGTCTAACCGAGGGGGTGGAGACTGTAAAACCAATCAGAGACCAATAAAGGGCCATACGAGACAGATTTGAGCCAGTAGTACAAATAATACCATTAGATTAGGCTAGCCAGGCTAACTCAGGAGCCAGGCAAATGTTGGCTGAACGCTAACAGCAAGCAGAGGGACGTAATACATGTTGTAGCCTGAGATATTTAAACTCCTTTACCCTCTTTGATTGCTGCACAGCTATAAAAAAAAAAAGAATTATGCTGTTCACTTGGTTTGTACATAAATATAGCTAATATGCCTCAAACAGGGCAAACAATCATTTACTATTATAATACTACATGTGTGTCTAAAATAATAAAAGATAATGTGATAACTCGATAAGCCATATTTTAAAAGTTAACGTAATCTTGTGTTTTGTCATGATGTTGTTGAGGTTTTGCACACGCAGTACCCCTTTCTTTGTTGTACTGTACATAGTGTTGTCTATCTCCCTAGTTCTACACTGTCAGAAGCCTCATGTCGCGTAGTAGTGTGTAGCAGTACTTTTTACTCTGCCACCTTCAGTGTCTTGCATGCCATATGTCTTGACATGTCTGTTGTGTGAGTAAGTAAAGTCACTCTCCCTGATATTGTTTTTCATGCAAAATATAAGGCAATAATGCTTTGATTTGAGTGTGTTTCCACAGTCGATGTATGTATAAGAACAAGGATTAAATATGTATGCGTATTGTATTTATAGATTTGCTGGATTTTGTTTTCTTGTTTCAATAATAAGGAATTGGGCAACTGTGCTGTAGTGTGCACAACAGTACACAGCCCTAATTTCAGCCATAAAGCCAGAACTCTCAGTGTTACACGTTACTTAGTAGACAATTACTGAATGATCGAGTCACTTACGATTGTTTTATTTATAACCTACTATGTTAAATGTAATGTTAAAAACAGGTCTCTTTGTCACACCCAATAATTCAAAGATCATGTACGTTGGTTGAAGGAAAGCCACATGTTATGAAATAAAATGCCATGAGCAATAAAGGGTTGGTTATCTTTTATGATTTTGCCTGAAAACAAATAAAAGGAAATCTTGATCACAAATATTGCTTTATTTATATGTTTGAAGTTGGACACAATAGCTGTTGCACTCTCTAGATGTAGCCAGAAACATTTTGCCTGATGTGTGCTAAATCTCGAGTTTTTTTTTGCCTAGATTTCGTTCAGTACAAATTCTGCAATGTCCACATCTCACCAGGTGGTGTCGCTGTTGAGGATTAGCAAAGGATGGAAGCAATAACCAATTAAAGTCGTGTCCAGTCGAGGTCTAATACACAAGACAAAAGAGAGCATGAGTCAAGCAAACCTGCATTTATTGCTTACAAATGTTTACATCCTCTATATTACTTTCAAACAACAAAAGTAAAACACAAGCAGTGACAATAAATCAAGGATATGTTACAGTGCAATGCTCACACATGCGTCAGAAGTTCGTATCGTCCCACTTTGACAAAAGCGGTTCTTTTCTCAAGTAAAATCTCTCAAACTACATGTTCTGACTGCCACTTGAGTAACTATTTTATAATTTTGTTTGTACCCATGGTTAAGATGAGGAGTAATTGATTAACGTTACAATTGAATGCACAATGTGCATTTTTATTTATTGCCCCTGTGTATTTCAGACCAAAACTCCAAACATGCAGTTGATGGCATTTGATCAAACCTATGTGACAATAAAAGCAGAATTGTCATTTTAACTCACACACTAGATTTAGCTCCAGTAAATAAACACAACACCTGTTTTAAGAACATTGCAACTATCACAGTTGATATAAAATAGTATAAGGAAAAACCTCTTGTGATGAAACTCATAGAATGAATCTTTTTTAAACGTTTTCTACATTATTTTCTGTGCCAGCCTTCCTCTCTGCTTTTGCTTTATGTTTATATCTGCAAACAAATACACTCAAGTGTGCGCTTGTGTGGCACACATCCGAAAGGCACCATTGAATATACAGATATTCTGGAGTTTAAATACTTTTAATGAGACCCAAGTAGTGTGAACATTGTGATTGTTTAATGGAGAATAAACCCTGCATAGATATGTCACAGGCAATAAGTCAAGTTTTCTCCGCTAAAATAAAAAGACGGACACTCCACAATACACAAATACATTTCTGTGTGCTTCACAAGACAATGATTAAGGCACAGTTTGTAAGTCGTCAGAAACCTGGAGAGTTTGAAAAGTTTGGAAAGATGTTGTAAGTCAGTGTGGCACAAGTTTGGAGACAATCCTGAATTTTAAACATTTGTCCGACATTTGGGGAAAATGGGTCCTCCCTCAAGCCTTCTCTTTCTTACTGCAAAGAAATTCAAAGAGAGATTTGGGTCATTATTACCATTCACATCAAGAGACTGTTGACATTTAATTTTGCAGGATGACAGGACAATGCAAGTGTTGAACAGAAATATGCAGCTCAAGATGAGATGGATGAAGTGTTTAAAGCTGTTAAAAGAATAAATAGAGAACATAAAATAACTGAAGCAGTGAAAAGCACTCATCTCTGTCTGCCAATCCTCTATCCTGCAATATTAACATGAAATCTAAAGCTCATTCAGATGCACTGTATGTGTTCCCCCTTGTGGCCGGAGCTTTATTTTTCCAATGCACAACATTCTTAATGATATTTTAATGTTATATAAATTTACCACTGAGAATCATAATATTTATTACAATTACAATTTCCAGGCCCCTGAGTAAACATGTTTTTCTAAAGATAAACCAACTAATGTTGTAAGTATATGTGGACGTAACCTGTTATATGACAAATAAGGGGTTTGTATCTTAATGCAAATCTTATATCTGATTGAAATAAGTGTAATGTATTTATTTTTAACTAATATTTCGCAAGTATTGTTTACCTTTTGGGTAAATTGTATATTTTTTATTTAAAATTGGCTCTTGGCTCAAGAGTCACACAGACACTTAGAGAGCAGATTGTGGAAAACATCACGTAGTGCTTTGAGAGGAAACAGTAGTCTGAAAGGGTTGAAGGAGGCAGCAGTTCCAGCTCAAGATGTTCGCAGAAGAAGAAAAGTATTTATCAGATTATTTTGTACTTAGTTTTAGACTTGAACTTTTTCCCAAAGGCTTTCTCCAGTTCCGGGACAGACAGAGTGAACGTGAAGGAGCCGTCGGACTCTGACCTGACGACTCGGGCTTCAAACAGCGAAGGAAAAGTCATGATGCGACCAAAATAAGACCAATTACCTCACATTATTTATCAACCCTGCTATTCGTCTTCTAAGTGCTGATGTCACGAGTGGAGAAGGCACTGTTGTGTTGTGTTTGGCTTGATTTTCTGGCTCAAAACTCAAGTTACAGGCCGATGAGATCATTGCTGTTCTTCGGTGAAAAGCTGATTAGGGCGCACTCAATGAGATGTAGTGAAGATTGAGTGTCCAACTTAATAGACCTCCATGCCAAACACATTGCAACAAATACTAAATATGGATGTCTGAAGTGAATAAGATCATAGCATGTGTTTTGTACTAAAGTAGAATTACCTACCCAGGTCATTGTTGTTCATCATAGCGTTGGACCCTCTGAGACGAGGGCCCTGTTGAGTGAAGTGATAGCCAAACTTTAACAAAGTAGTGTTTTTCTCCAGCATAGCGGCAATCTCCATCTCCACCTTGTTACCTAATGGTTGGCTCTGATGTGAAAAACAAAATACACATATACTATTACATAATGTGAAGGAATACTTGTACAGTACAAATGCACTTAGATGGGTATCGTCTGTGTAATCGCTCAATCCCTAGACAAAGCTTTTTACAGTGAACAAGTTTCACAAGTCATCGAAGTAGCTTATTTAATTAACCAACTACACTGAAAATAACACCTTAATTGTTCAGAAAGATATTTAGGTCAGTCCCTCACCAGAGTTACGTCAGAACTGAAGAAGCTACTTGAATGAGTGGCAAAATGTATTCACTCTAAAAACATTGTCCACTTGAAAAGAATACAACCTTCTTTTGCTATTAAATGGATATTACAGAAAAGGGTTAGGGTTAGAGAGAAGGACAGGAGACAGAGTTTAAGTTGTTGAGGTTTACTTTTGTAAAGAAAAGAATGAGTACGTCAGAGGGACAACTCATACTAGCTGACGGAGACAGTGTTCGAGACGCCAGATTGTGATATTTTTTTGGTTAAGCACAAGAGGGATAGTAAATATATTTGTCAAAGTTAGAAAAGACTCGAGTTGCCAAGTTTGAGTCATGGGGGAACAACAAATAAAAGCAGAGAATAGAGTTGGATGGAGGCAGATGGGGTAGTTTTACACTTAAAGGTAGAAGCCAAATTAAAATATAATTTACCTGATTATCTATCTTAAGCTCCTGTAGTGTTGTATTGAACTGCAGTGACTCGACTAGTGTCATGATCCCAGCTCCAGTGATGAAGTTGGATTCCACGTTGAGGCTTTTTAGGGTAGTGTTTACTCGTAGCATTTCTGCAAGTGCCTGAAAAACACACATGAGTTATAACAATCTTGGCTTTGTCTATTATAATGGTAAGAATGAATTAACTGTGTGACCTACAAATGCTACTGGGTCATTACTCCTGGTGCCGACAATGCTAAGCCTCTCGACCACAGTGTTCTTCATCAGTGCATCAGCATAGGCCTTCAGAGTCGGGATTGGGATATTCTGGGTAAAGAAATGGCACAATAACCTTTAAGGAGGTCTTTCCATCTATTTATAAGCCTTAGCAGCTCTAGCACTTACCCTGATGTTGTTGAGGTTGACCTCCACAAGCTCAGAGTCATTCCTCTTTACTCTCATCAGAGTGTCCTCCACATCAGTCGAGTTAGGCTCCTCGTCTGGGACCGGTTTGTACTGGGTGCACTGGATCACACCTACACACATTATTGTTACTCAAGTAGAAGCAAAAGCACCTAGACGTATCCAGTAATCAGTTATAACAATACTACCAAATACTCCTATTGAACAGAAGAACTACAGCTGTGCCATTACCTCTGCCCAGTTAGACCATGAATATTGCACTGTGTCTGGGGGACAGTCCACCTCATTGTTCAGTCGATATATGCATCATGTTGCATCAAGTTACCTTTAAAGAATAATCATCTTTGACTTTATTTACACTGACATGTTAATTCATTCAAGTAACCGTTTAGAATGGTCTGAGACATTTTCTTTAAAAAGAAATTGAAAAGAATTGTCTCCATGGAGATGTTATTGCTTTGCCTGGAATGTTCCACAGTGTGGCTTTGACTTATCTATCTCTACAAAGACAAGCTAGTGATGCGTCCAGGCCAGGTTACAGGTCAGCCCACTGTGTTTTGAAGTAATTTTTAAAAAGCAATGACATTTCTAGGAGGTCAAAGGCAGATCATTCCACCAGAAAAGTTACATAGTGACCTTAAAATGTGTTAATTTAACAATTAACAAAATGTTCATCTTGAAACTGTGATAAAAAGAAATATGAGACCATAACTACAGCCTCTTAAATGTACTTGTAAAACACAAACAGTTACTGGATAACTCTGTCTGGATTATCTAAACACTTTTTACAAAGTGTTCTGTACATCAGTGTTTCTGTAAACGTCACCATCTTGTTTTTATCTACCAATGTTTACAAGAACTGGCCCTGTCAGAGCCCCTGTTTAGACCGTGTCCTAGTCCTATAGCCGCTGTGCTGCTAAACCATTGGCTCATTATAATGGGGTTTGTGTCATAGAGCTCACTATTTCTGTACTTCTTATGCCTGTCTCAAGCCTGTGTAAGTGGAGGACATACAGATGATTTGTAGAGGAAAACTCAGAGGAAAAAGAACAAGAAACAACAAGTTGAATATTGAAAATACTTTTTTAGACCTGATCCAGCAGTTGAGAAACACTGCTCTACTGTCAACAAAACGTTAGCTTTTCTTTCGGCAAAGGGATGTATATACAGTAATAAGTGTTACATACTGTTGAGTCCTTGTTTGTTCACAATGGTGCTGCTGGCCAGGGCTTCGTAGTATTGCTGATTACTCATTAGAGTGTGCATGCCCAGGATGGCTGCAAGAAAGAGAAAACAATATTATGGACATAATCCAAAGTTAATGAAAACATAGCCGCTGTGCATAGAAAGACCGCAAAGACCACAACATTTTGAGCAAGCAATACCAAAAATTATGAAGTGCTGCTGATTTGTGGGTAATTAAAAAGTAATTTTCTCCCTACATGCTGAAGATTTTTTGCTTTCTTAGAAGGCAGTTTGTTTACAATTAAAGGTATCATGCTACCTACTGATAACTTCATTTGTGTCTCCACTGGGACGATTGATTGTTCTAACATTTTGTATCATTATAATAATTTCTCATGCACGTACTAGCTTATATTATTTCAATTTGATTAAAGCTGGAGGTTCACGTGCAAGCTTAGTGTCAAACGGATGACCAGGGCATGCAGTGGAGCAGTGGATGTGCTGATACCAGAGTGTTGTTAACAAACACAGAGGTCTGTTACAGGAGAGAAGATGGAGAATGGAGCAGTGAAGGAGGGTGAAGGTGAAGCTGGAGGACACATACAGCAGGTTAAACCGAATGGAAAATGTATCTTGTAACATTAAAAGCTGTGGAAAGGATCTTAATATTACTTCATTAAAAAAGTGATATAGGAGTACACAGTGGACAATGGTTGGTTATTTAGGCAACTACAAGCATGGCAGATGTGGTCATTAATGGAGTTCATGAAATCTAAATTCTAATAGACAGTGGTGCTGTCAACAAACTAAAATTCAAAACTTGATTTCAATAAAAAGGAAATGGGTTGAAACACAACGATAACGAAACATTATTTCTGTATAGTAGGATGTAATTTTCAACACAAAATAACAGTAGTTTCTTTAATATTACCCTGCAGTCTTATACCTCTTCTGGTATAGATCCAAAACCATTCTAAAACTATTCAGGTAAAATCTCCAATATCAGACCTGGTTTTGATACTAGTTTAGTACTGATTCGCACTTGGGTCTCAACTTTTTAGAAAAGTAGCATTATGTGAAATAAACCACAGCTGTACAACAAATGTCAATTGGACAGTCGATTTTTTTTTACCTGCAATGTCACATAGTTCAGCATCAGTAGCACTTGCTAGGGCCTCCTCCAGCTCCGGTTCCAGCTCCACAGACTCTATGATGGGGTCTACTCTTTTCTTTGGAACCCAGGCTTTCCCTGTTGAACCCATACACAACATACATACACATTATAAAAGTGTCAAGCTTGAATTGTAAATGCACATTGCGAATCCTCAGCTTCTGTCACTTTAGCCCTGTTGCATAAGAGTTGCGTGGTCTGAAGGCTTCTTGCATTTGACCACTGTCTATTAACGCGCTCCTAAAGCTGGGCCTGCACTGACAGGACTGCAGCGTGTGAGTGTGGGAGCTGTGAGTCGAGTAATTGTAAGATAAATTTAGACACAGAAGTGACAGGTGACGCTCTCCAAGGCTCCACTTTCACCATATCAGCCATGAATGATAGATATGGATAAAGCCTCATTTAAAGGAAAGAAACAAAGATAAAAACAAAACAAACTTAAAATCATTAATTGGCATTTTACCAACCAATTGTATAACATTTGTGAAAATAATAAAATCTATTATTATCAACTTTTTAATGAGCTGAAGAGTCTCTCCCACACTCCCTCACTTCTTGTTATCCGTCATTATTATATTACTCGGGGGAAGCCATTATGCTAAGTTTAGACATTCATTTAATAAACTCTTTCTCTAACTTCTGTACACAAAAATGTGGCAGGTACAAATTCAAACCGCATTTTGAGGCAATACTAAGTGAGATTGTCTGCAGTTGTTGTCAAAATACGATTCGGCTTGTGGAGTGCATTTAATTGTTGCACATTTTTGTCTAAATATGGACGTTTTGTCTGAATTTAAAGGTGATTTCTCACAAACATTTTAGATTTCCGTAGTCATTTTAGTGGTTTCAATGGTCCCACCTCTTTTTTCTCCGGTGAAGGGCACAAGGTCCTCCCTGTCCGGGTGCTCTTTGGCCTGTTTCTCCAAATGAGCCAGAAGATTGTCTCTCTGAAACGTTCCCGTTGGAGCTTTCTTTGTCTGGTCTTTTTGCCGCAGTCCAGCAGGCAACAAAGCATTCTGAAAAATAAACAATCTGTTTGAAAAACCATTTGCAATGTTTTTTCAAATTCAGTATTATGATTGTTGCTTACAGTGACAACAACAGCAACAACATTAAACTCAAATGGCTGCACATAACTTCTGTGGGTGCCATCTTAAGCCTCTACTTTAAAGGTGCTGCTAGGGATGGTCTGATATGGAGTTTTTGAGCTAATACCAATATTTGTCTTGCTATTGTGGCTGATAATTAATATTTGCTGATATTAAAAATCCATACAGACCCACAATTTTTTGTTATAGTTCTAATAAAGTTTACAAATCAACACACTTTAGTAAAAATATATAACAGAATGTATTGATCTGGGATATAAAATTATTTGTGTATATAATTGTGTAAATATGCAGTATATATTTTAAGCCTAACTGCATTACTATTTAACTAATTAGTCTGTTTTAAAAGACAAGTCTGATGCACTGAGGACCAACCGTTAATAGATGGGCACACAGAGATAGAGGAAGCTAGAAAAAGTATAGATTTCCAATAACGAACTGATAATGATAACTAAGAAAAGCCTCTTGATATCGATTATACCAAAATATACACACTGTATATCTTCTCCTTTCTCTTGGTGCTCCATCAAACTTCAGATATGTTGATGCATCACTGTCAAGACAACTTTTAAATCAGTGTCAATGTCTTTTTTCAGTCTGCTTTAGTTTTTCACAATTATCATTTTTTTGTGCAACAGACAGTTCATAAGGCAAATGTGTTTTTCATGCGGTAGAATCGTTGTGTTACGCTTTCAGTAGCAGTTGTTAAATGTTCAGTCAACAGTATAAGAGTTATTATTAGCAAAGCCCGGAGTATGATCATGCTGTTGCCAAACGTTTCATGTCACATAGTTACTCTATCTCTACTTCAGATAACGCTGCCACCATGTTATTTTTAACTCGAGACACTTTCTGACAGAAATATACTCTATTGTATATGTGAAAGATTTAGGTACACTGTAAAAAGATATATGTGCTGCTTAGCATCCATTTTACATACAGCTCTGCTTAGGACTGTGTGTGAAGGCTGAACAGATCCTCACACGTCACAATTTTCTTTTAAAAACAGATACAAAATGTCTTTCAGTTGGAATGAAAACTAGAAGATGTACCTTACTTCAGTGAAAATTACCAAATAAATAAAAAATCCTCTATAGTTTAAATTTCAAACAACATTCTTCATGCCCAAGCTGATAATAAACAATCAATATTGCACTCCCAAATGTACCAGTAAATTCTTACAGATATGCTTGAAACAGGGAAAGAAAACTCATAATTACAAAAGAGTGTGGTGAAAAACTAAGACTAACCCAAGCACTTGAAGTAAGTCTAGTGGATGATGCTAAATCCAGCTCTGACTCTGAAACCATCCTAAACAACAGCAGCTGAATGCACTGTTCTGAATGACTGGACTGTTTTCAGAGGCTTACTGGAAGTGATGTGGGCCGCTCTGCCAAAAAGGTTCACGATGCGCTAAACCAAATGGGCACTTAGCTGTTGTGAAATACTCTATGCCTAGCCCATAAACAGACACAAGGCACAGCTGGGCGAGTTTATGGAGCGCGCGTCACTAGAGTCTCCACCAGTCCCACTCACTGCTGGCATCGGTCGCACAAACGCTATGAGCAAACACACACATGAGTCCTGCGCTCTCTCACTCATCCTGTTGGCATTGTGGGGGATTCCAGCCTCTTTATGAGTGACTGAGCATCCAAACAAAAGATATTACCGCTGCGCACTCTGCCACCGGTTATGAGCTCTGCAATGGATAACATCAAAACCACCATCTAACACACAAGATTACCAGTACACTGAATTGCCAACTTAAACTTGTGTTATGGTAATGTTGAGGTAGTTTAGCTCTCCCAGACTGTGGATCTCTCTTCCCGCTGACCTAAAATTGCAGACTGAGCCGAGCGTCTTTAACAAATGTCTGAAACTGTGGCTGGAGTCAGGGCTGAGCTGTACACATGATAATTTGGAGGGAAATTCTAGTAGTTTCCATTAATATTTTCTTTGCTAATTTGAAATGTTTTATTTGCATTTCTCTAAAAAGCCTCATATGGACAGGTGTTGAAAAACAATGCATCCAGTGTATTTGCTATGTCCACATCAAATAAATAAATAATATAAAAAAAGAATCCTTCAATGGCATTACACTTGAACATGTGTTATTAATTCCACCAGAACGTAAATATAAGTTATAATGTAACATAATGTAACATAGCACAACTTTTACGGCAATTATTCTCTAGAGTTTCCACAAATTATTGAAAAATGTTTGGTTGGGGGCGTATATGTTCATAGTTTGAATTAATTGCCTAAAAAAAAAAGTGATAATAAACATAACAACATTCTATATTGCTGTTTCTAGTGGGAAACGTACAGAGAATTAGGTTCAGATGACATATCATCAGCTGCCATGGCGCTAACTGTACAGAAACTATTTACGCTACTGCCATTCATTATTAAGGGGCTTTAGGGGAATTAAAACATCTTCCGCCTGACACAATTTGACGGGCTTTAAATAACTAGCTCCCTACTTTCACAAAATAACACTCACTCCATGCACTGTAAAATAATGGGGTTTCTTATTATTGTAGCCATTTCTAACTCACGTCAGGATCCAGCTCCTCTAGCTCATCCTCTAATCTCTGCAGCTCCTCCTCTGACAATTTCGTCAGCAGCTCGTCCTCGTCGATGTCCCGGTACTTTTCCATCTCCTTCCTCATCACCGACATGATGAACGGTGCACCTGGAAACACAAGGTTAAGCTGAACAAGTGAAATCTGGATCTAATATACAACCCAGAAACCACCAAAGACACTAAAATGATGTCTTACCTTGGTAACCCCCTGTGAGAAGATAACACTATAAATATGGGGGTCTGAAGTGGGCCCTAAGGATATCTGACGGTAGAAGAAGTGGAGAAAAATAAATCTAATTTGGTGTAAAGTATGAATTCAGAGGCAATATAAAAATGGTATAGCAAGAACTCACCCCTGTCTGGATGTGCAAAGGCAGCCAAGTGCCTGAAGCTCTGGAA
Organism: Rhinogobius similis; assembly: GCA_019453435.1. NCBI lineage: Eukaryota > Metazoa > Chordata > Actinopteri > Gobiiformes > Gobiidae > Rhinogobius > Rhinogobius similis. Next base: position 23,277,113 of record CM033623.1, on the reverse strand, counting down.
AACACAATAAAAACACATAAATAAAGACAGGATTAATACAATTCAGTGGTATTTGTTACTAGTTGCATGTAACAGGCTCAATTACACAGTCTGTCTGTCTATCTATCCATCCATCTATCTACAGTCACGATCAAAAGTTTAAGACCAGTTGAATAGTTGACAAAAGTCACATTTTGCATGTGAGCTTCACTATGCCACAAGAAATGGGAGTGAGACAAAAAAAAAAAGTTTGAGTAAACAGTTTATGAAAACAATAATTAAACTGAAATAGGGTGTTCTGCAGGTGATCAAAAGCACCACATGCATTTAAATGCGTTTTATGTGCAAAAATGTGTATTCAGTGTCATTTTCTGTCATGACTATTCACGTCATGACTATTCATGATTGTCATGATGTTCTGATGGCAAAATCAAAAAAACTTTCTCTTTTTGAATGTGGTCGGGTTGTTGAGCTGCATAAGCAGGGCCTCTCACATCGCACCATCACTGCTGAGGTGGGACGCAGTAAGACAGTCATTTTGAATTTCTTAAAAGATCCTGAGGGTTATGGAACAAAAAAGTCAAGTGGAAGTCCCAAAAAAATGACACCAGCACTGAGCACGGAGGATCCGATTGGCTGTCCGTCAATACATACACAAATTAAGGCTGTTACTGGTGCCGACTGCAGCCCAATAACCACCAGACGACATCTGCCACTGAAGGGCTTCAAAAAGAAAAAACGTCTTCAAAGGCCTCGTCGACTTGAACGCCACAGAACTGCCACTTGGACTTTACAAGAGACACCAAACATGGGACATTGAAAGGTGGAAGAAAGTTTTATTCTCTGATGAGAAAAGATGTAACCTTGATGGTCCTGATGGTTTCCAACATTACTGGCATGAGATCCACCTGAGATGTTTTCCATGCGCCACAGGGAGGGGGCGCCATAATGGTCTGGGGTGCTTTTTCCTTCAGTGGAACAATGGAGCTCCAGGTGGTGCAGGGGGCTCTGTGCAGATGTTGCAGAGATGACTGAGGCCCCCGTCTGTGAGAACCTTGGAGGATGGATGGCACGGGATGTTTACAAAAATAGACAACAGTTCCAGACAGTAGATGCCCTTCATGAGGCCGTCTTCACCACTTGGAGAAATGTTCCCTCTCACCTCCGGGAAACACTTGCATCAAGCATGCCGCAACCAATTTTTGAAGTGATCAACAATAACAGTGGTGCTACTCTACTGAGTTTGTGTTTGAGACTTGGATGTCTGTTCTGAGGGGGTTTAAGGATTGTTTTTGAGGTGTGGTTCTAGACTTTTGATCAGCTGCAGAACAGCCTATTTCAGTTTAATTGTTGTTTTATACATTTTTACTCACTCTTTTTTTTTTTTTTTGCTTCACTCCCATTTCTTGGCGCTTATTGAAGCTCTACTTGGAACCTTGTTAAGATCCAACCATGCAAAATGTGACTTTAGTCCATTTTTCAAATTTTCTTAAACTTTTCATGGGACTGTATTATCTATCTTATCATTAAAGGGGCAGTGTGTACGTTCGGGCATCCAAAACCTTCTTTTCTCTCTGGAAATATTGTTTCAGCTGGAATGTTCCACAGAGTGGCATAAAACTTATGCAGGAGAGTCCACCAAAGTATTTTTTATCTATAAAAATCCATGTAATTGGATACATAGAAGACAAATAGTTAATACCATATTGTGTGACATTTGAGACAAAGAAATATTTTTTTGGTATGACGAGACAAGCAGGTGACTGACGAAAACGTATAAAGTGTACATTACAAAGTGCTTAAAAAGCCATTACGTTACATTCACTAAGTTGTATTCAATCATACATTAGACTTTCACTTGAAATCTATCTCACATCGGTTACATGATAGTACATTTGTGCAGGTGCCAAGATTTATGAAAAAGCAAATATGCTTCATCTGTTCTATAATAACAAAGAAGTAAATGTGTTTGCCTTTTATTTTCTCCAAATATGACAGCCGTTAGCACTTAGCTCGTCCACATTTAAACGAACACTGCCTGGGTTGTATCCTGTGACTGACCCCTTTTGCTGTGAAAAGATGTCAGAACATCTCTGCTTATTTTCTCCCGGCACTTAAAAGTCAACCAAAGATAAACCAAATATCTGGTTCAAATGCATACTTTCCCTGTTCCAGATTCTCAGCTGGTGGCGCGGACAGATTTGTTATCTGGTCTGACTGATCATCATTGGTCAAACATTTTGTGGGTCACGGCATCAAACGCACAACAATTACAAAATGCTCAAACTGTCCACGAGGCCTACTTTACCGAACTCTGGGTCACTGTCGAGAGCTACAGCTGACAGGTCTTAGCAAAACAAGTGCTACTATAAAAGTCCCCTGCCCATTCAGTATCCATTGTTCTGAATATAAGGCATGACATGAATACAGGACACAAAGAAGTGCAGCATATGGACAGAATAAATAGAAAGTAAAGCGACTTAAGTATATGTTTATTGTAATATTATGTATAATAAGTGGCTCTAACTATAATTATAGCCACTTATTATGCATAATATTACAATAAACATATACTTAAGTCGCATTTTGAAGCCTTATATTTTTCCTCTACCTGCACCGTCCATGTTAGATTTAGATCTATTATTATTTATCCTGATTTTTTATTGCATGTTTCTTTTTAAGGATTTTCTTTTTTTCCTGAGAGCTTTACTGGTCAGGACAGTGTGAAATGGGGAAAAGACTGGTGAAGGACATGCAGCAAACTACCAGAGCCAGACTTGCGCCCACAGCACCGCAGCGAGTTCACAAGGCAGGCAAGCATGCTATCCTGTGGACCACTGAGCGGTTGTACATGTTTCTATCCTCCTGCTGTTCCTGCACCTTGATTACAACACTGGAATTTCCCCACTCTGAGACAAACGAAGGTTGTATTAACTTCAATAACAGGCTTCATCAGTTTTTGCTATTCCTCAGCACTAATTATAGAATCATTTTTGATTCATTTAAAAGTGCTCTATGTAACTTTTCTTGTGGGGGAGTTTATCACCTGCTTATCTCCATAAAGATGTTAATGCTTTGCCTGTGCCAGGAATCTTTCACAGGGACTCATCCACCATTTCAATTGTGATTATATTGCCTAAAATTCCTCTTCTTCACAGATCTGGATTGTAGTTCTAATAACAGCTCCATGAACAACAAGCCGGTGGAATGTCCTCTGCCAGAAAAAGTGACTTAGTGCACCTTTAAGCACTTACATTTATGAAACTAATAGTTTCTTTAAGTTTTGGCTCACCTCCTAAGCTTTGGCTCACCTCCTAAGTGGAGATTTTGCGTGCTGTTGTTTTGCTCTGCTGTGTCTGGGCTTCACAAGAAGACAAACTCAAAAGATGAAGAGACGGGCTGAGGGCCAAAGAGCTCAGCAAGTCTTCTGGAAGAAACAATTGGCTCTGATGAAGTCCAACAGACCTGCAACATTTCAACAAGTCGGTGCAGCGTCACAATGTCCACAGGTCTCAAAAGAGCACAGCACAGTCCCACACTGACCCTTCCTCTGATCTCTGAGTCTCTAAGAATAGCGCACACATTACTGAAGTTTGTTGTGTGTGAAAGTGATACAAACAAGTGCAACTAGATAAGATTTAGTTTGAGTCAAATGAAGTTTAGAGGTTTATTCTTTAAGTAACAAAAGAACAATATAAATACAGAAAGATTCAATTTAGGCCAGTTTAATAATGCACAATTAAATAAATTAACTATGCATGAAGTCTACAAAATCTAGCCTGGTCTTGTCAATAGGCTGTAATATAAAAAAAATTGGCATCAAAATAGTAATTTTTAAGGCAGATGCAATAGTCAGGCTTATAATGTCTGTAACAATGTCAAAATAAGGATTTAACTTTTGCCACTTAACAAGCATTAACTCTATAAAGTCCACAAGGCAAACTTAAAGGCACCAGATTTGTCGCCAGACAAATGTGTAAATTGCCATTTAATTTTCTAAATCAATTCAAACGCTGACACACTTCTGAAGTGGGGTCATAAATTAGTAAATTCAGGTCATATGATGTCACAGACCACAGGCTTCGGTGTCATCTGGCAGAAACACAGGCTTATTTACAAAGTTTATCAGACTTTAAGGGACTTCTGAGTTAAGGGTTAACAAGTGCGCGCAGACTGGACATACGGCTTTAAAAGGGAAAACCACAACAGCCAATAAAACAGCCATCCTTTGTTTTATAGAAACGATGCTCAAGCACAAACCCCTACAATTAAGCAGCAACATTTTCCAACACTTTCAAAGTAACGAACACCGTGCCTAATCTAATATGTAATAACTAACTTGCATCCATTACAAACTTTACTGTAAGTTTTGCATGCATTTCCGTACCTCCTCCAGCACTATTTATAGCCGGGCGTCCCGCCGGGTGACAGGACGAATACTTTGACCAGATATGGTTTCCTCCAGAGCAGAGCAGAGTCCAGACGCCAAAGCAGATCCACTTCCAGCGCACAAACTAATGTCCCACAACTGCGCTGCTCGCCTGAATTCAGCAAAGAACAGCGGCCATATCCGTCCTGTTCGGCTTTAGATGAGAGCACACTGACTGAATCATCTCCCACTAAGGGCAAACTAAAGTTATGGAGGCGAAGATCCTCCTCCTGCCCCGTGCTCCTGCCCCCCGCGCGGCTGCCCCGTCACTCTGCTGATGTCATCAAGTGGACCTACGGACGAGCAAAACAACGGGACAGGGACAACGCAGAGCCAGAGGGCTGAATGCATGACAGCAACATGAACTTCAACTGGACAAATATTTTAATAGAACAAATTCCAATTAAATTATTTTAAGTAAAAAACGTTTAACAATTTTGGACAGATTTCGTTTAAATTTGAAAAAGGTATACATGGATTAGTTTAGTTACTTAAAAATATGTTCACAAAATTAGGTGCCACACAATTGCAAGCAAAAGACCCAACAAAAAGGAAAACAAAACATGCAACACACAGGTGAGCAAACATATGCAATATTTACATTTTAGTAATTTTATAGCAAACCGCAAAACACAAAAAATATATTCAATATATATTGGACAATGTTTCCAAGGATTAGTTTTAGAAAATGAAATGACAAACTGCATATCAGCACAATTTAAGTCCTTGAATATTTTGTAAAGTACACTGTAAACTCTAAGCTGCAGTGGTCAATTCCCCGCCCATATCAGCCATAATGGTGTGAATCCACAGGTCTCTGTCCTCCAAGGTGGTGTCCACCAGATACACAGTGAGCCTGCGCTCCCAGGGAGCAGCCCTGGCATCTGGAGCCTCCTGCACACTGTCCACCTGAGCGACCAGCGCACGTTTCTCCACATGATTTCTGAACACCATGGATGCCTCTTCGGACCACTGGTGCCGTGACAACCCTGAAGAGGATATAAGAAATAAATAAACTTACTATAGGTTTTAAGCGTATACCAGGCCTAAAGCAATGGTCTTTTTTTATATGTCTAAAATCCAAGTATAGTACCTTACATGAAAATTATTTACTGTGGTTAAACCCACCTGCCAGCTGAGCAGTTATAGCTTGGAAAGGAAGTTGTCGGAATTCCTCAATCAGAGGTTGAATGGCACTGCTTCGTACCAACTCATGTTTGCCATGGTCCAACTCATAGATGGAAATCAGCCCGTTTGATAACATTCCTTTGACAAGAACCCGATGCCAGCTTTAAGAAAAGCAACAAATACAATTTCTCGGGTTTTATCTGCATTTTCAGTATTAACACAGTTATTTGCAATTCACTAACTTTTTGTCAACTTTAGCGGCATAGACTTCTCCTTTATTGATTTCTGTCTGTGAGCTTGTCTTTGATGTTTTGTTGTAGTAAAGAACCATTTCACCCATTAACACCACAAGTTTATGCAGGTCCTGCCATGGCTGTAGAACGAAGTATGCCGGATGACAGGCCACAGGCACAAACACATCCATGTTTTGACCAGACTAAAAAAGAAAGTTTAGGTTGTATTCATATAAACAAAGCCTTTGCATAATTTTACAAATATATTTGTTACCTGAGGAAGGTCCAACAATGGAGGCATTGACAGGTAGTGTGTTTTGGGACTTGCATACTTTACAGACATGTCCTCTTTTTCTAGACCAGCTGTTGTTGGAGCAAAAGGTTCTGAACTGTTGAGAGTCAACTTCTCCACAAGTGCACTGAGTCCTACATGGGTAATAAAAAGACTGCAATAATAACCAGTGTCCTGGTATACTCACTGAACCATATTTGGTTAAACTTTACCTGTGTCTGTCCTGCTGTTGTTTATTGATTTTGTCACAAGCTTCTGCCAGAGTTCAGACTGGGCAAGCTGATGGTTGATGCTGTTCTCAACCTCTAAACTGTCTCCAATAAAAAGGTGCATGTAGACAAGTCTGTTTCCCTTATGATATCCTAATTTGCGAATCTGAATAAAAACTACAAGTCAGTAAGATTATTTCTGTAATACAATTATGTTACATTGCCTCACCTTCATTTTAGCAGCTTCAGCAACAAGAATCGCTTCCTTTACCCATTTGACAGCCTCTGGACTCCAGCCTCCCTCTGGTACTTGGACATCCTCAAGGCTACATTTGATGGCCTATAGTTCACAAATTGTATCATATTGTCACATTTTTAATTAGGAAACATATTACAATCACTCGCCAAAGTGGGGCAATGTATTTGTTGTAATTTTTTTGGTGATGTGAGACAGTCAGGCCTGGGTTAATGGATTAAATGTTAAATCAATATCAGACAGTCACTATTATTGAAAACTGACACTTGACATAACTAACCCCAGCCTTGAGCGAACAGTTGTATAACTGTCTTTCACAAATAGTTCCAACAGCAAAAATTCCTGTTGTTTGATAAATATAACTGAATTTCAAGCGTAGTATAACTACATTTTAACTAACCTGGGGTGGGATGATGATCAAGTCTTTGAGTAAAGGTGGTGGGATCTCTCTCAGTTCCATCACTTCAATAGTCATCGTCACTCCAAAGTCAATAAAAAGAATCTCTAGAACCCTGTTGCCATAAATGTTGATGACCTGAAAAGAGACATGATCAACATCACTTTTGTTTAAAGTGTATTGCAGTTTTCATAGATTTTGCCAAACAATACTAAATACCTCCACTCTTGACCATTTTCCTTTGTAACGTGTGAGACATAACTTCCCACTGAAGGGTCTGGAGACCAGAGACTCAGATGTTACCTAGATAAAGAGACAGACAAAATGAAGCAGTTTAAAAGGGTAGTTGATTTTTAAGTGCATCTACCTGAGATTTGAAAAAAGCCTCAGTTTCCTCCAGTAACTTGGTGAGTCTTGCCATTCCTCTTGATGGGAGCTGGCAGTAGATGATGCCATCAGCAGATACGTTTGTGACATTCACATCCTGGTAAGTAACATTTATCTGGGGATGAACCACACTTGGTTTAGCCAATAAAATACAAATTGTTTCAATAAGTTTGTTAGAGCATTTCCAATGCTAACAGTAAGAGGGTTGTTCATAGTCTCGTCCTGCAGAGCTTTTAGACAGCTTGAGTTTATGTTGATGTCTTCATCTTGAGAAGTGTCGTACAACACCACAAGAGGAACTTCACTGTGTTCCAGTGTCTCCATTAGGAGAATCTTCCCCACAACATCTTTCTCTAGACTGTAGAGCACTGATGGGTGGGAGCTAAAATGCTCCAGACCTGAAAAAGTAAGATTTTACTAGAGTGTTTTTGATGGCAGTTTGAGAATTACACCTGTCTTTACCAGCTAATTTAACATTAATAGCTTGAAAAGGCAAAGAGAGGAAGTCTTGATGCAGCTCTAGGAGATTGTGTGTACTTGTCTCTAAAGAGCAGCCATAGTCCAGGTAATACACCTAAAATCAAATATAGAAAGTTTAAATGAAAGCAAGATGACATGAAATCTGCTATTTATTTTTATTTTCATTAGCTGTCTAAGCTCTGCTATTCTTCCTTAAGAAACCTTGACACAGCAAAACTCACCTTAACCTTTTGTGGATCAATGACCTCTGTGACCTGCGCTCTGGCCACTTCATCTTCATCCTCTCCTTTGACGGCTACAAGCTGTCCAATTGTTACCTTACTCACAGAGTAGCCAGTCAATTTTTCACCATAAAAACTGCGCATCGCCTCCTCCATGGCTTCTTGGGCATTTGAGTAGTTTTTGCCAACATATCTGTGCAGAAAGGCATTTATTTGAGTACATGATCTACGAGTATAATTTAGAACTGGGCGCTCTGCAACAAATTATTATTTTGAATTATTAAGTTATAAATCATAGATCAATAGCAAAGAGAAATAAAAGTATACTGATATTAATTCTCATGGATATAAATCCACATATTACATGTAGACTGTAATATTTTATTTATACTTTACTTTATTTCCAATTTAATTGTTCACATTCAAATTTGTTAATTTGAGTTCAGTCCTAATTCAGAAAAAACTATAAATAACTTGTATTCATCATTTTCTACCTGACGGTAACAGCATTGCTCCCCTTAGCATCAGTGATCAGAACTGATGGGTACTGCTCCGAGGGAAGAGGCAAAGGTGGAGGAGCTGTTGACCCCAGCACCTCAAGGCCTGAAGGGAGAGGGTGAGCTCGCTCTTCTGTGGGCTCAAATTCATCCCGGCCTGAGTAATACAAGATTGCCTGGCCACAAAAGAAAATAAGACAATATTCAGAGTATGATGATAATAACAGTACTTTTCAGCATATTACATAATAAAATAGGCTATAAACATGTAATCTGGTTCACATGCTACCATTTAATGTAAAATGTAAATCTTACCTTCTTCTTATCATTAGCAAAAGGGTACTCCACACTGCAGATGTCAACCCAGAGAGACAAGTCATCAAGAGCATGTTCAGGAAGTGGCATTTTGTATGTGTCTTCAAAGAGCTTTGGAACAGCCTGAACCCAAAGACCACTGCTGTACTTTAAGAGAAGTTCCTTTACTTTTTGTCGTACGTTTTCTGAAATTGACTGTGTAGTCCCTGAAATTGTGCTTGCAGAAGCTGCTACGGGAGTCTGAGGTGGCAGATCAGATTTTGTGTTGAAAGTTGCTTTCAAGAGAGAGAGGATGTCAGGACTAGGCTGGACCAAAGGTTCTAGACCTAGAGGTGAAGGCCGGGAGAATGGGATTTGGCTGGAGGTTTTTAATGAAAGGGTAGGACTGTCCCCAAAGCCACAAATCATAGATTGGGGAGCCAACTCTGTATTAAGAGCAGGACTCCGTAAACTGACTATAGGTAAACCGTCTCCCATAGTCTCAGGAGGGAAAACAAAGGTAGGTTTGGCCAAATTAATTCTGGGAACTCTTGGTTTGGGAATAGGCGCTGAAAAAGGTGCAGGAACACTGGCTTGAGGTTTCTCTGGAGTTGACTGACGGGATGAAAGTGGTGTGGAAACAGGGCTTTTGTGTGATACAACTGGCCCATCGGTGTCTCTATAGGTTGTAGGAGACTTGGTAGGTAGTGGGGGATATATCAAATGGTCAGCTCTGTTGGTGATTGAAGGATTCTCGAGCTGTTGACATTGACAATATATAAATTGTTATTTGAATCAGTGAAATATGAATCTGCAATGCAGACTTACAGAACAAATATGTGTCCACTTTTCCAACTCCTGAAGGGTCCTGGGATGGGGACGCTGACTAAACATTTTACTATAAACGGCTTCTAGTTTGGACATCCACAATCCACTGTTGTATGTGTTCAACACTTGAGAGAGTCTGCTCTGCTCCAGCTCCATGTTAAAATCAATTGGCTGCATGAAAACAATACAAAGCATTAAAATAATAACTGGTGTGAACTTTGTTTTTCTATTTCTTACCTGTATTTGAACAATATTGTCTTTCTTGACTTGTGTTGGGGTTGTTTCTTGAGTTGGAGATTTGACTTGAGAAAAGATGAGGCAACAATTAATGGTGTCAACATATAATTCTAAAAATGAATTTACATAATAATGTATCAAAGTACTAATCAACCTGGGGGCCTATGGTTTGCTTGAAAGCCATTTTCTTTACTGTAAGGAAAAATAAATTATTAGTCCCATTCTACTTTTCCATTGTTTATTGTTGTATTTTAATTGAAAATTATATGTGTGAAAAGTCAAAGACTCACTTCTCCAGCAAATAATCTGGTCTGACTGATTGTTGAATAACTGGAGTTCTCTTCTGCACAGGGACAACAGAACTCCACTGAGGGTCCAGGTTTCTATCATTAAACAATTAAATAATAAAAAATAACAACAACAACAATAATTAATAAATGTATATATAAACATTTTACTAATATATGAGAGAGAGCGAGCGAGAGAGAAAAAAAAAAGAAAAAGAAAAATATCCCACTCAACCTGACATCCCCCGATGCACTGAAGCCTCCATAGCCTTGGGCCAGTCGTCGGTTAGTGGTCCAGTTTGACCGGTTGGATGGCTGCCGAAGAGATGTCTTAGGTTTCCCTAAACAATCGCAGGGTGAGTTTAATAATTTATTTATTACTTGTAAACATATATTAGAAAACAGGGCATTAAGTAGTAACATCCAGAAAATGTAAGTTGCAAACAGGTTACCTACCACTGAGTGCAAACAGGTTTGAGGGTTTAAATCTCATCTTGCAGTTGACAACTTGAGATCGTCCAGCTTTCTTGGAGTTTTTTTGCCTTGCCACCAGTTCAGCAATATGTGCGGTTTCTTTGCACACAGCAGCAAAACATACAACCTACAAAATGTGTTTTAATATAATATGTATGCATTCAAACGTTTAAATGGTAAATAAGTCCTTACAGAGCCCTGACGATACTCCAGGCGCACCACATTAGGGATACTGCGGACGTAGTCCTCCAGGCTAGAGAAGCCCAGTCGTTTCAGAGGAATCGTCTCTCCACAGAGAGACCTGTACTCCGCTTGCAGGCTTGTGATTGACACCCCGTTTTTACTGGACTGGAGCACAGACCTCAGCATTTTCTTTATGGACTCGCTGTCCGCCATCCTAAATATCCTTCTGCTAAAATCAGAAGGAGATTAGTAGAAGAGCGGACCAACACACAAGTTATATTTCAACAGGCTACTTGAGTCAGTTACACACATTATAGAATGGAAATAATTAAACTGTAAATTGTATTATTGATAAATAAAAATGTGCAGTATTGCCATAATGAAGTTGGAACATGAAAAGTTGATAAGCTTGAATGTAACGCTAAATTGGTTCCTACCATATAATGGATCCATGGTTTCTACTCTAGCATTAGCCACGTAAAATGAGGTCAAATAACATATACCTAGAATAAAGTTTCAAACGAAAGGCATTTCTTATTGCACTCGGAATGGCATGAAGGAGTACTAACATTTCATATAAACTTGAATCTGTAAAGCCACGTTGCTGCATTAGCATTTACAAAAGCTAACATTAGCCTACGCTGACACTGAGCGCACCGTCTGATCGCTACTTTCAATGTTCATCGAACAGAGTTCATCGAACGGTTGATGTAGGAAACACTAAAACCAAAAATACATGAATTAAATGTGTTGTCAAACGTTAAAACGAAAAGATAACTTAAACTCTCACCTAAAATTAACTTAACAATGCCAGCTCTTGAGTTTCACCGGAGATTCAGCGACAACGTGAATTCGCGCAAGGAAGACGTTAAGTGAGCACGTGACCACCTATGCAGATTCCCCCCCCAAAACATATAGCTAAATTATTCTAAACGTATTCTAAAATCTTCAATACTTACTAATACAATTTGGTGTTTTATTTTGCATATTGAGACTATGAAATTATTATTAGTTATTGCTCTGCTTTTACATTGCATCCAGGCTTATTTTAGTGGGACCCTCAGTGAGCCCTTTTGACTGGTGTGACAACTCAGAGAAGGCCAAAACAGTCCAAAATTGTGGTTCCTACAAATACATCAAATGGTAGAATGTTTTACTAACAAGCGTTTATTTTAGATACCATAATTTGAATATTTTTACAATTTAATTTGCCCAAATTATAAATTGGGTACTTGCTCCCCAGGTTGGGAACCGTTGCCATATTATTGCTTTGGAGATTGGCCAGGCTTTCAAAAAATATGGGGCAAACAAAGCTGTGATGGCACTAGTTCAAATGTCTGATGTCTGTGGGCTGTATGTGGGCTGTATCTCTGTGGTGCTCTCTGTCTCTGGTGCAGAGTCTGTCTGTATTTCAGCTCCATTCCTTTGAGTTTGAGAGGCCAGGACCAAGACCTTCATCACTTTGTCTGTGTAGGAGGAAGAAGTTAAAGATGAAGTCGAAGAGAGGTGGTGTTTCCTTAGCAAAATCAGGTGAGGGTTTCTCAATAAAGTATAATACAATGCCCAACGTCTGCGGGCTTTGTTGTTTATGGATGGATCTGGAAATGTATAGATATTTATAGACAGGTGGAAGCAGTGAGAATATATATTTACATAGATGCCCATACAGACAGGCAGCACTGACCAGATGGTGTGTTGCTGAATGTGGAGTATGCCGATAAGCCTTGTCTTTCTAGAGTGTGGGAGACCAGCAGCTGACAGAAGCACACCATCACTGGATTGGTGTGGTAGTGGTCAGCAATGATCATTCCAACCCAAGTCCTATAACCTGCAAATGAACAATAGAAAGTAAACAACCAAGATAAGATATATATAAAAAAGATATAAGCAAAATAATTGCCCAATTAACTTTTAAAACTTTAAAGCATTTTTTAAATCATAATGTGCAGCCCATTTCAACTAGAAATTATACTTGTTTACCAATGTAACTTGCTGTACTGATTACTGTTATCATAATTATAATCTTTTTCCACACTCCACATTTTTTACCTGGGTCCATATTTTCATATCCTTTCTGCATAATGGTCCGGTCAATGCGAGACACCAGCCACGTCCCCACTACTACACTGTTCAACAGTCTGATGATGCAGTTACTGACTCCCATCACCACGTTATAGAAGAAAAAGAAGTAGTTGAAGCAGTGGAATGCTTTCCTGAAAAACAACAACAACAAATATGACATCAGGTGGTGGAAGATTATCGTCCTCTCTTAAGTTGGAAATAAACTACAGTAGTGTTTCTCATGAGGGGACAACAAGCTCAAAAAGTTTAGACTTGGGCCTTTAATGTATACATTTCAAATAAAATGCACCCACCTGTTATTTAAAGCAATGGGTTTCTGTTTATCTGTAAGAGACTGTTTGTCCTGGAGAAAAAAAAATTGCACTAACACCACTTGAATGATCACTAGGAAGACAATTAGACCAATAGTAAGCCTAGACGACAAGAAAAGGACAAATCATACATTTCGGATTACAATAATTATTTAGGTAATTTTCAGTAGAGCTCGTTTACAGAATGATTCCAATGTTCTTCAGTAAACTCAGGATCTGTCCATGTTGAATGGGGAGAATAATGAAGTAAGCAAACGCCAAGGCAAACAGGAACTGGACAAAATGAACAATCAGGAAACCTAAAAGTAAAAGGTGTCTTATGGTCGCATGGTTAATACCACATAAATGATTGTAAATATCTGAATGAAAACATTGTACCCCAAAGTGTGAAGGCAATCTGCCATCCTGAGTACCTTGCAATTGAAGCCTGCAGTGCACATGGTAGAAGAGAGTGAATTATTCAAATAAATCTCTACAAAATGTTAGTCAAGTACAGAAACTCAATTTAATAAAAATGTTATATTAATTAAACTGCTTACATATTTTGTAACTTTTTTTTGTTTTATACATTTTTTTAAACTATCTGTCATACCTTCGACAATAGGAAAAAGGTTTTAGAAATGCGTATTCCTCAAAGTGCAATATCTTACCACACTGGCAGCTGAACTGGGATTGTGGAATATATCAGGTAGAAAATTCTTCTGTCCTTTCCACAGTCTCTTCATTTGTTTTCTGTGAAAAACCAAGCAAGTCACTTAAAAACCGTCCATGTTTATTTTAGACAAAACGTTACAATTAAAGTTTTCACACCTGTAACATACGAGCACATGGCAGGTGTAGACCACAGAGTTGAGACTTGCAAAAATAGTAGTTGCAAACCAGCACTCTGCACCAAAAACAGACAAGTTCAATATCCACACTAGAATTTACTGCTCTCATATTTTAGTGTTGCTACAACTCACTTTTTGAAACACCAATCAGCTCCTCCAACAGTGGAATCATATGGCCAATCATAGGGTCAGTTTCGTTGCATGAAATCGTCAAATGCTTCAGTGTTTCTTTCCATTTATAGATTTCTCCAAAAGCCACATTACTGAGACTATAGTCTGCTAATGTCAGCTGAAAAATGAATGGGCAAAACTCTCTTAGTTAAATAGAAAACAAATCTACCATCATTTAAAGATATTACCGTATATAAACCAATAAGTGAAATTATGGCAGTGCCGATGAGCCTGTTGGGAAACTTGAAATGAGGGTCCGACTCATAGACTTTTCTCTGAAACCAATTTAATGGTTTACTGCAACAAAAAAATAGATTCACAAATAAACATAAACATAATAATAAGATTATCTATCTATCTATCTATCTATCTATCTATCTATCTATCTATCTATCTATCTATCTATCTATCTATCTATCTATCTATCTGTCTATCTATCTATCTATCTATCTATCTATCTATATACATATATAGTATTTAAAAAAAAACTGTGTAAGAACTCACATCTGCCCAGGTATTTTTCTGAAAAGTCGTTTAACATGCTGCATTTGGTGAAAATGCATCAACTCCTCTGAGTCCTGCCAGACCAAATATCAATAGAATGAAAGCTGATTATTATTATTATTATTACCAATTTGGCAGATAAAAAGTACACACAATACATCAATGAAACTGTAAAAATGATGGCAATACCAAAATGAAACAATATCAAAAGTGCCAATCCAAAATCACCTGTTCCAGCTGAAGGTGTATGCGAATAGCTTTCACCAGAATATGCACAAATCGCCCCAACAGGAAGATGAGGGACAGGATGCAGGGCCACTGGATTATCAGCTTTTGGTATTTACCCAAAATCTATTGCAAGAGGCACATACAGTCATTAATATGTTGCTAAAACAGTGTCTGGAATTTCCCCACTGTGGAACAAATAAAGGTTCTTATCTTATCTTAAAAGAACAATTTAACTGACGTTAGTGGCCTACCTTGCCATCAGGACAAGTGAATGTATCCCAAACAGTGACAGTAATCCTAAAGCACAGGCACAGATGAGAGGTTAAATCACACTATCATTTAAAAAAACAAAACAACAAACAAACATTGTATTAAATGAAATATTGCTGTGTATTTTACCAACAAAGTGAATACAGTATTCCAAGGGCAGCCCCAACAGCTCTAAAGGTTGTGGATAAACAGGCGAAGAAAGGAAAATAGACCAAACCCACTTCCATGGCCCCGATCAAGTACACTATAGCTGATAGGAAAGAAAAATGCATGTGAGAATTGTAAATACTACATTTCCCAGCAATGATAATTCATGTAAATTCAATCATGCTACTATGACTTACATCAAGTAATGTTATTGATTTTATTTAACCTAATGTGAGTCTATGAGGCCTACTTGAACCTATAGTATATTATAAGTGCACTTTACATTTTCAGTTTGTTAGAGAGAGGATGTAAGAAGGTTTTCTATTGACTTAACCATAGCCATAAAAATGTGACTCCTACCTCTAGCCCAGGTAGGGACAGTGAAAGGGATGTAATGCTCAGAGAAGAGCATGAGGACACCTGAGGACACCGCACCAAACGCAAAACCATAAGACCAACGATTACTGAAGCTGCCAATGGTGTCCAAAGGCCTAAAAATACCCATAACGATTACAGTTAACAAGAGAGCAAAAGAAATAATTTACTTATGCTTTATAGCCTTGCTTACTTACACCACAATCCCAAATCGTCCATCTAAAAAGGGGAGTTTGTGGTCAATGGACAGTTTTTGGGCTCGTCTCTGAAGAAAAGAAAGTACCCCTATAATCAGCACCTGTAAAAAAAACAAAAACAACAACATTATTATTAATTATTTTAATAATCAGTTTACAATACAAATGATCAGACTCCTTTTGAGACTTGACTCACCGCTGGCACAAGAGAAATGTGGAAGAAAAGCTGCATCGATATTCCACTCTGACAGACCTCTATAATAGGTCTGTGAAAGACAGAGTCATTTAAATATCAAGTGTATACAATGGGCACATAATTTGCGGATGCCCTTCCTATTATAACCCATTTTGTGCAAGACAATTGCAAATGGCACACAGCAGCAAGAAGAATCAAAAAGATTAACTTATTATTTAGATTACTTTATTTAGATTATTAAGATTACTTATTACTTAGTGAAAGCACATAAAACAAACAATTATGTTTTCTGTTTTGTTTAATTACAAATAAAAATTAACCAAAACATGATGGAAAATATCAAAATAACATCACAATGATATAGGTTTAGATAAACTAAATAACAAAGGTCTTCCTAATTTCTCGCTTCCAAATCTGGAGTGTTGCATAACATTACAAATGACAAGCACACGCCAAACTGAGACAAAGTAAAGACAATATAATATAAATTGCACTTACACGAGCTCCCCTTTGTTCTTCATTGTGATGGATTGGTGAGTGCGCAGGAACTTCAGTGTTGCTCTCTGAAGTCAGATCAGTTTAATATAGAGCTATAGTAGATGGAGAGACTCATTTCCTGGTTCTGAAGTGAACTTTGCTCCTTGAATCATTGTTTTCCTACTGTGCACGGTCTGACTTTCTGAACTGCTGCTATTTTTCACTTCCCGTTTGAGAGCACTGTTTGCATAGTAAGCACTGGATTACATAGTAATACAAGCATGGGCCATTGACCACACAGTTAGTGCAAATGTGACATACGTACAGCACATTCACCTTAACAGATCCTTTGTCAAATAATTATTGTACTATTGTTAATGTTCAAACAACACTTTACAGATTCATATTGTCATATTTAAATACAAATGTCTTTATGAAATTACAGTACTGTTTTTGTGGATGGAGTGGCCCAAATTATACAAAAATAGATTGTTGAAATTATACCAATTTTAAAAACAATGTGATTGTTTTGATCTATTATTAAACATTATGATATTTTGATGACAAAAAAAAAAAATCACAAAACGCTTTTTAGTGTTGTTTATTTTTCTATCTTGAGCTGTGAAATGAAAATGTTCATCTCTTTGTTGATTAATTGCACTCTAGGTGCCCACAGCAGCTCTCCTCCTTGGCGACCAATATCTCCTGCTTTGTCATTCTGTAAAAAAAAAAAAAAGATGGAATTTTGAATTTTTTTGTTATTATTACTAAAATATAAAAAAAAACAACCCACAGAAATATGGAAAAAGGACAGTGTTGGGAATAAAGACTAAACAATTTTGGGCAACTAGATAGTTACTTTTTAATTTAGTGGTATTCAAAATACTTTTCTAAAATCACAGAAACATAGCAGTATTTGATTATCAAATTTAGGGTTTGAACTGCACTGCATTAGTGAGAAAAAAATATATATATGTGGTGAGACAACAACAACAACAACAACAACAACAACAACAACTGTTTTAGTTCTATCACTTGTTTTTTACACCAATGATTCTCACCCAGTAGGGCAGCAAGCAGGTCAATAGTATACGTTTATTCTGTAGCTAAAATTTCAAAGTATTCTTCTCAAGATTGCCAAAGCATACAATTAGACAGCGCTTAAAACATTAATGAAATAAGCAGTGCAATGAGTATTTTTGAAGAACACTAATCTTCCCCTAGAGGGCGCCATATATCATTCTAACATAACCTTCCTCGCGTTGTTTTATCTAAACTAAAGAAGAGAAAGCAGATCAGATGTGTTCCTCTTGAGTAAGCTGTTTTACTCACTGTTTCTCAACACACAAAGCACACTCATTGGCATACGTCTTTCCATCGCTGCCACACACAGGGGCGAGGTTCATGGGACACGCCATGATCTCCTCCATCTCAGGGCACGAAGCCTAAGGCACAAAAGCAACTATTAAGACATGTCAGTGAACTACTCTGTAATTATGAAGGCCTATAGCATTTTATTTTCCTACAAATACCATAACATGCTATTATTACAACAGTCACCTTTCTCATTTGACCAGAGTTCTTGGACTCATCATCTGGTGAAAAGAAGGTCGAAATATCAGTCTAATTTAGGTTAAAGAGCTATAAATTAATTAGACTGAAAAGTACAGCAACAGTAGCCTATGCAAAAAGATTAGTACACTATTAACTTACCTGCAGCAACACAGACAAGCAGAAGTCCCAGAAAAACAACCTTCCAAGTCATGGTGGTGGATGAATAACCCAGTTACAGAGAGAGAACAGCTCTGTTATCAGCAATAAACTGTGGGAAGCAGGCAGATGAAGTGAACACACCTAGTCCGATAGTAGTCAAGACAAGAATCACAAGAGTATGTATTTGACATAGCCAAAGTAACAATACTCGAACAAAAAACAAACAAAATCTTTCTGGGGATTTAGTAATTTCTGTCTGTTTTGTCCTCTGTTATGTCTTTAAGGGATTTTTCTTTCTTGTTTAAGTTGGAAAACAACCACAGACTAGCACTGTTGTACGTCATTTGCTTTTGTCACAGAAAGAAAATAGTATCATATCAGTATAACCTGTTATTGAAGGCCTGAATATCCTGTGAAATAAAATACACTTTTACAACAGTAATACTACCCTTTATTTTTTATTTCTGTTATTAAAAAAAAAAAAACCAATAACAATATGAAACCAACAAATACTGTTCATATACAGAAGAAAAATAATATGTTGTCTGTCTTGACTTCTCAAGTTATACATTTGGGTATACATAAAAAAAAAAAGACCAATAAACATTCAAGCGCAAGCATAACAGTGCATTGTAAGTTACTTGTTTCAGTTGAGCACTGATTGATATGACTTATATCCTGTGTAATATATGTGTATCAGTAGTATTTCTATTATTTACAGTAAACTTTCTTGTAAACCAAGTTTTGGAGTTGGTTGGTCACAATTTAGCATTTTTCTGTGACCATCTCTGTTGCTGCCTGTGAGTGCATTAGCCAGGCCTGCACCACAATGTCGGCCTGAGAAGAAGACGATAACTTCAGAGGCACATTAGCACTTAAATGGTGCTTTCTGAGTGGGATCAGATGAGGATTCTTCAGTAAAGTGTACAACAACATCCATCGCTTTTTAACCCGGCAGTTTTCCGAATCTGAGATAAAGGGAAATACAATGAATTGCTGATTTGGCATAAAGAATATCTCTTTTTGTCATAATAGTGACACATTTTTACCAGCAAGCACATTAAAAGAAGTTATTCAGATCTATTCACTGCCCCCTCTCTAGTTCTGAGAATTTCAATACTTTGACGTCTGTCTCTAAGAAGACAAGTCTTAAGATTAAAGTAAAAATAAATACACAAAAAAAAAAATCCAGAGAAGTGCACTAACGGTATCTGTTGTGTTATTCGTAGCACTCACCACTGGGGGCGTAATTGAGTGTAGAGTAGCTGGAGTCACATTGTGCGTCCTTAACGTGGCAAAGCAGCAGCTGACAGAAACAAACCATCACTGGGTTGTTGTGGTAGTGGTCAGCAAATAGCATCCCAATCCATGTACGAAAACCTACATTAGACAATACAATAAAAGAGCCTTACATAAGAATCAACAAGGCAACTGAACTATAATATGTAAAGGTGAGGGCAGCTAATACGTAACTAACAGTTTATAGGTGTAGCTAAGAAAAAATATGTACCTGATTTCTAAAATAAATTATTGAGCTCAAGACTTGCAGATTTTCCTTTAGGCAAACTGGCTCAATCACATGAAAGGGAATGTACCTGATTTTTACTGTTTTGAAACGTGAAAAACAGAACTAGTTCTTGTTCCAGATTTTTGCATGTAATAAAGTAAAATCTGTGTTGCTCCAGTACAGACATAATGTACAAGCATCTGTTCAGATAAAAATTAGACCACGGCTCCTATTTATAGAGCGTTATATACTACAAGAGAATCAGGAAATACGGTGTTAGCATGCTAATGTTTGTTAGCTTATACAGTGACGGTCCATGACGCTTTGGGCTCAGAAACTCGTGAAAATAGCTTATAAACTCATCGCGCTGGATATTTAGGATGCTGGGACTGCATGAGGAAAGTGAGAGATACATGTGACTGATGTAAAAAGTTTAACATGTACTAGTTCTGTTTTTCATGTTTCAAAACAGTAAAAATCAGGTACAGGGCCTTTAATTTGTGGTTTTCATTGTACTGTGTTTCCAGGTGAAAAGAAAAGGCTTGTCCCTGTGAACAATGAAAAGTTTCTCATTTAACTCACCCCTGTCAAACGTCTCATATCCTTTCTGCATGATTGTTCGGTCAATGCGAGACACCAGCCACGTCCCTAACACGAAGCTGATAATCAATCGGAGGAAGCAACTTGTTATTCCTATCATCACGTTGTAGAAGAAGAAGAAGTAGTTGAAGCAGTTAAATGCCTTCCTGTAACATTCACACAGATTATGGATTATAATAAGTATAAACATATTAGTATATTTCTCCGGTATAGGCTATATAATAAGTTTCTTATGGGACATAATCTGCATATATTATAATCGTTAAGAAACAAGACAGAGACCCCAAGACACTGTCTTGCTATTTTTGGGCTGTACTAGTTTTAAAATTCCCCAAATTTTACACTGGCAGTGTCTAGAAATGTATATGCTTTTTTCCACATAGTGATTTGACTGACACTGGGATGGCGGTAAAGTGTCTTTAGGCCCTATGCACACATACAATCTGCATGTTTAGCCAACATTAGAACTAAATGAGAAGGACCACAACGTCCACACCAGTAAAAAGGCCCCCTCGTCCCAGTTGAAAGTCCTCTGGGCACGTTTCCCTATTCCAATTTCTTCCTTAATCCAGCAACGATGTTTGTTGTCCTCTGTCCCAGTGATGTTTGCTCCATCCCAGTCCATAATGTGGTTCTCTTTTTTACAGTGGTCAGAAATTGATGATTTGAGTTGAGTGCAGGGTAGTTCATAAATGACTTTCGTAAAAGTCTTTTTTTCTACATTTTTGTTTGTTCATTTTTGTTTTTTCTTATTTTCTGCTTGCTGTTTTCCTTTTTGTATTGCCTGTTTTGGATATTTGCATTGTTTTAATGCCTTTTGGATATGTCTGTCCTCTTCTGCCTTATCTTGTTTTTCTGTTATGATGTTGGTTCTGTTAAATAGTGTTTTACAACAGAGAGTTTGTGGATTGTGGTATTGATCAGTGTGTAGCAGGTAAAAGAAACACTGGCCTAAAATAAGAACCTTTAAATTTTCAGAAGACCAAGTGAACCTCGTTGAAAAATAACGATAGCCAAAGTAACATTATTTAAAACGTATTAGTATTGGATCGATATAGTGATATTTGCCATAGTATTATTTGGTTTCGGATCAAATAAAATATCACTGGTATCGGCCATCACTACTACCTCTACATGTCGTGCACAATCAAGTTCTAGCAACTTCCTGTTGAGCCACTGCTGCAAGCTTAAACACGCAAAGGTTGACGCTGCCAGTGTGTTTGGGGCCTTACCCAGAGAGACACAAACTAGCACTGGATTAATTCAGAAGTCAATAACTTCGACAACAGCCGGGTCTAATTTGGCATGAAAACATGTCCAAACCCCAGAAACACACATCATTTATCGTCTAGTTTTGCATCCTCTAAAGTGATGTACATCAACAAACCTGTTATTGAGGGCAAGAGGCTTTTGGTCATCAGTTGGAGATATTTTGTCCTGAAGAAAGAAATACTGGACCAGAAGCACTTGGAGCTTCAAGAGGCCCACCACTAAGCCAAAAGTTAGACTGGTGAGCAGAAAAGCAAAACATTACCATAAAGACATAGAAAAATGAAATAAAAAATAAATAACAGTCTTACAATAAGGTCCCCGCTGTTTTTAATAACTCAAGTCCATTACCATCTATTATTTGTTCAACCAATCCATAATAGATTAGAATGGCAAACAAAAACTGTACAAACCGGACAATCACATAACCTAATGTAAAAAGAAAGAAAAATACAGAAATAAACAATGGACAAACAAACAGTGATCGCACAATAAACAAAGGGCTTACCCCAAAGAGTGAATGCTATTTGCCAACCAGAGTATTTTGCAATTGAGGCCTGCAAACAAAAATGTTCAAAGCATTACACCCTGGCATCAAATGTTCTTGTGGTAATGACCATATTTATATTAAGAATGTATTTGGAACCCGCGACCCCGGGAACGGGAATAAGCGGTAGAAAATGAATGAATTTATTTGGACTTAATTTGTTTTGTGTGATGGCCATGCCACACGGGTAATAAATAACTGAATCAGCCCTGTCAAGAACTCTTTAAGAACTGAGAAGGTGCGGCAAGGCGTGGAGCTGGATGGGGGAAAAGCAAAGGACCAGACCATCAAGGAGGGGGAGGGCCAAGGTGTAGAGGGCTTTGTTTGACTCTGGGTTTGAACTAATCCCGCCCATGTATTTGGTTGTTATTATTTGGTTAAGTTTCCTTGTGTCTTATTTAGGGAGGTCAGATTATTTCTGTTAGTTATCATTATTTTGACATTATATTTCGGTAACTAACAGAAATAATCTGACCTCCCTAAATATTTCTGTAACGTGGGGTGCACGGTGGCAGAGCGGCTAGAGCTTCTGCCTCTCAATAAGGAGATCGTGGGTTCGAATCCCAGACCACCCCAACATCGTGGTTTCGAATTCCGAACCACCCTAACATCACACGATCTCTCTGGGTGGAGTCTGCATGTCCTCCCCGTGTTACCGTGGGTTCTCTCCGGGTTCTCCGGCTTCCTCCCACCGTCCAAAGACATGACTGTGTAGGTTAATTGACAACTCTAAATTGTCCATAGTGAATGAATGTGAGAGTGAATGGTTGTCTGTCCTTGTCTCTGTCTCTCTGTGTCAGCCCTGCGACGAGTTGGCCACTGTCCAGGGTGTACCCCGCCTAAGGCCCAAAGTCACTGGGATAGGCTCCAGTCACCCGCGACCCCTCACGGGAATAAGCGGTAGAAAATGAATGAATGAATGAATTTCGGTAACGTTATATTTGGTTGACCTCTTTTATGGGTCTTTTTGTTGACGGACAATAAAACGTTTTGACATTTGAGCCTTTGTCTTGTTGCCTTACTGTTTGGTCCCTAACATTTTGTCTCAAACTATATAGCATCTGTCAAAGTGACAATAGAACTTTCTTTTATTAGTGAATCGGAAGTAAATAAATAAAATGTTTAAAACATACCACACAGACGGCTGAACTTAGGTTTTGTAACTTTTTGGGCAGATAATCCTTCTGTCCTTTCCACAGTCTCTTCATCTGTTTTCTGCAGAGAAATAAGCCTTTGTCAAAAAACAAATCACATATTTTTTAAAATTAACTCCCACCTGTAACAGGCTAAAACGTGGCAAACATAGACGACCATGTTGAGACTCGCTGTTACAAGAGTAACATGGTAACACTCTGTGAAGACATAGCATACTAATTACTTTTTAATTTAAGCCACTGACGTGTGATTGAGCAAAATTAATGTCTTACTCCGAGTGACATCCACAAAATTTTCTTTGATACTTCTTCCATGAAAGAAATGATCCAAAACGTCAAACGCAAGAGAACTGAATCCAAGGTCTTTTAATATAAACTGTATAAAATAATAAATGCATAAATAATATATTAGTTACACTATATGTTGTACTACATTTTAACTGAAAATACTACTCACTACTAGTATTGTCAGAAACATTAGAAATTATTAGAAACATTTTAGAAAGAGAAATTGATTTTCAACAAAATATTTCCATATGGTCGTTACTAAAACTATTCAAAAATTTTGCTTGACTTATTCATATGAGTACCTAATTTTGATATTTGAGCACTTTAGCATTGATGATTGGGTATTGTTTTACCAGCTGAATTACTACTACCGTATAAAGAGTTAGAAGAGATATAACGGCAGTCCCAATGAGCCGGTTTGGAAACTTGAAGCAAGGGTCCCACTCATAGACATGTCGCTGGAACCAGTTCAGTGGTTTACTGCACAAAAATAAGAAACATTTTATAGCATTGGCACTTAAGCTAAAATGCCTAGAATACAAGTATTCTATATCTCCACATACTGCCATGAAAATATCCTCTACCTGTAAATAGTTGCCTTCCTCAGCAGTCTCTTAACATGTTCAATCTGATGAGTGTGCAGGGATTCCTCACAGCCCTAGCAAAGAATTACACAATAAAAAAAATGGATACAAATGAACACAATTGTACATATTATCACAAGAAGGAAAAGTGGTTCACCTCCTCGGCTTTGCATTGTTTGTGCAAAACTTTGACCAGCAAGAAAACAAAACGTCCCAAAAGAAAGATAAGAGAGAGCATCCAGGGCCACTGATAAATCATCACCTGGTAGTAGTCCCATTCCTGACAAAACAAGCACACCATATACATGTAAGGAAAAATAATCCTCTTTCATATTAAATGAACAAATGGGTAAAGAGAAATACAGCCTAACCTGACCATCAGGACATGTAAACCAATCCCAACCAACAACAGTAATCCTGAAACAAGCACAAATGTATTCAGTATGTGTCATTTTCATAGAAGTTAAACAGTGTCAGAGCAGAAGAGACCGCCCGAAGAGGCGGGCACTGTACCTAAAGTCAATATGTTGCCTGGAAAGTTTCCCAAAGCCTATGTAAGTCCCTTCCTTCCAATCCAAGGCAAGTGACCTGGCTTCACTTCACTGTGACACTTTACCTCATTTTGGGGGAAGTTAGTGACAGAAGTCTTATTAAAATAAGTTGATGCGAAAGCAATATAGATCCACGTTTCTTTTTTTCCCCTCAAAATTATCATGGTGCATTACACTGATGTGATGTCCTTTGTTAATTAGCAACATGCTAACAAAACAGAGAACACATGCCTGTGGTGGACATGAATGTAGGAACACAACTACAAACAGTGAGTGATGACCAGGATGTCTAAACACGGCCCGCTCCATCAGATAAAGACAAGGCGAGTTCAGATGAGCGTGATGGACAAGTGGATTAGCTAATCAGGGACACACATGGCCAGTATCCAAACAAATATGTCTGTTTACGAGGAAAAATTTGACAAAATATATCACAAGGGCATGAAAAACATTGTGGATTTCTGCAGAATCGACGAGCAAAGAACAACACTATGTTGAGGTGAGAGAAGTTTGATATTGATTAATGATCATGACCTCTGAGCTCCTTTGTTTCACATGCGTCACATAAATAAACAAATCAGATTGCACGGTTCTGTTTGAGTTTGGCTCGAGTTGTGCTGGAGGGAGTGGTGACCAGACCCAGTCTTTGTTAAGTATTCTGATCCCAGGCAAATTATATGGCTTTAACATGAAAAATAAAATAATTTGACATAGGCGCCATCAAACAATTTCAGCAACTACTGAAGACGTTTCAAAACATAATTTAAAAATACATACAATGTAGACAAGAACAAAAAACAAATATAGCTCCTAGATACCAAGGACATGACAATATATCATACAATCAGAATTCTGTTAAAACTCTGTAAGCATTACTTTAATAAATATGATTGATTAACTGTAGCATTTTGTGATTTACTTTGTACTGTAAACATATGTTTTTACCAGAATATGGAATAGCATATTCCCATCACAGCCCCAGTTGCTTTGTATGACGTTGACAGACAGGCAAAAAAAGGGAAGTATGCCAGGCCAACCTCGAAGGCGCCAAGCAGCCAGCCAATAGCTGAAGAGAGAGAGAGAGAGAAAAAAATGATCAAATGATGAAGGAAAAAACAAATTAAACTGGTGTTTAAGGAATACATAGTTGTTTAGTGGTGTTATGTTATGTTTATGCTTTGTAAAGTGTCCTTGGCTGTTAAGAGAGGTGCTTATAAATACAATGTTGTTTTATAATTATAATTATTACTATTAATATTCTACAACACCTCTGGCCCAAGTCGGGAAAACTTTGGGAATGTGCTGTTCATTGAAGAGCTCCAATACACTGTAAGAAATGGCACCAAAAGCAAAACCATACGACCAGCGATTACTGTAGCCCATAGCATCCATTGGTCTGTTAACAAAGACAATCACAAATGTCACAAAATGGAAAGAACAAAAGCATATTTTTCTTTTGTTGAAATACAAGGCTCTTACATGACGATGCCAAAACGTCCTTGTAGTAAAGGTAGTCTCTGGTCAATGGCATGTTTCTTGGTTCTTCTTTGGAGGAAAGACAGCACACCCACAATGAGCACCTGAAGAACAGTCAAACACGGGCATGATATTATTAAAAGTGCATGTGTTGAGCTTGAGAAGTGTTAAAAGTCCATAACTTACAGCTGGTATGAGGGAAAAATGCAGCCACTTTTCGGTTGAGAGTGTATTGTCACATCCAGGGACAGTTGGCATCCTGAAAAAGAAAACAATTACAAAAGCACTGCCAACAGTGAACATATTATATCTTAATTAACATGAAACATACATGTGAATAGCATTCGTGTTCCGTTTTAATACTTTGGTGAAATGTTCTTTGTTATGCTAAAATGAGTTTGGACATGGAGGGCACACAGGATACATCATCTCTGGTTTCGTTTCGTTTCAGGGGCATTTGCAAGATGGTACATACACATCGGGCTTTTCAGGAAATAGTCCACTCATGCCCCAAAAATGCCCCATTATCTGAGCATCAGCTTGAAAGTGCTTGTGCCTGGACATGTTTAATTCCATATCTGAAAGTTATGCAGTAGGATTAAAAGTAGTTAGTTTAATCATCTTAACCAGAAAACCCGTTTTGAGTATAAGACGCACTTGATTACACAGTATTGGCCAAATGCTATATTATTTATCATTATCACAATGATTTAACAATGCAGTCAGTTTGGTGAAGCAAGAGTTTGATATTTATTTAATTTAAACACTACACTGTTAAAATATAAAGAAAGATATGCATCAGCTTAAACCAAATCTTACAAAACGTGCAGTTCACATGGCATTACTTACTGAGAAGGATCTTCTTGCATCAGGTCCATTTTACAAGAGGTTGCTATAGAATTCTTGGGCAGTTCTCTTTTAGGCAAATGTACAAAGGTAATTTTCTATCTTCGTTCGCTCGTGTTCTCGCAGTTCCTCCGTTCAGGATGTAACTTTAATGTCTTTACATAGATGGGACCTCCTCCCTCCCACCGCCTTGATGTAGAGATTTGTTTCCTGTAGCTCTATTCTTCTTCTTATTGGCTTTCATTAACATTGACATTACGCTTTCCTACTTTTAAAAATGAGGTTGCAAGAAACAACACCAATATGGAGTGCGAAAATGTGCAAAATGCGAAAAAAAAAAAAGTTGTTTTTTGTTTGTTTTTTAATTGGTAACAGAACGACATGCCTAGTTGTTGAATTGGGTGGGGTTTTGTTACGTTAAGAATATCATAGTATTGGCAGATATGACTTCCAACCTTTATCAAGTCAAACTTCTGTAGAAAAGCACAACGATTTGAGAAACTTGAGCCGCTTTTAAAACAAACAAATAAACAATAACGTACGAGCTTCTACAGCAGTGCGGACTCATTTATTTTGCTTAATGTTGAAACTTGAGCCGCTTGCCATTTTCCACCAATCACTGGCAGCTCTACCATTACGCACCGTTAGAGGGCGGACGTGGGTTTTACACTAAAGTGCCAGGTTAGGTGTGCAAAGATTGCATTTGAGCGATGGCTTTCAATTTTAAAATCACCAAGGACAAGCATCTTCTTGAGCATCAACTTAATTACAAATGGTGTAAAAAAAAAGTCCCCCATTGGTTTACAGTAAGTTTTTGAGATAAGTCGGGAAAGAAAAAATGCAGGAGGCACACTCAAGGATTTGTATTAAAATACTTGCCCACCAGAGGGTGATGTTTGGCACACAATAACCCTTACAGCCAATACTGTTGGCTATCAGATCTTCCAAACGTCTGAACTGGCTCAGGTCTGCTCCTGCAGTCATAGTGAACTGAAGCAATAGGAGAAATCTACATCAATATTTGACAAAAGAAAGTATGCTCTTTTAACAGTGTATTCTGGTGACCAGATATTGAAACAAGTCAAAAATCAGTTCTTTCTAGTCCATTGTCAAACACACTCAGGTACTGACTGTCTGTGTGCGGCTCATTGGGGTGCATCCAATATATTCAGAGGCGTCCAAAATCTTGTTTGAGTCTTTCAACTTATCTAAGCAATTGTGATCAGAGGTGCCGAACACCTCCCATTTCTTCTGAAGTTAAATGAGGGATCGGGACAACCGAGTACATTTCTTTACCAAAAGCCTGGTTTGTTGCAAGACAATGAGGTTTCAATCTTGTGTGTTTTCATTGGATGTGCATCAATATAGGTAGTTTTATTTTGTAATTTTCAATGTAATACTTGCGTGTACTGAACGTTAGAAAAAAGGCCTATGCAAATAAGTGAAAACTCAGATAAGAACATGTCACAAAATGTTTGAACTTTATTAAAGAGAAGCTGTACATAATTGGTAACAGACTTTAACAGCTGTTTAATACTTATAAATGTAAACAAACAATAACGACATAATAATAATGAGCATGAGGAGAAAGAACACCACGCCTGTCCCACATTTTTTACACTGTTGTCTCTGCATTTCAGATTTTAATGTTGTCTCAGTTTCAAGTTTACCACAAATCTGATTATCTGAGTTCCAGTGCAGAATATTATATTTAAATATCCACTATAACATATTTGAAATATTAGGCAACTAAGCCTTTAAAGTGCTCAATTTTAGCAGACAAGATTGAGAGACTGTGGTTGTGGCTCTGAATTGATGCTAAGCTGAGCCATGAAAACCCCACAGCAGTCAGAACAGAAATGCCACTCTGATATTCCAAGGTACGAGCACCTGAAATGACACAAATATGCCATTCGTTTTCACCCTGAAAGGATTTTTTTTAATATACTGTAGAGCATTAAAAGCTATTCTAAATATGTGGTCCCTGTGGAAGTTAGTCTGGGTTAGCCCTGGAAATGTTTATCTTTTTATACCTGGTTGTGTGGTCAGTAAAGCAAAATAGCTGAATTTGGGGACTCACTAAACAACAAAGGTTTAATTTTGAAGAGTAAACACAAATGTACAATGTTGTGCTTTTTCAAAATTTTAAAATGAAAGGATAGGAGGCTAAAATAATGTGTGAGTTAAAAAAAATAAATAAAGCACTAATTAGAAAGTGTTACAAAATCCTCCACATGAAAATGCTGGTAGATACATGTGAGCTCCATTTGGCACAGGTACTATTTGTTCACTCCACTGTTTTTTATATAGTTGACAACACAAATTTGCTACAATAACTAGAACATCCAAACATCTGAACTGGCTCAGGTCTGCTCCTGCAACGATGGTGAACTGTACAGAGCATTTACCTGTACATCAATATCCCATTTTGTGATCATGGGAAAAAGCTTTACCTACAGCAACATTTTAAGAAAGAAAGAAAGAAAGAACGTTCTTTCCACAACATGTTCGGATGACCAAATATTGATACAAGCTGGTAACAAGTCCAGAATCAGTCCTTTCTAGTCCTCTTTCAAACACACAGTACTCGCTGTCTGTGTGCGGCCCATTGGGGTGCATGCAATATATTCCCAAGATGCATCCAAAATCTTGTTTGAGTCTTTCATCCTGTCCAGGCGGCTGTGGCCAGAGGTGCAGAACACCTCCCATTTCTTCTTATACAACAAAAGTAAAATAACGGATCAGGAGATAAGAGTATAAATCTTTCCCAAAAGCGCCGTTTGTATTAGGACACAGGTTGGTGTGAATACATTCCTTGGCAGCATACATACATTGTTGTTTAATGGAGTGCTGGATATGTCTCTCCATGACAGTATAGGCACTGTGCTGAAAATGGGCAGGAGAAAGAACAAATAAAGACTGAAGATCTTATGATAAACAGAAGACCACAGCTCTTAAGAGACTGTACAGTAAATAAGAATTGAATACACTAAAAAATAACTATAAACAAAACTTTTAGGCTGTGAGAATTTAGAATTCTGACAGAAAAACGTTGGATTGTAAGTTATTAGATCTGTAAATACTTAATATAACATAAGAAAACTGTAACAAAAAAGATAATTTTGATCCTGAATTGTCTGTTATGTGTAATTGGCAGTGAAACATCTGAACCTAAATTAGCTCTAACAAAGTCCCACAGACAAATAGCTACTGAAAAAAAAAAAATCCAAATCTTCCTTCAAAACAATCTCCAGGTTGGTTTTCCACAGAATGTGACAATCCAATCTTTCCAGGCTAAAGCAGAACCTATGTCTGCTATTTCTTCAAGTGGTTTCATTCTTCTTTCTTTTCCATATCTTGTGAAGGAGAAGCACCAGTCTCCTACCTTCACACATCTTCTCATTTAAATATATGTTTGCATTGATTTGCATTGTTTCAGTGTCTGTCACAGCACCTGCAGTCTTTGCCTCACGTGGATCACAAGGCTGTGGCTTTGTGCAGGTCCACTGAGAGACGTTGACAATTAAAAAATACTAAAATATAAAAGGAACATAGTTGGTCTCAACAGTCCGAGGCCCAAACTGTCTGTAGTGGTGGAGCTGGTCTAGACTTCACACACAGCTCTCCTTGGTCTTACTGTCCATAAGAAAGGAGTTGAGCTGTGAAATGTCCACTACCACAGCATCCCGCTTATTCAGATGGATGTGGTCCTCATCACTTTGGTCCTTGGCAAAATTAACGAAAACCTTCAGGAGAGACAAGCAAAGAAGAATTAGGATAATTATTGTAAAGTTTCTAATTCACAAGCTCTCAAGATGCAATATCTTACTTGGTCTAAAGTTGTCTGGGACACAGAGTAGTCCTCTATGCTGAGTGTCTCCTTGTTCTTAGAAAGTAAGGAGAAGATACGGGCGAGTGAGGTGAGGGAGGAGGGGAGCTGGTACTGCAGCATGTTGCGGTGTTTCTCTTTTAGAGTACTTCCTGGAAGCTCATGCTCGATGAACTCCATCACTGGCCTGAGGTCGGGGTCCGGCCCCGCCACACGCAGAATGATGGTGTAACCATCACCAAATCTGTAACATACACACACATTAATATATGTTTATATATATGTAATTAAGAATACATAGTTGGTATCCACTGGTAATTGCTTACTTATTTTTAAGGTGTTGCACACTCCCCAGACAGCGAAACCTGCCATTAACCATGATGGCCATTCTGGTGCAAAGTGCTTCGCACTCCTCCATACTGAAAAAAAAAAAATCCACCACAGCATGTTAGGCCACTATAAAACAACGAGAACAAAACGTTAACTTTTAACGGCTCACCTATGGGAAGTCAGGACGACTGATCGTCCCTCTTTGATGATACTAAGAATGGCATTCCACAGAGCTCGGCGTGCTTTGGGGTCCATGCCTGTTGTTGGTTCATCCTGGCAAACATAAAACATGCTTCTATAGTAACTCACTACAACAAACGCGTAAGCAGAGACACTGCCTTATGATCTTCATCATCATTTACCAGAAAAACAACAGGAGGCCCTCCAATCAGAGCGATGGCAGTAGAAAGTTTCCTCATATTTCCTCCGCTGTAGCTGCCTGCTGACTTATCCACGTATTTGACCAAGCCCAGCTTTCTTATGCCCCACTCTGCAACCTTAAAATGAAAACAAAATTTTGTGATTAAACAATATTATATCAGTGACATTATGTTTTAAAAGCATGTTCCATGTTGTAATGCGGACCTCACAAACTTCTTTCTCAGGCACTCCTCTCAAGATGGCATAAAACTCAAGGTGCTCTCTGCCAGTCAAAAGGTCGTTGATGGCATCAAACTGAGGACAGTATCCCATGTTCTGGTGCACCTCATCAATTTCTGTTGTCACACTGAGATGAAGATACACATGCACTTTGTTACTTTGGGGAACAGTCAAATGATAGACATTACAACACACAGTATGTTTCTGTTTGACTTACCTTTTTCCAGCCAGGTAAGCCTCTCCACCAGTTACTTCTGAGTCTCCTGTAAGCATTTTAAATGTACTAGTTTTTCCAGCTCCATTCACTCCCAGCAAACCAAAACACTGGAGAAAAAACAGGAGATGTTAGCAACATTAATAGTCTTTTGTGTAGAAGTTGTTCAAATAGATTGAGCACTACCTCTCCAGGGGGAATGCCCACACACAGCCGGTCCACTGCGGGCTTCTGTTTTCTCTTGTAAATCTTTGTGAGCTGCCGGAGCTCAAGGATGTCTGTCTGTCCTCCTCCACTCAGGATCCTCTGACGCTCTCTGGCTACATCCTCATCTTCTTCCCCAATAGGCTTCAAGTGACTAGTGGATGATCTATGTTAGTGGGGAAAACATTGCTGTTATTGAAAGCAGACTTTTTGGTAAATTTCTATAAATCTGTTTAATTATATTGGAACTCGATGCAAAAGTCACAACAGGTTATATGTTCTCAAAACCTTTGTCCATATTTAGTATAGTTCATTTTTATGATTATAGCACAATTATTTGCTTAATTTAGAGTTTTTTGGAAATTATTTGGGATTATTTTGGTAAATATGTACAGTCCAGTACAAAACAAGTTTGAAAACCACGGTAATAGATGGCAGTGTTGTGTACCTGGCTTTGATGCAGAAGCGGTATTGTATCAAGACAGTGATAAAGAAAAAGACCACGCCCTCAATAGCCATCGCAAACAGGTTTTTTCCCACCATATCCCAAGCCAAGGGGGAGCGGAAACGGTTTTCCCCTGTACAAATAAAAGGAAAGCAATTTAAGTACTAAATCATAACTACTACTAATTACTTCAACCTCAAAAGGTGATTCTTTGTACTCACCAAAACGTTCAAGAGCATCGGCCATTGCCTGATTCTTCACCATGTCAATCAACCCTCTTCCCAGACAGAAGTGAGGGAAAATCAGGAAGACGTTCTTTAGGATGTCATTAATGCCACCAATTTCCTGAAAGAAAAACACAAATATTTAGTTATGTAAACATTTACTGCGTATAGATCAGTAAAACACAACAGATAATAATTACATTGCTTCCAAACAGCTCCAAGACAAAAGTGGACACGCTGCCATTGATTCCAATGAGTATGTTGACACTGGTCAGTACCACGTAAGCTGTGCTGGGGATCTTGAAGAAGAATGAGGCTGGGTACATCAGAGGTGTAATAGACCACCTGCGTAAAAACAGAAAAAATTTTAGATGGAGTCCCAATATTAAATAGAGAATAGTAGCAACACTGACCCATAGAGCAGGAGCAAAAGAGCCAGCACAGGGAGATTGGTGGAGGAGACATAAGCGTCTTGTTGGAAACACACAAAAATGATGATGACTAAAGTGGCCGGGACAATGTAGTTACACTGCAAAAAGAAAGGACAAAACATATTTTGACAACACTTTTTAAATTGATTATTGACACTCTTGAAATTCTCTACTAAACAAGACTTATTGTATTGATATAAGAAGTATAAGAATAGTAACTAGTAGGTCCTTTAAAAAAATATATATATTTTTTGAATACTTACCATATCCCAGACAAAGTTGGCAAGCCAGTAGAGGAAGGGCTGCACGCCACTGATAAACTGCAGATGTTTGGCTTTGTTGACTCTCTCCTGGATGAGGAAGACCACAAAACTGGCCGGGACGAAGGACATGGCAAATATGACGCAAATAGACACCAGCACATCCACTGAGGTTGTCATTCTGTGAAAGAGGTAGAAAAAACAGACAATTAGCATTTAATGTAATCAAAATAGTATGTG
Source organism: Rhinogobius similis (assembly GCA_019453435.1). Lineage (NCBI taxonomy): Eukaryota > Metazoa > Chordata > Actinopteri > Gobiiformes > Gobiidae > Rhinogobius > Rhinogobius similis. The sequence continues at coordinate 23,243,202 of CM033623.1, read as the reverse complement.
CGATTCTTCTGTCAGTAAACCCACAGTGCCACTTGGGATAGCTGCTCTTTGGTGAGGTTCAGGGGATGGTTGTGGGCTGTGATGCCAAACTTGGAGGGGTCTTTGCCGGCTGGGAGACTTGCCCTCAGGATGCCATTGTTCATCACGTTCAGAAATGATGCAATACTGTGCCATCCCTTGTTGTTAAACCAGATCTACATAGAGATAATAAAAACATGTTAATAAATAATTCAAATATACAAAAAAACGAACATTATATAAAATAATAATTTATAATTGTAGTGTGTTTTCAAATAAGTGGGTTTAGGTATTTCAGGTTATGTGTTCTAACCTTAACATTATTCTTGGTGTCCAATCCTCCCATAAAACTGGAAAGGCTGCGGAAGAAGCGATCTGCTGCTGTTCCCTGGAGAGTGGAAGTGAGTGGACAGTTAAAGACAAGCTAACCCAGTACAAATCGAGGTAACCTAAGGTTAGAGCAATACAGAACCAAGAACTGGAAAACAAAGTAGAATCTAAGACAAATGTTGAAAATGGTATTATCTTTTTGTTTTTCTTACTCTCTCCAGTCGGAAGCGCCTCCTGAGCTGGGCAATGGCTTGATCGATTTCGTCTTGGTGTGACAGAAGATGAGAATTCCTGGCACCCAATGAAAATCCGCCATATCTGTGTAAAAATAGCGATGAAAGACTTATTATATTTCACTACTTTGGTAAATCGATAAACAACCAAGGTCTCAATGGAGATGTAAGATAATGTACCTGAACTCGTTGACCCAAATCTTGTTTTTCAGGCTGCAAGAGAAAACACATGGTAGATAAATTGGCACTGTAATTGAAACATTAACCGATGTGCATTTAGGAATAGAAGTAGTTTAGTAGTTTACCTCTTTCCAATGATTTGAGCGTAGGTCTTGACCAAATAATCTGAGACATTTCTGCCTGTCAAATTCTGAAGTATGTCTGTTTCACTAATCTTCGTCTACAAAATTGAAATAAATGATTAGTTTAGTATTAAAAATAATGTGAATTGAATAAATAGTTAAAATTACTAACCTGTGGAGGAGGCAGACCGCCAGCACCAGCGGGACACTCTGGTAACATCCTCTTGCGGCCGCCACAGCTGCAGCTACAAAGAGGAGAGGGGTTCTCCATGGTCCAGTTTCCATTTTCAAACATCTCAGTGACACTCAGAGGCACCTCTGGGACCGACCACTCGTCTTCAACAGTCGTACAAGGTGCGTCCCTGAAAAAGAGATACAATACATGCACTATACGTTCTATGGACTTTACCTCCGTTATTTTACACAACTTAAAGAAATTACTTACGGTATAGGTTCCCCATCCATACAGTGTGTCCCAAACCCTGGTTTCTCTGTCAAAGCTTTTTGTAACTTGTTGATATGTGGATCCTCAGGCATATCATTGCTACAATTATCAGACATCACAAATAATTACAATAGGGTTTGTTCATATATGTGTTAATAATCACTAAATTGAATGTGTGTCTTACCTGATGAAAGTGAACTGTTCTCCGTACATGCTGGGGTGAAGAGCAAGGCTGGGGTACTTTCCAAAAGGCGGCACAATCAGACTAAACACAAGAGCGATGCAAACAAAAACTGCTGGGAGCACAATCTGAAAAATGAAATATGTAATTGTTATCATACAAGCAACATGCATACTATTGACACTGTTTCTACTGCCAAAAATGTGTGTGAAAATACCTGGGCGAAAAATCCCTTTCTTGAACGGCGAGCGTAGAGAAATCGTTTCCACAACAAAGCCACAAACTGCTGCCTCTTCAGGCTCCAGCCTTTGACCTGGTACGACCCTTTGCCGTCTGTTCCACTGAGCCAGTCTGTCTCACGGGATTCTGTAATCACACCCAGAATATGGGCACAAGGCATGTGAGCAAACATATTTACTCAAATCAACTTTTTGTGATGATAGCAGACTAGTTAGCTATCATTAAAACTGCAGGATGGGTAGTGCAGTTCTACCTGGATCACCTTCTGAGTCGTTGAAATCAAAGTCGTCCTCAGTGAAGGGCTTCAGGCAGCTCTGATGGTCTCCAAAAGCATGGCGACGTCGGGTTCTGGTCGGCAAAACCCCATCTAAAAGGAATTATAAATTACTTATCTAATTCACTTTGTCCTGTTAATTACTTGTCAGTGAACCGATAAAATACATCTTTTTTATTTAGTACAAATAATTTACCTGAAAGTTCGACTGCATCAACGCCACTATCTTCAGCCACTTTTAAGAAGATCTGCAGAGGAAAACAAATCTTAGAGGACTGAAGACCAAGATGACCCTTGTGTTAAGTACATCTGCATGACCACTAAGGGATGACTGATTAATTATTTTCATGGTCTGTACCTCTTCCAGCGTTGTGTCAGATATTCCATAGCTCGAGATTCCTAGATCTGTCAGACGATCATCCAGCTCATGGAAAAGCTCCACAAAAGCTCCATCTTTAGCCGACTGGTAAGGCAAGACGTAGGTCAACTCATGTCCAAGATCCTCCACCATACGAGCATCTGGGACATGCTTGAAAATCACATTGGAGATCAGGGACACATCTGTGGGACAGAAAGACAAAATACAGCAAGTTAGTGAACAGTGTTGTACCCTGTGTAATTGAACTAATAAAAATCAATTATCATGAAAGAGATAATTTATGCGTTTCTAAAATCTTTTCTCACCAATAGTAGTTGTTTCACTCTCAGGTTCACTTCCCAATCCTGCATCTGAACTGCTTTCTGATACACTGTCCTCCTGAAGCAAAAGAGAAACATCATCATTATTTGACAAAACAGATTAAATTATAACTACTCAACACTAATGATTAAAGCTGTACCTTTTCTACTTTTTTGGTGTAGGACACGGTGCTGGCTGAATTCCTGCAAGACTGAAGGGTTAAGTCATAGTCTCGTTTGACCAGGGTCAGGTAGTAGCCGGTGCCCAGGTGAGTCTTCAGGAAGAGAGAGGAGCCAACACAGCACAGCTTTCCGTGAGAAATAATCGCAATACGGTCGCCCAGGATGTCCGCTTCATCCATGTGGTGGGTGGATAAGATGATTGTACGACCTAAGAAACAAACAATATGGCTCATGCAACAAAGAAATAAAACAAATAATATGTAATTGTCAGTTTGAATGAGATCTACCTTGTCTGTATTTAAGCAGCAGGTCCCAAATGCCTCTGCGAGCGTATGGATCGACACCAGCAGTGGGCTCATCCAGGATCACAACCTTTGAGCCTCCAACAAATGCAAGAGCGACAGACAGCTTCCTCTGCATGCCACCTACACACAGTACATGAAGACCAGGTAAACCAAGTCAAATTTTAAACAGAATTGTCTTCATAACTTGATAAAATAGTACAATTATGTAACTAACCAGACAGAGTGCTAGTTCGAGATGTTCGCTTGTGGGGCAGTCCAACATCATTAACTATCTGCTCCATTTCTGCCTTCACCTTCTCCTCAGACAAACCCTTGAGGCGAGCGTAGAACCAGATGTGCTCCTCCACTGTCAGCCTTGGTTAAATAAAATATAATTTAGCTATATGTCCTGATTTGAACCATACAAAAGGTTAGCAAGACTGAATACTGCAAATACTCACATGCTAAAAAGTACATTGTGTTGAGGACACACTCCCAGATTTTGGCGAATGGTGCTGAGTTCATTACGGATGTCTTTTCCAAGGATGTAGGCTGTACCAGAGGTGGGTGGGAACAACCCTGTCAGAATGGACCTATTGACAACAAAACAGGAAAAAAATCAGGTAAAATATAGAGGTTTTTCACTATTTGTATTCTCACTTTGAATAATGCAAAATATTTATATTGATGTGTGAGGAAGCGTACATAGTGGTGGTCTTGCCGGCTCCATTGTGACCAAGGAACGAGGTGATCTGCCCTTCATAAAATCTCAGGGTCAGTCCATCGACAGCCAGTTTGTTTCCATGGCTGTAAACCTTCACCAGGTTTTCAATGTATACACCAGGTTCAATGTGACCAGGCTCCTCCTCAATGCACAGATCTGCCAATCAAGAACAAAAATTGTAAAATGTGATGTTTGAAGTTGAGTCTTAAGATAAGTGTCAGCTGTTTGTACCTTCAGGATTGCTCTTTGTCTGTGAGCTTGAGAGGCTTTTGTTTTCTTTCTCTCCGCACCAGTATGTCCGAGTGAATGGAAAGTACCAGGGTCTGGGAATGCCGTACTGTCCGGGGAACACAGCCTCAATGTACCAGGTCATTATTCCATACAGCACAGCATCGAACAGCATGAGGCAGATAGATGTAGTGAGGTTGTAGCTGTCCTCCTCCAGGGGGCTTGCCAGCAAATTGGACCACTGAATCCCCACGCCTTGCTCTTCAAACAGGGCAAAGTACTCGCAGCCAAAGCCAAAAGCCACAGGGGATAATAGACTCTGCAAAGAAATTAAGGAACAGCTTATTTTAGAGTTACAAACACAAAAATCGATATCCAGATACTAAACGATACCAAAACTATCTAAACCACTTACTAATTTGAGCAGGTAATGGGTAATATATAATAATATTGTGAGTATATATTGTTTATAGTTTAAAAAAATGCTGCAAAACTAGCATATATATATAAAAAAAAAGGTATTGTAAAAAAGGGTATAAGGTGATATTTCTGCATTTTTGTGATTGATTTTACAGACCTTTCACATATGTCTGTTAATATATATGCTAATATTTACAAAATAAAAATGACAAATTTGTCCTTTCCAGAATAGTTATTTAACAGTCTCGATCGATACTAGAACTAGTATAACATATAGTGATAATATTAATAAGGTGTTGAAAAATTATATTGTGTAAAAATTGTGTTTTTAGTTATTGTGGTTTTGAAATGTGTATCGACATTTTTTTTTATCTATATCAAAATCTAGTTTGAAATGTTAGTATTGTGACAAAACTAGTCCCAGCCCTAACCTTAACAAACTAAATAGGGGACACTCTTTTCCCTCACAGTTGGAATGATTCATAATTTTGAAACGATTTTGTTAACATACCACTACAACTTTGGCTCCATATCCCACATAGTCTTGCCAGGCCACACAGAGCACATATGGAAGGTAGAGGGTGAAGTAGATGATGCCACCGCACGCTGCTGCCAGGTTGGCACGTGAAAACAGGGTGCTGATCAGAAAACACTGCATTATCGTGACCACTCCAAATGAACCCAAGAAGAGGAATACCACCCCTGGGTCACTGTAGGGCAGCAGGTTTCCCATCTAAAACAGGACAAAGAGAGCGATGTTAAATAGTTTTCTGGTGAGATCATTTGTTTGTGGATAAAATGGTCAGACAGTGATGAATGACAACACACTGAGTACGAGCATAATTGATTTGTTTTAGCTCAGCATTCCTAAGTGCCGATCTAATGTTTTGAGACGCTCGCTTGTTCTCAACACAAACCTTGAGTAGCATCACCAGCAGACCAGCGCTGATGAGCAGGGGAATTAGGCTGCTGATGAACCAACTGAGCCATAAAGTCCCATTGTTCAGCCCCATGATGCGCATAGTCTCCTTGAGTCGTGCCTCTTTCTCATAAACCACTCCTTTGATGATGATGGCCACGGAGTACATCCACGCCAAGGTCATGAAAAGGGGCATTGAGCGGCTCATCACACGGAGAAATCTGAAAATAAGCAAACAAAAATAAGAAATTTCTACAGCAGCTTGTCATAATTTTGCAATACCTCAATTGTGAATTTGTGCTTACATGTCATCTACATAACAAGGATAGGGCATCTGCTGAATATAGATTCCAGTTCTCTCCTTGGTTCCAGTGATAGCTCGGATTATTCCATGTTCAATGACGTCCTGCAAGTACGAAAATCCACCCCAAACATACCTCAGATCCTCAAAGGGATCCGCTCTGGGACCCGGATCCCAGTATCTATAAAACAAATTATAATGTCAATCATTTAAAGACCCAACAACAAATTATCATCAGAAAACACCAAAAACTGCTTCTTACGCGTCTTTGATCTTGTTTGTCCGCTCCACGTTGTCGATGTCCATGCGGATTTTGTAGTTGACGTTGGGTGGCAGGTCGGAGCTGCTGCTGCCGTGGCTGATATCCGGGAACACGATTCCGGCCCAGAACTTTTGGTTGTCCAGAAGACCCATGGATTTGTTCACGAGCCGCTCCTCGTTAGCAACCGGCTCAAGCTTGTCCAGATTCACACACTATTGAATAAAAAACAAATTTAACTAATCTGTTTTTATACACTTTTTCAAGAATAGCTGAAAGGTGATCAGGGTTATTGTTTATGCAGTCCTGGAAGATACACTTGCATATCTTAGTTGACATGAGATGACATGTCCTGGAATTCTGTGTAAACATACTCATAACTTAACACAGGCGTGACTTTTATGACCTTGTAAGGCCTTGACATAGTTCATGGTGTGAGAACGTTCTGCACATTGATAGTAAATCACTGTGAGTAGGTCAGTGGGTTGCCTTTCATGAAGGCCCAGGGTCAGAGACTTGATATGTATTGTGATATATTTTATAATTTACATATTCACAATGTCACTTTAAAGACATGGACTATAATGGATGAGATTGTGTAAAAGCTGATTTATTATTATTCATATTTCTGTATTTAGGTCATTGCAAAAGACTTGACTAATGTCTTTGAAAAGAGTGTGATATTTGATTAGCACCTTGCACTACGACTATAATGGTAGTGGTTGTTTGCAGACACTGACCAACAAGAGACAGAGAGCTGCGGTACACTGAGCTGGAATAATTCAATTTGACAGAGAAACCCTCCAAAGAAAATGTAATTTGAGGACATTTAATGGATCCCATCAAAAACAATTATCCATGCACCAAACATCATAAATTGCCCTGACCTAGAGAGCCAATTACCATTTAACCTCAGTCACTAACAAAAGGTTTCTTTGTGACACAATGACCTAAATGTTATATACTGGCTGTATCAAAGAAAATCACAGGATCGAACCTCATCATTTGCCCTCATTTTCTAATGTTGTTGAGTATTTTTTCAAACTCTTGTCCATTGTACGTGTCTGTGGGTGAGCAAACTGACCTCCATGAAGCGAGAGATGGTCTGTATGGCCTGGTCGGTTTCATTGAAAACCTCTCTCCAGGTGTAAGCTGATCCTGCAGCCTGAGGACCCTCCATCACTTTGGACAAAAAACGCGCCACATCGGACACTTTCCACTCTGTGCCACTCAGCTGAGAGTTGAAGAATGAGGCACTGGCGTTGTTCTGCAGCAAAGTCTGAAAATAACATGACAGTTAAATTAAACATTACATTGAGATATTGTATGAACAAAATAATACTATAGAATCTGTATTATTGCTGTGGCATCTATTCTCTGATGCACGCACTTGTCTCAACATCACGTTACAGTACCAGCTTTGGCCACTAGGTGGAAGGTTTATTTTGCCAATGTGATTATTGTCTGTATTTGCTGAAGTCAACCCAACACAAATACAGCATAAGAACATGTATCGTAATCCTTTTGCTGATTGCGTACACACAGGACAAACAATTCCTACCAAGTACAAACTGATTACATCAGTTGATATGTCTTCATGACTAAATACTGGAGGCTCCAGACTGACTGAACTATCTTTTGAGATTGTGGTCCTACTCTCAGCACGGTTGCATTTTGTGACATATGTTTTGCTAATGTAGATGGAGTAAATCCATGGAGTAAACTGGGCGGTCAGTTTTCTTTGAAGGCCACCGTAAAGGCTCAATTATAGATCAGACGTTGAGATACAATAACTGTAAACAGGAAAATCGTTTAGACAAGACTTTGTGTGTGACGTCGGTGCAGTGGACCCACCCTCACTAAGTCCATTTCCTCGCTGTTTTCCATGAAGTTCCAGATTCTAGGTCTCATTTCTTCCCACATGCCGCCAAGATCTCGCAAGACGCCAAGCTCCTGGAAGGTCTTATTAACCTGCAAAATGACCACAAGATTGCAGTTTATTGATAACTACTGAAAATTTAGTGTGTAGTTTTAATAATGTATGAGGTTTACAACTGTACCTCGTGGATTATTCTCTGTGTTGCTGGAGTGTCTGGGGTGTACAGGATCTTGCCCATCAACAGAGGCTTCAAAGCTCTCCAGATCATTCGAGAAATGGGGCTGGACTCCAGGCTCCGCATCAAGTTGTTGCAATAGGGAGCTGGAAAATCAATATATTCCTTTACATCGTCCATGACACTTGTCCATTAGACTTGCATCTTCATTCATTCATTAAATTGTGTAACATGATCGCAGTTCCAGAGGGGAAATTACTAAGATATTATGGTAACATCTAAACATCTCAATTACTATTCTAAAATTCTAATTAAAAATGATTAACCTAAATTAAAAACAACTAGATATAACCTCAGAATCGAAACCTAAAGATTGATATATATCATATAACTGACATTACAAACACGTTACGTGAAAATTTACTCACTTGAAGAGTTGTCGTACACCGAGACAGGTTCAATGTCGCTGTCGTTTCCATGGTTTCCAAACAAGGCCTTGTAGTTGTTGTCTTCGTACCAGTTCAGAGACTTGATCTTGAGGCCGCCGCCTTCTGGGTGCCCACACACGATTCGTGACACGGCCTGGTACATCTGGTTTGGAGAGCCTGTGGCGTTTCCGGTGAGATACAGAATCTCTCTGCGCATGTCCTTCCAACTGTCAATACTGCCGAGCTGAGGGGACAAGATGAAACCAAAAATGTTAGTGAATTCTTAAAAACAAAAACTGACAGGTATAACATTGGTTTAAAGTGTTTATAAAGAATGAGTAACAAAATTCTGGCCGTCTCAAGCAAATACTTATAACTCATGAGAAAATGGTTTGGAAGGACATCTGATGTAAAAGTAAATCACAGCACAGGCTGATGCTATGTTTTGGCAACCACAGAGAATACAAAATAAAAGAAAATGTAAATACTTTATCAATAAAGAAACCCATCACGTGCATTTCGAGAACAAGACATCTTTATACTGTACAGGAGTTTACCAGAGTCAGAGTCCCTCAAGTTCAAACATGAGGTTAAATTGTCTTGAACATAATATTCAGGCTCAAGTAACAGAAACTAAAAGCTACACTTGCATTTGTTTGGCTATCACCTATCACAGCACAGTCGGTGTATTTAAACGATGTGGAAGTGGTCGTGCAGGGTGAGAAGGGTTTTCAATTACGGTGTGCTTTTTGCTGTCCTAGACATTAACTACGTCAGGGTGGAGACAGCTCGCACTTACCCTCTTATGTTGCTGTGATAAATTTAACTTGTGCCAGCCTGTTATCTGAACTCGCTATGAATTCATGCAAGTGTGAATTTTATTGCAGGTCAGATGGTTACACTTACATAAAAAATATATATTTATAGCCAAATTACATAAGGCTGGAGTTCAGTAAGTTTTCAGCTATAACAGGCAAACTATTGTGGATTGTAATAAACGCTTGGACAATGATTCGTTTGTGTTGCAGCAAAGGGAGTTCACAGTGAATCAGGTTATTACAGGTCAAGAAACAAGTCCGCACAAGTTCCCAATAATGACTGAAAACTGGCCTATGTCACAAGATCATGATCGAGAAGGAGTGAAAGTGGGACGTAACAAACAAAGGACTGAAGCTTCAAGCCTGTTTACTCATCATTATAAAATCCTGTTGATAGGCTGTTAAAATATAGGCTTTTCCTGGAATTAATAAATGTGCAAAATACTCCAAAATACCAAGAAGGAGAGCCATGTTCTGTTGTGAGACAGGAGTGAGAGGTGCTACCAGAAGCTTCCAGGGCGAAGAGTTACTATCGGTCATTCTCCTAATAGGCAGCCTCCACAAGTACACCCCTATTATATTCAAACTGTAGCTGAATACACAGTACCTCTCAAACAAAAGGGTGCATATTTACACTAGGATGAGCCAAAACAAGGGCTGCTCACAATAATAATAATAATAAAAAAAACACTTGTTGACTTCAATCTGTTTTTTATCTTTGTGTTTGCAATTGGAGCTGTCAAGTTGCTTTTTGCTCTGGTTTCAAACAAAGCGAAAGTGAGACTTCTCAGATCACCCCACAAAACACACTGTGGTTACCTTACAGCTGCAACTCAGTACAAGTCACATGTTTCCTCTCTTATAACACACAATTTACATGTTCTAGTTTAACAAAGTAACAACAGTCAATACAGACTACTGCTTGGAGCTATAACAAAACAAAAAAGTGAGGCATCTTAAACCCCTCTAGTATTTACTCAACTTACTTCTCACATTTTAACTGTGTCAATGGCTCTGTATGTAAAGTGTGAGATGTTTGTTTGCCTGCGGCTGTGCTGAAAGGATGTCAGTGTTAGCAGGAGGGGCCAGGTGACTAGCACACATATGTATACATCCTCGGAGACGCCAGTAAATAGGTGACAGGAAGCTTAAGAGTGCCCTGGAGTTACCTCGAGGAGCAGTCTGCGAGAGGTTACTAGAGTTCATTCAGCCTTTAGATCAGAACAGCTTTCAGAGAAACTTGGTAGCACATTTAGGCCAATGTAACAGCAGAGCGAATAAATGTGTTACTGGAAAATATCTGTGTAAAATCCAATTTGTGAACTATTGACTACTGTGGATGGATGGATTTTTGAGATATTCCATGTTGTGATTTCTCAAAAACATCTCAAAGGAGCCTTTTTTTGTGAGAGGAAAGATAGTTTCTAGGAACTAACATGTAATTTATTTGCTTTGGTTCTCTTTGAATATGATTAACTCCAGCAAAAAACTGTGAAAAAAGTGAAAATTTATCAGAACGATTATCTTATAATTTGTAAAAACAACATGTTTTCTATAGTTACAGTAATTTTGCACGTCTCACATCTCTCTCAAAAGCATCCATGACCTAAAGGTTACCTCTGTCCACTCAGCAGGCCTAAGACCTTCCTGTATCCAAGAGTTAAGTAAACTGTGATAATCTCCTTTAAGTAAAACTAACAATGTAACCAGAGGGTAGCGGGTAGAGCAATCCTTATTGTGAAACGTTGAACTCCGTGTACCAAGCACTTAGCAACACCAATGTAAACCTTACAATGTGATACAATTAAGTAACTGTATCAGGCTTTATATAATTCACACAGCCCTGACACTGGACATTACAGCATTTGAATGTCATTGATTAAGGCCACACTTTAACAAGCACCACAGCAGAGCCTGGACCTAGTACTAAACCCAAACTAGTCCAGGACTAGAACTGGACCAAACAAAGTAAACATCAGAACTAAACTGGGCAGAAACCAGGACCAGTACTAAACCTAAAATGTGAACGTGTCTTAAATGTCTTCAAGTCTAGAATTACATTACAGACGTTCTTCCAATGACACAGACAGGAAGCGCTCCTGCTTTCTTGTACATCTGGGCAATAGTTTTGCCAGATCAACAGAACAGGAGTCAAACGGGAGAATGCGTAGTGTGCGTGAGCAATATGATCCTTCAGCTGTGATCTGACTTGGAGCACTGGTTTAGATTACAGCTTTGTATGAAGGACGGTTGATTTAACAACTTCGAAAACAATGGTTAGAATGTGATAGTGCATAAAACGTTACAATACAATAACATTATTATGTCTCGAATTGTATTTTCTCAAAAAAAAAAAAAAAAATCTTAAGCAAAACAAAACAAAACAAAACAAAACCAAACAAAAACAACAACTCTACAACTGGGTACAACTTTATAAATCATTTTACCTTGTTGTGTTACTCTTCATTAACTATTTGTTCACTATTATGAATTATGTCTTCAAGCTTTATTAAGAGTGATTAAGCGGTTAGGAGTAAGGGTTAGGGTAATTTATGCTTCAGCTTATTCCTTTTTTGGTCAACTTTGTGTTTATCCTGTGAAGTATGTGAATAATTTAAATATATAAACCAAAAATAAAAATCAATCAATCAAGTTACTGACCCTGAATCATTCTTAATATTCATTGTTCTTTATAAATTAAGTATTTGTTTGTGCTTCATTAAGGCAATTAAAATGTAGTTATTATAAAATATGTTACATTCATTTAATATTTTGAGCCGGTTAACATATAACTGTTGATTTATTCTTAGAAACCATTGATTGGCTATGCAAATATTGTAATTTGCCATCTGAACTTTGAAATCAAACACTGCGGACGGGTGGTCCGATGCGTGTTGTAACATGTAGAGGATGTCATATTTACCTCCACGGCCAGTGCACCCAGACTTTCCAGGAGACTGTCGGTCGCAGCCGAGACTTCCTGAACCACTTTAGGATCGGTCTTCACATCTTTCTATTGAGAAGAATCATCACAAGGGTTGTTAATCACAAGACAAAGTATTTAATTTACCTGCAAACAATTGATGAACAAATTAACATATGAAACAATGATGTATATACAAACAGTTGGCGACAGCTCTCCACTGTTAATCAGTAATAGGAAAGGGAACATCTTACTCAATGATTCAATAATGTTTATAATTCTGCCCTGTGTATAAATAGTATTGCCGTCAAACATTGTGATATATTTGTTGATGAGACAGAATGAGTTATTGGTCATTATCCTCCACAAGAGAACAGCTCCATTATATTCTGCAGCTTCCAAACAAAAGGATATATTCACTGAAGTGTGAGCCAAAACAGGAGCTGCTCACAATAAATAACATTCTTGTCCGCTTCAATCAGGCTTTTTGCCAGCAATTGTGAATTTATTTGTTACTAAGTAATAATGGTAACCACCATGTTTTACAGGAAAAAGTGATACACGTTTAATTTTGTGTATGATTAAAAGTGGCAAATCCGTGGTCCTATTCAAAATGAGATGAAGGATAAATATATTTCCATAAAGACAGATTTGAAAAGACAAACACTGGCTTTTTTAAATCTGACATCTTTGTTAATTTCTGGATTCATCAGACAATTAAAATGTGTTGTAAACAGTTACATCTGATTTCTTTCTGACTGTTCACATCTGTGCAAAGGAAAATTATGCAAATGAAAAAATAATTACTCTATAAATCCACAAATTAACTTAGTCACCAGGTGATATCAGATATAATTATTGTTTTTTCTGAGAATTCTAGTTATCTTGTGTAAATGTAGCCAAAGATGAACGTGCGATTGTGACACAAAGTAAGTGGTCACACGTGAAAGTTCAAATCCACCAGAGAAAAACAAGCCTGCAGTATGTGCTTTGACTGTTCCCATCTGACCGCACCACTTGTGCTCTGTGCGTCTGTGAGTGTGTGAGTGGACAATGCGACCGCAGTGCTGTGCCTCTCGTATATCACACGACAATGTCAGCTGTTGGAATGTGAGGCACCAGATAAAGCACAGGTGTCACAAAGACAACACAGTACGAGAGAGAAAGCAACATAAATATTTACTTCATTAGTTAATACGGGAAAAAACATTAACGATTACCATTGCGATTGGCAGGGGTTGCGAAACAAAGTACAAATTGTGGATTTAGATTTACTCAACGCCAGGAAGAGGAGGTGGGTGTAAGGAATGTAAGGACAAGGTTAGTTAGTCACGGGACAGTGGTAAAGCTGATTTTTTAAGAGGTAACAGATAAAGCAGGTGGGCATTTGGATTGTTTGAACTTAACAGCTGACTTGATGTTTTTGGGCTTGTGATTGTCAAATAAAATTGAAACTTTATCTTTTGACGTAACTTACTCGAATAGGTTTGAGGAAGTCCAGATTTGAGAGGAAGTGGCTCTGTGCTTTGTTCAACCATTCACTGGACGATTGGCAGATGATTTCTTGCATCCTGTTGGATACATTGCGGTCTGCAATATGTACAAATTCTTCTAAGGGTGTTGTGTTGCAGAGATCTCTGAGATGGAATCCAAACCCTTTTGTGAGCACCTAAAAAGGAGATAAATAGAAAATGATTGAACATTCTCTCAAAGACAATGTAAAATTTGAGGCGTGATAATAACATCAGGTTTTAGAAACCTTTATATAAACAAACAAGGAAGCCATTGTAGACTTGCAAAAAATGTCCTTTTCTGTGATATGACAAAGAACGAGACAGAGTGACAATTCTCTGTATGTTCCCCAAACGGGTCAAAATGTTACACACTGTTGTTGGAGGCGGAGAGATGGAGAAAACAATTTAATGTCCTTGACCAGTTTGTGTTATTCAGTCACGTTTACTTGACAATAAACATGCAGACTGTATTTTAATCCCTTTATAAGAACAATAGGGGTATTATGACTGTGTACTGTATAACATTCAACATTTATTAAGCTATTTTAGGAAGCTGAACTAATGTTTGTAGATCATGATAATCTTTTTATCATTCTTTCTTCCATTAACAAAACAAACTCTACCAAAAGAAAGAAAAATTGTGTGTCGGCAGCAGATCGAATTACTTTCTGTGATTAAAGGGCGTCTATAGCGTAGATGAAATGTGCCAGACATTTGGACAGAGCGTGTGCACGTGTTTCTGGGAAGAGCACAGGGGGGAGGTGTGCGTCATGTGACCACAACCCACCAACTGCGCAGAGGGGATGATGTTATACATTCAGGGTAAAGCTGCAGCAACAATGTGATAGACGGTTTTAAAAATACATCGGGCTAAAAAGCAAAACCATGTGTCTATCTACAGTTATTGCAAAGATATGAGTATGCTTGGGCGAATGCTGTCAGCTACAAAAAAACAAACATATAATAAAAGAGGACTTGAAGAACGAAAGTGTTTGAAAACAAGGGATGCCCATCAGCTTGTATGCCTCCACCCAGGAGGAATTTCAGCTGGGTATTAAGGGCTTAGCTGTGCCACAACAGGCGCTGTCAAGACAAGGTCATTACAGTGCTGAATGCTGTACGACACTGAACAGTTAGGCATGTTGTCGCCAAAGCTGGTAATAACATGTGCATCTATTCAAAGAGTAAAGAGACATATTATAAACCTCACCTTTTCCAGATTGACATCAGCCTCCACAATCTGCCTGAGGTCGTGTCGGGGGAGAGAGGCGTTGTGGTGAAGGAAATGGGAAAGTGTCTCATTATCTCTTAAAAAGTCCTTCAATTTGAACCCTGTGGGACATCAAGATAAGAATACATTTAACTTATAGTGTTTCACATTAAGAACAATAAAACAGTGGTGATGAAATATAAATGTGTGCATGGTTTTCTACATATTAAATTTGCTGAGCTCTTAATAAATGTGTGCAGGGGAGGATGACCCATCGGAGGACTTTTTGTTCTTTTCTTGCATTCCAGAGACGTCAAAGTGTTTATGAAACTGGCTGGAGTCGGTTTATGGACTGCAGACTCCAGCTCTCACGCAGACGAGGTTACTCCCGGTCATTCCACTTTGCTCTAAATACCACCCAGTTCTCCCTCCATCTCCAGCCATAAATTTGTCCGGGAACAAATTTACTTATTATAACAAAGCCCCAGTGAAAGTAGGTTAAGAGGAATCTCACACACAAGAAATGGGCCCACAGGCGACTGGTGTACTGCGTTATTTTGGTTACAAACAAAGCTGTCTCTGTCTGTTATGCAAGTTAAGCTTTTATGTTAGCATAGGCTCTTGCATCCTGCTAATCACCTCGTAATGAAGTAGGGCATGACCGGTCTTCAAATGCCAGAATCAGCCAATTCCCTGCAGTTTAGCTCATCACCAGTAAACCTTTATCTTCCCTGTTTTAAGATTTCGCATGACACAGACAAACAGGAAGCACTTTGCGCTCCCTTGAGAGGAAATGAAAAAGAACAGCGTGTGTCGAGCCAGCATAAATTTGATATTTCTCATACGTATGTTCAGCCTTCACTGTCAAACTCAGCTTTTTTGTCCATTTACCCGAACCAATTGTCTCCATGCAGCTTTTTTCCATTAATAAACACCTTAGTGAGTTTAATTCTCAAGAGGTAGTGACAAGGGAGTTCTAATGAGGTTTAACTAGGGTCCCAGAAGGAAAACTCCCATGCTCTTTTTGCTCTTGGCTTTGGAGACTGATTCACTTTGAAATAGAGTAGACAAAGACACATGTGGCCATTTGAAATCCTTGGTTTGTTTGTTTGGACAGCTTAAGTGTGCTCAATCCTTACAGGTTATCAAGACAAAGAGATTTTTAGAGCAAGCAACAGAAGTAACAACTCTTATCTGTCATTGTTTGGATTTGGGCTTGAACCGGATTTCAAACAAGGGCGATCCCTCCACTATCGCATTCAAGTACACGCTCCCGTATTTCATGTCCTGTTTTTGATTAAACAAATATTTAACGCAAAACCAACTTAATTAGTTTATTTAATAAGTGGCCAAACAAGTCTTTAAAAGCGTCACAAAGAGCAAACAAGTTTACTGTATCCCAACAGTTTAATTACAGCTAGCTACATATACACAAATCAATCAACTTTTTGTTCCCACGGCGCAAATTCTTGAGGTGTGAAAACTGCTGTTATGAAATTTCCGGAAATGTCAGTAATGGGCCAGAATAAGTGAGTGATTTTGGTGTGGATCCAGGAGTGCTGTACTGTACAATTCAGCAAATAAAGTAAGGAATATTTTTTGATTGTTTCACAGGAAAAGAAACATTTAACATATCCCACAGCCAGATATGACTACGCCAAAGCAAGTTCCTGTGTTTGAGAATTTTGATCACTGACAATGGCAATAAACCGATTCTGATTCTGAAATGCCTCTACTTAGGATATCTGGATATTTCTCCTTATCTCATAAACTACTCTGGTTGAGCAAATGCAAGAAGAGAAAAAGAAAGGAAAAACATTGCCTTGAACCAGCTGTCGCACTCTGTACAATAAAAAAAAACGCTCTGCCTGACCCTTAACACTTTATCTGTATAAATCTCTCCCCCGTTGCTGGCTGAATTATAAAGCTGCACGTGAGCCCCCTCTGCACTCAGCTCTTTGATCCTTGCTCCACACTCCCTACTGCATCCTCCATCACTGTCGTCTGAATCGAACGCTTCTCACGTGGCTTAAAAAGAAAACTCGCCTGTACATTAAATTACTATGATGATAAACAGCACAGATGTAGCAGTGGCTCGTTCGACTGAAGAAAACAAAATAACTGCACACCATTATATCATGATGAATAACGTCACCACCACCTCCTCGTGCGTAGGCCATTGGGATTTATGATGAGTGTCAATATTTTCTTTCTGTTCATTTTGTTAATGGCCATGTAAAGCGCTGCATGTCAATTGCATAACTCTTACCACCTCTAGGCTAACACTGCAAAAAGTAACCAAACCAACAAGACTGATATAGAATAACATGCATAAGGAGTGCTGTGTGGGCACAAGTGTATCCAAAGATCAAATCATGGTTTGACAAGGCAATTATTGCAATTAAATCAAGTATTTTATTTTTATGAAAATTATGATTGACCAATACCAGAGGAAAAAAAAAGTGACACATTTTTGGGTAGATCAACCAGCTTTACTTTTAAGTAATTTCATTCAGGATCGTTGTGATGTTTGTCAAAATGTACTGTATTACTGAAAATATTTTACTATAATTACAACACAATACAGCATGTTTTGTGTCAAACTGGCCAGGTCAGCCAGAGCTAATGAAAAGTGTGCTTATGGAGGCCATTTAAGGCACAGTGAATTGCAACACTTGACTTTTGGAAGATCGGATCATGAGTCTGGAAGGCACTGATAACAGAGGTCACACCCTCGTCAGTGCTTCGAGTGGAGCGATAAGTCACTATTGAGTGAGCCACGGGGTTACCAAATTCAAGTACTGGCATTTTTTTGGTTTTCTGATAAACTTAAAATCATTATCAAGTGTTCTGTTACATAGAAAAGAGATTGCATGTGACTGTTGAAGTAACTAATACCATAAATATTGTGAACATTCCAAAACTGATGAGAAAAATGAGCAAATATGTCCAATCATATCAGTAAGCGAGCCTGTGTAGGAGGATTTAAAGCTTGTGGTGAAACATATAAAGCATGAATGGATGACTCACTGCCATTGAAACAGTGTGTTTAAAAGATGATTGAAAAGATGTTTTTCTTACGGGCTGTGTTCTTCTGCAGTTTTCTGAGGGCTCTGAGCAGGCCCTTGTAGCCCTCATAGCTCTTGTTGTTCTGACTGTACAGCAGGATCTTCTTCGCGTCAGTGATGAGGCGGGAAATTCTGGAGAAGTTCACAGACATTCATTTGATATGCTCCAGACATGTCAAATAGCAAATGTCAAAACACACAGCGATCTCTAATCAGCAGAAAAAGTAAATCATTACACAAAATGTAATACTGTGATAATGCTGCATTATCAAAATTCTTCCAATTGACCATAGAGACTGATAAGCAGGACATTGGTAATATAACAAACAGTATTTACATGGAATCGTTGAAGTTTCCCACCATCCCCGGACTCTCTCCAGGTGTGGAGGAGCGGAAGCAGGGGTTGTTAGCGTTGCAGATGATGCCTTGTACCCATGTGAGTGTACCAGCGGAGGGCAATGCCTTGTTGGGAAAATGGCCTGAAGACAAAAGTTTGTAAAATTTAAAAGACGGAATTACTTCACCAATGATCCTATTTTTTTTTATTATAAATGTTCATATGAGCACACAAGGCCGATATCTTTGAGCAACAACTTTATAAACTACCGTCTATGCACAATTGATCATTCTGTCTTTGATATTTAGGTCTTATCTTTACAATGAGTTTTATCAGCTAACATTTCAGCTACTGTTTTAGTACTGAGGTTAACAAGATTATGATAACCTTTACCATAAGATAAGCAAAACAGGCCAAGAATTTGACCTATTTGTTTGATAAATAAGAAGTGCTACTGATTTACAGTTTTAACAAAATACATAACTTTGCTTTAACATGTTTTAAAGGTCTATGTACACAAACTAAAGTTTTAAGCTTGCAGATGACTTCAGTCAACAGTCACATGCTCACAGTAAGAACAAATATTATAACAAATCCTCCAGCGTTTACTATGACACAAGAGGAAAATCTGTAGCAACTTGGATGTTCCAAGAACACAAAAGGTAAATATAATGTCAGGTGTCATGAGCAAGTGGAAAACATATCTGTTACTTACATTCATGTTGCTCGTAGGGGGGATAATGTATTCTGACTGAAATCAAGATGAAGAAGATAAACAGTGGCCAGATGATCTCAATCAAAAGCTGGAGCTGTAGGAAAAACACACAAAATGTTGACCAAAGACCATGGGTTAATCAACACACAGTGATGACTTTGCTTTTCTTTGGATCAAATAAGGTCAATTTAACTTTGTGATTGTGTGGGGGTCTGTCAGCTGTTTGCCTGTCCACAGTAATCCCAGTGCAGTCTGGGAGAGTACTATATGGGTTAATAAGGGGAGACACAGAGAAGTGTGCAGGCTTTACAGACTATGGGGCTGTCCATCTGCTCCATATGGCCACTGCGCCTCAGCTGCCTGGTCACAGACTTAACTACTGCCGCACATGCGACAAGGATAAAAAGAATAAGGACAGTGTCTTAGTGATGTCCTGCTTCTCTTTGTTGGGAACAAGTGGCCTGGAAGTCACATTATTATAGCCGCAGTCTTCTTCTGATGGACAAATGACAGGCTACTCAAGCATAAAGGAGCACTGTATCTAAACCATGTGGATTTGATTTACATGTGTGTGACTGTGTGGGCATCAACCAGAACAAAATGGACGCTGGATAAAAAAGCTCATAAAGAAGTGTGTCACCACCAACACTTTGACTCACTCACTACACTCAGTTCAGTGTTTGGCTCAAAGGCAAGTGTCATATTCTCATAGACATGACCTTCCTACGCACTGAATACATGCATAATTATCAAGCCACAACATTAGAATCAGGAGTGACTTTTTAAGCCACGTAAGAACAGCTAGCATACTATCAATAAGTAAAAACTGTTTTAAAAAGATGATTTTAAAAAGCTGTCTAATCTTCCAAACAAGAGTATAATGATATGATATTTCTGCAATTTTGTGGTCCATTTTACAGTACTTTGCATAAAATTGTCTGGTCATTGGGACAATTAAAAAAACAATGGAAATATTAATTTTGTCAATGTTGCCCACCTCTAATTCATCCAGGGGTGATTTTTCGTGCTTACCGTTTGTCTCCGTCGATAGGTGAAGTTTTTCCACAGCAGTAAGCCCAGCTGCGTGGAGACTGCCATAGCGCTGTCTTCCTCACTGAGCCCACTCCAGCTCCTCACTAGGAAACACACAAGACAGAGTAAAGGTTACTCAAAGTAAACAACAAAAGGGGCTTTGTAACACCTCTGGCAAAGTCAACACCCAAGTCCAAGAACTGCCAGCAAAAAGTCTAAAACAGCCTTTGATTGTACATCATTACTTTAAACTAAAAGAAACAAAACATGTGTGGCATGGAGCAAAAAATAATATAACTAATAATAGTATTAAACAAATAATGAATACAGATTAGGTGCCACAGAATACTTTACAGCACAGGTTAGTTTCCAAACTGTGCTCAAGTAAGAATAAGCCTGTTGTTATGTACAAAATAAAGGAACAAAGCCTAATACATGTAATTTTTCATACAGTAACAGAAATCAGTATGACGTTTTATAAAAAAATGTTTAAACCAATCCCAGAGTAAAGTACAGCAAAATATTGCCCAATTAATATTGTTTCTTACCAGTTCAGTCTAGAAGAAGTAAAACATATCTTACAATAAAACTGTCCTTCCTAAAGTCAGATCTTCACTTCCACCTCTGACAGCAGTATCAGTGTTAAATCAGCCCCCTGGGACTCGCCTACAGTGAATGAGGACATCAGAGCCCGTCTCAGGCCTACTTAATGTGGATGCATCAGTCCAAAGGTTGGCTGACCATGATGACGGCTGAGTGGGCAGGGGGCAGTGTAAACGGGGTGAACGTTATTTGCAGTCCTTTAATCATGCAAATAATTTAAATAAAATGACAAATTATACATTTGATGGGCCTCACTTTAAGATCTCAATTGATCTGCAATATAGATATCAATAGAGTCAATAGAGAAGGTAACTCATAAATCTTTAATTTAATAATTGTATACAACTATTGATAAGTTATGTTGTAGCACATGACTTTGGTGTGATTGCATCATTGTCAAGGATATAGGGAGGCAGACATCTTCCTTGAATTTAGATATTGTTTCAAAAAATGTTCTTATGTTGTTGCCAACATTGGAGGAGAACATTTGCCCCACAAGAGCACTGTACTTTGCAGCATTAGTAAGCTCAGTGGAAATGATGAAATAAATGGAGCAATAGCGGACTTTTTAAACCAACAGTGACCGTTGAACAAGACTTGTTTTTCTCAACAAATGCACTGACGGACCCCACGTGCCCTATATCTACTTAATACAAGTAAAAAACAAACAAAAAAGACAATCTAAACGAACCGAGTCTGAATGAACACGTAGCCTTCTCAACATCTTTGTGGCAGTTGCGACAGTTTGTGCATAACTTTCATTTATTTGCTTTGGCTTGTTACAATATTGATCAGGTGGAACATGTTGAATCCTGAAATCCTACCGCCTCCATTTTGCGTCAACAGTTCACGTTACATGAAGAACCAGATGTTTGGCTCAGGAAAAGGCAATGATCTCTCGACTCTTACGCGAGTGTGCGCAGACATACTCGAGGTCTGTGTGATTTAATTGTGATTTGGAGAACGCGCGGGGTTTCACAGTCTCCATTGATATGAAAGAAAAACAGTCATCATCAGATAAACTGTCTCCAGCTCCGAATGGTGCAGAGCCAGTGCGCCTCCAGTGGCCAAATGCAACACTATCGTTTTATACTTGTTTACCACAATTTCTGCATCACGTGTTCGATCACATTCACATTGTCTCTTCATTTAACTGTCGTTTCCCTGCAAAACGAGACAATCACTCAGAGAATAACCCATTTAATCGAAAAACTGTATGTTATAAAAACTGACTAATAGTTTCTATTGTCATAATGAAAACGCCATTCTTGAATTATATTGCAATTCGCACAAACAAGTAATCTTGATTAAATTGCATAGATACAGAAGGACTAAACATATTGAATCTATTCAAGATTAGATCTACATGAATTTGAAACAACAAAAACACACCCAACGTGACATTAGGTGGGTCAATCAATCCTTTTCCAAGTTAAAGAAAACCACAACATACAGCTTTCCACTGACTTTAGTGCTTGCGTTTCATTGTTCAACAGAGCCTGGGTTACTGTCGGTCATTGGGCTTCGCGATGCTCAACCACAGTCGAGTCAAAGTCGACACAACTACCTCGTAACCGGAAAATGGATGTGATTACAACATAAAAGAAGATTTACAAAATCCAACTCCAAAACGCACATCTAAAGAAAATTCCACTGCCAATTAGGTCTAGATGATTCTTTGAACAATCAAAATCCAACAAATGATACATAATATATATCCCACAGCTCTGAAGAATTATGAAACCAAACCAAACACAAGAGGAAAAAGTCTTCTCTCAGCAACAACTAAGAGGCTTTTATTTTCTAACAGCACAACCGGAAGTCACTTGTAAGTAGATTTGTCTTTATGAGTTTTAACCACAAAAGACAGACGGTGAACGGGATAATAAAAACAAGGTGAAATCGAAAGAAATAAACACAAAATGCAACAAAAAATGTTCTCAAACAGTCGCATATGTCTTCAACAAGCTCTGTCCATTCAGCACACGCCGTGACAAATCAAACTCTGCGACCACAAAGTTACACAAAGGATAAGAAAAAAAAAAACTAAAACGGATTTGTTGTTGACAATCCAAAACACAACTTGCACAAACAAAAGCAAGACATAGTTCCCAAGCGTTTTATTCGTTGTCTTCGTCATTGCATGTCAACTAATCAACGCATCAACATATTCTTTGACGAACAAAGAAACTCGGATAAACACTCAAAACTCACCGAGCCTGTGCCGCTGATCGTCCTTTTATTTCCACTTGTTCTCTTTTCATAAATAAATTCTCATGGAAAAAGACTTGACGGTCAAATGTCTCCTGTTTTTACGGTCCGTGTTGATGTGCGTCTCAGCGTTCTGGTAAAACGGTCTTTTTTCCTTGGCCAGGGTTTTATAGTGCGCCTCGGAGTGCGCCTCGGTGCGGAGCAGAAGAGAGGCAGAGAGGTAACCAGCGGTCATCCTTTGTTGGTCCTCCATATAAGGAAAGCACGTGCGGAGTCAAAACACCTCTTAAAGGGACAGGCACACGCGTTATTCACAAAATACTGTACATACATCACTTTGAGAGTCAGTTATAACAATGCTTTGTTCGG
This sequence comes from Rhinogobius similis, assembly GCA_019453435.1. NCBI lineage: Eukaryota > Metazoa > Chordata > Actinopteri > Gobiiformes > Gobiidae > Rhinogobius > Rhinogobius similis. Next base: position 23,219,901 of record CM033623.1, on the reverse strand, counting down.
ATCTGCGCGTACAAATTGCACGTTTAAGATTTTCTGCTGCCATTTGTATTGTTTCGCTTATTTTTGTCTATCTTTGTAATTACGTTGTAACATGTAAGCTTCTGTGACCAAGTAATGTCCATTGTGGATCAATTAAGTTAGTCTGAGATTGCAACGAATTGCCGGAGATAATAGACTAAAGTGTTAAATTGATTAGATTTCAGCACATCACTTTGAATGTGCTGTATGAATAATCAGCGGTGGATAGAAGCAAAGTACAAAAGTAGAAGTATTGTGCTTAAATCAAAATGTCAAGGATATGTTCTTTAAGTGCATTTTACAGTGGATATTTTTATTTTTACTTCATTACATTTCATGGCATGTATATGTATTTTCAACTACTGACGGACTGGAAAATAAAACAATACTTCCCTTTGAGCAAACCAAAATAGGCTACATAGAGAAAAATAATGTGGAAAGTTGTCTATAGTAACAAAAAATCAACAAATAAACAGAATTCTTATCAAGAGTACAATTTCATGCTTTAATCGTTTGAGTCAAAAATAATTAACTTTTTACTCTTAAAGTACATTGTTAATACTTCATATATTTTATAGTGTGATACTTTTAATTTTAGAGTATTTTTATTTTTTTCCTCTGTATCTGTACTTTTACTTAAGTAACAAAATGGAGTAGTTTGTCCACTTCTCTGGACTTCTTCTGTGGACTGCTGTGTTTTAGAATTGCTCTTCTTGCAGCGTGACTATGGCATACCGCTGGACCTCTCTGGCCTGAACCGGATAAGCAGCTTAGAAATAAATGGATGGATGTCAACTTGTAATTGCTTCATTTGCACATTTGCATTCACCAACAATTTCATCAAACCTTCACAATTTTATAAGAATATGATATATAATCAAACACATCATCAAAACAAAATATTCACACGGACAGATGTTTGAACCCACTGACCTCTCTTCAGTAATTATTGCGTGGAAAGAACACCATGCATTGCCTGATGATGGATAACTTTGTCAATCATCCATTTTTGTTTTGTTTCTATGTGAATGATTCCAGTCCAATGACCTTTAACTTTCAAGCCAAATGATAAGGTAGATTCAAATATGTGAAGATTTGGTTGAGATCAAAACCACTGCATCTGCAGATAAACCATGCTTAGTCCTTTTGTTTTGTATATTGTCTTTAATATATGTAAGTTCTACAATATTAAAGTTGTTGACCCAAGTAACTGAAATGTGTTGATTAAAAATAGTTTCAGAATCTCCAACAGCTCTTTGCACATGACATCTGGCAGTAATTGTTGAAAGTCTTACCCCGGGGTGCAAACAGTGCAACATTTATAAAATAACACTGGATAGTCCCCCAGTGTAATTGATAACACATTTTTATTTTCTCTCAAATTAAAATAGGACTGAAAATAAAGGACTGCTGAAGAGCTTGCACCCATTCACCTTCTGTGTTCTTCTGGTGGTAACAGTGCAGTCTCTCTCCAGGATCCCATTAAAATCCTCATTGAAAGAGATTAGCCATTAATCCAAGGAAGGACTTGAACTGTCTGCATGGCTGCACACTGAGGAGGAGAACTGATCACTGAATGTGTGAATGTTACCGAATAGTTTACTTTTCAACTGGAGAATGTAGGCTAACTTATCTTCACTCTAAATCACAAGGGACTGTCCAATAATAAAAAAGCTTCTGTGTCAATTCAAACTGGGTCACTTTTTTGCCTTGTCATGTTTAGAGCTATAAGCGATAAGTAATTGTTTTGATTGATTATGTTATACATTGGTTTATACTTGTGAAATACCAACTTAGTTTATTTTGCCGTTGAATATACACTCTTAAACAGTCAAAAGAATCATTAAGTAATTTCAAGCTTAAGCTGTGATTATGTGTTGTGAGCTAGCTATCAGGTACTATTATTTCCACTTAATGGAGAACAATGGCTTTGTTATGGCTGGCCCACCATGGAGTAATGTACACACCCAGGGGATTATGGGATATCCCCGCTGGAGCCCGCACCGGTCACTCAGGACATTCTTGGGCTTCTAGAAAAAAGCTTTTTCTATGAACTAGCCAAATAAAAATAAACACACAACAGGCTGATTTGAAGCTGCTTCTGTGAACCAACTTAACGTGCAACTTAGATCTGACTCTAACTCAGATCAAACATTAATCCCTCATTTGTTATTAACATGAAGTTGAACATGCAATTTAGTTAGTCAGGCGAACCAAGGAAGTATCTTCTACAAACTATTGGTTGGTTGTGTTTTGGATAAGTTCGATTTGCATTTTATGTTTGGTTTGCTATGCTTCCTTGAAGGACAGGTTTTCTATTTTTGACTTTATTTGGTGGAATAATACATTTTGTAAATAGAAATTACAATTTTACACCTATCAAATATGTAAAAATCTGTTGAAAATTATAGGAAGTAGACGATACAAAGTAGACACAATCAACATATTTTTGGGTCCTTTTTGGATCCTTTAAACATCAAATGTAAATAAACATATTTTTATTTGTCAAATAGTAATTTCATTGTTACATAGGTTCCGTTCACGTTCTAGAATATAATGAAGTCATAACCTCAGATGAAGGAGAAGAACCACTTTTCCCGATTGATTACATTGGACTTTGACATAAACATCTCAAAAGTAAATTCACAAATGTTTAACCTGAGGATTTCTCTTTGTGCCTAGGCCTGAGAACAAAAAAATCAGCATTTTAACAATATTTATTTTACCTTCCAACCATCTGTAGTAAATATCATGTTGAACAGGGGTGTAAATGTTGTAAAGTAAAGTGAACGCAACCTATTAGAGGAGTCAGCGTAGAGCATGGTTGCTAGGTAACAGTTACAAAATTTCCTAACGTGATGTCACAATTTAAACCTACAGAAGTTGCCAAACTGGGATAAAAAATGGTAAATTCTTTAGCAAAATCTTAAATATAATTATCTTAACTTTGTTTTAGATAAAATGAGTAGTTTAACCTGTCATAGGCACTTTAAATGTTACAAAACTATTCCGAGTCAGAATGATTTAACAGTGGACACGTTGGTGGAATTTGTTTTTGGTAAGGCTCACATCTTCCGTAAAAAAATGCAAATAATACACACAATACAACACATAGGTTAAAAAAACAGGTTATACACAGGTTAAAGCTCATTCATAGGTGCCTTTGCGCAGTCTTTCGTCTTATTTCCCGATCTTAATTATAACTGTTCTAGAAGCAGCACCAGCTTCCTCGTTATTGGCCGACAGTAACCTCGCGCTTCAACTCGTTTTCAATTAACAAGCAGACCATAGTTTTCTCCTGCCTTTAGTGTTTTCATATGCGATACATGGAGCCGTGTGATCAAAGTTGTTATATGCAGGCGGCGGAAGCAGAGTTGGGAGACGAAACGCAGAAGTGGAAGAGGATGCCAGATTTGCCCGATAGTAACCTCACCACGTAAAGAGTGGGGGAAGGGAGCCGTGTCCGATAGTAACCCCGTGCAGAACAGAACCAGGTTAACAAGCAGGGGGCTGGTGTGTGCCTTATTTTAACTCAAGTGGTCAGTACTACCCTTTGATTTGCAAAATATGTCCTTGTCTAACCTCGGTGAGAGGCAGAGTGTTGCTGCGCAGGATGCTGTGCGAATGAATGGCCTGCTATAGGTTTGGATCGTGGTTCAGAGAGAAAAAAATCGCTTCCGTTTATTTGACTTTTTAGTCTGTGGCGCAGTTTGTTCATCTAAACATGCACGGCGTTGGCTGCGTCTGGCTTGTTGGTAAATAAACACGGCCGCTTGAAATCTTTCTGCCTACAGCGTTCGCACGTAAGAGGCGTTCAAGTGCATCTAGGAAGCAACGACTTCACGTCCATAAAAGCATTAATTACAGCTTTTCCAACAACGAGTAAAATGCCTCGCTTGAACAAGACCCAAAAGACACCGCCAGCAGTGTTCGTAGCCTGAATATAAAGAGCAGTATCATGCATTCGTCTCTATTCATAAACGTAGAAATAATAACCGTGTTTTCTTTAATGTGCAGTGAAAGATTCGTGTGTGTCCGTGAAGGCAGCGCGCAGTGACCGCTGGTTACCTCTCACTGCAGCGAGAGGAGAACTGGGTGAAAGGGGAATGATGTCAGTGAGTGTCGGAGGACGGCTGAGGAGAACAATGGGTGCTCCACTTCTGCCACAGGGTACCAAAGGTACCTATAAAGAAACACATGTTGGCCGGATATGCAGAAAAATCAGTAACAACACGTGTATTTTTCTTGTCAAGGGGATAGGACACTTCGGTTGTTAGTCTGGACTGAAAAAAGGTTGATGTTTACATAAAATATAGCCCTCTGTCATTACCTGTAGAGTGTTTTGATCAACGTCTTCTTTAGCTGATGCAAGTTGCTTTGAGGAAGTGAAATTAAAAGGCGTTTAAGGCGTCACAGATATTGTTAACAGCATTTAAGATCTTATGATATTCTGCTAAGATTAACATACTGGCTGATGAATGACAACTTAAGGCCCTGGGGCCTTAGGGCTGATGAACATTGTCGTTCATCAGCCCTGAACCTGTTTAGGCATGATTTAGTCCTGGTTTAGTCCTGGTTTAGTCCTGGTTTAGTCCTGGTTTAAATCTGGTTTAGTCCTGGTTTAGACCTGGTTTAGTCCTGGTTTAGTCGTGGTTTAAACTCGGTTTTAGACCTGGTTCTGTCCTGGTTTAGACCTGCTTAAGACCTGGTTTTCTCTTGGTTTTTATTCTTGGTTTAGACTTGGTTTAGTTCTGCAGATGTTGTTAAAGCCTTTCACATTACTTTTTTTTTGTACTTAATAGTGTCTTTTTGACTTTAACTTTAACATACACATTTGGCAGTGGTGCTTGTACTTGTAAGGGAGTACATTTCTAGTCATGTAAATGTACTATTTTTAAGTGCAAATGTTTATGTACATTCAGAGAGCATCTTTCAGGGAGTTCTGGAGTTTGCCAACCAGAGGATACAGCCATCTTTTTTGCAGAGACACCACTATACAAATAACTCACTTTTAACTTGTTATTAGCTATAAGCGCATACAAGTGCAAGTGCAAATGTCAGAAGATAACCCTTGAGTAACATTCCTGCAGTGTATGGCCCTCAGCAGTGTACAGTGCATTGTGTTTGTTTTGAAGCCCCACTTGTGTGACCTCTGGGTTCATAATGAGTAATGATTTTCTATGTAATTGAAGCGCTGCTCAGAGTATGTCCTACACGAGCACTATGGCTCCGCGGACTCTCTGTGGAGTCTTCTGTTTCAGCTCCAACACTCACTACAATTAGCAACATAGATAACAGCAATAGGCCTGGAGCAGCATATGATTCATTTCTGAAGAATAGATCCCTAAAGCGTGCATAAACAGGCCTAACAGGTCTCTAATTCAAATAAGATGTGGAATTATGAATCTTATATAATGTTGTTTATCAAGAAATTTATTGAGTGCCATATACTTTTAACACTTATTATTAAACTGCTGCCACTGGCTCACTTTAGGGCAGGTTACTTGACACTTGGGATGTTACAATTTCAAGAAACATAGCAATTTTACAATTTTTCACAATTACTGACATCCTAAACCAGTGGTTCCCAACCTTTTTTGTCTCAAGGACCCCCTCAGAGTACCCCTTAATTTGAGTTTCAGACAAATAAATGGGTTTACTAGTGGAATATAGTCAATTATTACTATTATATGTATTGTTTGAATGATATTTATGGTCCAAGATACTCCAAAAAGATGCTAAATTCACAACTAATCACAGTTTTTACACATTTTTACAGATAGAAGTACATTTAATCTTCATTGAAACCATTCCAAGGACCCCCTTCCTCAAGTACCCCTTGGGGTCCCCGTACCCCTGGTTGGGAAACACTGTCCTAAACAACAGTGAAATCTTCCATTTTCTTTCATTCCCCTTATCCCCCGTCTATTTCATTATATTCTTCTAGTCTGTGACCAGCCTTGCACTTAATTTAAAGTTATGACTAACATAGATCCACATAGATTACATAGGGTCAATAAAATCCCAGTCATTTTGTCATAGCAGCCGTCGGCAAAAACTGTTCCCTCTCTCCGTGTGTTTAACAAGCCACTGGTTCCTCCTCTCCGGTCTGCTTCAGTTTTGACTCATGAGTGCGTGTGTGCGTCTCCCTATAATTGTGTGGGCTGGTGCATTTATATCCCAGCACTCAGCAGGATGTAACCACACGCTATCATGACACCAAAAGGCTGTTTCCTCCTTCAAGCGAAACTGTGCCAAAGTTCAACATTAACACACAGGTCAATAAGATCGCAAGAACGGAGTACTACGTTACATCCAGTTTAAGTGCTGAGAGATGAAAAAGACGCTGAAACACGAAACTAAAGTACGCCACACAATGGAACAGTGTCTTTGATTAGTGTGATGGTTAAAATTATTTGAATGTTAAAGGATGAAAATGGGCTAATCTGAAGTAAATGCTGTTTCTGTAATATCACTTGTTAAAAAAAGACATAAACTTGATTCACATGGAAAATGACTTTCTCTAATAACAAATACTCACGATATTGTAATTATTATTTTTTTTTGTAACAGATTTTTAAACACGTACTTGTAAATTCTAGCCATGTAATTGTAATTAACTAAAATCATAGGTGTTTCTGAGTACAACACAAGTTCCAATGCACAGCTGTCTCTGTCTCTGATCCTGTAAATCTATAAATTGAGTAAAAGTAATTCGCTCTTGAGTAATTCTCAGCTGACTTTACTGTACTTCCCAGTGTTACACCTAAAAGTGAAAGTGAAGCCCCTGACACACTGTTCATTTGACTTGTACAGGAATGTTTGCACTTGAGCCCTGTCCTCGTATGCAGTGTCACATGAGCTGCAGCTGGTGTAAAACATGCTGAGTGTATGCTGTGTATGACTCTATGAGTTTGCTGACTGGCCATCTGCTGCCCTCTGTCCTGCATAATAGACCATTCATTCACTCAAACAGCTGCTGGACACACTCACCCTGTCTGTTCTGTCTGTTCTGCTGTCAGACAAGTGCTCTTATCTGATGGAAATCGAATGAGGAAAACCTTAAAAACAAAATGCCTACAATATATTAATCTGTTATCAGTCAGATCTATTCCCTCTTGTCCACCATTTGATGAAAAGAAATGATCAAGCTGCTGGACAAATAAAAAAAAAGCTGTGACTTTTTTCAGTCAAATCAACCATTCTGGGATGAATGAAACAACAAATAAAAAATACCCTAAATACCAGCTTTACGTCGCCTTATATTTACCACAGAACATCTAGGTGGAATTGAAAATCTGATATTCGTCTGAGCAGAGCTCTTTCACACTTATAATTAGACCAAATCAGACACCAGAGGCCCAAACTACAGAGTCTCAGCTTCACAGAGAGTCCAGCCAATAGTTTGTGCTCCAAAGGGTTCAGAAACAGCTCCAGTTTGAATCAGGGTTCATTTTAGTCAGGCGTTTTGGGGATAATAGGCTGGAAAGGTAAAGGGTTTTGAGTTAACTATCATAACATTCTGCTATTTACAACTTACATGAGAAGCATGATTCTGATGATGATTGTTCATATCAGGATTAGGGCCAAAACAAGTTTGATTAATCACAACTAACCGATTATTGAGATAATCCTCAACTAATTTAGTAATCGAATAATCGTTATCTGGATTATACACAAATTTCAAAGCATGCCACGTGCTCAGAAAAGAGTTTTTTTCAACTAGTTCAACGTCTGCATTTCAGTCATCATTGCATCTATTTACATTTCACAGAACTGAAAGGCTAAAAAGGAGCTATTTTTATGAAAGTGCTATTCTGAAAAAAAAAAACTCCACTACCCACGACTCTTAAAATTGGCAAGGGACTTTCCAAAAAAAAAAGAAGCCCAAAGTCACTATATAGAAGCCATCTTTGCAGCTACATCAAAAACCTGTTTTGTTTATAAGTATACTACATCAGAATGTCCAGAGTGGCGTCATCTTAGTTTCATCTGGGTCAAATTTAGCAAAAATCTTATATTCATGGACACTTCATGTTCTAAACAACTAATTGATTAATCAACAGAATAATCACCAGACTAATCGATTACCAAAATAATCGTTAGTTGCAGCCTTAATCAGGATATTAATGGAAATTTAAATACATTTTATACAAGTCCTGAAACATTTGCAGATGCCCCCTTAACACTCTATTAGGCCATCTGGAGCTGATATCTCATTTTTTCCTTTTTTTTTTTGCTGCTGTTGCTTTTTCTGTTTATCATGACCCCTGTTCAACTGTGCTGATGAGGCACCTTCTCACCTCACATGCCTGTTTTCCATGTGAACCCCTCCACACTCCTGTCCAAACATCACTGTTCTAACAGCGTCACATGTTTAGTTTGTAAGTATCGGCTCTGCCTGTTTTGACCAAGAAGAGAAATTGTTGTGTGCAAATATGGGTGGACCATAGCCATGAAAACCATTTAACTGAGATGCTGCACAGTGACTCCAAACCAGAAAAGACCAAGAAATAAATACTCTGAAATGTTTTTTTTTCTATCCTGGAATCAGGAGCATCTGAATGACTTTGACATTCTTTCCCACAATTATTAATATATAATAACAACTACATCCTGAGGCATAATTTGATACCGTGCAGCTCTAGAGTACCTAGGGGAGCGCCCCGTTACTATTTTCGACAGCCCAAATCCTTTAATATGGAAAGAAGAGAAGATGCATGCAGATTGTATAACACTTTCAACACCAATGCTTGCAGATCAGGTCAGGAAAGACTGTCATGTGGAGACTAGTGTGTTAAAACGATGGACATGATTTATTTATGGTCAAATTTATAGAAAAGACAAGTTTTTCTAAGTGCTGAAAATCCCCTGGATGATTGCACCGATGATGTTGTAGATAATCTGAAGGTCAATTACATTTTTATAAGAAAGACATTGGAAGACATTGGAACAAAAAAATCATTATTAAAATGATGTTTTTTCTCTCCAATGCCTTCCAGTGTCTGTCTTCATAGAATAAAAAAATAAGGTGGGCTAAGTCATGTGTAATCATTATCATGCACCAACTTCTGGCAGTGACAAATGTTACTAAATATAAGGACTATTTGGGTCGTTATCAATCTAAAAATAGAATGTGGCAATGAGGCAAATCTGTTTCATGGATTATGGAGAGAGAGGGGAGACCACAAAAGCGCATCTGCCCCACTAACAGAGGTTTTTTCTGAACTCATGCTCCCCTCACCGCATCCACGTGAGATGTGCAGGGAGGGGAGGCAGATGGGAGGAACAGCGAGAGGCGTATGGAGCCCTACTGCATCAGCCTGTCCATACAAACGGACCACAGTTCAACAGAAACAGGGCGTACAGACATAATGAGTTCATTTTATTGATGGACTTCGAAAATGAATGAAATACATCATCAGATTTATGTCTATGATGTAAATCGGACTAAGCACGTGCCGGCAGTCCACTGGGGTTTATGAAGACTATAAGCTGGTTTGGCAATTTCCCAATGTAATGAGTTTGGGGAAAGATGAATCTGTTATGTCAGGGGTTTTTGCCAGTGGTAGAAAAGAAAATAGATTTGATCACTATTTATGTAGCCATGCTGTTAAACAAAAACATTACCTAAAGGAAACTGTAGATTAGGGTCCTCAGTGTGTAATAAGATACTTGCACTGTCTTTTGAAATCTACCAGTTATGATACAGTATTTATGGTAAAGGTCTGGTTTTGAAAGAATAGATTTAACTGTTTATAGGCTTACAATGAATACATGAATTCATATTTAAATAGCAACAGGATTAGAAATTGCTCCCATTTGATGGCCTTAGTTATCTGTTGGCTAGAGGGTTTGAATCAAATGCTTGTCTTGTCTTTATTTATTTATCAATTATGGACATAGCAGTTATATTGGACGAACCAAACGCTCAAGTGTTGTTGCCAAATAGGAGGCTTATAGGCAGTGGCGGACCAAGGAATTGGGGACCCAAGGCAACATTGAGCACAGGCCCCTCCTCATCAAGTGGGATTTTCTATAACGTTTCTGTCGTGTCTCTTTAATTGTTCTTGGTAGGAAGCTTTTTGTTTGTTTTTAATGTGCGGTGGCTGGACAGGTTCATAAATTTGGGGTGGTAAGTGAACTACTGGAACAATCAAATTGTGCAATAGCTTAAATGTTCTAAGCAACTTTAAACAGGGGGTTTGAAGGTCCTTCCCCAGAACAATATTTAAGAAATGTGACCATATTTCCCTCATGAGGGTGCATTGTAACACGTGTTCCAGCTGATTTAAATACATGATATTCATATGTAATTTTATAACAGCCATTTGACAATTCCAGACCATTTCTGTCTTTTTCTCGTTTAAAAAACATTTACTTTGATATTGAGAGAACAGCAACTGTTTCTTATTGGGGGCCCCTTCAAGTTAGGGGCCCAAGGCAGTGTTTACTGTTTATAGGGCAGTCTAATGCAGTGTTTCCCAACCAGGGGTACGGGGACCTCAAGGAGTACATGAGGAATTACCAGGGTTACTTGGAAGGATTTCAGGTTTCAAATGAAGATTAAATCTACTTATATCTGAATAAAAAGTGAAACCATTGGTCTAAAATAATTAGCAACTCTGCTCTGATTTCAGCCACAGTTTCGGACGTTTGTTAGAGATGTTCAAGTCAGTAGTGCTGGATTTTGGCAGTCTATGCTAAATATATTTCAATATGCAGTTTGTGTTTGTACATAAAAAAGACTTTTCAGACAGTGAGAGCCATGGATATCATTAATGTTTAATAATCAAGTAAGCTGCATTTCTGGAGTTTAGCACCATAAAGGACAAACAGTCCAGACAGGCACTTTGTCCTGGTGATATAACTTTGATATTTTTACCACTCATATATCATGCATTAGTTACTGATGGCAGTGCTGCTGGTTTGGCTCAGTACAGTTACAGTGTGAAGGCCAGTGCACGTGTAGCTTACAGTCAAGGACAAGGCTATGGTGATGTGAATGCAAATGTCTCTGTTTTCCTCCATGTGTGTTTGTGTGTACCGACCATGGCTCGTTACATAACATCCTGCCCCCCAAAGTCACCGTGAAGGTCTGCACAGCTGTAAAATGACTCATTCGGCGTCTCCTCAGAAAAGCATGGCCTGAAACTTTGGACTCTGGCTCCCTCTACTGAGCGTTTGCTGTAACTGCGAGTCTCTGGGAACTGACGTAACAGTATAATGGCAGTCTAAAAATAGACTTACAGACGTGGACTTGAGGTCAGACAGTTGCAATGTGATGATCTTGAGGTAAAACTGGTTCAGTTAATTCAGTTAAGTAGGCCTTGTACCTTTATTTTGGCACAGAGTGTACATCCTCTGTATTCACAACAGCAGTAGATTGTTTATCAGCAAACCGCAATAGCACTAGCTGCTGACCACTGCAGATGATGCTTTTGTAAAACATCCGGCCAGCTCAAAATTAGGGTCTCGTTTTACTCATTCAAATTGCTATACATTTGCCAAACCAAATGTAACTAATTGGACCTAATTAAACACAGGCACCAAATTTGGAGACACTTTGTTATTTATCTTTGAAACATTGGAAAGTTATCTAAAATGTTGCTGCTGCCAAATACAAATAACTATATGGCTGAACGCATGACACACCAATCACAAAAACCCAGTCCACTGTCAGTAATAAGCAACATGTGCATCGCAGAGGCTCAAACTACTTAAAAAAAAGTAATGCATAAAGGAGAGGAGTCTGTAAGCATATAGGCTACTGACAAGATAGTACTTTTAATTAACAGACATACAGTATTACAATGTTTACAGCTTTTTGCCTGTATGTCAAAAGTCATGATAGAAAAGTTGTCTGGTAAGATCACGAGTGCACTCTGAGCTCATTGCCCACAGGGGGCCAAAGGGATTAAGTAAGTAAACTCACCCTTGCTCCAGTCCAAATCTCTTCAATCGGAGCCATCAAAAATAAAACCTGACCCTGAAACCTAAAAAGGTAAAGGGCTTCAGCCCCCTAAAGCCAGCCCTTCTGCACATGCATTTTTAATCAAGACTCTAACCTACATAATTAGTTATTTCTGTTTGCCAGCAGAATGTGTGTTATGTCTTGGCACTTTCTGGATATCAAAATGCAAGTGGGTCTAATTAAATATAATCTTGTGGTGATGTGCTGCCAGCTGCAGAATGCATCAGGGTTTAACCCCGAAAACAGTCTGCAGAGAGTCACCATTCTCAATGGTCTGAGAGTCAGCCCCCTCTTATTATTATTATTCTGCTCCTTTTTTCTTACTATTATTTTTCATTAGTGTTACACATCATACAAAGCAAGATGAGCCTGGTCCAGGGCAATGCCGTAACAATTAGCATGAACCTCAGGCCATTTCTTTTGTTCTTTTGTTTCAGCTCAGCCCTGTTTGGTCCCAGAATCCCAACAACCCTCCTTTTGAACAAAGTCTCTGGAAGAATTTTGTGAGTGAGTAAAAAGTGGTACAGTGACATCTGGAATACTGACATGATGAGGAATACAGTAATATAACAATATAGGAGTTTATGCATATTATTTTCCAATTAGACAATATATTGAAAAGGGCACAAAAATGGCATTCTTATGGACAAACAGTTCCACTGTGACACAACATGGCAACACTGTTCCACGTGTAAATAGAAAACCTCCTCAGTTTATCATCTTTAAAGCCAGAGATGAGCTCTGTATCTCAAACTGTTCACCTGATGTAGCAGAAATAATATTCCCAAACTGATGTATAGAATTCTACAGCACAATTGATCTAAGATATTTTCTTTTATGTCATTTTTTAATGTCTGAGATTTGGGGGGTTTGAAATGAGAGTGTGGTTCTTTAGCCACAGACTTGAATTGTTTATAGCTGATTATTATTTAATTCCAAAAATGTATACTTTTTAAATTTTAAGACAATATGAGTTTTAAAGGAAAAAAAAGATTAATTTAAAGCGGTTTAATTGTCGCCTGATGCTATTTTTATTCAATTTCATTAATTTTATTATTGCAGGAAATTTGCTCTAATTTGAATACCTTTTCATTTCATGTGCTCTTGTCTCAGGTGTAACACTGTTATATATACTGTTAAATATAGTGTGCAATAATGCAGTACAACTCTTTATGTCTCTGACGGTCAAATAGTTCTGAAACGAGACCATGTGCACAGTGTGCATTCTGAATCCTGTCACAAAATATGTGCATTTGGCCATGTCAAATTATCCTGACATCATGGATGATAATTAATAGCATTCTTGAGTGTTGTGTTTTTTGTTTTTAACTTTTTACATACATACATACATACATACATACATACATACATACATACATACATATAAACAAAGTCTAAAAAAATTACATTTTGTTCTGGTGGATTGAAATGACTGTGTTGTGTAGATAATTGATCTAATTATTAATCTTTAGATTGAGACCAAAATTATCTTAGTTTCTTGAACAGAACCCTTACTATTCCACACACTTCACTTCAAATTAGAGAATGAGAATTCTCTAATATTATAGAATTTTATACTCTTTTCTACTCCTGGGATTTGAGATTTGAACATATTTTCTCCTATAACACTTATATCTGCAAGATAAAATTGTCATTTTGGTCTCAATCTGAAGCTGTGGTAGTTTATTTCACAAAGAACAACAACATTTCCATTAATCCGGACACCTGAGATCACATGGAATGAAAATGACAATTAATGAGTGCACATTCACATTAGTAATAGAAGATTATGTTGTAATAAATAACACCAAATCGGTGTGAAATAGAACCAGGCAATTAGGAATTTTAAATTCCTGTTACACCAACCACATCGTACAAATGGAAGTCATATTGTCTAAAAATGACATGGCATTGTATTCAAAAATATTGTATAAACAAGACGTTGGAATAAATTATTATAATCTGCCACGAACAGTATATAACAAGCCAAGTTTGAAGCAAATCCATGAAGGTTATTTTGAATTATTTTCCTGAAATGTGTAACTTTCCCATAGAATGGTCCCATAGGCTTTATAAATGAAAGAGAATTATATTTGTTGGTTTAGGGATATGGGATATTATTTCCACTCCAGAAGGTCATCTTGGCCTTAATTTGAAGCTAATAAACTGGGGAAGTTTTCTATATGGAATAGAAATGCCATGCCCTGTGCTCACATGGAACTGTTTGTGAAGAGGATTTGTCCATGAGAATGCTATTTTTTTTTTCTCAATTTATTTAAATCTCATACTCGAGTCAAAACTTTACAGCTGTCAAAAGGTGGTTGGGGTGCACCCTTTAAAACAACTTGATCTCATCTCAAATCAGAGCGCCGCTCTACAGGTGTGGCCCACAATACGAAGCTCAATGGAAAAATACTGAGTGTTACCAGCGGTCCCTTACGTTTACTATGAGAAACGACTCCTTCTACATGTGCTCACTACAGAAATATAATCAAAACATACAAATCGAGCAAAAATGTTTGAAATCTTATCCTAAGAAAAACAAGACTTTTACAGGCAGTTATCACAACCAAGAAATGACCATCTGATTGAAAATTGTATTAAGGCATACAAAGGGGAAATAATATCCAATGTATATAAATGCATCAATAATCTGAACAGCTCCTCTAAATAAAAGTAAGTGAGAAAGAGAAGGTAAGTGTGTTTTGACAGATGTGGAACTGGAAGGTCTATGTACTTAATTATGGAGGAGACCGAAATCACATGTTTGGACGAAGTTCTGTTGGAAGAATGTGTCAAAGTGCTCACAATTCACAGGGAAATACTGACTGCTGGAGGAACTGTGGTTGCAGCTCATCACTAGCATGTGTTTGGGACGGCCCTGTTGCTCAGAAATACTGGACTGAGGTTAACAAAGCACTGTCTTTGGCATCCACAGCCCACTGGACTTTTTGGGCCTCAAAACTCCTGTCATGAACACAATAAATGAATATTTGTGGAATATACTCTTGGTGGCAGGAAATAAAGCGAAAAATGGAAGGAATTACGTTTGGACTTAATTTGAAAATGGACAATTTCATTAGACTTTGGACTAAATGGGACGTATATGTTAAATTGGTTGTGCTGTAATTTTGTCTTTTTGTTGTCTGCTCTCTGGTTCTGTGTTTTGTATGTGTTAAAAAAAAAAAAGATAGATAGATAGATCGATCGATAGAAAAAAGAAAAGAACAGAATAGAATGCTGTAAGTGCAGAACAACACCTTGCGTGAAACCGCTCTAAATATTCTACAAGTTCTCAACACATATTTTAAACATACACAGAACATTATGGCTATTGGTCAAAAGCAAAGTGAATTTAGCCAATATTTGCTTTTCAGTAACATTGTTGGCAAACAAACACCTCAGGTTTGATGATGAACTTGTTCTCAATTGTACATTGAATTTTGAATTTTAACAAAACATAAAACATTTACAGTACAGTAAACAGTACAGAATATAAGCGAAGAAAGACACATACATATGACATGTCCAAAAAGGAGTGGGAAGGAGTTTTAACTCATTTAATCCCCAGCTCATTTTTATTATTCACATCAATCACTTTATTTTATATAGTGTGTAAAACACTGATATTGTTGCTTTCACTATTCCATTTTTAATTTTTTGGTCATATTTTTTGGTTTTGTTATATAGAGATTAACACACTAGTGTTATTATTATTTATTTATTTTAACATTTGATTGTTGTTCTGTGTCGTAAATGCCTCTTTTATGCTTATATAGCTTTAACACGTGACATGCAGTTCATAGTCTTTTTCGGCCTGTAATACAACAAGTGGATAAAAACATTAATATGAGGAGAGGTTTGTAAGCCTCTCTCCCAGCGCAAATTACAAACACTGCAAATATTAATGTTTTGAAAAAGATTTTATTGGAACAATGCAATGCAATCAGGATGCCTTTTAATATTTTATACATTCTAAACTGAGTATTTTTTATTTTAAGTTTTGTTTTTAGGTGTATTTTTACAATGTGGACTGCAGGAAGAAGGGTTATGCAATGGCTAACAGGGATCCAAAACAAACAAATAAACAAAGTACAAACAAACTCACATATATACAAATACAACAGTAGCATCAACGTCTCACAATCTTAGAACTTTTCTAACAGAGCCCCACAGTTTGGTGAGCCACAGATTGACTCCTAAGTCAGACATGTACTGCAGTTCTGGAGTCAACATCCTCCTGCACAGCCCCTCGTATTGTTTATCGATGTTACTTTTCAGATTGTATCCGACTATTGACTTCTCTCCCACTGGTTGCCATGGCTGCAAATCTGCACTGTGGATGCTCGCAGCGTCGACCGAATGACCCCCTTCAATGCATGTTTCCATCATTTTAGCATTTTTCCTTCTAAGCTCAGCCACATCTTTAACCATTCGTTCTCTTCCATATAGTTCCACTTTGTGCCAGAAAGTCCTATTGAAATGTTGATATAGTTTCCAATCAATGCTGTTCCACTTTAAGGCTTTTTGCCTCAGTTCAGGAGTCAGTTTTGATACAGTAGATTCCTTGCGGGAATTGAGCTTGAAAAACACAATTTCATCCATGCTCCAGCAGAGGGCATCCTTGAGCAGTATAAGAGATTCCTCAAAGTGCTCTGTTAACATCACCAGGTCAAAACGCTTTGCAATTGCCTCAAAGTTTTGTTCCACCATTGGGCTGTCTTCATCAAGGTTATTATCATATCCAAAGTCGAAGAAAAGAAGATTTTTAAGATAGAAAGAGTACAATCCATTTGGTTTGTAATAGTAGTTTGGATCACGAAGGAATTCAGTCATTTTATCCTTGTCTCTGATCCACCAAGTCAGTGGAATCACATGACTAAAGTAATGGAAAGATGACTCAAAAAGTTCAGCTGGGTCTCGTAGGACGGTAAAGTAAACAGTGTCTTGAGGTAAAACTTGAGAAACTTCAGGGCCATTAAACCTCATATGATTACACATGATGTTGAAGCACAAGCCGGACTGGTATCCGTCCACATATGTGCGCTGGAAAGAAGATGGGTAGTAGAAATCGTTCCTGCTGTTGGGAAAGGCAAATTTGAGTCCATGCTTTTGTCCAAAACGAAAGAGGATGTTGATGATGGTGCTGCTGGCAGTTTTATGCGTCTTCATGAACATAACATCCACTTTGGGGACACAGCCATGAGAGTGCTGTGAAGTGTTTGGGGGCGTGTGCTGGAGCTGCACAGGGGCACAGGAGTGAGGCACAGGGAAACTGGAAACAGAGAGTTCAGTGTGAGCTGCAATAACATTTTACACTAACCATAAGCAAACATGACAATATATAGAGAAGAGAAATCCTCACAATGACGAAAAATAAATTCAATCTTGTACAACGTCTGTCAAGTCATTTAAAACAGCGAAACAAAACATAAAACCTAGATTGTGTTCATCGTGCAAAAGTGAAATTTTATATACTAATAAGTAATAAGTAAGAAGAAAAAATAAAATTGTTTTCTGATTAATAAAGAATTCTAAACATAATTAAGAGGTTAACATAACAATAATGATTATAAAATACTTTACATAAGCAATTCAAATTCAATTCCCTATTAGAATTTACAAAATCTAGTTCCGACCTCTTTTCTAAAAATTCCTGGGGACCCCCTCAGAATCTTTGGGGACTAAATTTGGGTCCTGACCCCCAGGCTTGGAATGACTGCTGTAGATGATCAGTGTGAAAGGACAATGTTTGATCCAAAGTTTTTTCAGTGACATAAAAAGAAGAAGAACTCAACATCAATTGCTGAAACCATTTTATGGCTGCTATCACTACATTGTCAGATTACTGTCTGTTCCAATACTGATACTAACCTACTGTACTTCAACTAACACTTCAGCTGTGCATCTACTGCGACCGATGAATAATTTGTTCACTCGCAATTGTTCTGTCCGACATTGGGAGGCAGATCATTTGTATGTTCTTGTTACTCATTTACAGAGCAGACAGTCATGATCTTTGTATCTATTTTAAGTTCCTGTTCACTCAAGTCAGTGTGTCAGGTGATGGTTTCTCACATATACACACCTTGTGCTGACCGATCAAAGAGTGAGCCACAGGAGAAATACACAGCACAATAAAAACTGATATGTTAACAAAGGTCACAGAATAAACTGTTGTTGTTGTCTTCATGTTGATTAAAACAGAGAATAGATTCATTTTTGTACTAACCATATGCAGACATGTTAATAGAGCAGCGTTTTTCGACCTGTTTTGAGTCGTGGCACACCTTTTTGCTTCAAAAACAAGTCATAGCACACCACCTTCTAAAAATGCGATGTATCATGTGGTGAATAATGGCCGTGTCAATATATTGTTCTTTAAATTTGACAATGGTTATTGTTTTGCTTTCTTTTTTGCCACAGAGGTATTGTCACTTCAAAATGGTTAGATATTCAATGAAATCTATTAGAATTTGAACAGAAATTATTTCAAGGCAAACCTGGTAATATCTTAAGGCACAATAGTGTTCACAATGGCTGAAAATCATGGATATGGAACTTTCCCTTTTTGAATAATAAAGTCTACCTCGATCTTGTCTGAGTATTACAAAGAATGATGATCTGTCAAGTTATGAAAACAACAGTGTGTTTATGGAGCAAAAGTTAAATTTATATTTATAAGTAACTCATCACGTTGAAGTAATATAAACGTGTCACTCTATGACATCGTTGTGTAAAATATATAGCAGTGAAAAAAGAAAAAAATCTGTAACTGTTTTTACGAAGACTAAAACTATGGCTGCTACTGCCATTTGTGCAAAGAATACTACATATGGGCATTATTGCAGTACAATTTACGCACTTTGAATTTTCTTCGAGATCAATAAAAAATCTATCTACCAGCTGTGGGCGAAGTATTCAGTTTTGTTACTTAAAGTCCGGATGACAGGTTTTTATTTTATAAATGTTGACTTTATTTGATAAAAATAAATTGATGACACCACACTAAATTCCACTCATTCCATCCAAAGGTTATGCATAATGTACTCAAAATAAACAACTTTTTTTTGACTTTTTAAACAGTAATTCAACAAAATGCTCACATATACTTTAATTGTAAATATTACCTAGCTAGCTAGTTAAATGAGTAGTCCAACCTGTCAAAGCACTTTAAGTAAAGTTCACATACATGTGCAATAACTCATGTAAAAGTATCTCTTCACTTGTAAAGGTTTTGAAGTACACGTTTAATTTAAATGTATTTCACACAGATTTTGAGAAATACTAAAGTGATAAATATGTCCTGATTTTGATAAATAAATGTGCAGATCTTTGGTCAACAAAAGTAAATTTTATGAACGTATTATGTTGGCTCAAAGTTGAGGCTTGAAGGATTCTATTTTTCTATTTTCTATACTTCCAAGACTGCTACTTAATGTAACTATATAACTATAACTACTATATATATATATATATATATATATATATATATATATATATATATATATATATATATATATATATATATATATAGTATATATATCCTGGATAGTGAGCGTGAGAGCCACTATCCAGGATGAAACATCCAAGATCCACAAGTACATCAAGGATAAGGCCCCAGATGATGATGTGCTCAGTGAATGTCTCAGGCAATGGGGAACAGAAGGTGAGGTGCCGGAGGAGGGACCATCATGGGAGGACAAGCCCTCTACATGGGATGTACCACCGAACATAACTGAAGTGGCTGATATCAAGAAATCCTACCAGTGGCTAGAGCGGGCCGGACTAAAGGACAGCACAGAGGCACTCATCATGGCTGCACAGGAACAGGCCCTGAGCACCAGAGCGATAGAGGCCCAGATCTACCACACCAGACAAGACCCACGGTGTAGGCTGTGCAAAGAAGCTCCTGAGACAGTCCAACACATAACTGCAGGGTGTAAGATGCTGGCAGGGAAAGCATACATGGAACGCCACAACCAAGTGGCTGGTATAGTGTACAGAAACATCTGAGCGGAGTACGGACTGGAAACCCCAAGGTCAAAGTGGGAAACACCTCCAAAGGTGGTAGAGAATGACCGAGCGAAGATCCTGTGGGACTTCCAGATACAGACTGACAGAATGGTAATGGCAAACCAACCAGACATCGTGGTGGTGGATAAAGAGCAGAGGAAGGCCGTTGTGGTTGATGTGGCGATACCAAGTGATGGCAACATCAGGAGAAAGGAACATGAGAAACTGGAGAAATACCAAGGGCTCAGAGAAGAGCTGGAGAAGGCCTGGAAGGTGAAGGCCAAGGTGGTGCCCGTGGTGATCGGAGCACTTGGGGCAGTGACCCCCAAACTGGAGGAGTGGTTACAACAGATCCCTGGAGGAACATCAGACATCTCAGTCCAGAAGAGCGCAGTGCTAGGAACAGCTAAGATACTGCGCCGAACCCTCAAGCTCCCTGGCCTCTGGTAGAGGACCCGAGCTCAGAGATGGATGTGACCACCCGCGGAGGGTGAGCAGGGAATTTTTTTATATGAAAAATGTACACATTTTGTTTTGTAAATTGGTTTAGAGTCTGCATAAAATGTAACGTGCACGTTTTTGAGTGACATTCTTATGTAACATCATTTGCAAAACATGAAATATGTACATTGACGTTGACGAACTCATGCAGCATAATTTCCAAACATCTAAAATGTGTATGTTTACACAGATGTACTTGTTGAACATATTTTGACAACAAAAACGTACAATAGCTACGTAAATTGAAAAAAATTGACAAAAGCATAAATTATGTACATATTTTTCTGGGGACTGGGCTGATATTCAGCTGCGCCACATACCGTTGTTGTTGCGAGTCTGATATTGCTACCAATCAATAATTTGCCAACAGATAATAATCCTGTTCAACATTAGGAGCCAAACTAATCCTGGAGCTCTTGTTACTCATTGATAGAGCAGACAGTGAAGATGGGACAGTGTGTCATGTGGTGAGGTCCCGGGTGTCTCTTACTCGTTGAGGCTGGGGTGCAGGTGGACCGAGCAGAGGCAGTAGAACACAGTGGCTGCGGGGATGATACAAAGAGCGCTCGCACATTTCAGATTGACTTTCAGCTGGAGCATGATGCAGACAGACTCCCAGTGTTTCTGATGGGATGAAGACCACAGTGAGAAAACAAACAAATGCACCTCTAACTGTTGACCTTTAAATGTTTTGTAGTAGGAACTTTTTTAAATGAAGAAGTTAGTAGTTAAGACATATTAATCATACATATTAATCATACAAGTTTAGATGTTAGGATTTTCTATTTTAAAATTACGCAACTCTTTGTCAATTACAATATAGAAACAGGATAGTATCTAAAAGACATTCAAAGAAAACAGAGGTAGCCGTACTCACCTATCTGTGTTGGGCTCAAACTGCCATTCAGTATTCTCATATCTTATCTTTTTATTACCCGATGTACTTTGTTGCGTAGATGACACCAGGTTGTTCTTCCCACCAATGTGCCGTGGTGGTGTGTAATGGTCTGGCGTTACAATTAAGCATTTATAACTGTTCTTTTCGATGGCAGATCATTACCTAAACAGAATGACCTCAGTTTCTTTGCTAGGGAACACATTTGCTTTGGAGGCAATAAATCGCCAAAGCAAACAAACGTGAACGAGACATGTCTGCGCTGATGTATGTTTTTGAAATGTCCCTGCACCTGATGAGTGAACATCGCTCAGTTATTGGAAAAAGAGGATGATTTTATTTGAAATTCATTTGTCATAATGTATCTCATGTCTTGTGACATAATTGATTGAGAATGACTCTAGATTCTAGCCAACCGGTCGACTCAATTGACTTAAAGCGAAACAAAAAGTTGGCGTTGTTTTTGTGGCAATGGAGGTCAAGGAGGACAAACCAGCAAACTGGATTTCATTTGTTGAATTGTAGAGACTGCTGGACAAGACAGTGTGATTATATTTGCTAGTACATTTTAATGATTTACGGTAAATTATCTCTCAAGGGGAGATGCAGTAATTACAAATGTGCAAATGATCCCATAATAGACAATCCTCCAAATCGAACTGGAGTAGATGTAGCTGAGCAAATGTAATGCGATGTTGGTGTAGAAAGAACAAACAAGCTGTTTCTGGTTGAAGGCACAGCAGTGATGACAGAATGTTTACCCATCTTGAGCATGAAAGACTTCTCTGACTTTGCTGAAGATTTAGAAGTTAGACAACCATGTCCACACACACTCACAAACAGACAAAACACTGTCTGACTCAATCCTCATCTCCCCTGTCTCCAGTTCTGGCACTCTCCCCCTTAATTAGTTTCACCAGCATGTTCCTCCCATCTTTCTTTTACAAATTTCTATTCCATTGTCTAGTTGCCTGTCCGCCTTTCATTTTTAGTTTTGGGGAAAATAGATTTCCCTGAGACATGTACTAAAGAAGCGCTGGATTTTTTGAATTTTACAGGATGTGAGAGGCACTTTGGACAGCTCTGATGCACAGTTTAGACTTTCTGCTCAATTATAGAGTCAAATTCAATGCCTCCATTTAACATCTTAGGCATTAGTTATAATGTAAAATGGGAGTATATTTTGTATGTATTATGCATATACAGCTGCACAAAGCACATCTCACAACCATTAAAGAATATGTTATTTGACAACTACAAATACATAACTGGTGCCATATCAGGTGAAGATACCCGCAGATGGCAGCAGACGGCAGCTTTCTCCAGCTCGTTAGGGGTGCTTTCTCAGTTTGTGGTTTTAATTACTTTTAAATGTTGAACTTAGATTTAGTGATAATAAAATATTTATATTAATGTCATAATCGACGCACTGATCACCTGGCCTAATATTCAACACCATACAGGTACACAGCTGCCTGTGTTAATAATGCAGGGGAAACACCCATTAGACACATTTCTCTTTCCTCTTGGCAGGGGTTTTGGCATAAGTTTTTAATGTCACATCAAACTGACTTTTTAATATTTCAACAGGTGTTGTCTGTGGATGGCACATTCCCACTGAGATCGCTGCAGTCTTGTTGTCATGTTTACAGGACAAGACAGTTGACAATACTTTACTTCATATTTATGTGTCTTTCCATCTTTTTAGTGATGTTTAAAAAGGCTTATTTCAAGTGCAGTGCAATGACAGATTTTACCTTTGGGACAAATTGGAATTGGAAGTCATTTTTACACTTGTGAGGTGGCACGGAGGTGACAAGTGCAACAACAGTGTAACTTATTTCAGCCATAAATACAGATAACTTTAAAAGAGAAGCAGGGAATATGTTTGTCAAATTCAGAAAAGATGAGATACCATCACCTTATGTCGGCCCAAAACATATAAGAAGCAGCAGGTCCAGCCAGGGAAGGGCATCTAACATAATAGATACCATGGCAGATAATGTGTTGTGGTGACCTCAGAATGAAACAGCCAAATGGAAAGTTAAAAATTCACCAATGTTCTTTATCAAATCCATTATTATGAGTCATTATCTTGGTCGTGACATCAGAATCTCAGCACCAAACTGAAAGTTAAAATTTAACCAAATGTTCTTTATGAAATCCATTATCATTAATCATTATCTTGTGATGAGTATTGGCTCTTTCACGGTGGTAAAGGCCCAAATGGTCAGAGCGAGCCGTGCTATTCCCAATTTAATGATCCTTTATAATTTGAATGAACACTGAATAATACATCCCAATTGAGGCCGAATAATTCCTTACATTTCTATGCATAACTGTCATAGTGAAGGCGGTGTCATTATGCACTACATCAGGACATCTGGGCTGACAAGGAGAGTCCCGCACCGCCATTATCGAGCCAGTCAAGTGTGTAGTTTATGGGCCAAGTTGAGGAAGAATAAAGTTTGTGTCCTGTCAGCACCATTCTTGTCACCCTTTAGTGGGGGTCAGGGCAGCAGTAAAGACACTTAAGCTGCCAATAAAACATATTGAATGGGGCGTTCTTGATAGAGAAGTGGCGGCAGGAGCGGCTCTAATTATTGCGGTGCCAACGACGAGGGAGCCTGAGCCCGAAGCTATAGGGCTCCTGTGGGACTGACAGGAGGAAGAGCAGCCTTGCCTTCATTACCATCGGAGGGGTAGAGGAGAGAAATTCTGATCTAAGACAAAAGCACTACAATACAATCACTCCGACAGAGGGGGCACAGCAGCCTCTTAATTAGAGCGGCAACACAGATTGTAATTGAAAGGATGACTCAGGTACAGCAATACCTTTGGGGTTTACAGCTTTAAGCTCCAGCTAAAGTCCTGACTAACAGTTCACTGCTCAGTCACTGCTGGAGACATTGTGGCTGTCAGGGATCGCTCATCATTATCAAGTGTTTTGGGACGGTTCATAAATATTGGACTGAGATTAATGCTAACTATTTTCTTCTTTCTTTTATTTTCTTTTATGTTTTTTTTTTAGGATTTCTTTGGCCTGAAGGCTTCATGACAGGGCAGTACAGTGTGAAATGGGGATGAGACCGGGGAATGACAGTAACATTAACATCCCTCTTCATTTTAAAAGTATGTATCTTGGACATGAAACTGCAATGGAAACAACAGATGGATACCTTCAGAATGTACTTTTGGCAGCAAGGAAGATATCACAAGAAAATGGATGACACAGAAAGTGTTGAGGACTGGACTGGATTTACAAATTGAGAAAAAACAAAACCTTTGCATTTAATTTGAAAAGTGACATATTTAACAATCACTGGTGTGAGTGGCACAAATATCCCAAACATTTGTTTTTGTAATTTCTCGAAATAAATATAAACATAAACCATTTTACCCATGAGGAACCCAGTCTTCTTCAGTATCCAACAGCTTTATCTTTAGGCTATCTTTATGTACATACACGTAACAGGTACAGTATGTTTAGTGGAACACATGTCATGCATATAATTAACAAAGGTCAAAGTGAAACCCCTTATCTCTCACCAATGTTTACATGCAGTCAGAAACAAAAGCAATAAACACCAACCTATAATCCCTGGTTGCTTGTATAGTTACTCCTTTATACTAAACCTAAACCTGCCCTTATGTGGTCTGTATGGTATGTATCTGGTTTACTTCACGCAGGAAGAGCAGTGCCAGCCGTGCCAGTGTACACCAATCATGTGTCAGTCGTGTTGGAAACCAGTCTAAACGGGTCTCTGTGTCTTGGATTCTTTGTTTAAGCCCTAGGTGTGCGTGCGTGTGCGTGAAGCCAAGCATAAAAGCATAAATACAGAAAAAATTGTTTCCACTTTCCACCATGTAAAGGCAAATAAAGATTTTATTTATTTGGCGGCTGCACACTCAGTACAAAGACAACGGATGATCCATTGAATTTCTTGCCATGGGCCTGAAATAGCTTATGCAGACTAATTTAGTATTTTATAAAAGCTTTATGCAGCAGCAAGTGAATCACTGCGGACATGGTATTGAAAATGATTGCCAAGTTGGCAGTAAATGTAGGATTTGGAATCAAAAAGCAAATGTTTGAGTGGAAATTGATACTCACCTGATTAGTGAGACTGGCAGTGGGTAAATGAGGCTGGGCACAGGAACCTGGAGGATAAAATCAGTCTAGAACTGAGACATAATACAACATCTACAACTTCACTAGAAACTACTGTTGGAAGTGCTACTTCTTAAACTACTCCCATTATTAGTGTGTAGCTGTCAGGTACTGAGAATACACTTGAATTAATGTACAACTTTAAAAATGCAAACTTTCAAAAATATTTTGAAACCGAAGAATTTTCATGAATTTAATAGTTTATGGTTTAATAAAAGCTTAATACAAGTTCATACAAATACAAAACACACACATACGCTTTCCACACGCACATTTAAATAATGTTTATGTGGTTGGCTTTCATTTTTACTGTTGATGGACTGTGCATATATTGCTTTGTCTGGAACTGTGGCTGAAATCAGAGTTGCACACATCATAATGCTGAGTGAAATGTAGATTGTTATTATTAATACCGTTTACTTACCTTTACTAATTTCATTTTGTTTGTAAGCCTCCATAACAATAACAATAACAATGCATCTGGTCCGTCCGATGTAATCGCTTTCGCCATTTCAAATAAATAAATAGATAAATACACACACACAAATACATGTTCTACAGTATGACATTAAACTTGTCTATCTCCATGGAGACAAGTAGTTAACACAACCCGCTCACAATACACACACGCATTTTTTTCATGTCATTTTGAGCAGTAAATCACCTGTAATTGAATAAATGCAAGATAAGTTCAACGCCAGACGTCGACAAACAAGTAACGGACCCCGCCATCAGAAAAGTTACACATTGCGCCTTTAAAAGCATCCATCTTTATTTCACTAAATGCATGGGCGTGTGGAGTCTGTTTTTCCACTCTGGGATATCATGATTTTTCACATCACTGCATCACGATCCATCACCGTAGCGGCGTGTGGATGCACATGTTTCACACAGATACAGCCGGGGGCGCTATAGTCTAACACCATGAGCCTGTATATTTATGATGATGACACATGCGTTCATAAATTAGGTAAAACTTTACTGACAGCGCAAACAGAAATTGAGCGATTCATCAATTCCGCCGTGGTAAGTGCATCCATTCATTTCAGGCCCGCCACCGGAGAGACCTGCCACAGCTGACAAAGGATTGTGGGAAAATAGTGTGGGGATAAAATGAATTTCTAAACGCAGGTGTGGAAACCGTGAAGTAGTTCCATGTCGAGAAATTCTCCTTGAAAGGCATAGGACAATTTCAACTCAATTTAGATTTCCCATTATGTTGTAATTGCATGGTAATATGAGAAAACGATTCAATTCAAACTTTAAAATTAATTCATATGAAAAAATGATAGGGTGCACTTAGCTGAGGAGCAGTCTGGTCCTTTAAAAGACTGTAATTTCAGAGCAATTTCAAAAAGAAAATTTGATACGTTTGCTGGATATGACAAAAAAAAACACCAGGTTTCACAAACTTCTCACAAACTGATTCATGAGCAGAGAGCGGTAAATAGGTTTGGGTAACTTTGAGTTCAGACTTGTTTTCTGCTGCTTGTTAAAAGTAGGAGAGCTGGTATCTTCTGTGCGCATTCACACACACCTGGGAACAGCATTCTCAACTATGTGGCAGCTCTGGACAATCACAGCAATAGCAAGTCTGACGCATTCCAAGTTTTGTTGAGATTGTAATTATTCTCCTCAGACAGTGACTGTAAGTATTTGTGATCAGTCTCTTTTCTTTTGTCTCCAGCCCTCAGTGGGATTCTTGGTATTCAACAATAGATGACAGCGTAAATCGAAGAAGAGAATGCTCTGTAAAAGCATATTTGTCAATGCCAAGCTGAGGAGAAGTAGCATATAGTACATTTTTTCACTTTCTAAACTGAATGATCCAAACCAACTTCTGAATAAGTTGAAACTGTAAAAAAATAATAAAACTGAGAAAGGTTCTATCTGTTGTTGACCTTTGGATTGGGTTGTGAAGGCAAAGTTTTCTCTTTTTTTCTTCTCTGACATTGCACCTTTATTATTGGAATTTATATTTTATTTCTTTTCTGACTGAGATTTTGAATGTTTTTAGCTGCGTCCTGAAGTTGTTGTACACTCTTCTGCCGCCAGATGTCCCCACAACTCCACAGGTTTTACAAGCTCCACCTGCAGCTGCAGATTGGACAGGCCCAGTAAGCAACGGCATCTTCCATCCTCATGTGACCCACAGTGACCCGTGTCATGACTCTGGGCTAAATATAGACCCCCCCCCCAATGTGAGGAGTGCAAGGTGAATTGATTGTAGCCACATGAGGCAACCCTTAGCTTCACTGGATGACATGGGCAACAAACAAAAACATGTGTTGATCACAACTAAGTGCAAAATCTATGTTTTTTCTTCAGTGTCATTTGAAGGTGGCGTTGAACTTTGTTAATTTAAATCTTAACTGAAATTTTTAAATAATATGGGCAAACAACTCATTCTAAGACACTAATACATTGTACCATGATTAACTGTTTTCTTAAACAGAATATAACAAAATAAGTTAGCTTTTATGGGCCTAGCATTATCTTTCACTTTGTATAATAATAATAATAATAATAATAATTACACTCCGAGTCTAAATGGAATTCCCATTTCTGTTAGACCACCACCATAAAACAATATTAAAGGACACATATTCTGCTACAGGGACTTTTTTGAGCTTTTAACCATGTTCTGACAATGTTCCGTCATTAAAATCATACCTGAAGTTGCATTCGGTTGCATTCATGCTGTTTTGAGGAATGTTTATTAGAAAATCCTCCCCCCTCCGAGCGTCAAAAACACTTCCTGCTGAACTACTTGCTCTGGGACATATTTTCAGATCATCTACATCACTTATCCGAGAATCTTTTGCTATTTTATTCCTTAAATCGTTTCCAAACTCATTCTGAGCATTTCTTCCATCTAAACACGATAACTGCTTAGCACTAAAGATAATATAGTGTGAATATATGTGTTTGGCACCATCTACTGGCTTCATGCACAAAGTAAGCCTCTTTCCAGACGGCTAACAATTTTTTTTTTATAATTTCATAGTAAACAATCATGGACTCAATAAGATCTTAATGAAACGTACCAAAGGATTTTTTAATATTTAATACTAAAACTGATTTATTGAAGTAAAAAAAAAAAAGGCAAAATTTGAAATTTTAGATTTCAGTCAAATCTAGTTTACTCAAAAACTAAGTTGTCCAAAATCCCCTCTGTAAAGTTTTTTGTGACTAATGTATGTGCAAAATGAACTAAGAAAGTTAAACCTGGTTGTGTCCAATATGTCCCAAATATGTGTAATTTTGGCCATTTTTACACATGAAATGCCTTATTTCTACATGAAAACATGATATGGTGAATAAGTTGCAATATATATATATATATATATATATATATATATATATATATATATATTAATGTGAGTAAACTACAGGAGAAGTTTCAAATGTATGTCTTTAAATTTAACACTTTTTCCTATTCACCTGTAGTGTCTCACCTTAAATGCTTAATCTTCCGAATAAAACATAAACTTCTTCAGTAGTGTATAGAATGAAGAAGGAGCTCCCCTGTGAGTTGTAGATGTTGTGTATCGCCGGTCCCCTGTGGAGCGTGTCTGCAGCATTAGTCAGTGAGAGCTTATGTAACGAGGTGTTCTTAATTGCCAAACTCAGTTGGGAGTCTTTCTGTCGACATCCCATGTGGCCCTGATTATCAGGCTCCTTCGAGTTTTCTTTTCTGACCTGCCACTCCGTCCCAGTCATCGCTCTCGCTGTCAGCAGCCCCTGCCTGTGGACACTGTTGGGAGTGAATTTCCCCAGTGTGGTTCATTTGGGGGAGAATTAAAAGCTTAGCTACTTCTTTGAGACAGACACAGTACTGTTCTGTCGGGCAGATGTTGAGATTGTCTGGAGATATTTTGAAGTCAAGCCAGAGAAATATAACTTGAGCCTGGATAAAAATTGGATTACGAGCGTGGAGGATGAGAAGAAGACAGTGGCCTCTGGGTGCAGCTGTCAAAAGGACCTTTAAAAAGAATAGTCAAGAATAGTTTTGCCTCGATTTGTTCCAACAGACATGTCACTGCTTGATTCCCAAATTTAAAACGGTCAAAATGTAAAAGAAGCAGTCATATGTAAGGCTCCAATATTTCAGCTGGGTTCACCACTATTTTAGATCGTTTTCTTTTTAATTCTCTAATTTTCTAAAACTAAAATAAATACATAAAATAACTGTAATAATAATTTTAAGGCCAAAGAGAACCCTCAACAATAAGGTGTCCAAAAATCAACTTTGTATTGTACGAAAGTTTTGGATGAAAATGTGACGTGTCTTTATCGTCTACGTTGGTTCATGTTCAAGTCTTCAGTCAGTACCATTTAGTGCTCACTTTGCACACTGCAAATAGATGCTGTAATAATGTCTAGTGAGTCTGAACTTAAAGTGAAACATTTAAAAGTTGTATTTTAATAACTGTTAAGGCAATGGTTGATTGTTGCAAACAGAAGTTACATTAAATATTGAAGTAGCATTTCTTCTGCTGAAATTCCCGTGATCAGGTAATTAGCTTTATGTGTATTTCCATAATTACACATCACCTGTTCACAGGGGAGACATCTGGACCCTCAATTCCACAGAAGTCAAGTAGCTTTCTGAATTTCTGAATCAGCCCATTTCTTTTTGTGCAACTCAAAATTGCATCTGCATCATAAAGATGGGACATCACATTTTCACAGAACATTGTGATAAATGCAGAAGAAAGGAAGGATATATCATTGGATTACAGAGAACACAATCTAAATTAAATGTTACAGTATGTGCATATCTTAAATCTCAGTTATTTGTCAGAATAGAAAGATTCTGATTCTGAACCCCAAAATCCCCCTCCAAAGTAATGACAATGTAAGTTAGAAAATACCGTTTTTACACGGCAAAAGACAAAAATGCAAATACAAATAAGGTAAATGAGCTCATTGTTTTGTTTTTTACATCTGTCTTATTCGAAGAAAATCACAAATTAACAAATAAAACACAGCTCGTTTGGCCAGGGTCAGTGTACAACGTAATTTTTGCTTATTCAAGTTGCCAATTATATCTAGTTTTTTTTTTGAAGGCCAGCAATCTTTGTTTAGGCTCAGCAGCTTCCAGCTTCTGTTTTTCCATTCTGAACTCGTTTAAGCAAAAATGAATCATGCTTTGTAGTTTGTGCATGGATTAGGTCTACGCATTATTAACTCGTTATTCATTAATTGTTTAGTTAATTGATTTATTTGATAGGGACAGTTAATATATCACACTACAACATTGGGCTAATTTGCAATGTCTGTCCCTGGAAAGGCTTTTACAGAATGAAGTTAACATTATCCATTTGACACTATACAAAAGCAAACATTTCGTTTTGTCATCTATTTAAAATCCACTTGAGTTCATGTTTAAAACCACCCCAGTCCAGTTTCAGCTCAGGACTTGAGGAGATCCAAAGCCCTAGACAGAGAATGCATTTCTGCCTGAAGGATGTTTTTGTCAGGGGCACTTCACGTTCCCATTAAGTCTCCTTGTGTGATGGAGGCACTGCTCGGCACGATACACCTCGACTGTGCAAACGCGATTACATCCATTTAAAATCTTCACAACAGTCAAAAACAAAATTGTCGGTCAAAACACATTCAATTATGATAGTTCAGTCCATCTTGTGCTGACCATTATTACAACGGGGATGAAATATGTTTTATCTTTGGCCTGATTGCACCAAGATGTTTTTAAGAAATGTTATGCGTGACAATGCATGGTTTCACAAGAGTTTAAAAGCATCCAATTAGCACGAGGTTAACTGGAAACATTTCAGCGAGAGAACGATAAAAAGTCAATGGAGGCAAAGGCAGATTATTATTAATGTTGCATGTTTTTGATGCTCCAAGATCTTATGCCCCCGAGCTGCATTACATTAAAAATAAATTGTGTACTGGAAATCATGACTGGGGTTTATAATTAGCTCTGTTTAACTGATTGTTGCATGATAATAAAAATGGTATTATTAAGCTGTTGCTATTAAAGCAATTCTGCACACAGTACTCTCAATCCCGTTCAGGTGAAGTTCAGACATCCTGGCCTTTCCGAGCTTCTGGTTTCGGAGAGCTTCACACCTGTTTGTCGCTGTCTTTTAATTGTTTTCTCTCTCCTCTCCATCCCCGCACCTCTCAATCACTGCCCCACACTACATCTACTTTAGACAATTAGCGGCGACTGCAGCGACTTGAAGACTATCCCCTCGGACAGCCTCTGTAAAGCACACACTTTAGGTGTAGGTCAGACGCAGAGGGGAGGACAGTTCTGCAGGACGCACTACACACTCCTCTCTCTCACACACACAAGTCCAAATTATTGTGACAGAATCTACTACACTAATGAACTCCCAGACCCCAAACAAACAAGAACCCAGCCTTTTGTCTTTCTAAGATTAACTTTTAAATTAATATTATGTATTATGCATTCATCCACTGTATAGTTATGTGACATCTGTTGATATATTTTTTAAATATTTTAGACAATATTAAAACATATTTTAGATATTTTCATCCAAGATGAATCTGTTTTTGTGCGTAAATCGTCTGTCAGCGTGCTCTTACACCCGTGAAGAGCTCTTAAACATCAGAACTCTCACGGATCTATTTCCATTTTTTTCCAGCAGATTTAGCGCTAGTTTTGGCCAAGAGAGTGAGACGCCGCAGAAGAGGAAAGCGCGGGGGCTCTCGTTCGTCTTCGGAGACGCGGTGGGTGTACGCCCTTACCTGGGATTTTCCTCTCCAACGTCCGCTCACTCATCAACAAGACGGACAAATTGGCACTGCTGATGAGCAGAAACAGCGACTTTTCTTCGTCTTCTGTTTTGTGCTTCACCCTGGACTGTGCGCTGCATCTGGAGGGATTTCAGATTCTCCACGGCGACAGACAGAATGAAGAATCTCTCCAGTGGAAAAACAAATGGCGGAGTCACTGGACTTAAAGACTTCAGGCTTGTGGCACTGACGTCTGTAGTCATGAAGTCATTTGAGCGCCTGGTCCTGCACCTCTTCCGCCATGGACCCACTGCAGTTCTACTACAGAGTCAACAGATCTGTAGACCAGTGTTTTGGGTTTAAAAGCTACCAAGGCGCGCCACCTACCACTAAAATATTACCAAATCAGACCATTTAGTTAAAAAATATTATATATAATGACGCAAATAATTTCTGTGGCACTGTCTAGGTCTTTAAATTTGGCAATAGTGATGGTTTTGCGTTCTTTTTTGGTGAAAATGTTGCTCAGAACACTCCAAAAAGGTCTATTAGTTCATTAAATCCACATTTGTGAATCTGTTAACTCAAACTGGACATTTTCTCAAGGCACACCTGGCAAAACCTCAGTGTTCCCCGCACACTGTTTGAAAATCAAGGCTGTAGACGATGGCATCAACCTGGGCCTCCATTTCATCCCCCTGCATCTGGACTCCCCAGGAACCTACGCCAGGGTCCTGTTTGTGGACTTCAGCTCTGCATTCAGCACCATCCTACTTGCTCTGCTCCAGGACAAGCTCTCTCAGCTCACCGTGCCTGACTCCATCTGCAGGTGGATCACTGACTTCCTGATGGACCGGAGGCAGTGCATGCGGCTGGGGAAGAATGTCTCAGAGACTCGGACCATCGGCACAGGAACTCCACAGGGCTGTGTACTTTCTCCTCTGCTCTTCTCCCTGTGACACCAACTGCTGCACCTCCAGCCACGACTCTGTAAAACTGATCAAGTTTGTGGACGACACCAGCCACTTCACTCAAGACCTCAAGAAGGAGCCAACCATCAGCTCCATCAAGAAGGCCCATCAGAGGATGTAGTTCCTTCAGCAGCTGAGGAAAGCCAAGCTGATGGTGCAGATGATGGCCATCATCGAGTCCATCCTCACCTCCTCCATCACCGTGTGGTCCATTCTCACCTCCTCCATCACCGTGTGGTCCATCCTCACCTCCTCCATCACCGTGTGGTCCATCCTCACCTCCTCCATCACCGTGTGGTCCATCCTCACCTCCTCCATCACCGTGTGGTCCATCCTCACCTCCTCCATCACCGTGTGGTCCATCCTCACCTCCTCCATCACCGTGTGGTCCATCCTCACCTCCTCCATCACCGTGTGGTCCATCCTCACCTCCTCCATCACCGTGTGGTCCATCCTCACCTCCTCCATCACCATGTGGTACGCCACGCCACAGTGGAGCCACAGCCAGGGACAAACAGACTACAGAGCATTGTGTCTCTGCTGAGAAGGTGATCAGCTGCAGCCTTCCATCTGTCCAGGACCTGTACGTCTCCAGGACTCGGGGACGAGCAGGTCGGATCACAGCGGACCCTTCTCACCTGGACATGGACTATTTGAGCCCCTCCCCTCGGGTTGGAGGCTAAGGTTCATCCGGACCAGAACCTCCTGCCATGGGAACAGATTGAATCCCTCTGCTGTTGGACTCACGAACACTTTATAAGACCTGCCACTTTAACAATCATAGACTAAAAGCAGCCATCTATTTGCATCTATCTGCCAAATTTGCATTACTGTCTAGCTGACTGTACATTTTCTGTATATAGTCTGTCTAGTTTATTATATTTTATTTTAATCTTAATTTTATGCATGCCTTTTGCTACTATTTTATTCATGTTATATGTTGCACCTTACGCCAAAACAAGTTCCTATGTTTGTGAATTTTGTCCACTGACAAACCTATTCTGATACTGATTCTGACAAGGTGATTTTTGCCTGCCCCTTTATGTCACTGTTAATGTCATCACAGCCATGTGCTGCACTCCTGGACTATTCTAACAGCGCTCAGGCTCATCAACAGAAACTTGGGGAGAACTCTCACATGGGCCACTCGCTAATATTAATTAATAGGAAAAGGATCCAATTCTGGGTCCCAAAGACCCTAAGGCCTGGGACAACAGACCCCTTTGCTCCCCCCCGTCAACTCCCCTGACAAAGCAGCCTATTGATAGCTACCGTTCAGAAAAGCCAGCAACAGATTTTCTTTTTTTGTGCCCAAATGGCAACGTGACACTGCTGAATCCTAAGTGTACGGACAAATGAAAGACAAAAAAACAATACATTCCAAGCATTGCAATAACATCTCCATGGAGACAAGCAGATGGCAAACACTCCCCCAGAATTAAATACTTTAAGTTTATTCTTTTTTTGAAGGGACAATGCACAGAGACAATAATTTCACCAAGACACTGTACCAGATTGCTGCTAAATGAATAATTTCCATCTGTAGTCCTTGGTAACAAAGATAAATTAACATGAAAAGTAAAATCAAATATAGCCGCAAGCGGCAATGATCGGCCCTCGCCCGCACCACACCGCCGCCCCGCAACGCCAGAGGGGGGCGCTTACGCGCCCCAATTTCCCTCCTCATAAAATACCTGCTACCGAATCCGTGGCGCTACCGCGCCTCCTACTGCTCATATTTCACTGAAAATGTGTAAAAATTGGTCAAGGTTTGCGGCTGCGCCGCACAAAGACTGTAATACTTGTGCTAAAATCCTGGATAACTTTAGATGGCCCACTCCTCAGGATCATTTTCACCAAATTTCAGGATGGTCGGGCTCACGCCCGAGGAGGAGTTCGTTAAAGTACAAAGTTTCATTGGAGTGATTTTGCATTTTCCCCATAGGAATAACATGGGATTTTTCCGTCATTTTTACAAGTTTGGACAATATTTGCGGCTCCGCACGGAGACCATAATACCTATCAAATAATGTGGATAACTTTTGAAGTCCCACTCCTCAGGATGATTATCACCAAGTTTCAGGTTGATCGGGCTACGCCCGAGGAGGAGTTCGTTAAAGTACAAGAGTTTAATTTGAGAGATTTAGAGATTTTCCCATAGGAATAACATGGGGTTTTCTGTCTTTTCTAAATATTGGCAAAATTAGCGGCTTTGCATACAGAGACTTCAATAATACTTATCCCAGCGATTTGGATAACTTTTAGTGCCCCTCCTCAGAAAGATGTTCACCAAATTTGAGGTTAGTCGAGGCTTACGCCCAAGGAGGAGTTAGTTAAAATGCATAGGAAAAAAATATGCAAATTTGAGACATTTGACGATTTTCCATAGGAATAACATGGGGTGTTTTGGTCATTAGAATGCGGCCGCCCGTACAAAATATGATATGGGTCTCATTGGCTTTTTTGATCGGTAGCCAAAATGAAATTTTGTGCAAAATTTCAAAAAATTCTAAATAACTAAATTTTTGCTTCCCATATAAAAGTTTGCTTTGATCTGTGAGGGGGCGCTAACACGCCAAATTTAATTTTCCACCTCTAATAGGTTTCAGACAGTGAGTTTAACAACTCATTCAAATTTGATGGTCGGACTTTATATGTGCAAATGGGAGCAAAAGTTAAAATTTGAAAATTTCAGGAATTCTGGCCAAATTTTGTGGCCGCGCACAGAGACCGTAAAAGTTAGGTTCATGATTTGGATAACTTTTGATGCCACACTCCTCAACTTCATTTTCACCAAATTTCAGCTCGTTCGGTTAAGCGCCCTGGGAGGAGTTCGTAAAAGTGCAGTTTAAAAAAAAGCTGAGTCAGGTTTAGCGAATTTTCATCAATATGGCCGACAAATGGTTGGGCGGACGGCGTTACCGTAATAATATTTTGCTTCTCTTGGCACTATCTACCTCTCTGCCAAGTTTCATGACTCTGATAAAAATTTTTTTGGCACTTTCCTATCCCATAATGCATTTTTGTACACTTGGGGGCGCTGACGCGCCATATTTTTTGAATTTTGTAAATCGGAAATAGCCAGAATGTACAGAGAGCACGATTTTTAGAGGTGTGCAAATTTTCCTGAGACTTCGTCAATGTTCACTGGGTGAAAAATAGGGGTTGGTCCCAAGAAGAAGAATAAGAAGAATAATATTCGATCACGAAAACAATGTTTCCCCTTTTTAGTTCACAAACTATACATTTTCGGAAAAGCGCCGCAGCGCTTTCCTACGTTTTAGTATGGGTCCCTGGTCACTGGGAGACACTTCCGGGAGATTTTTAGTGGGCTCCGCCCACTTTCTGTTATTGCCCTATTTACAATAGTAATGTTCAATTTTACATTACATTGTTATATGCGGAGCGTGCATGAGTTGAGCGCGTTACTGGGCGACTCAGCGCCTGGCGCTTTGCGTGGGGATGGCGACAGCCGCGGCCGTCATCCCCATGCGCTCGTTAAATGCACTTTGCGCGCACTTTACGCGCAGGCTTAGCCCGTTTACAGCGATAATGTTCAATTTTCCCACTACTAATTGGTATGCGCGGGCGTGCATGGAGTTGAGAATGCGTTAGTGAGTGTTTGGAAGGCGAGGCGGCTTGTTCGATTTCGTGCGCCCCGTGCGCGCCGCGTGCCGTGCCATGCGGCACTCTGCAACTAATAGGCCTCTCGCCAGCTTGTGGCGCTCGGGCCTAATAATATTCGATCACGAAAACAATGTTTCCCCTTTTTAGTTCTACAACTATACATTTGGAAAGCGCATGCGCTTTCCTCACGTTTTGTTATGGGTCCCGGTCACTGGGAGACACTTTCGAGATTTTTAGTGGGCTCGCCCACTTTCTGTATATTGCCCTATTTACAATAGTAATGTTCAGTTTTTGCATTACATTGTTATATGCGCGGAGCGTGCTTGAGTTGAGAGCATTAGGTTGGCGACTCAGGCGCACACGGCGCTTTGCGTGGGGATGGCGCGGCATGGCGAAGCGCCGTGCGCGCACTTCGCCGCAGGCTTAGCCGTTTACAACGATAATGTTCAATTTTCCACTACTAATTGGTATGCGCGGGCGTGCATGAGTTGAGAATCGTTAGTGAGTGTTTGGAAGCGGGCGGCGCGCTCGATTCGTGCGCGCCCAAATGCGCGCACTTTCACAGCCGTGCTTCGCACGGCACTGCGAAACTAATAGGCCTCTCGCCAGCTTGTGGCGCTCGGGCCTAATTAATCAAAAATGCTGAATCTAAGTGGCAAACAATTGATGCTACTGTATCTACCCATTTAAAACCATTTACTGAAGTTTTTTTTTATGTTCCCACAATTTACATGGCACATTTACAAAAGAAAGAAAGAAAGAAAGAAAGAAAGAAAGAACTATATATTCTTTGATAAACATCTTCTTCCCACCAGTCACAACTTTACGCACTCTTGAGAACAGAAGGTTTCAGGAACAAACGCTGCATCATAAAGCCCTCTTAAACTAAAACCCAAAACTAGAGATGACACGCAGGCAGAAGTTTGTCCAGGAAGGCCTAACATAACACACATTATTTTGAAAGTGAAGGTACCATATGTGATAT
This sequence comes from Rhinogobius similis, assembly GCA_019453435.1. Classification (NCBI taxonomy): domain Eukaryota; kingdom Metazoa; phylum Chordata; class Actinopteri; order Gobiiformes; family Gobiidae; genus Rhinogobius; species Rhinogobius similis. Next base: position 23,182,008 of record CM033623.1, on the reverse strand, counting down.
ATATAATAGTGGAACCAAGGAGTCAGTACAAAACAATTTATCTTCATCTACATCTGAATCTTCTAAAACAAGGCTTTCTCTTAAATTGGCCTGAGGGATTGTTCTATGGGAATATCATTTGTAGAGTTAAATGACAATCAATAATAGATTAAGGAACAAATGAGCTTTCCAAATAACCAACAAGATGCACTTTCGGTAAAGAGGAACTGGCAATTACATCTGACATTGTTCAAGGACATTAGATGTGTACGGCTTGCAATAAAAATATACACCACAGAGAATTGCAACAAACTGTGCTGAATTAAGCTCCATTTACACTGAAGGACTGCATACAATATGTGTGGGGGTCAAGTCAGAAATCTGTCAAACCAGATCTGGCAACGCTGGTTTTAGCAGACCACCATGTAAAGCCTGGGTTTAGTGTTGAGTAGATGATTTGTCCAACACATCTGTTGTGTTGCCAGTTCACACTGCAATGTTCCAGGAATATTTAGACCAACAATCAAGTGAGCTGTACTTTTACAAATAGCATTTAGATTCTCTCATTCATCCCATTGACAGAAGATACTGTATGCTCAATAGTATGCAGAGACATTCTTTTATTCCAAAAATGCTCCTCCACATTTCGACTTGAGTGGCACTGAGTGGCAGAATTACAGGCCGCATAACAGATATAATGTGTTTACTGGCTTTTCTTATACCACATTTTTGTCTGTGGAGCTTTTGTTTTCCTCAAATAAATTTTATACGGCAAAACTGGAAGTATAGTTTCTCGTTGTTGCTGCAACTTTGGAGAGCTTAGTTAGTTTGCCTGTTGTTTATCTGGTTTTCTACAACTATTTACATGATTTTCTTTTTTTTTTTTTAGATATCAGGGACAAACTAAATTCTTGGCAGAATTGTAGACCTTTGTATTTGTTACCAGACATTTTCACATTTTAGTTGTGATTTCAGCTTTTATCTGAGAAAATTGACTCTTATCAGTTTTTGCCATTCAGGGCTAAAATTCAGAATGCTGTGATGTCATCTGCTTAATGTTTATAAGACTTGGAAGTTCTGATTTCTCTTCTGTTTAAACCAACATCAAAAGGTACTTGGACTATGGAATATGACTGAGAACTGCAGACTTTGGTATCAGAAGTCAAAAACCCTAAGGAATACTTATTTGTTGGTTTATTGGTTGTTGGTTATTTGTTTGTTAAACTACATACTACATACATATAAACTAACACTAAAAGTCCATGAGGAGTGACGAGGCAATCCTAAATCTCCATACTTATTTCACTCTGGTATTTTCATGTTTATAAATTTGAGAACTGTAAAATGTAGTTACACAAAATTCACATTCAAAGAACATTTGATTGTGGCACACACAGCAGCTCTTTTCTCTGGAGGCCGCTGTGATGAAAAGAGGAGAATTTCTGGCTGTGAAAAATCTGATGATGACGAGTTTACATCAGCCAAATTTGGGCTAAACAAACTGTACCCCTAACACCGCTCTGTCTTGTTACCATGGCAATGTGTTTGACTGGATTCATATCATTAAGACAGGAAATTAAGGTGTAAAAGATTATTAATTCCCATTAAATACCCTCCAATGTACAGATGCACAAAACTATGTCCTTTACTCAAATAACTTGTGCAAAAGCTTGAAATTCTTTCGTATTTGCAATTTTAATTGAGTGACCTATATCTTCTCTCTCATTTTGCCATTGTTGCAGGACACTTTTTCCTCACAGAGCCAGTGCACAGTGAGATTAAATGTAAAAACTACAGCCCATTTGTAAACTATGCATATTTTCCATGGATTATATGTTCAGCAAATTGAATCTGACATCTAGAACAATTTATAAAAAGCTTGAACAGTCCTCTTTTTTTGGAAGGTGTGTCACAGAGAGTAAAGCTATGCATCTGAGCGTAAAGCTTTGTGCAAATTGTTCTAAGGGCAGATTTTAATTAAAGTAAGTGCTAGCTAACTTCTGAGAGTCAAAGCAGGTAAAAGGTTATGTTTGTCTAATTGAATGATTTATTGTCTCGGACTGTGCCACAGCGCTATGGGCAAGAGAAAAAGCGAATGGCAAAACTCCTTTCTCTGTCTGTCTTTGGCTCTTGTGAAGTGTAATGGCATCTAAGGCGAGGACTGTGTAAAAGTTGTTAAAAAGAGGATCCAATAGTATGGTTCTGCCAGTGACTGCAATGTCGTTCCCCACATAAAGGTTACTCTGCTATATTAGACTTGAAATTGCATGGGGCCATAAATCTCCTGTGTTTGTCCTAATCATCACATTCAGACCCTTTTCTTATTTTATCTCTAAACCATCTTATAACTCAATAATTTTTGAGAGTCAAGAGGGCACTAGGACAACAACATTATACATTTATATTTAAAACTGACTCTGGGCTCAGAGGCTCGTGAAAAGTACTTAAACTGATTGCATTGAACATTACGATGGTGGGTTTGCATTAGGTGAGTGAGACATGTGACTGCTGTAAAGGCTTTAAAATAAACATGTTCTGTTTTTCAACAGAAATCAGGAGTCACGTGAAGGAGCAGATATTTGGTTTTCTAAAACTAATTTGTCACTTTCAGCAGAAATATTTGAATTTATGACAGCATTGCTTTATCTATTTTACAATAATTAATGTTTGTGTATCCAACTAAGGCAAGGCAAGGCAAGTTTATTTGTAGAGCACAATTCATTGACAAGGCAATTCAAATTGCATTAAAAAAAAACAACAACAACAACCCATAAAGACATACAGAATCATAAAAAACAAACAAAAACAAAACACTTTAAAAGAGAAGACTGCTGACAGATCTTTCTGTCATATGCACATCTAAACAAAACTGTTTAAACTTTATCAGAGTGGAAGCCTGTCTCACATCTTCAGGAAGACTGTTCCAGTTTTTAACTGCATAAAACTGAAACGCTGATTCCCCATGTTTAGTCCTGACTCTGGGCACCAGCAGGAGGCCTGTCCCTGAGGTCCTCAGAGTGCGAGATGGTTCAAATGGCTCTAACATGTCAGAGATGTACTTTGGTGCTTGGCCGTGGAGAGACTTGAACACAAGCAGAGCTGCTTTAAAGTCAATTCTCTGAGCCACAGAAGCCAGTGCAGAGACCTGAGCACAGGACTAATGTGATCGTACTTCTTGTGGTTCTAGTCAGAACCCGAGCAGCAGCGTTCAGGATGCACTGCAGCTCGTTTGGAGAGGCCAGTGAGCAGGCCGTTAGAGTAGTCTAACCTACTGGAGACAAATGCATGGATAAGTCTCACCAATTCTGGTTTAGACACTTTACCTTATATTTTGGCAATGTTTTTTAGATGGTAAAAACCTATTGATGTTATTGATTTGATGTGGCTGTCAAAGTTTAGATCTGAGTCCATTATTACCCCCAGATTTCTAACTTGATTTGTCGGTTTCAGAGCGAGAGACTGGAGGTGACTGCTAACACTGTTTCTCTGTTTCTGTGGCCCAAAGACGATGATTTCAGTCTTGTCTGAGTTTAGCTGGAGAAAATTGTTTTGCATCCACACGCTGATCTGTTGGATGCAGTGACAGAGTGAATCCACTGGTCCATATTCACCTGCCGTCAGTGAGACATAGATCTGAGTGTCGTCTGCATAGTTGTGATAAGACACATTTGTGCTGCGTATTAACGAACCTAACGGCAGCATGTAGAGGGTGAACAAAGGGTCCCAGGATTGACCCTTGGGGCACCCCACAGGTCAAGGCCATGCGGTCTGAGACACAGTTACCAATCTCAACAAAGTACTCCCTGTCTTCCAGGTAGGACCAATTTAGTGCAGTGCTAGTGATGCCCACCCAATCCTCTGGTCTCTGTAAGAGAATCCCATGATCGACTCAGATCTAACAGAATTAAGACTGAGGCTAAAAGAAAATTAAAAAACAACACAGAAATATGTAAGTATATGTTCCTATCTAGTATATTCAGCTCTCTATTGCTCTTTATGTCTGGACATACTTATCATATACAAATCAAGGAAATCTTATGTACATTTTTCTCATTTTTCAAACAAAAGTGTGAACATGTACTCAGGCATTTTTTTTCTTGTACTAAAGGTATTGCGATCTGGGATAAAAAGTAACTCCAAATGAAAACAGAAGCTGTGCGTTCTTCTCCCTGACTCCTGACACTCTGCTCTCCTGATGCCGTTGCTATTTTTGTAGCTCACACCAGCAGCAACAAACTAATGGCAGCGAAAGTTGAGCTGCACTGTCAGCTCTCCACTCGCTCTTGGAGGCATCTGTCCAACAATGACAACTATAGCACGCTGGGCACACATAATATGCCCTTCCACCCTGACACCGTTTGTATTATACGTAAAATACAGTAATAATATGTTTTTCTACTGACAGGGATGATTTTATTATGGATGAGGAACAGTTTGATTGACAACTCCTCTGTGAATTTTCTGTAAGGGCCAGACTTCACTCTGTGCTCACTCAATGTGCACTGACATTGTGCTCAATACAAACATTTCCCATTCTCAGTTTTGATCATTTTTAGGATGTTTGGCACACGCAATTTCACTATCCCTGGTTTGGACTTGGGCAGTTTCAAACTCCGGGCTGGGCCAAACTAGACCAGGGTTAGACTGGGCAGGGGTTAATCTGGTCTGCTAAACCTTGTTTGCATGCATTAGTGAACATTTGGTTTAACTTGGACTAGGCCATTATTTGGTTTTCCTGGCATGCATGTAAACATACTGAGTGATTCACAAGGGAGGATCAAAAATGCATGTTGTTTGTTTATAACTAAGTGGAGGACGTGTAGACTCCCATTAAAAACAACATCCCCAGAATACAGAGTCTCAAACATAAACTGAGTCGGTGTCTCTGCTGGTGCCTGCCCATACTCTTTTTGTAACAGGAAAAAACAATGATCAAACATGCCACACCATGAGGGGTTTGGGGCCAGCTGGAGTCAACTGGGTTCATATGATCAAAGACTGATGCAGACCAATTACTTTGCACCTAAAAGCCGTGTGGCTGCCTTTGTGGATGTCACACCAGGAGACGCCAACATGGCTGCCGAGAAACCGATGACTGTGGCCTGTAATTATTTCAGGTAAAAATTATTCTTCTCTTTTCACTTTCGCTTTGAGACAACAAGCTGAACATTCTTGTTCTCTTTGTTGCAGAAATCAGCAGGAGTCCTGCACATTTTTGATCATTTTCAGCCCAGCGTGTTACACAATACGTCTCTGTATTAATCATATTCATGGCCATTATGCATCACGTGTATATGTGAAAAATGATGCTCTATTGCTTCCCAGTGGGTGTTTTGTGATATAAAATGTCTCTATTATCTTAACAGGCTTGTGTTTGATGTTACATTCAAAAAAAAATTTTTTTTCTGTGATGGCAAGAAGAAGTTTATATTTTTGATGTTTTATATGAGCATGTCCAGGTTAAATGGAGAGTGCCATCTCAAGTCCACGTTGAGATGATAGAAAGCCTGTTTGCATCTTAGCCATGTCATGTGCCATGTTCCTGCAAACACTAACACTATTCATTTTTCATTCATTCATTTTCTACCGCTTATTCCCGTTCCCGGGGTCGCGGGTGACTGGAGCCTGTCCCAGTGACTTTGGGCCTTAGGCAGGGTACACCCTGGACAGTGGCCAACTCGTCGCAGGGCTGACACAGAGACATTCACTCTCACATTGATTCACTACGGGCAATTTAGAGTTTCCAATTAACCTGAACACAGTCATGTCTTTGGACGGTGGGAGGAAGCCGGAGAGAACCCACAGTAACATGGGGAAGACATGCATCCACCCAGAGAGATCGTGTGATGTTGGAGTGGTCCGGGATTCAAATCCATGATCTCCTTATTGACAGGCAGAAGCTCTAGCCTTAATACTAACACTAACACTATTTAAGGACAAATCGGGGAAAATAATTTGGTTGTGTAACTAATTCAACCAGGTAACCAACAATGTATCATAAGTACTACAGCAACATTTTTTATAATCCAATCCAATGACTGAGTTGCACTGGAGTGTGACTTATCTTTATGAATGGCTTTCTCGTTGCTGTGGCATATATGGCGTATATAGGAAACATCATTGTACAAACCTGGGGATCCTACACATTTGAGTGAGCAGCCCATATGAATTACTTATAGATAACTCAGTATGCTAATGCCACCTGAACTGACTTACAGTATGTAAAACATGTTGATATGGTTGGATTTACAAACGGAAGAAATACAAAAGTGAAGTCAAGGATACAAATTTAATTAAATATTCAACTGTAGCTTGTGGTTTTGACTAAGGTTAAAATTCAAACAGTACTGGAAAACCTTGACTTTAACTATTCGAGCATTAAAAAAAGAAGAAAATCAATATCAAACACATCATTTATTGTCAACGAGTATTGTAAGAACTGCTGCAAGGCAACACAGTCTGAAATTTCTGACAAAAGCCCCCCCTTTTGGACAGAAATATCTAGGTTGCATTATCTAAGTAGGAATGCTAGAAATTCTGCAATACATCTGAATTTACTGGACACAAGTCTATGTGGATTTAGTTGTATTTTAGTTGTATTTTAATGACTAAATAACTGATTCATGAAAATTGTACTAAATTGTGTTTTGAGAAATCATCAGGTCAAATACTTAACATCTCTTGTAGTAAAATCCAAATATTCAAAACCAAGACACACACATCCTGCACCTGCCTTGTTTACCAGGTCAATGCCGTTTTACAACATGACAAGGACACACACCTTCCACACTCACACTGACAGACAGAGCCGCAAATTGTCAGTCTGTGACACCAGCTCCAACGATCAATGCACTAAATTAAACAGCAATCCAGGGATTAGAGGCAGCTCATCGGACGCACCAATACGTTCACAAGCACTCACTAATTGAAGAAGCAAAATAACAAATCAGACTAGGATGCAATACCAGATCAAGAAATATCAGCCGTATCATCAAAGAGTGTGATGAACCTCCCGCTGTGATGATGGAATCTACTTGATTGAAGAATGGTGTCATAGCTGTGTTGTTGTTTGTTGAAATGCGTGGTAACAATAATAACAGAACCACTGATTTAGATTGGATTCATAATATTGAAAATCAAAGCATCTTATTGCCAACTCTGTCCTAACAAACGCTCATAGAAAAAATGAATAAATAACATTTTCTCGTTTTCTCAACAGTACATTTTCCTCCAATCCATCAACATCTAACAACCAATAACTCTCTAGAAATTGGAACTGAATATCATAAATTGCTTACTTTCTGCCGGACTGCAGGGGAGTCTAAGACCAGGCAGACAGCAAATAAAACAACCGTCACATTTTTTTGAAGATCCAATCACAGTCGCTCAGCACTGTCTGTAAAATGTGAAAGAAATCTCATCTTGAATATCCTCGTAACGTTCACTCAACGTTCAGTGCAAAATGTCAAATTCAGTCCTTTGCTTGTTCATTCACCCGAGTTTGTCCTGTTTGTTTTTCCCCTTTTTTCTTTATTTTTTCTTTGTAAACTCTCATGCTTGTTATGGTGTGAACTGACCGTGCAGATTAAACGTATATTTTGCTGGCAAATAAACCGATGGAACTCAATTTTCCTAAAGTCAAAACAATGTAAAACGATAACAAAAGAAGCTAACTCCAGTCCTGGTCTCTATTAAGCATCAGTCAATGACATTATATATATATATTTTTTCTTATTCTTTTAAAATTTTGTATTTCTATTTCAACCATTTTTCAAAACGTCAGCTGCCATGTCCAAAAGACAATGCTTTTCTTGGATCAGTTAATTCTCTTGTCGTCCAAATCACTGGGAATTGGAAAAGACTGGCAGGGCCAAAATGTGTAAACTCTTTTCACTCAAGTGTAGCACTTCCTCCAGTTCCAAAATTTGACATCATACAATTGTACCACATGAATTTCCATCAGACATATGCGCATACACTGGTGGTGATGGTGTTCGTTAGACACTGGATGATCGCTGTACCTCGTAGACAGGAGTACTTTAGCCTGGAGCCGAAACACCAAAATAGAATGGACTCCCCCCCAAATGCAGACTAATGGCCTAGTTTGGAAATGCTGAATGGGGTACTTTAGTGACTTACAGTGTTTTCTGAAAGACAGTTATGTGCGCAGACACTCTTTCACACAGATTCGGAAATAAGATCCAACTTATTTTTAACCCCACTCATCTCAAACAAGGCTGCCCCGAGCTGACTTTACATTTTACTAAAGCTCGCTTCCTTTGTGCTTTCTCTGTGGCTACTTTAATACAAAGTAAAGCGGCTTAACAGTGCATTTGGGGAACACAAAAAGAAATGTTGAAATTGTTGACTTTTGGTGCCTTGTCCTTTGTTGGAGATAGTGAAGGCAGCAATTATGACACTCCTGCTGCCGGCTAAAAACATTTTGAGGTGATACGCTGTGAATGAACTACTGCCACTGATACAGCATGTTGAGAGAGTGAATGTCCATGGATTGAAATTGTTTGTCTCAGCGGGTGGTACAGAGAAAATGTGTGATAGATACAGGACACAATGGTACTGCGAAACATATATATTTCATAATGTGAGCTTTGGAATTGTGTTGTTAGCTTCATTCTTTTGTATTCGATTCTGTGTCTGAATTTTGTTGAAGCAAGAAATGATCATTATTGTTACTTGTCAGCTGTATCTTGTGTAGCTGTATATTGTATATTTCTTCACTGAGTGGTTTCAGACACAGAATTACATGCTACACGTCTGTAGATAAAGTATGTTTCTGCCCTCTCTCTTTTTTATTGCATGCACACTTTTTTGTTGTTGAGCTTGGGATCATGATGTCACACATAACAGAATTTTTAGTTTGTCCAATGTTAAATCATGAATATCAGTTACCTATGTGTAACTATGGTTCTATGAATGTATGAAGGGCCCTTAGTCCATTAAACCTTTGGTTTGGTCATAAAGCCTTTACCTGAAACATGAGCCACAGATTCAACATGAAATTCAATGTCTAGACTTCATTTGTTGGGCTTTTAAATAATGTATTTAGATTTGTGAAATAATACAATTATTTAATTTTCAGAAGAAAATGTGTAAAAATACTTACTTTACTTTATTATTATTTATAATTATTATTATTTTTGATGTTCTATCCCGAGCTGCATTTGAGATAAAGGAATAAAACCATTAATTTCCTCAACACTTGGACTCAAAAATATATTATTTAAGGACAGAAAGGCAATGAGTTCAACTGTGTGTGATCCCAGAGTCAGCACAGACTGCATTGAGCACAGTCTGCAGTGTTCTGGTGGTTAATCTGGTTTTCTACAACTGTTTAGTTCATTTTCTTTTTTTTATATGTCCAGTACAAACTAAATATTTAGCACAGTTGTAGACCTTTATATTTGTTGTTGCAGCTTTTTCACATTTAGTTGTGTTTTACAGGAAAAGTTTTCTGGTAGAGGGCCCACCACCATTTTTTTTTTTTTTTTTTTGCGTGGAATTTTCTACAATATTGAATTAAACTTAGTTGGTATTTTATTCAACAGGTGTTTTTTAATCCAAAAAGTGTAATGATATATATATATACTGGAACAAGCTACACCTTTCAACCTAAAATGCCCTTTTCTCCAATCTCCAATTCATCGAAATCTGAAATACCTCTCAAGGAAAGAAAACGGAACTGTTAGCTTCACAATCAGAGCTCTTTTGCCCTGATTTATTTGTGTTCTCTGAAGTGGTTATATAAGAAAGTCCACTGGTCCATCTCTTGTTTCTTCTCTACTTTCTCTGCCTGCAGGAATCGCTCAAGGAGTTTCCTCAAACACAGACTAGCGCCCAACATAAAGGGAATAACTATGCTCAGTTTTTGTTTTAGCTTCCATGAGAGAGAAAGTTACAGTATATGGGTGAAAGTCAAACAAGAGCAGTAAAGAGAGGTACCATTGATCTACCTTGTTATCTGCAATGACAAGGAGTGCATCTGCCTCAAGGGTACGGAGCTGCATTAAATATACCATCTCCAAAGTCCCACTTTTAATCACGAGTTAACTAAACTTTTATTGACTTCCTATCTTCCCCTGTACTTTTAAATGTTTGAAACTGAGAGTCATTTAGAATTTCTCATTAGCAGATTCAAGGTAGCCCTCACATTCTGCCAACTTGAGGAGGTTCAACTGTTGCCAACCTCTCCCAGTTTGCTGCAGTGCTGAAGTGGAATGAAGTGAAGATTACATGAAATATAAATGATCCCCACAGGCAGCTAATGGGAAAGCAAGAAATGTAAAAATCCTGTTGCAAAGGTGTGGAAGTACACACAGTAAAACAAAGAATTTAGGCCAATCAATAAACATTTATTGTCCTTCCCAGGTTCTGCTGGGAAATATAGCATTGTTTTAATATAGTGGAGAAATGACAAGTTATAGGCAAATCAAATAGGATTTAATTGGACCATTTTTTTCTAAAGTAATGTGCCTGCAGTTGTTTACAGCATCAGAAATAAAGAAAAACGGTTCTAAAGTAAAATGCTTGGTTTTAATAACACAATAACACTAAGCCATACACCCTGGGAATTTACTGTATAGAACTGACTAACTAGCTTGTGCTACTTCTACTACTACTACTACTACTACTACTACTACTACTACTACTACTACTACTACTAGTGCTATTACCACTACTACATCTACTACTAGAGACTACAAGAAGCTTCACATGCCCCCCCCGTCTAATATAAATTAATAGAAAAAGGATCCAATTCTGGACCCCTAAGACCCTGAGGCCCAGGACAACAGCCCCCCACATACTCCCCTGCTTCTACTACTACTAATCCTATTAGAACCACAGTGTAGAAATCCATCATTCTCAATCTGATTGTGATCCACAATCAATGGTAAAATATTGAGTTGTGAGTTCGTTTGAATTCAACTCCAACAATTTGCTGTCTGTCCTTCCCTCTCACATCATCATTTCATACTACACTGTCCTATCTAAGGATAGGACCCCCCCAATAAATAAATAAATAAACAAAGATGAATTGCAATATTCATACATTATAACAATTGCTGAAAAAATGTAGTAATGTTCTCTTTAACCTTTGCCCTCCCTGTACTTATAATAATAATGTGTTTGGTATGTATTTTGCAAACATTTCCTGCTTTGGATTCCTTGTGTGTTTGCTCTAATGCAGTCAGAGCATATTTCTGCTCACTGTGAGTGTGCAAACAAGGTTATAATTGAAGCCAAATCCATTAGAGTGGGAAGGTTTTGTCTGCACAAAGGCACCGCTTAGATCTTCTCCCCCTCCTTTTACATTTGATGAATATGTTTATCTATATAGCCAATACAATTTATTTCCACTTCTCTAACCAATGAAAACTATAATTGGGACATCACACTGGCACATGATCAATGTTTTTAAGAGAAGTTGGATTTTAGATTTTACAAAAACGAGAATATAGTTATTGGTTCGTTTGACCTGTAGCTTAAACCTTTAACCCGAGAGCTTGTCCTGGGGCATAAAATGACTTGAAGTTCCTTCTGGTTTTGCTATTTTGATAAATATATGATTTTTCATGTCATTCCGCAGGACACATTTTGGAAGTAGAAATAATCTTTTTTTTTTTTTTTTTAATTTAGATTGAGGGTTGCTGTATTTTTGGCTTAAAATTCTCAAAAGGTTGTTCAAGGTTAAACACTTTGTTTTCTTGATAACATTTAGCTATTATTTTAACTTTTTTTGTTTTCATCTTGTTTTGATAATCCTGCAAGTAAGACTATCCTGGTTAAATAAAGGTCAATAAATAAAGAAATAAATGAATTAATAATAATCTTCTACCAGATCTAGAAGCGGTATGGTTCATGGTCATGAAGCAAAAATAATAGTTTGTATTAATGCAGAACAAAAAAACAAAAGAAGCATAGGCCCTGATGAAGACGCCACGGTCGAAACGCGTTGGCGTCCCTGTCCACAATAAAGGACTTTTAACTCAGTCAGTGGGCCTCGGATCTTTGCCTATGCTTCACAAGTTTTTCAATGCGGCAATTTTTTGTTATCCATTAATGTATCCATTTATCCTCGAAGAACACCTGATCTTGTTCACTCAGTTTTGGACCCAGTGAAGCGCTCACTTTTTTCTTGTCTTCTACCCTAATAGTTTGTGTTGTTTAATTGTTTGTAGAGCATGGCTTTGGTTAAAGGGGAAAAACCAATGGTAAAAAAAACTCCAGACACAAAGTGACAAGCCTCACATGGTCGAGGAATTAAAACTAAGACCTTTTTGCTGTGGAGCAAAGGTCATTAGTAAAGCACTGATTCACTCTCTATGATAATACAAATCATTTTGATTCTGACTGTTTATATTCAGTTAGATATTTTTGGAGGGCATGTCACGACAGCCCCCAAAAGATTATGTGTGTACTCAGAAAATAGAGTCATAGCAGTTGGCAGTCAGCAGGGAGAGGTGCTCAAACTGGCAAACCTGGAAGCAGCTCATGTAATCCTGCTGCTTTTCTTCCATAGATCATGTGTTTGATAATCACACAGCCCATGGAGAGAGAAAACCTGTTGTAAAGGCGTGACACAAACACAAATGCACCCTGAATATTTCAACAGAAAGTGTTGACACATGGTTGCTTTACTACAATTTAAAATCCATCTGGTTTTATCAGACACCATTTTAAAACCAAATATTTTTTTCATTTAAAAAACCTCTTTTCCATATATTTCCATAGAGGAGCTGATAAATGTTATCAATAAGAGTGTCACATGCACTTCTTATCAGAGTGTGTTATTTGTAGCTATTTCTGCATGGCAGCTGCTATGTAGCTTTAAGATTTCTGCCACACATGGCCTGTCGATGATATTGTGTCCTGGTGCTGGTGAATCAGGTGTTTGGGCTCTGTTTCAAAGCACCGAAGCACATGCTTCAAAACACGATTCCCAAGACTTCATGAAGCTTCTCATGTGAGATGATTGATGATGATTTTCACGTGACTTATGTTAAGTTCCAAGCAACTGGGAAGTCGGTTATTCCACTTCCACTTGCTCAGCCTGCTCCCACAAAGTATGAACAGATGTTTGTGAGTCTGTCCCATGTTGAGACTTTGTGAGAAAATATTTTATAAACCAGGTTGATTTGTACAAAATGTTTACTGTTCATGTGCATGTCAAGATCTAAAATGTTATATTAGTGCATACTGCATCTAACATCAGCCAAACCCACTCAATATGTAAAGCAATGTTGTTACACGGTGTAGAGGTGTGAAAGAAGTGCAAAAAAAGCTGACTATAAACCACAAGTTGTTTCCTGTTTACTCAAGCTTTAGCCATGTCTCACAGAGTCACAAACTAAATGTATTTTTGAAGATTGCTAAGATTAGCCTGATTGAAAAGTGTAAAGTAATTTTGATTTTATTTATTAAAAAAAAAAATTGCTATACCAGCTGCTCTGGGTCGCTCTTTCTTGACTCTTCTTCTACATGTTATGGTAAAATGGTCACATGTTTGTATTGTGGTTTTCCACTTTCGAGGCATTCAAAACACTTTACATCAAGGAGCCATTCACCCATTCACTCACACATTCACACACCAGAGTACGCACTGGGGGCGAGGCGGGTTAAGTGTCTTGCCCAAGGACATAACGGCAGTATTCACCTGCGGGAGCAATCGCGCCGCCAACCTGTGGGTCAGTGGATCTGACCGCTGAACCAAGGATGTTTATGTCCGGAGCAGATCAGAAGACATCCTCTCTGCCAACTGAGCTACTGCCGCTGTTTTAGGTCACTCTTGCTCGTTTTACCTTTCTTTTAGGTGCAATTCTGTGAAAATAACATCATGTTCTTAGTGCCAAATTGTTAACAAACAGCTTTAAAATGTCCTTTTCCAATTCAGTGTTTTTCATTCAAAGCATAGAGTGGAACACAGTCACAACAAGAACCCAAATATCATGTTTGGTATTGCGGTAGTGTTACTGTGATGTTGCACTTCTGCTGTGACTGTTAATCTCAAGGTTTCTCCAACATGGAACAAGCCTTCTGACCACAACACATCCCTTCTCTGTACATTTTGAGTTCTATTACAGTTTCACTGCCTGGATCCAGCCGTTCAATAATCAGTATTTGAAATAAATATTATCTCAGATGGACAATTGCTGGTGGTGGGCACAGACACTTCTTCCCTGTGTGGAGTTTTCCAAACGGCACTGGTTTGTGTGTTCAGTCCATGGGAAGATAAACATTGATTCTGAGGCTCACCATATCCACATTGATCAACTGGGACACATTACACTCTTCTCTGTCAAGACAGTTCAGCACAGAAAACATATACGTAGTTCTTTTGCTCAAAAAAGTTCTGTTGCTCAAAAGTTTAAGAACAGTTGAATAAATGGCACAAGTCACATTTTGCATGGTTGGATCTTAACAAGGTAGAGCTTCAATAAGCAACAATAAATTGGAGTGAAACAAAAAAAAAAGTTTGAGTAAACAATTTATTGAAAACAACAATTGAACTGAACTGCTGTTCTGCAGCTGATCAAAAAACAACCTGAAACCCCTACAAAACAGAAACAAAGTCCTAAAAACCACTGTTATTGTTGATCACTTCAAAAATTGGTTGCAGCATCCTTGGTGCAAATGTATCAACTGTCTGGAACTGTTGGATTGGATTCCACTGAAGGAAAAAGCACCCCAGATCATTATGGCGCCCCCTCCCTGTGGCGCGTGGAAAACATCTCAGGTGGATCTCATGCCAGTAATGTTGGAAACCATCAGGACCCATTTTTTCTCAGATAATTTGTTATCTTTAAATGTATTTATTAACCTTTATTTAACCAGGTGAGAACCCATTGAGATTGACCTCTTTTTCAAGGGTGACCTGGGACAAAGTGAAAAACATAATAGCGACACAAAAAAAAAAAAAAAAAAAACATTTTAAGAGAGATCCAATAAATTAAGAACAAAAAGTACATTTAAAGGCTCTGACAATTTTTGAAAGATTCATGCTCTTTGTTTTTCAACATTTTGCAAAATCACCTATCTGAGACCAATTCGTGCAATCTCCACTCTGATTGGAGGGAATTCCTGGCTGTGAGAGCAGCATAAGAAAAAGCCCTCTTTCCAGTTCTTACACGTGGAACAGACAAGCTATATCACGTGAACCTCCACTCTCTGTACATAATTAAACTTTCTTCCACGTTCAAGGGGACGAGGTCTTTGAAGACGTTTTTGTTTTTGAAGCATCTGGTGGTTATTGGGCTGCAGTCGGCACCAGTGATAGCCTTAATTTAGGTTGAGGATCGTCCAGTGTCTTGACAGACGGCCACTCAGATCCTCCGGCTCAGTGCTGGTGTCATTTTTTCGAGTTTTACACTTTTTTGTTACTTAACCTTCAGAATATTTTAAGAAATTCAAAATGACTGTCTTACTGCGTCCCACCTGAGCAGCAATGGCGCAATGTGAGAGGCCCGACTTATGCAGCTCAACAACCCGTGTTCAAATAGAAAACGTTTTTTTCCTTTGCCAAGAGTGAAAATGACACTGAATCTGCTTTTTACACATATTAAGGCTTGTAAAGGCATGTGGTCCTAAACGTTTGATCAGCTGCAGAGCAGCCTAGTTCAGTTTAATTGTTATTTTAGAAAATTAGAATAAATCTTTACTCAAACTTGCATATTGAAGCTCTACTTGGAACCTTGTTAAGATCCAACCATGCAAAATGTGACTTTTGTCATTTACTCAGCTGGTCTTAAACTTTTGAACGACTTTTAAACGAGACTGTATTGTGCTCTTCTTCTTCATGAATTGAATGGATAAATTGCCTATATTTGTGGACTTTATTGTCATAGGCACAAGCAGAGGGGTGGCTTTAGGAGGGCTCAAGCCCCTGCCCCTTAAGTGCCCTTTCTATAGTCAAAAAGCAGTAACTGTGATAACTGTGCCCGTTTGTTGAGTGTTGAATGATACCACACACAAAAGAATATATCAACTTTACATTTTTATCTCATCGATAAAAATACCAGAGAGGGGTTTTTAATTTTGAGCACCAGCCCCCGATACTGTCTGTACAGCCCTGTTCTTTAGGGAAACCTCAACCTGAGCCTCAGGGAAATAGTGAAAAAAAAAGGTCTAATTTGGATTATCTTCCATTGTCACAACTCACAAGCAGCAGTGCTGGAGGATTGTGCCAGGAAGGGCATCTGATGTTAAAAGCTAATGTATGCTTCATTCCTATTTCACCCACTGTTTATAAAAGCAAATGACTGATGAAAAATGACAGCATATTTAACTTTTCAGACATTCACATGGATGACTGGTGATGGGATGGTTTTGATTGACAGGTGAGTGGGACAGTTTTCAGCCACTTAAAATTTCAGAGACCATGGCAGTTATCTGTTCACTTTTTTAGGCATTGTGTTGGTGGATGATGTAGAATGCATCCACAGAGCCTTAGTGCAGTTTCACTTAAGTTGAAGTGAATCTTGGGAATGTGTAGCCTTTATGTACACTTTTTGTGGACCTAAGGTTTTTCTTACAGTGTTCAGGTTTCACTGAGGACAATGATGTCAAGTGAAACAAGAGACTAGAAGAATTCAATTAGCAATGATTGTTGGTGATGTTTCTTTGAGCAGATTGTGACGTCATTGTTAGTTCGACTGAGTTTGTGAAGTAATGGATCTTTAGAATCTTCTTAATAAATGGCTCTTGGTAAAAGGAAAAAGCTTTAAAGGCGATCACAAGACTTGGAAAGCCTGGAAAGTAAAGTATTTAGTCTGGTTTTCAGAATTGGAATTATTATATTTAGCTTTAATGTTTTCTATTTGACAACAATTTAAGAAATAAAAGACAAAGTAAAAAGCTTCGGTGTGCATGACCTGACCTATATGCCCGGATCTAGTTAAACAGAAATAGCTACAAGAGCAATAACATCCCTGGCTAAGCGGCGGGGGATTCAATTCCCAAGTCATTTTATAAAAGCATGGTGTGATTGAGTCGGTCTGCCCATTGAATTCAGTATTTAATTTCCTACAGGTCCCTGGAGCCGTGTGTGTTTGCAGTTTCTCCTCCTTCATCAGAGCGGCTGAGTGAGGAGAGGTGGTCGGATGCGCCCCTCCATCATGTCCTTTCAGACTAAAACTCGGCTCACACAAAACCAGAAGACAGTTTAATGAGGGTTCCCTGATGCACTCATTACCAACACTTCTGTCCATTCTCTTTCCCACGTTGCCTCACTCTGTATTCTGTGCATTGTATGGTATAGAGAAGTGTATAATGTACAGCTTCATTACAGTGTCCAGAACCTTTCCATTCAGCTTTGACAGCTTAGCAAATCACTAACCCTCCTGAAATGTGGCGTCATCTTGCAGCATATTTCAACCTATGAAACAAAAAAAAGAAGATGAAGATGCATTAAAATTATTGCAAAACACTTCACATTTTTCAGACATGAATAATCTGGGCAGGTCAAACATATACCCACATCGTCAGCGTCCTAAGTTTGATTTCCAGATCTCTTTCTGGTCTTGACACCCATTTCACGGTTGACTCTGTGCTGTTCATTAAAGCCTATGTGAGGAAAAATAAAAGAATTACAAAAAGTGTAAACACAAACTTAAATTAATCAAACAACGCCTTCTAAGTATCAATACGTCAAAGTACATTTGCTTTTGAGGAAATTATGTAACAGGCTTCATGTCCAGATATGATGAAACCTGTTCCTTTCAGTTTATTAGCACCGCACTTTTCTAACAGTGTAAAAGACACAAGATGAATAAAACCAAACATTTCTGTCTTTATTGCAGAGGACGTTCTTTGTGTGCTCTTGGTCGATATTATTGACCAGAAGCCATGACTGCTAATGAACCAAAGATGAAAACACAAATGGCTATTCAATCACCCTGGGATGTACTTGGGGATGCATCACAAACACTGTTACGAAGCCGGTGGAATTGATTCCAACTCTGCATGAAACACCTTAAAGTCATTACGCACCCGTACACATGCGCTCATAATTGGTATTCAGTTGCAATGGGTACTAAGTGAGTTACAAGTTGCACCAAACCAATCACATCCATAATAAAAGACTTACACAGGAGTACAAATAACCCCCATGGAGGAGTGGGTTATCAAATCAAAACATCACACTCTTATTGGTCAGATACAGACACTGGAAGTCAATCATAAACAATGTTGTTAAATGAGAAAGAAAATAGGAAAAAGATTGGCAAATGTATAAACCAAAAAGATCCATCCAAAGTAAGTTAAAAACTGACTTAATCAATACAAACAACTTGCTGGTTGTTATGGACATTTTTTCAACAACTCACTTTACTTTTCCGTCTGTTTTCTTCAGATGTTAATTTACCTTTTATAAATAACTGCATAAAGATGATCAATAAAACAGAAATAATTCTCAATCTAAATCTAGACAAAACATGTTGCTTTGAGAAAATAGAATAAATGAAGAGATGAACTGTAGTTGACATCACTTTAGACAGAAATTACATCATAAATAACGTCGGATTTTTAAAGCTAAAATGAAAGGAAGAAAAAAATAATAGTTCAAGACATCAGAGCACCAGAAAAATTGTAGACGACACACAAAATGTTGTCTTTAGTCATCTGAAAATGACCATTCAGTCCAAATTAAAATCTGTTTGGTATCTTCCTTGAAGCCCTCACATGAACTATAAGTATAGCTGTTTTTGCTGAATATCTATAAACCTGCTCTTGTAAAACTGCTGAACACGACACTGTCTTCTTCTATTGTCATGACTGGGACATTTATTCTACGTCCAATCCTCACACACCCCCTGCTGTTCTAACTTGATCTTTGTTGTTTAAGTTAAGTCAGCATTTTGTAGTTTTCTGTTCCCTCAGAAATCCCCAGCATCAAGGACACAAGTGCTACAAGACGTTTTTGGAATCATTTTTAGTACAAGAAAGCATGTACAATTTGAAACAAATCACAGACATTCACAAATTGGACAAATAAATATAGCCAAATTATATTTCAATTTGCTCTTTGGAAGTCTTTTGACATGTTAGTGCTCGGCATTTTGAAGATACTTTTTACACTAGATAAATATGCCATTGGCTCACTGACTTCACTCACATTTTGTTTTTGATAGTAGCTAATAACTCTTTAACCCAGATCTTATCCATGTGTTAAAAGTCACCGTGCATAATTAGCTAATAGGACTTCTACATCAGCAGTAAAGTAAAATGACCGGATGCCACGACTTTGAAAGTCACAGTAATTGGTTAACATCAGAATTGCATCTTGGGGCAGCACAATTGTCATGTTAGTGGTGGCTGCACAGACATGGTAGATAGATACTAATTAACTTAAGGCACATTGCACCCATAGGTCTGCTCTCAGGTAGGACAATCTGTTTCACACACTGAGATTGGAAAGCTGTTTAATTGGCTGGTATAGAACACTGTCGTGTATGGGGATAGACTACAAATAAGTGGTAAAGAGAAAGTTTCTTTGTGATGCATGTTACATTTTGTGTAGCGACTCTCATCCTATACGTCGTTAAATGGAGGAGGGAAAATGTGTCCTGTGCCTTGTATGACGCTGCTTATAGTGAGAGGAAGCACACTCAGACACATAATGCATTTCAGGTTGATAAACTAAATAAAGAGATATGAGTAACAAAACCTAGGCTGTCAACAAAAAATACAGCTACCCAGATCACCTTATTCTACTTACCTGAGTGCGGTAGAGCAGTGTTTTTCAACCTTTTTGAATTCATTTTTGGTTGAAATGATTCTGCAGCACACCACCGACTAAAACATTACCAAATCAGACCAATAAATACATGTGGTATGTAAGATGGCGATTTAATGTTCGTGCCACTATCTGGTTCACTTTTGCTCAATTGTTTGTCATTTTTCATGCATATATTGGCCATCATTAGATATATTTGGATGATTTTTGTTTACAAACATTTGATCCATATTTTCAAGAAATCTATTGAGAAAATTAATGAGATTTATTATATTTGTATATATATTTGTATAGAACCTTTTGTTTGTTGGTTTATTATTACAGTTTTGTACAGGCTTAGCTCATTTCTTGAAACTGAAATTTAATTTTCAAAATAACATGGACAATCTTCCAAACCTCTTGGCAATTGTTCACAACAGAAAAGAATTTCTTAATCAAATGGCTTAGTGCATGTCTCAATTGTCTCAGTGCATCTTTGCAAATGATTAAGTACAAGTCGCCTACAGTTAACACAGTTAGCCTACATTTAGCACATTTTTCAAATGAATAGATTTTGTAGATAGAAACTGATGAGTTGATTCTCAGTCTAATGATCATTCTCTCCAAAACATGTTAGCATGATCTCATTGTATAAGTCCTCACATGCACAATAGTCTGTTCAATTGGCAAAATTGGTCAAGAATATAATGCTATGAATACTTGGAATATTTGATAAATTGAACTGAATAAGTCCTTGTTGTTTAATTTTGTGTTTGTTACTGTATTACAGTTTATTACTGTAATGTACATTTTCGTTTTACATACGTATGGAACTTACTTTACACCACGTGTGATCAACCATCCAGATACATTTTGGTAAAACAACCAAGACCTGTTTGAAGAACCTGTTTCAAGAAATGAGCCAAAGCAGTTGAGAATGATCTTTTGGAGCCATTTTAGAGGCACTGACTATTTAAATGGGAAAGGGATTTAGATTGAAGTATGAGTGAACAATTTTGGGAGATATATGAGCTTTTGCAGGTGAGCTATAGTGTTGTGCAAACTGTAAGACTGTGTTGCCAAATGATCTTAGAGTTTTGAGAATGTAATTTCTGTTTCAAGAAATGAGCCAAACCAATGGAGAAAAACTAATAACCTAAGCCCCACCAGTGGGACAGGGAAATTGTAGGTCGGGTTGTACAACAAACTGTGAAACAGTAGATTTCCCACTATTGTACATATTATGTAGCATTTGACAAATGGGGTTTAGGTAGAAGTTTTAAAAGTTTGGGGATTTTTAACCATAAATATTTCCCCCCTACTGGTTGGATCATATTTGATGGTTCATTATTAATCGTCCTACTATGTATATTTAATTACACTATTTTCGACAGGTTCACTGTGGCTGCCTTAAAGCCATCTGTATTCGAGCTTGATATCGTTGTCAAAGAGGTGTTATATTTTAAACAGAAGAGTAAAGAAAAACTAACAGTAAGCCAGTTTTGTGATAGCAAACTTTAATTTACAGAGCTTGTTTGCTCCATATAAAATGTTTTATAATCAAGCTGTTAAATCATCAAATAACTTTTTATATCAGAAGTCAAACATTTATATTAATGTTGATGGTGTTAACCTAAAATACAAGGAAAGCAGAACTCAGTAACTTCGGTGACAGAGCTCTCCCTGCAGGTCTCTTGTGAACATACACTCCCAAAAAAAGCATTTTTTTTCTTTCTTTTTTTCCGCCTTTGTTTTTATTGAAATATTTAATGTTGCCAAATATAAAAAAGAGAGCCAAGGTTTGTCAGGAGTGTTGTCTTCAGGTTGGCGTCAGGAAAGTTGCAAGGCTGGTTTTCTGCGCAGAGACAACAGGAGAGACGGCGAGGGCTTCAAATGGCCTGGAAATACATTTACAACCACCACGCGGACTTACAAAGTCGTTTAAAAAGGTAAAATGTTACTTATTTCTTCTTTAAGTGCCATTGACTGCCATCAACTCTTGTGGCCTGAAGTCCACTACAGCAGCAACAATCACATCCCCCTCATGCGGCCCCCTCTCTCTGAGGCTGACAGGGCAGTGACTGCAGGGCCACGCTGCTGCCAAGGTGACTGCTCTCCACCGTACATCTGTGTCACCGCAGATCACACCTAAAACAGATCTGTGAGTTCTACCTGGTTCATGTAGACAAGTCTTCCTTTTTAAAATAGGTTGTGTTCACGACATTCTAATTTAATCATCTAAAAAAATCCTCAAATGCCATTATTTGTCAGGGGTTGGGTCCATAGATATAATATTTATCCATAATATTTGACACAGGCACTTTTTGAGGTAGCGCCACCACTTTTTTACCTCAGTAAAAAAAAAAAAAATAGAGAAGACATTATATTGTATTGTATACTATTTACTGTTTCATTTGCATAGTTCCAGTAATTGCAGAGATATTAACCATAAAATAGGTCCAAACATCTGCATTTTTATAGTGAAAAGGCAAATTCTACTATATACATTTCACCTCCCATGTCATGTTAACAGTTTTGGTTTTAATCTGAACATTTTTTACTAAAACTATGGAGCTTGTAAAAGAGAGTACAATGAGTCTTCCTCTTGGTTTGTTGCATTTTGCTCTTTGACACAAAGCGCACTGGAGCTTTGAATGTCATAATTGACGTAGATGGAGTCAGGGTTGAGGTCACTGTAGGTCACCGTGGTGGTGGTGTTGACTGTGGGAGACGTTTCAAGTGGGTGCAGTTCTATTACTTGAGCACGAGCGCATTCAATATCCTTAAAACAAACAAAGAACATAGTTGAAAGAAACGCGTCACAAACATGTAAAACATAACTAAACTCGACCCACCGGCTC
Organism: Rhinogobius similis; assembly: GCA_019453435.1. Lineage (NCBI taxonomy): Eukaryota > Metazoa > Chordata > Actinopteri > Gobiiformes > Gobiidae > Rhinogobius > Rhinogobius similis. Next base: position 23,159,442 of record CM033623.1, on the reverse strand, counting down.
TGCAGCTGGCTGGTCCTCGAGAGTCGTTACAAAGGCTGAAATCGTTTCACATTTTGTTACATGCTACTTTATGAAACACTTCTATATTCAGTGTGAATGTGAGATATGATTTGACACTTACACACACGTTTGTTCATCTTCTTTTTCAAAATTATCAAAGTCGTCAGTGTTAAAAATAACATCCCACCAGTGATTAAATATGGCACACTTCCTTTACAAAAAAAATTGACAGGAAGAAAATATTAAACTAATAATGATTGTGGATTTTTTTTTTTTTTTTGGGTCAGTGTGCATAAAAACTTTTTATGGGGAGGTTATGATCGTGGCAGACAAAGTTATGTTATATCTCCATGGACACAAATCTGTTGAGAGGCGAGTCCTGCCTTTTTCATCAATAAAAAACATCCATAATAATAAATAACTTCAAGACAGATGAAATAAGCAAATAGTGAAGCACCCACCAGAAAAGTTACACATAATTATACCTTCATTAAGATGACTGGTGAACGGTTTATTGTGGTAACTGTATTCTACTGTATTAGAATGGACCCCCAAATGAGAAAAGCCTTCTCCTCCACTGGTCACCCAGTTCGTACTTACCCTTTTTACTTTCAGAAGTTGGAATGTTTGGGCTAAAGGTGCTGTTCGTTGTGCCGCTGACAGTGGTATTCATGTTTTCAGTCTGTAGAAATGCTGTAGTTGGGTGTAATGATTCAGGAAATGTAAAACCAGTAGCTGTTGGTTTTGTGATAACCTCTGAAAGCAAAAAATCCCCCTTGGATGATTTTCAGTAATTTTTCTATTTACTAACATAAAAAACATATAGGCACTAACCGTCTGACACAATAAGTTTCACTTTTGTATATGGGTCAAAGCCATTTCTTTCCAATCCACAAAAATACACTTTGGAATCTGATTTCTGCAGATTAAAGATAGTCACAGTAAGCCCTTGCTCTCTTTTGTTTTGAATAAAAATTCGGTTCCATGTTTTGTTTTTTCCAGGTTCTGCGTTAACAATATTGTGCATTTTGTTTTTGCATGGGCTTTCACAAATGTACTTGTTATTAGATGCTATATCTGTCCAAACATTCCACTTTGGACAATCAAATGTCAAATTGGATCCAACTGGATGAGTAAAGATGGCCTGTTCTCCTGTAGTCACCACTGCACATGGAAATACAAATATTCAACATTTAATGTTATCAGAGCCAACTGAAAATGATAAAAGGTCCATTACACTTACCAGGTAGAAGACACAAGTAGAAGAGAAGGAAACACATTTTGTCACAAATTCCGCTCTGTATTACATGTCTATCCCCTTGTGCCTTCACATGACCCTGTTATAACTCCACCCTTTTCCTGTTGCCCTACAAACAAAAACCACATCAAACACCTAAGTGAAAATGAATGTGGCACTTTTTACTTGTCAGAAACATTTCAACAGCTTAAAGGGAGGACGCCAATTTGGACAATTTCAGAAGATTACCCAATGTTAGATAGATACATACAACTCTCTCTTTAAACTGTTGAGTATCACGTTTTCAAACCTTTACAAAATGATCCATGGCCAGTCATGTCCTCCACTCACTCAGTTTGTCAGCAGCAGAACCACCTCACAACGTCTCACTCGAGGGTCTGACTGTGCATAATTCTCCTGGGGAGAAGTACCAATTCAATTACAGCCTCTCAGGAGTGGAACTCCCTGGTGGCTTTAGAGCACTGACCTAAGTCTGTTCAAAAACACATTAAGAAGTGGCTAATAACACAGCAGACCTGCGAGCACTGGTGTGCTTTCCCGAGGAGCTCCTTTTGTCTGTCTTGTGTGTTCTGCATTGTATTTTTCTATCTGTCTTGTCAATGGACAAATGGTCTATAATGTTTGATCTGTACCTGTACCTTTTAATGGCACTGTATATAGATTTCAACTGTCTTGTATAATTATTATTGTTGTGTTTAGGGGGGGGGGGGGGCATTTTACCATCTGTCCAGGGACTACAGATGAAACATACAGTATACATTTACAGAAATGTTGATTAATGTACACTGTCCCTGTTAAAACAAACAAATAAATAAATAAATAAATAAGCAAATATTGCAATAATTTACAGATGTCTCCAAACAAGCACCAGTTTTGCAAGCCCTGGGGCACATCAGACATGTGTTGCAAAAACATCTGATTTAAAAAAAGCCATTGTTTCTCTTCATCAGTGTCCAGTTAGTGTTTCACCTACAACAGCATACTGAAACCACGTGGTCAGTGTTGTTGTTTTATTGGAACAATGATTTTCATCTACTTGTAAATACTTTTGAGGCATTGGCTGGTAGTTTATGGTGAGACTTGTAGCACTGGCTGTCTTCTGTCAGTGCCTCTGGCTGCTGTCCGTTTTCTTCAAACTCACTTTGTCCTCCCAATTGATTTACACATTATCTTCCTATTCTGATTACGTCGGTCTTCTCCACTTCACAAGCTGTCTCAATCTCTTGTGTTATTTACTCCAGGGTTCTGTGAGCACGCATTGTGACCAAGACGCTGGGCTCAAGGATGGTAAGGACGTTTGAGGAGACTATATTTTGGTGTGTGATTGCTTTCTTTTTTGAAAGCAGAAAACTAACTATTTAATATCCCTATTCATTTTCCCCATGGAATCTTTGAGAAATAAATAAATAAATACATGTTTGAAAGCTTGCTGGGGTGATAACTAATGACCACACAGACCTATAATTTGAATCTATTTATGAAACTTCTGAAACAGCTATTTAAATAATTAGCTGAATTTGAAGCTATAAATGTATTTTCTGGGCTTAAAACAATTCTGGTCTTTAGTTACCATAATAGCTAGCTCCATCATGCCTTTAAACGTTCCCAGGACCTCATGGGTTTTGGCTATTGAGCTCCAGAAATGCCAAATTTTTATAGGTTGATCAACTCTATACATAGGAAATAGTCCCTCCTAGCATGAATTTTAGGCATGCATGTTACATTGCAAGCAAGAACAGCTAAAGTTGAAGCTGCAGTTTCAAAATCAAAGGCAATGGGAACTATATGAAGAGGTTTATAGACTGAGCTGTAAGAGAAAGACTTACACCAAGACCAAGCATCAAAGCAGTGATTCACCAACCAGTGCAGCTTTGCTAATGTCTCCCTCATTTTAATAAACATCAATCATCGAAGATATACATATATTTTTTAAAAACAATATGATTTTATTTATTTTATTGATACTGTTATATACATGGCATAATTTGTGCTTTTTAATTATCAGGAATTAAACCAAGGGACACATCAGAAAATAAATCATCAAAACAATGAATCGTATCCTTTTTGTCTTCAAGAGTTTTACAAAATCCTGGAAAGAAGGAAAGGGAAGGTAGGGCATCGAAATGAACAGATAGGTAGATCGTTAAAAAAGAGAGAGAGAGAGTCCGGAGAGTTGCAAACGGTCCACTGAGGGGTGTGTGAATGTCCAGACGGTGATGTGCTTTTACCAACATCAGCAAAGGCACCTGTGTTTCGCTTTGTTTTTAAAAAAAGAGAGTTCGCCTCAGGGCCTGTATCCACGAGAATCAATTATCATCTAACTGCATCTGTCCAGTGTTTCATCCGCAGGGAGAGATAGCCACGCAAACATTGCTGGTTTCTTACAGAATGTCATGATTAAATCTGATCACTCATGCAAGACTGATTCCAGATATTATTTCTGATGATTTTCTGATTGAGATTACACAAAGGTTGGATGAAAGAATCCAGCTTTGGAATGGAGTTTTTGAAATTTGACTAAATAAAAATTGCAAATTGGGACAAAAGATGGAAGTATATTTCCCCAAAGTGAGATCTAAATTTGCTTATTACCTAAACAAAATTAATTTTAAGAGCTTTCCAGTGCAGACTCCAGGGAGAAGCGGAAACAAGTTTTTAACCAATTATAAAACCAAAAAAGACTGAGTTTAAGTGTTCAGCAAGAACGGAAATGCACCAAGTAAGTGGAGCACAGAAAAACCAACAGAATGATGAAAAAAAAATGCAGTTAGAGGTATAAACTGGATTCATTTCAGAATAACTGCTTAATGTGCAGTGATTTCAAGAGAATATCAAAACAAAGAGTAAATGATTTCAAACGAGGGCATAGTGAAAGACACATGAAGGTGACTTGTAGTGGTGATATTGTGACGCAGGGGAAGGCCGTTCTGGTATAGATTGGTCCATTAGCTTGTCCTAACTTGCACCTTCAGGCTAAACCTTTTAACTTTTACTGCAGGGTTGAACTACAGTCCTCAATCAATGGACAGATAGTAGTTTCATAATGCACATCTCCACTACTTAAAAGACTTTAGATGAGAAGTTTCCAGTACATTTTAGTCATATGGCAAACACCAAATGTTTTTTTGTTTTTTTTTTAATTTATTGCGGGGTAATGCGTTGTTTTTGCACAAACTTTGCTGTGACTCCCATGGCAGCAATAACAGCATGAAACCTGGAGAGTGACTGGAGAGCACTGTGTCACTCTGTACTTTCCACCATTGCCTGAATTAGTTGACCCTTTATTTTCCAAAAGCACTAGCATGAGCTTTTGACCAGTCCAGAGATAATGCAGTCATTGAGCTGGCACACTGCCCCGCTCTAGTCCATGTTGAGTCCTTCAGATGGAGCTAGCTCAACAAAAAGCTCAGTTCTTTGAGATTTGGTCTCTTAGCGAACACTTTGTGATCCGAGTAGTCATTACAGACATGAGCCTCATTTGCTTTGCACCAAACCAGCATCTGTGCTGATTGTGTTCATTGGCTAGCAGTAGCTTCCACGTGTCCCGGGTGTCGGACAGGGATTTGGGTTAGTTTCAGCTCCACAGACAAAAGTTACTGGTGGTCTGACACGTTGACCCTTTCTCCGCAGGGGACAGGTAAAGTTTGCCATTGGCACAGGAGCACAGCTCATACACAGTCTGTTTGGTGTAGGTGGTGCCTGCTGGCGCCCCCTCCAGGGGATCCACTGCACTGCCCAGGGGGATACTGCCCAGTCTGATTGTGTTGGCATCTAGGAGGATCTGAAAAAAGACAGAAAGTCATTATAAAACAGGGTCAGCATATTGGATTGGCAGGGTCATCGAGTAATACTGAATAAGCACATTGTGAGACACGGACTACACTTTGGTAGTCACACGGGGCTACTATAGACAGGAATCTATCAGCACAAAAAGGGAGTTTCTGTGTCTTCCTTTGATGAAGAGAAAGTGGGAGTGAGGGCAAGGTAGGGTCAAGGATTCTAGCAGCAGAGTTTAAGAACAACTTGGCACTTTCAAAACTCAGAACTTTTTACCTTTCAAACTTTGTGGGTAGATTTATTCACTCATATTCAAAAATGGTGAGTAGAGTTATACAAAAGTTAATGGTTCATGCTTTATGCTGGTAAGATGATTTATTTTCTGGAATACTTTAACGATTTGCATTTTCCTCTGGAAGAATAACTGTAATATATTTTAAGTATATTTTGGGTGCATTCACACTTAAACATTCAACACATAAAAATTCGGACTAAACCAGGACTAAACCCGAAACTAAACATAGACTAGATCAGACCTAAACAAGGACAAGAACAGAACCAAACCAAGCTCAAGTCATTACTGAAACTGGCTCAGTTTAGGACAAAAAACAAGTATATTATGTGTATTATGTGGATTTAAAAAGAAAAGAAAACAAACACACAAACAACCAATTGAACTTTTCGCGTTTTAAAGTGCAATTGTTTCTTAGATTCTCCTAAATTGTGCCCTGCCTCCACATAAAACATCTACGGGCTAATGATTTTTAAATTTGCACTTATACGTCCAAATATTCCCTGCCCAGTCTAAACTTTCCAGCACAAGTTTATTGCTTATTTTGCAAGAACTCCTCTCTGGACATAAACACTGTCTAATTGGATATAGCAAAATAACTCCTACTTTTACTTACTTTTAGTCTAACAATCTAACTCCCCTAAAGCACATCATTACATTATAGAAGCATTTTAAAAACAAACTCTGCTTTTTACAGCTCAAGGCCCTTGTTATTAGCTTTTGGTGCATGTTGCTGTAATGAGACCAAGCAACCAAAATAACAACTTGCTTTAGTTAGAATGTTCTTGTGGTCGCTGCTGTAGGAAAATTCCACTGCACACTCCTAAATATCAAGGTGTTCCTCTAACAGGTCCCTGGTGCACACCTGTCATCCTCTCCAGCTCGGCAATAAGAGCTGCCAGAGCCCAGTCTAATCCGTACACAGGGAAGGACTCAGCCATGCTTGGCCACTTCACCCGAATCGAATTCCTACATCCTTGCCGCTATAGCATAACCCTGGCTGAACTTGTACACTGCGATAGGATTGAAAATGAGGATGTGCTGTCAGGGGGGCAAATCATAAAAATGTCAGGTTTACCAGTCATAACTATCACACAAGCTCAATAGCTTGTCAAAAATCATATTTGTAACTCGTTTTGCCCACCGACAAAGAAAAATATACTAATTAAAAACCAAATATACATAAGCTAAATCTGAATTTGTCCTATGAAATTTGAATATGAAATATGAAAAATTAAAAAAGAAAAATTAACTACAGTATATTATGTCATTATGATGGAAAAATAAAAATAGAAATATTAGTGTAATTTTGCAAGCCACGTTCCTACAAATTCTTTCAAAAAGCAAAATATTATGACCGTAGACATCCACAGACATAAAATTCTCTTTCAGTCAAATTGAATGCTCCTTCATGTCCTAATGAATGGTGAACCCAGTCCATATATATTAAAGTATATAAAAGGTTTATGTCATGATTTATGTCATTAATCAGGTCTCCTCAGCAGTAAAATGTAAAAGAAGATGTTTGGTAACAGTAGATTCTTAGCAGAAGCACAGGCGTTAGTCAGTTATAGCCTTCAGCTCAGATGCCAATTTTATTCACAAATTATTATCTAAAATAAAACTGAACAAAAAAAAAAAGGCTTTGATCTCATGTAAATGTGTAAATGTGTAAATGTGATGAATTGTACCAGCCGACACTCTCTGCATTATCCATTTTTCCATTTTTTTTTTTGGGTCCAACATTAACAGCTATGCAGTAAATACAGAGGACCACGCCAGATTCGTTGAAATCTTACTTGACTGGCCGAGTTGCTAAGTGATCAATAGCATGAGCATCAAACGCCGCATCATGTTTGTGGTTATGACAGTCCAAAGAAGGACAAGAGGTGAGATGAGGCGAGACACTTTAAGGACAGAAGCAATAAGAGCTATAAAGAATACAATGGAGCGATGGACAGACGAGTGGAAGTCATTTGTTGTAGCTTAAGGTCGGATTAGCGGTGACATTCATCCCAAATGAAAGTGTCTGTAAGTATTAGCCTTTCCTGTTGTTGGCTAGATGTGGCACACCGCTCTGGACCAGGTGTGTGCAAGGACATGCCAATCTCATGACTTAAAAATAGCCTTGTTTGTAGCGTTCATTATCAGATTGTCATTTTGAATTTCTATGTTGTGTTTCCTGAGATTTAGCCAACCCTGGAAGGTGGTATTCTTTCAGGAAGCAGCAGCACATTCCTTATGGACATCACTTTCATAAACACACACTGTCTCTGGTGTCAAGGAGATTTGAAAAATGCAGAAAGTGGCAATTATGGCGGGTCAAAACATTTTTCATGGATGGCTTCCTTTGGCACAGTGCGGCGGCAGTCAAGACGAGCAGGAAGAAAAGAGAAGGCTAGTGAATGGGATGTGTGTTCGAGGGTTAAGGTGTCTTTGGAAGAGGTCAAAAGAAAGTGCAGAGATAGTCTAAGCTCTGGGTTTGAACAAATAGAATGGAGAGGAAATCCATGGGCACAAATACTGTTGCTGCAGATCATAAATAAGAGCTTTTTAAAAAAAACATGGTTTGTCCTAAATATCGAGCAACACCATTGGTTTAGGGGTGTTATTACTGCGTGTCTTAAGAAATAACAAGTGTATTCTGTTATTGTGTCCTTGGGCAAGACTCTGGACCAGCCTTGTCTCCAATATAAAATATGGCTGTTACAATGTCAAATTTCAGTATTACGATTATTGTGAGAAAAAACAACACGGCTCAACGATGATCCACAATTACTGAGAATGTGTAAGTTAATGTGACAAAACACGTAGGTGTATTTTTTGGACTATTCACCTTATTCCTCCTCGCCCACTTTTGTCTCTTTTTGCTACAGGTTTGCACAGGTATTTTGCCCCTGGCGGTAGCGCATCAGCCAGGAGGCGGTTCCACGTCAGTCCATATATGGAGAACACATTTGAACCAATCCCTGAGAACTGTTGCATTTAAAAGGCCGTCAGTGTAGGAGATGTTTGCATCCATGGCATATCCAGGCAAAGACACTAACCAACGTTTCACAGCAGAGGAGTCACTTGTTCTCCTACAACAAGTCAAAAAACGAGAGGGACTCATACGGGGACAATAAAACAGCTCTGAAGACCGGCGATGTAAGCATACTGTGTTCAGCAACGGATGTGATAAAAACAGCAGTGTGTCCTGAAGCCAAAGAGACCATTCCAGTGACATGCCGCCATTTCGACGTTTGAAGCAGATCAATACAGTTTTGCGCAAAAGCACAATGGAAACTCTGCTACAGCTATTTAAAGCAGACGGACTGTCTTAATTGGACTATATTCATTATTCTGTAATGTATCGTTTTCCCATGTAATGTTTTTCCTTGCATTAGTTTTGAAGTTTATTAGTTACGATTCTGGCCATTCACAGAGTGCGCCACACTACGCCCTACGTTTGCTTCACTCCAGCTCATATTTTGGCATGATCACACCTCTTGTTTAGAGCCCCACAACGTCACCGTTTGCACTGGCGCAAAACGTCATCATTAATGCCAGCGCCGCACTACCGCCGGGGTCAAAATACGGCCCCTAATGTTTTGGCATGTCTGCTATAGAATGGGAATTTGATTCACTTCAGTGGAGAACAAGGGACAATGTTGCTGCTAAACTATGATATGAAGTAAATCGATTTGTATTAAAATGTTCACTGTTCCTTTGCACAAACAAATCAACACTGCACTGTTTCTCTGGGCGGCTTGAAATTGTGTTGTAGTGGTCTGTGTAGAACGTCTTTACTCTAGCAGCTCTCAACAAAATGATATGTGCAAATTTGCATCTAAAATTGACACCATTATTGTTCGTTGGTTCTTACAATTATATTGTGACATGAATTCTGATTATCACTGATAACGTTGAATCCTTAGTGGTTAGTAGTTCCTTAATACTGTATAAAGTGTAAAGTCAAGAGGGCACAAAGCAATATTTCATCCAAAGTAAAAGCATTTCACTGAAACAAACAAAAACAAAACTTGTATGTATGTTAACCATTAAGTAACGTGTCTCTAAATGTATTGTGTCCACCAAAGAAAGTCAAGCAAATGAACTCTTTCAGCCTTTAATGTTTTAAAAGAATCCTGTGATCCTTAAAGGGCCTCTAAATAAAATCTGTTTCACCTCAGCACAGATACATTGTAATATTATCTATTTGGGTGAAAATGAGACAAAAGCGATGTATCTGCATCTGCATTTTAGAGCTTTATTTTCTCCACAATTCAGGGAGTGTGTTGTTAGCATTTTAATGTTTGTTTGCTCATCGCGGTGAATATTTAGGAGGCTGGGTATGCAGTGAGCGGTGCATGTGGACTATTGCAAAGAGTTTAAAATGGACTAGCTGTTTTTCACATTGTTTGACAGTAAAAATCAGGTACAGTGCCTTTAAATACACTAATCTTATGCAATGAGCTCACACTGGCCCCCATTTGGGTCCCTTTCTACTCCTTCACACACACTTGCCCGCGCACACATGGCAGAGAAAAGTGGTGGGGGACTCTGAGCTATCTGAGAGCATTACACACACCATTAGGCTCGTAGAATGGACAGACGCTGGAATGGAGGCTGACAATGGCCTGAAATGACAGAGGCTCGAGATAGACTTTGGGTGTAGTCATCCACATGTGGCACAAAGACCTACTGTACTCAGGTACCACGCGGCCCAGAATAGAAAGGGAAGAATAATAGAAGGACTGGCTGAATATATGGGAAAAATAAATTGACAACCAAACCTCTTACATGCAAACCACATCACGCACCACAAACAAGGGCTGGTGAAATTCTGACACTAATCATTGCTTTTGAAACACATTTTCTAGCTAAAAGCAGGTTTGTCTTCGCTGTAATTTCTATTCTTCATGTTTTTAATGCGTAGAGGCACATTCTGGCAGAGTTTGTTTGACGCAATTTTACATATTCATTTATTTTTGTGTCTACTTTACCACACGAGTCCCGGCAATAGAGGGTTACCCCCCGCAAGCAACCAAATACGCTCACTATCCTGTTTTACACCCGCAGGTAAAACACGCAGCAAAAAACAACAAGGAGGAAATAAAAATGTCCCAGTGTAGCAGCCCCAATAACACCTCAAGGCTACGCAGTGCTAATAAACCCCAGTGCTCTGTCAACAAACAATAAGAACTCATGGTATTACTGAACTTTGTCAAAACTTCAATATCGTCAACCTAATTTCACCTCCCCACTGTCAGCGGGAGAGAGAAATTAAAATTCACACTTGCAGAGGAGAGCTGACTCACTTTGGGAATAAATTGCACACTGCATGAGGATTTCTGGAAAATCAGATGGAGTGAAAATGCAGTTTTCTTTTGTGTTTAAACATTTTATTGGTTGAAAACAGTAATACTTTGAAAACAGTAACTGTGGACTGTGACTAATAGTATATATAAAAAAGAACCATAACAGAGGCAAGGTATTAAATGGAAAAAGCCAGGAACGGCATCTGATGCAAAAACTTTGACAAGACTATAATAAATAACAACACACCTACAGCAACGCCAATACACAACCAAAAAGCCAAATCACTTAGCAATTACAGAATGCAGCTCAGTAAACTTTGCTCCACAAGTAATTAACATTCAGGAGCAGTAGCCCTTGTGAACTAGTCAAAACTTTTCTCCCCCTGAAAAAGCTTTTCCGTCTCATTTTAACTAAGAGCACATAAACATCAAAATATGACAGCTTTGCATAGTAATTGGTGCTCCCAGGGTATTCTCACAGTGGACTCATTTTACTTGAGTGCGAATTATTCTGACTCTTCACTTGCTGGTAAAAAATATAGAAAACCAAATCCCTACAGAATTATAAAAAACATAGAACATTGTGGACTCTTTTCTGTGCACCCTGCAGACCTGATTAATGACACGAGTGGGAGATATGTCGAAAAATTGATACTGTTGCTTTCGAGGTACAGTGTATATAAAATTACAATATCGAGAATACTGTATAGTTTTAAAAAAAGTTTAATTCAGTGAACCAGTCTGAGGGACCAGGGCTAGTGGAAACATGGCTCTAGTGTCAACTCCAAAACAAGTGCCATTTTATGTTTAATTTTATGGTAACTTCACATTTTGAGTGATACTTGAACCTCAACAACAACCTCAATTTACAGACACTCTTTAGCACATAAATGGATTGTTAAAACATCACCTGAATATTGTTATTGATATAATGCAGACCCCATTTTAGACAAGGAATTTGAAATGGTGGGAAGAGACAATTTGGAGGATTAAATGTCAAAATGAAGGAATAGCATGTCACGTTTAATTTGGACAGTTTGGTTTAAAAATGTGAAATTACAAAAATCTGGAAACAAGTGATTCAGATTATTCAGGAATTAAATTGGATCCCAATATAATTAGCAATTACTGTAGAGATAATCCACACAGCCAAATGAACACCTAAGAGAGACACATGTTTCTCATTGATAACAAAGTTCTGCGATGGCATCTTGAGCCAAAATGAACCAGAATGGGTACAATTGTCGGAAAAGCCGGGAGACTGAATAAGGGAGTAAATAAACTTGCAGAGCAGATAAAATGGACAGACATGGAGTAAGCGTAGTGAGAAAGGAAGTTGATGAAAAAAGAAAGAGGGACCTGCAGGAATCCTGAGAGATCTGTCGGCTCTTGTCGACTTTGATTTTAATGGAAGCGCGCTCTTCCCTACCTCTAACCCATTTGGCCTTAATTCCAGTGCAGCTTTCCAAACTTTTTAAACTTTAATGGCCCCTTCTTAAGTGCCAGCTGCTGACAACATTGATTTGCCTTTAGGCCTTGCTGTCCCGCACACTTTTATTTTCTCCTACGAAATCGACAGAAACATCTATTTTCTGCCATCCTCCCCCACCTCAAACTCATCCCATCGTCTTCTATCCTTCCTCTATCCGTGCTCTGCTCATGTGATGGTGTCAGCGGTCCATGGAACGATGGGATAAGGAAGGATCAGGAGGAAGGCTGTTTGGATAAGCCGCTGACCTGGTCCACAAATGCTTTTTGGATCTTGGTCAATGGTCTGACCAAAAATATTGTTTCCATTTTGTCAATGAATAGTGAGGACTTAAAATAAACTAGAATATTATTTACACCAGTGCCTGATAAAATGAAAGGATTGTGAATAGAGTATTTAACATTTGCACACTGGAATTTGTGGGGAAAATCAAAGTTTTCCCTTGTTATCTATCCAATATTTTACAAACATATCACTTACTATATAACTATCTAGCATTATCACACTTACTATTTACTTATCTGTACTGCAGTGCTTTGAATGCCAAAAGGCCTCTTATGAACCTTTCACTTCTTCATCTTCAAATGCAGATGACAAGCATATTATCATTTGTAAAGTCCAAGGGCATCACAATAAATGTACAGAGAGAAGTATAAACTCAGGAATTATCATAATGATGTCCGAGCGGCAGACGTGACCTTGCTGGTAGATAATCCTCTGCTCGTAGAAAAAGTGCTGCCTCAGGTGGACGGCTCTTCAAAGACACTCACTTCCTCAAAGGTGTGGGAAAAGTCTCTCAAGGAACGTTACAGTGCACACCCATTATGCAGAGAGGAAACCTGATGCAGCTCTTTGGAACTTTTCGCTACAGACGGTAAAGTTATTTAGAGCTCCGTTGTTGGATAGGGATGCATTGGTCTGAGAGGGTCGGAAAGTTCACAAAATATCAAATAATTCAAAAGAGTCTAGTCTGAAGGCAGGTCAAATGTGCTCTGGTTTAAGGTTAAATCAATATCTATACAGACCAATTCACAATGTCATATCTGTCATTTGAAAATTGAGGGACGTTTAACTGGATGTCTTTTGCTACTTGTTGACTTGCTACTTTTTGCTTGTACATATAAAAACTGTAAAACATAAAAAACTACAGTGAAATGAATTGCAGATTAAAAAAGTTAAAGGTCCCATATTATGCTAAATTGACTTTTGTGAGTTTTTCATCTTCTATTAGTGTTACTTGTACCTCAAAACAACCCCCAAAGTGATTATTTCTTTCATCCATGCATTTATTAGCTTTAATCATTTGAAACGGGGAGCAGGATTGTCTGAGAGCCAACATCTGTTCCCACTGTGCGACAATGTGACGCGGTGCTGTGGTGATTCTTCTCCTCCAAGAAGTGTTCCTGTCTCTGCCCAGATCTTATTGTTCTTCTATGGTCTGCACAAACAAGATTTCCATCAGAAATGCACTTATGCCTCCCAAGAGTTTGTACAATATGTATAAAAAATCCAAAAAAGTCTATTGTAGCGACACGCCACCGGGGAAAGCGGGTGGAATCCGAATGCAACACTGAATCTACCGACACCGCAGTCATTTCACTTCGCTTTTCTTTGAACACAAGTTATATTTCCACAACATTGCTTGCTGATATCACAAGTGCTTGGATTTAACCACGGCAGAGGGAAACGAGTCATGCATCGGCGAGGGACGCAAGAAATAAGCCGAGGCAGCTCGTCGTTTTCTACGTAAGTGCAGTAAGTGCACTGATTCTGGAGATGGATGTTTTTTAATAACTATGTGGTAAATGTAGTACAACACAAAATATTATCATATATGCTCACCCAACCTACCCCACAGCCACCCGACCCACACAACCAAAAACCTCCCCATAGACAGTCACATATACATACCTGTACATTCGCACACGCACACACGCCTGCACACACATGCACATTCTAAGATACATGAGGCTGAGTACAGATACACCAGTTGAAGAAGCACCATCAGAGGAGCCGTCTGCACCAGGAGCAGATAGTCGACCGCAGCCACAGGACACATACTCAGGGCCCAGAGAAAAGATGAGGCACACAGCAAACCTCCACCAGGGGCCCATGAGCCAGGGCCCAGCAGCCATAGCAAACCACTGCTCCCGGTACAGAGGGCCCCTCAGAGGAAACAGCCTAAAATGGATAAAGGAATAGATAAGTAAATATGAAGAAATAAGTCAAGAATTGGGTAGAAATAGAGTAAAACTCATTAAATACATAAATAAATACATCTAAAATGGTGAGCCTAAAATAAGTAAACACAATAAATAGGATATATATATATATATATATATATATATATATATATATATATATATATATATATATATATATATAGTAAATGCACCAATTAAATTAAACATTAGTCAAAAGCTAAGCTAAAAAGGTGGGTCTTGAGCCTGCTCTTAAAAACCTGAACGTTCTCTGCGGCCCTGAGGTTCTCCGGCAGGCCGTTCCACAGACGAGGGCCATAGTATTGGAAGGATGCCTCGCTGTGAGTGTGTGTCCTGACTTTGGGAATGACTAGGAGCCGGCTGCTGGAGGAGCGCAGGGGCCGCGAGGGTTCATATGGTAAAAGCAGTTCTGAAAGATAAGAAGGCCCAAGACCATTAAGACATTTATAAACCAGTAAAAGAACCTTAAAATCGATCCTGAAACACACGGGGAGCCAATGCAGTGATTTTAAAACCGGTGTAATGTGGTCTTAGTCAGGACACGTGCTTCTGAATTTTGTAATAATTGTAAACCTGCAATACTCTTTTTGGGAAGACCAGAGAGCAGGGCATTAAAGTAGTCTATACGACTGGAGATAAAAGCATGCATCAGCGTCTCCATGTTGGCCCGAGAGAGAATGGGGCGGACTCTGGCTATGTTCTTTAAGTGATAAAAACCTATTTTTGTGACGTTCTTGATGTGTGGAATAAAAGTGAGCTCGGAGTCAAAGATAACGCCCAGGTTTTTTACTTGAGCCGATGGATTAAAAGACTGTGCTTGGAGTTTGGATAAAAGTTCCTCTCTCTGGGTGTAGTGCTACATAGACATTTTTTTTACTTTTTTGAAACCTGTTGTGTGCTGGTGGTGCAGTGATTAAGGTCATTGCACATTTAAGGATGCTACCACAGCGGCGTCATGGGTTCAATTCCAGTCTGCGTGCAAACATTTGCCGAATGCCCATAGCCTTTCTATGCTCCTTTCATGCCTCAACTGTCCTGTCAAATAAAGCCTTTGCTAAGAAACCTAAGGGTTGGACAATCATCTCCAAAAATCAGTTTTTGCAATGAACTCTTCATATCAAGAGGACTCCTTGTATAATATTGTCAAAAGTAATGACAAATGAAACAAGCCAGCTCTACATGCCATGCCACATTACATTTAACAAGACTTTATGAAACTTTATTGCACTAATTTGTAAATCGGGGTGATATATTCTAAAATAATCACAGACAGAAGATGACAGCCTTTAATTCTAAAAGAAGAGAAATTTAGATGTGAGTTGCAAAATTGCCCTCAGCCTGATATCCCGTTCGTAATTTTAGTTTGCCATAGGGTGATGAAGTGTCAGAAAAATCTTGACTTTTCCATTGCTGTCATCACCCAGCTTCGCCAAAGGCCTCCTCTACCATCCTTGATCCAGTCACCCGCCTGCTTTTGTTCCCCGTCAATACAGAGACGTCTATTTATGCACAGATGACAGACAGAGAGAGAGAGGGACAGATAATGGATGAACAAAGGAAGCGAAAAGACAAAAGAAAACACGAAACCAAGAAGAGAGAGGTGACAGAAACGAGGTAAAAATTATAATCCGGCTCCCCTCCCCTGTCTGTGAGCAGTGACAGACACAGTGATGTATAACCCTGCCAGTACAAAGTTAATTAGATAGGCCGGGTTACTTTAGAGATGAGGGCTTGGAAGGATAAGGGAGAAGAGAAGAGCAGCAGACAAAGAAGCGAGAAACTGAACAGGAAATGGAACAATGGAGGAACAGGAAGTAATGATGAGATAGATGAGAAGTTTGAAAAGCTGCTTATGGAAACTTCCTCCAACAAACCAAGTCATTTGAACATTCTGAGCTCAACAACTGTTTATGAATGTTCTTCTTTCAACACTTTTGTCCAGTCAGTTTGTGCAGTCGGTCCATAGTTGCAAAGATAGCTAAGGGGAAAGCCAACTTTAAAGGTGCACTATATGAAACTTTTTCCATGGATGTGTTATTGTTGTGTCTGGATGTTTGTCTTAATTTTTTTTTTTTTTTTTTTTTTTTAGCTATAAACACCCCTGTAATTGACTCAATGCAAGAAAGATAAGTTTAAGGTCATATAAAAATCCAGACAAAGTAAAAATATCTTCATGGAAACAAGTGTTTTTGATATTGTTTATAGCCTTTAAACATGCTCTTGGGACCTTAAATTAGCCATCTCATGTTTTGAAACAAAAAAAAGAATTTCTCTGCTCTGTGCAATGACACTTACTGAGTGTATCCAGCCAGCAGATGGCGCCTACACACAATTTAGTTATGTGAGCACTTTAACACACGACGTTCAGCCTAGCAGTAGCAGTTGTCGTGTTTTGACGGCATGCTAAGAATGAGTCTGGCGATGATTTAACGATAAGTGACATATGAAATCTGAAAATAGTCACTGATCAAGGGAGTTCAGCAGGAAGTGCTTTTGACGCTCGGGAGAAGATTTTAATGAACATTCCCTGAAACAGCGTGAATGCAGCTGAATGCAACTCCAGGTATGTTTTTGATGACAGAACAATGTTAGAACAAGGTTCAAAGCTTGAAAACATTTACTGTAGTGGAATACGTGTCCTTTAAGTTAAATGGTTGTAGCTATGTTTAGGCAAAAGTTCTCATGGTCATAATAAGAAAAACAAAACTAAAATAACAAAAAGATAGTTCAATTTGAGCAGAGGTTTGACAATTTAATCAAAATAATCATCGGAATTACTTTTTTAGAACGCAAAAGGAGATTGAGATTATTCTAAATTCTATCCAGGTAAAATTGAAGTGAAGTCACTTGAGGACATCCTGGTGGTGAAGAAGTTTTTCATTCAAAACACAACATTTATACATTTCCTGCGTCATTTTTGTGCGATTCCTGTCTGAGTCATAAAACCTTTTCTCTTAGCTCATGGCATATTTTGGAGATTGTGTATAGACCAGTTAATGATTATTCGCTTACCTAATAAGTTAACAACCATTTCTATAATCAATTAACTTGTTGAAGCTCTACTATAGCGATAAGACACACTAACATTATGAAGCATGTTTTGATATCTGTTTATAGCCATGGGTGTGACAAAGTGTGTTGTTGTGATATTGTCTTTGGCTCAGAGTATACACAGAATGGACGTGAATGACAATGACATTGAGTGCAATACAAGAAGGCCATTCCTTTGTTAATTACTGAGTTAATGACACACTATGCTCCAGCAGACATGCACACTCAGACACACTCACTATCAGGACACACATGAGGATGACGTCTGGCTGGGTACTCACGCAGCGTCGCAGGCTGCTATGCAAAGAGCTTGACAGCAAGATATCGGCTAACAGTGGCACACACTCATATACACACACGCACACACACGCACACACACACACGCACACGTAACAGCACACAGCAGCAGAGGCAGCAAACCTCATCAGGCTGCCTTTAATGAAGTCACTTGTCCCAAACAGAAAAAGCGGCGAAATGGAGGGATGAGAGAGGAGGAGGGGAGGAGGAGGACAAGGTCGCTGGGATTGATGACGCTCATTAGCCTAATAAGGTACTTTAATGAAGCGCACCCAACACTAGGCCGTGGCGCGGAGTCCCAGCACACACCTCAATAGTTTGTGAAGTTTCTGTTGTTCTAGTCACCATGTAGAAGGAGATTTGTATAACTTTGATATATATATTTTTTGCCTCTGTCTTACGTTTTAACAAGTAAATTGAATTGTTTAACTTTTGTCCAAATAATAGCCTTTAAGATTAGACTGAGATAAGGCTATTAATGATTATCAATATTTAAACAGCTTTTAACACCAAAGCCAATTATACTATTACAGTAGTTAATAATCTAAATCAACCTAAATAAATTGGATTCTATTCCAGTCATATCTATGCAAATAACACTAGGGTTGTCTAGGGTTGTGCGAGTCCATATGTCCATATATGTTTATGTCTCACTGACAGAAGGTAAACAGGGGCCAGTGGATTCACTCTGTCACTGCATCCAAAACATCAGTGTGTGGATTAGTGTCATGATAATAACATTTCAAACTTAAGTCGATAATAAGAAATATACTAAATTCTCAATACCAATTTCAATACTAAAAGAAAAAGTACAAAAAAAAATTGGGTCAATGTTTTAGACAACAGACTAACATTTTCAACATGAAATAATACTTTCTTTATAAACATTGTGGACTTATACTAGTTCTGATAAAGCTCAAGGTAATTCTAAAATTGTTCTTGAAAGGTCACACTTTTCTCAATACTTGCTCAATGAGTAATGAGTTTCAATACTAGTTTTAATATGGATTAATATCTGATTTTGATACTTTTAACAACCCTACTATGGATGCAAAAGAACTTTCCTCAGCTAAACTCAGACAAGAATGAAGTAAT
Source organism: Rhinogobius similis (assembly GCA_019453435.1). NCBI lineage: Eukaryota > Metazoa > Chordata > Actinopteri > Gobiiformes > Gobiidae > Rhinogobius > Rhinogobius similis. The sequence continues at coordinate 23,140,661 of CM033623.1, read as the reverse complement.
TGTCTTTGGCCCACAGAAAGTGTAAAACCTACAAATGAAGTCTAGGGGTAACAAGGAACACAGACTTGAACTTTAACATCCATATCAAATCCATAATGCGCCCAAAGTCAGGAATTGGCGTTTCAGTTTAATGCAACAGCAGTTTTCCTGAAGATGTGATTGATTTGACTGATTAAGGAGGAAACTGTGAAAAAAGTATTACACAATAAGATACAAATGAGCAGTATTTTTGCTACTCACCTCTCCATCTGAGGATTGCAGCAGTAAGTCTTTTCTGCAGGACGCTGTGAAGTCTCCTACACCTGCATTGATCTCCACTCCTCTGGGTGCCTCCAGAGTCAGCGTTCGAGTTGGGGATTCCAGCCTGAAATACACAAACAGGTTTTTACTGTGAGTGGTCAGGCATGTGGTTATACCTGCACAGCCCTATTACGAAAGGATCAATAAAAGACCTGAGCATGAACCACATCTGCAAGCTGCACAGAGAAAACAGTGGCTCTAAAGGTTAGACAAACAGGACAAAGGACAATACACTTCACTAGACTAACCTCTAAAAAGACTTGTGGAGTTGCAAATAAAGCTGTAATAATGATCCTTCATACCAAAAGAGTTTACAACCTTTTTAACCAAATATGGCAGCATCAGCAAAAAGACTGCTATGCAATTACAAAAGGGTCAGGTCAACCCCTGAAGCTGATGCACCTCAAAAACACAGGTCTGGTTGCAGGACAAGAATGTGCTGTGCAATTAATTGAGTGACTGCCTATGCATAGGCAGTCACTATTTGTTCTTGTATTTTCCGGTTTTTCGGCACGTTTCACAGGCCACAGTTTTTAAATTCTTTTAAATTTTTTTGCATTTTTCAATAGTTCCTAGCCTTCTAATGTCTGCTATTACTTTTGGTAAACGTACCTTTTGTAGTTTTTTCACAATTTTGAATTTTCTGAGCACTTTTTCCTATCTTTTACAGTGGGAGCCTTTCTGTTGGTCCTCAGGAAAGTTTGCTGTTTAAACTGTTTTTGGCGGGAGCACGGTGGCAGAGCGGCTAGAGCTTCTGCCCATAGAACTATAATAAAACCTGGAAGATGAATCCAAGATGGCCGTCCTGTTTATCCCTATGGAGAGTGCTCATTGGCGCATGACCCCAAAAAAGTTTCTTACTTCCGCATTTACTTCCTGATACGCCGGCTGACATCTTTGTTTTACTTCCTGAAACGATGGCTGCCATCTTTGTTTTACTTCCTGAAAGCGGAGGCTGCCATCTTTGTTTTAGGCGCCATGTGACGACAATCCCCACTTCATATAAAAACGGTAATTTTGGTGATTTTAGAAACGGTAGAAAAGAACATTTCCTTCTATTTTATTTAAATACCGATAATAATTCAGTACTGTCCGCAATTATAATTAGCAATTTTAGAAAAAGGCTGGTTCCAAGAGGCTGCAGTACCTCACATGGCCACAAATCAATCTGGGACCACAGACAGAGGGGGCGTACCTTATCCAGTTCATTTAATACATCCATGCTTCTGCCTCCCAATAAGGAGGTCGTGGGTTCGAATCCCGGACCAGACCAACATCACTCAAATTCTATTGCGCAGTCACTCGCAATAGCTTCAGCTATTGCAACAGCATCTAGTTACATTTGAATCAAATCAAGATCATTGTTTCAAATAGTCAATGGCCAGCTTGGTGCAATCCTTTGTCAGTAAAAGAGCACAGACATATCAGCCACCCCCTACAACTAAATCTGATCATCATCGTTACCATCACAACAACGCTGACGTCCAAGGTAATATCCAAGACAACATTCAAGAGGTTGAGGCCAAGCAGATGACAAGTCAGGAACATTCATTCATTCATTCATTCATTTTCTACCGCTTATTCCCGTTAGGGGTCGCGGGTGACTGGAGCCTATCCCAGTGACTTTGGGCCTTAGGCGGGGTACACCCTGGACAGTGGCCAACTCGTCGCAGGGCTAACACAGAGAGACAGAGACATTGACAGACAACCATTCACTCTCACATTCATTCACTAGGGACAATTTAGAGTTTTTCAATTAACCTACACAGTCATGTCTTTGGATGGTGGGAGGAAGCCGGAGAACCCGGAGAGAACCCACGGTAACACGGGGAGGACATGCAGACTCCACCCAGAGAGATCGTGTGATGTTAGGGTGGTTCAGAATTCGAAACCACGATGTTGGGGTAGTGCGGGATTCGAACCCACAATCTCCTTATTGAGAGGCAGAAGCTCTAACCACTCTGCCACCGTGCACCCAAGTCAGGAACATGTCTTTGTTTATTGAGAGCAGTGGCAGCCGGTCAATAGAGTATGCAGGTGCGCCGCACACCCTGACTTGACCCAGATAAAAATAAAAAATAATTATTATTTTATTTTTGGCTCTATGTTTCATATTTTGTGTAAAATAAACGTGTGTCTACATAGTATATATTTTAATATTGTTAAACATAATCTTAGTACATTATTTAGTTAATTTGTTTGCCCATTGCGTGCGCTAAGTCTGTGCGCACAGAAGAAGTGTGTATGTGAGAGTCATATATTTGGAGAGGGAGGGTGGAGCAACTCTGTCTGTGATGAATATTTAATCTTAAATTCTAATCTTCAACCTCGTGTGTACAAATGTAAAATACAGAAATCATTTAATCATATAAAATGTGTTTGTGGAGGTTCTGGAATGAGCAGCCATGTAACAACATTTCAACAAAATACCATGTGTGTAAGCATAGCTCAATGGATTAAGCATCTGATTTGCACTTGGGAGACCCGGATTCAAAGTTTAATTATTACACTTTCCCCCCTTTTTTAGTTTTATAATGGCGCACCCCTAAAAAATATACCACCAGCCGCTGCTGATTGAGAGACAACAATGTGAGGGTGGAACTTACCCAACATAGCAACAAATGCACTAATGACGCACTAATGTTAAACTTAGTAATTGGTAACCATGAACTTGTGACTAAAACAGAACTATCTCAGGTGTATGTCCCTCCAAACACATCGCCCCTCAAATGAGTAAAGCAAAAGATAGTTTAACCGAATGTAGAACAAAAAGGGAGCGTGGACAGCAGTTCCAAAATTGTATGTACAGTATATTGCTGTATTTACAAGGATTGCTGAAAGTTTGTACTGAAACTTACTTTATTTCACTAAAGCTAACCAAAATAGAGTACAAAGGCAAACAAAGGACACTGCAGAGAAGGAGCCACTGTCGCTGCACAGGTGGCGGCCGGTGGTCAGTCGGTGGGTGGATGGACAGGTAGAGGCAAGGTGGAAAAATAGAATTGAGGCTGTATACAACTGAAAACAATACCTGCTACTGGAAAAGATTTTTCTGTATTTATGCTTTTATGCTTGGCTTCACGCACACACACGTACACACAGGGCTTAAACAAAGAATCCAAGACACAGAGACCCGTTTAGACTGGTTTCCAACACGACTGACACATGATTGGTGTACACTGGCACGGCTGGCACTGCTCTTCCTGCGTGAAGTAAACCAGATACATACCATACAGACCATATAAGGGCAGGTTTAGGTTTAGTATAAAGGAGGTCCTGGGGCAAAGGAACTCAGATCTCATGGACGACCGGCAGCATTGCATCTACAGATTCTAGACTTTTGTTAGAATGGCTATTAACTTGTAGACATTTGTACAATATCTTGACTTAATTAAATCAGTGTTAATTCTAATTGTAGAGTCTGATATCTTCTTTAAAAGTTTAGAAGTAAATACTCCCCGCGACTGAGATAAAAGAACCAGGTAAGGCCGTCTAGCCGAGGTTTTGGAGAGACGGTATTTTTTTCCACTACTGAGCCCCCAACAGTAACAAGAAAGATAAAAATAACAGTATTTTGTTTACTAGTCCACCATAGTTTACAACACTTATTCACCTTATTCCGCCCCGCCCACTTTTGCCTCTTTTTGCCACAGATCCACACTCCTGTAGTAAACGCACTTCCAGTTCATCAGAATCAGAATCAGAATCATTTATTAAAGGCCACACAACGGAGTTGGTGGAATTTGTTTTCAGTACAGCAGTTAATGCTCACATCTCTCATGTGTCAGTTCCATCATCAGCAACAGAAAAACAACAACAGAAGCACACATATATACAGTTTACATTAAGACAGTGATTCATTTAAGGTCCGTATAGCTATTGGAAAGAAGCTGTTTTCATGCAAACGGCGAATGAGGGAAAAGTCTCGTACAAGTGCATAAACAAGTCAGCGACGCACCAATTTCCTGGGCGGCCCGAAAACGGCTTGTGTAGAACTTATTTTCTGTTGAGCTCCCCTGCCCCATATAAACTAATACAACGGAAAAAAGATGGCGGCGCCCACGACAACCTCAAGGTTTGTTCTCATGCTCACAATGAAACATCAGGCGCACCGCAAATATTGAGTCATATAAAGGAAGTGTTTAGTTGACTTTTATTTAACCAGGAAAGTCCCACTGAGATTCAGAATCTTTCTTTTTTCCAGTCTCGCGATAGAGCATCTGCCACATTGTCCTTCCCCAACTTCTGCCTCGTGATGATGCTGTATCGAAGTGTAGGGGGGTAGGAGCATAGCCAAATTCTGCTTTTCGATGGTGGTATCTATAGCACTCTGCACTTAAATGCACTCTTACTCAGCTCCGTGTCCCTCTCCTTGAAGTGCGCACTGTAAAGGATCACTAACTAAGGCCTTTGAACACAGCATGAGGAGGAGATTAAACCGTGTTGTGGCGTTCGATAAGCACACTGCTTTGCTCAAGGGCATGCTGGCACATCAAATAACGATTTTGGCAAAGCAGAAAGAATTGCAATTTATCAAGTTTACCCAATATAAACGCTAATAACAAAGCTGGAGTGCGCACTAGGAGCACTTTCCCTTCACTTTTGTTTGAGGGCAGTTCAGGAGGGTTTTTGCCAAGTCTTGCTGAGATTGGAAGGACCAGAGATTGGTGCTAAATTATTACAAAAGAGCAACCTCAATCCTTCAAGTGACACAGACTGTCAATTAAAAACAAAATCAAAATGTTTGACAGATTTTCATTGAAATCAATCAATTCATTAAAAATACAAATGCACTTTTCTGTAATCTATGTAGTTTAAATGTGCACTAACTTTTCTTTAATGTAGACGTTATTGCTTGGCCTTGAATGTTCCACAGTATGGCATTCCAAGGAGAAAAGAAGGGCGCACATCCAGGTCAAGGTCAGATCTGTCGTATAAATATAAAATAAAGGTAAATATAAATGATTTTAATGCCACTGACAACACGGAGACAGGTAAATGGCAGAATCCCCAACAGAAAATTGGGGATTACACAGTGCACCATTTGAATCTTATGCTTTTTAGTAATGACTTTAAAAAATATATTTACATGTTTCTGTTGTTTTTTTTTTGTCAGCCCTGCGACGAGCTGGCCACTGTCCAGGGTGTACCCTGCCAAAGGCCCAAAGTTTCTGGGATAGGCTCCAGTCACCCGTGACCCCTAACAGGAACAAACGGTAGAAAATGAATGAATGAATGTTTCTGTTGAATGAATGTTTATATAAAATAACCAAACGGCCACGATCGCTATAGGGTTTTTAGCTGCAGTGATTGTGTTAATGTCCTTTGTACTTGGGAGTCCTGGGATGATGAAAATGTAGCCATGGCTCGAAGGCACAAAGAAGCAGGAACAATTTCGCTGGTGTGAGTTTGAATCTGCACAAGCAAACATTAGTTGACAGAGAAAACCTCCCTTGGCTCGAGTTTTTTCATGTTTGGTTGCTCCCAAGTAATGAACACCCTTTAGAAGACGTCTGTACTCCAGCGTTACTCCATTTCTGCCGCCACAGTTTTCAAGGTGTTTACGCTTTATTAGCTTTTTCTTCTTTTTGTTGCTCAAGTCGTTCACCTTGAAGAGGCACTTTAGTCTTGTGAACACTGTGGGGTAAAGTGAAAAGCAGCAAGTAATTGACAGGAGTAATTTAATTTATGCAGTTAAACAGGATTGGAGACGTTTTCCAAAAAAGCTAAAGAAAAAAGCCAAAGAAGAGTACCTTGTAAATGCCAAGTTAATGCCACTTGATTTAGAAAACACTTTGAGGAGGGGTAATTTGCACCTGAATACAGTCATAACACTTATTTGGATTACCCGGTTTAATGGAACACACTTGTACAACACAGGAATAAAAGGAAATAAAAGAAATAAATGCACTTGTAGTGAATTAGACTTTTTTATTTTCTCCATAAATAGTGGTAACTTGGGGTGAGAAAAATGCAAACAAAGGACAAACTATCTGTAAATGAAGGACAAAATATCTTCACACATAATACAATGATTAAAAGTTAGATGAATAAAATACAAAAATGATCCCCCAATTGTCAATTATACATTAAATAATGGACAACATACACTTTGTAGATGTACATTTTAATCTACAGTAACACATTTCAAACCAGGCAACAAAATGATGGCTTTCATGAGTTATTTTAATCAAGTTTTACTGTTGCCAACAAAACTTGTAAGTTATTTGAATATAGTTTTTGTTGTCCCATTCCTTTTTATAAGAAACGTGTTGCTGCAAATCAAATCAAATTTAGAATGTTATAATAATGTGTAGTTTTATTCTTTACAAGACTATTATTTTAATTACATATTTCTCAGTGCCCCAATTTTTGTAATTGGCTATTTTTTCTCCTGTATGTTCGTGGCTCAGGTAAAGCACCAGCAGAGGTGTTGTTTATGGGGCAAATCACGCGGTGGATTAGAGGTGAGAGAAGGTCTGCCGCTGTGCACCGCTGAGCATCCAAGTCCTATAATAAGAGTTGGAAGCAGACACTTCACATTGGCCTGACTTATCGATTGGGTGAGCGCGCGCTGCAACAGTCAGAGGTTAAGAAGCGCCCAAAACAACCTGGAAGTGTGCACAACTGCTCTGATGGACACAATTAGAACACAGGTAAATGCACACGTCGGGCCCGTATTCGCTGTATTTTTAGGTGAAGAAGAGGGAGATTACTGGTCTATGCTGCAGTAATGGGGTGATGTTCGGGTTTGACAGCAGAAGCCATTACGGCGACGTGGCTGTGGGCTGAGAGCGGTGTTGATGGGCAGCTGCGTTCATACAGACTGACCATCTATCACACCGCGTCTCTCTCCGCCGCTATGTCAACTGTTTGCCTTCGCCAGCGTTTAAACTCACTCATCTATTTCCCGCACAAAACAGCCTGCTATTACTCCTTCACCTCAGCTTTACTCGAGCGCTTTCAAAATTACATCCAAATGCTCCGGACACATGTCAAGAGGGGCAGCTCAAATCCTCATGTTGCACGGTTATCTGGAAGGGGGCTTGACTGCCCTTTAATGGTGCACATCAAAACCTTCTAGACCGGGACGAGAAGGCCGAGGAGGAGTGTGTTACGCCCGTGATTAAGTTGTAGATGCCGCCTATAAATGAATTTGCAGTTGTCTTTTACAAAAATAGTGTGGTCAACATGACAACTTTTACATTTATATTGTTTGTAAAGTTAGTTTTACAACGATAGAAAGCGGATAACTTGACAAGCAAAGTCCAATACCAGGCCGTATAGTGTTTAGCGGAATAATGAGTATACATGTTCAATTAATGTACAATGTAATGAACACATTTATTCTCTAATAATAACGAAGAGTGAAGATTTTTCTGTCCTGAAAGTTTTATTTGGCAGGACGCTGTATAGAGATGGGTGGAGAGATGAGAGAAACATTCAGGTAATGGTCAAGGCAAACCCACAATGCAGATTTTAATCATTATTTCATCACATTTCATTTAGAAATTAAAACATGCACATATTTTTGTTGTTGCTTCAAATAATTCAAATCATATTATTCAGGTTTCATGCGAGTTAATCTTGTATTATGTACAAGATTAATGTATTATGGTCCACTTCATTTTGCCTCCAGTCGCCTCCATAGATTTTTTTGGACACTATGGTTCATATCTCTGTCATTACTGGGCCTATCCACATGAAATGAAACCCCCACAAAGGTCAGTGTCTTATCTGTCAGAATAAATAAACAAAAGTGAAGTCCTTTTTTCACAACAGCCTCACAAAGTGGTGCCATTATTCAACTCCAAAGGCCTGATTGTTGTCAGCTGAAATGACATAAAGCTATAATATTAATGTTGCAGGTTTATGGAGCCAAAAACATAAATCTCCCACAGAGTTAGAGGCCCCTGCCCACCATCTGAGATTATGACGTCATCAAATACTACGTGAACGCACCCTGTTGATTCTCCTTCTGACAACTGTACTCCTGTTCTCTCCAGAGCGATGGGAGATGGCAATATTCAGCTGTAAGGACCATCCATAGCGTCCAAGCAGGAAGCCTCCAGTCATGAGTGTATAAGGAACATTGTCCATAAAGATGCCACTGCAATGGTAGTGTGTCTCACTGCACGGCTCTGGGCCAAACTCTTGGACAAAGAGCTTAATGTTTTTTGGCCCACGGATAGGATGGATGTGCTTCATTATGAAATAGCCCTGAACATCGTTAACAGCTGAAATATTAGGTTTGAGGTTTCATACAAGTTTTGTTATGATTAACTTGGATGTAATTTATGTTTTCAAAGATGCATTAATACAGGCCAGTTTGTTGCTTGTCCAAGAGTAATGTTTTTAATGTATGATTTATTCCCATGTAGCCATCAGCATTCAGAGGACAACAGTGCTGTTGTTAAAGCAGTGGATCGCAGAAAAACAAGAACACCAAGGGGTAGGTGTGAATAATATTGGTTTTGAAAGTTTATTTATGAACTGTGCATGAGAAAAAAACAACTCTTTAAACAATACGTTAGACACTTTCTGCTTTTCTTAAAAAAAAATAGATACACTTGTTAACTAAAGGACACTAAATAAAAGTTTAACGAGTGACTAATGAGCCTCAAGTCTTCACCATTTTTAACCTTTTTTTTTTTAGCAAATAGAAATGTGTAAGACAGGCTCCCATGCACCGTTGAGCCACAAAACACAGCACACTAAGCAACCAAAGCAACTTATATTTGAGGACTTTTTTTTTTCTTAAAGGAGACAAAATTGACTTTATATTGTTATCAAGCTTACAAAGTTCAACTTCTGCAGTTGTTGTTGCAATCAGCAAAAATATGATGAAAAAACAGATTCAATTTTTCATATTGTTATTAGCCTTTAAATATGCCCTTGAGTACCTTACATTTGTCATCTCATGTTTTGAATTTTTTCTTTATTTTATTTTTATTATGGACTCAGACGATTTTCGAATGATCATTCCTCAAAACAGCGTGAATGCAGCTGAATGCAACTTCACGTATGTTTTGATGACAGAACATTGTTAGAACAAGGTTAAAAGTCACTGTAGCAGAATATGTGTCCTTTGATAAATCAGCTGTCGTATTTGAGCGACCACATCTTTTTAAAACAAAGATGAAGCACACTCTTGTTTAGTTAGGACATTTTTGCAGAGCCCAAAATCATAACAGCAGTCACCTAAAAAAATACATATTTTGTAATGACTGTAATGACAAAATTATACACAAATAATGTAGAATACAAAAAAGCCTTAACAACATGAGAATTAGTGAAATAGATTTGTACTACTAAACAGTTTGACAGAATTTCTTTAGCTCTGAAACCTACCTGGACGACTGACGGTCTACACATATATCTATGTTGTATGTCCTCTTATCAAGTATCAGAGTGATGTCTTTTTTTCAACCAGAATTATTCCTGCATGATAATGATAGAAAGTAAGAAAACTTTTATCATGGACATTTGAGACAATTGCTTCTCAAAAGCAGAAACAATCTCGGACTGTGTATGTACTGTTGGTAACTAATATAACATAATATAAAGTCCCACATTGAGAGCCACATGAAGTTTCTCTTCAGGCCCTGGTGTTTTTATGCAGCTGATACCAGAGTCTGCAGCGGGTCCTTATCTTCACTATTCGTTATTATTACAGAAAACTGCCTTCCTTCCCGTCAGCGTCCAATTTTTACATTAATTCTCTCTTTCTTCTCTCTCCCTCCCCCAGTACACCCCCAAACTCATATATCTGTTTTGACCTTCAGATGCGACAAGACCATTTTATACCGCGTCCATATTTGTCCAACCTGACAAGATAAGCAGGATAGAAATACATCAGTGCAAAATGGGTTTATCTTAATTCATTTTGGGGAGAAAAACAGAGAAAAGGGAAGAGGACAAAGAGGCAAAGGAAAATACTAGACAAAAGCAGACGATTTCATGGAAGTCTTCAGTAAATGTGATAGCAGCTTATAAAGACACTCCAAGAATTAATAAGGACTTTGATTTGCTTCAACTATCTTTTATATGTCTTAACAAAGAGGAAACTCACAGAATGTATTAAAGAAGCGAGCCAACAATAAAAGACCCTTTACAATAGATTTTTTAAACTACATGGATTAGCCAGCGCAAACCACCGGTGCTCGGTCAAACAAAGCAGTTTACATATTTAAGTATGCAAAGTGCTTTCATTTAGAAGTCTCCAATCCTTGACCAAACATGCACGACTGACTCTTGCTTCCTATAGGGGCTCTATAGTGATGTTATACAATGCTGCATTGTGCTCACCCTGTAAATCATATCTGCACAGTGTCATGTGTGTGAGCTTGAGGCATCCACATCCTCCTACAGCGAGAGTCCTGAACATCTTCACTCAGCTGTTAAAACACAACTGAATATAAAATACTTTCACATGCAATATTCATCAAGACACGTCTGTTGATTGTCTTCTGTAAAACATCTTAACATTTTATATTCGCTTTTCTCCTTGACCCATGACATCGCGAGTAAACATTGTCAACAACAATGCACAGCTGATGTTTTTTTTCCTGCAGATTTCTGACTTAATGAAAAAGAGAAAGGCCGTAAATTTAGGAAACGTTAGGTGCATCAACATCTGGATAACAGACCAGAAAAGTGTTAATTAGATACAAAATTTGATAAATCAAAGCTTGATAAATAATCATGTACTGTATGATAACACTGGGAGGAGGTTTGTACAGTAAGTGTGTTTTGGATGTGTTTGGAAAGAATTTAAACAAAAATCTATGGGTCAATTTGAATTTTTCCTGGAATTTGTGTAACTATTGTATGTATTTTAACATTTAGGTATCTTTTGGGTATTTTTCCTCAAGTGTGGCGTGGTGCTTGTATTGTCAAAACTCTTCAATCGCGTGAATGATATTTCCCAGAAGTCTTAGCTGACATTCACAGTGCCCTTTTCTCTTCTCTAGAACCACACAGGCCACACTACCTTATCACCACAAAGCCGTTTTAGGACGCCAACTTTAACCTTTTAATGCTAACTTCTCCATCATTTGCCTCAACAATTCTGTTTTTTCTACCAAAATAAATCACTTCAAAAACTTTGTGATGCCGAGCGGTAAGATTAGAACTAAGAAAATAGACATCGTTTGACATCCCTGACATAAAATAGACTGAACACAGAAAGATGGCATTTTTCAAGCGTCAAGCGTTGGTATGTATAAATCGGATCGCAAAACCTGCAAGAGAAATGCCTTGGGCTGTTGTAAAAAGTTGTAAAAATCCCAGCTGGGTTACTGAGGTGGGACAGGACAAAGTCAAGGTACATTAGAGATTTGTCTTTGTGGAAAATGACGAGCAAGAGCAGGATATTTTACAGCACGTTTAGCCCACTCAAGGAAAAGTTTGAGCTGAGCGATTGAATACAGCAAAGTGTGTATTTAGCATGACAGTGTCTTTGAGTGGTGCATGTTTTGAACGAGGACTAGAACATACCTAAATCCATAACTTAAAGGGGCACTGTGTGGTTTGTTGGTGAAGGGTATAAACATTCTATTTTCCTGGAGATGGAATAAAAGCAAGGAGACAAGCAGCAAACAGAGTCATTTTTGGGCAATGAGAATGTCTTTAACTGGATAAATGAAAGATCGATGCGTTTATACCATACTGTATCAAATCAATTCAAATCAATTTATTTTTATAATGCCCAAAATCACAACAACAGTTGCCTCGATGGGCCATACTGTACTTCCAGTCAAAGCAAAAACTATGTTATGGAAAAATCAGTTGACAGACCCTCAACTAGAAAACACAGTGCACCTTTAACTATGATATATGTTATTATATCTGATACCCTTCTTATCACACCAACCAATCACAAATTCTTAGACTAGAGGAGACCAATTGTCACTTGCAAATTTGATTGAAGTTTAAAAAAAATATATAAAAAATTGTAAACCATCTTTTCTGTCATCTGTTGTAAACCCATGGAAGGATGACTAGAGTTAAGGTCAACACCACAAAAATGAGTAGAGTGTCCAGATTTTAATAAACTTACTCAACTCAAGGACAGAACTTATCTCTGACACAAAACTCCTTCACATTTATCGAGAACTGGGAATAAACTGTGACACACACATATATATATATATATATATATATATATATATATATATATATATATATATATATATATATATATATATATATATATATATATATATATATATACAGTATGTGTATGTATACAGTAAGAGTACTTAAATATGTAACATATAAATATGTAATCTATTTGGAAGCAATACAAATTGAAGTGAATGTAAAAGAGCAAAAGCAAACCGTTAATTAAATTAAAATGTACAATATGTAACTTTTCTGGGTCATGGTCCACCACCCGCTTATCTCCATGAATATGTTATTGCTTTTCCATAAATGTTCCATAGTACAGGATTAAACACATCTCGATGTAGACAAGCATGTGACACCATCAGGCCAACCTACAGGTCAGATCTATGGCTAGGCAACCCTGTAATACTTCATGTTTTAAGCCAAAAAAAACAACAACCAAAAAACCTATAAATATATTGTTAAATTAAAGTTTCATTTAAAATGGAACGTCCTGGGCAAAGCAAAATTTACCATCTACACCTTTAAGAGAATTGCTTGTCTTGTGCAAAACATAATTTACAACTTCATGCTAAAGATTAGATCACTGCATTTTAAAACATGTTTGCTGTAGATAATATCAGATCATATCTCTATGTAAACATCAGAATGACACATCTTTTGGCATGAAATTCTGAGCTACATTTCCATTTGTCGCTCCACAGTGAAATGTAGTCAAGGAAAAGACTGATGGTTCAATATGCAGCTGAAAAAAAGAGTCAGGTAATTTCATGCGCGCTGAGCTGATCACTTCATCATTAGTGAAAGAGTGGCTTCATACTCCTGCCCAACTTCCCCTCCACCAGACATTTTTCATTTACATTTTTATAGTCACAGGCCAAAGAGTTCACACAGAAATGGAGAAAAAGAAATCTAATCGGCAAGCCAATGGCACTGCTCTATTGACATGGATGTTCTTCTTCTTGCACTGATAATGAATGTATGACCGCCTATCAATATCTACTTATTTCTCACATTGACGAGTGGGAAGTGACAGATTTCAACAATTATACTGGGAATCTAACATTATGACTGTAATTGTAACCATTAGATATTTCTGACATTTCTGGATCCATTAAAAGTTATTACATTGTGCAATACACTGGGAGCAATAAGCAGCTTCAACCATTAGCACTGAATATACTTTAATGCATTTGAAATCAGAAGCACTTGACCTATGATCTGGATTGGAAAATAAATGTGTATAACTACTTCTGAGTAACCTTGCAGAGACAAAACAAACAAAAATGCTCTAAGAAAAAGAGAAACCTTAGTGTCTGATAATTGTCCAAGCACAATGTATACTAGAGGGCAATAACGCAATAAGGTATATACTTTACATCAGGGGTCTCCAACCTGTTGCAGCTCTCATTCCAAGTAGCTCCCCAAAGGATTTAGGAATTCAACATATTGTGCTGAATAATTCAAATTGGATTCCTGACATGCCTCTAACCATTGTTTATATATACTTTAGACGCACTGATGAATTGACAATTAAGAGATAATGTTTCATAGGCATCTAACAGTACTGGCGTCGCTATTTCAGTGACTCAGTTTCTTATGGCAGGAGCTAACAAAACTTGCTCGCTGCCAATTTCGATTTGTAAAAGTACCTCCCGAATCTGCTCTTGAAGACTCACCTGTATAGACTGGTCTTTGCTCACCTGATCTAATTGCAGTGAATGTTGTTTGCATGTGTTTGTAAAGGTGTATTTTTGTTTTTATTTCATTGCATTTTATAATGTTTTTAGATTTTTGTATGATTTTAATCTGCGAAGCACCTTGTGAGTTGATCTGTATCTGTGATGTATTATTGTTTTCCTGGGCATATAACTACATACCTTTTTTGGGACCCTGTCATGGTACATTTATGTTTATGAGAAACAAGTGTAATCCCTCATTCAGGCAGGAGTTGTAGAAAAAGTTTCAAAAATAGTCATGTGGGTGTTTTTGACACTGAATCATTTATAACGGTTGAAAAGGTAGAATGTATGCTGCACTGAGCTAGAATAGCACTCCTCTAAGCGTGTGTTCAAGCTTGTCATTCTTTAGTCCTAAATTGAGCAAATTTTAGTCCTAATCTGGATTTAGTTTGGTCCTGTTCTAGTCCTCGTTAAATCCTTATCTAGTCCAGGTATAGTATTTGGTTTAGTGCTGGTTTAGTCCCAGTTTTAATGTGATGAATATGTAAGTGTGAACGCATAAGTGAGAAACACATTTTACTGTGGATATGAAATCAGGTCCAAACAGGAAACAAGGGGCATCAGTAGGTCACTCTGCAAAACAATTCAGGCCTCGTTTCATAGGTAACATGTGAACGAACATTTCCTTTCAACCCCAGTAGCACCCAGACATTTTTGCATCGTAAAGTACTTCCAAAAGCCTAAATATATTCTAACGACTACAGAATATTTAGGCAGCTGTTTCTTGCGCTGGATGTCTTTACTGTGGTTCACGTCTCCCCTAATGCCACACAGCTTTTCTAATGATGTGATGAGAGCCGTATGTTGACTGTGTGAAAGCCTAACTCTATTTCCGTGTGTGCGTATACGAAGCGAGATGCATGCGCAGTTATTCATTTGATCCTAACACCAAAACGCGCTCGTGTCTGGCTTCTTTGCCTTGTGCCGTGATCAATCATGTTGGCAGATTGGAGACTCAGCGTGTCACTCCAAAGACATCATCTTTAAGAGCTGGAGGCTGGGGCTGTATAATAAACATCTGGAGCTATTGTACGGCATAGGGGCACGCTCAAAAAGCCTTGTAAATGGTGCTATCTTGTATTTTTCTAAAGATGGGATAAAACTTTAATGACTCCCGTGGGGAATATGTATGTTTGCAGCGGTGCCGTATAGAGAAGGGGAAGTAAGGAGGAGAACAAATACAGCAGCGTGGATGATAATGCGTCCGGATTACCTGCGACAGATAAAAGGAGCATTTACAGGTTACATAAGCGTCAGTAAGTGAGGGCTGAGCTCTTCAACGACGAGTGTCAAGGAAGGACTTTGTGTTAGTTTCTGTATTTTCGCTGTTCTATTCGCTGAACGTATTTGATAACAGCGGAACAATGACACAACGTTTTAAATGTTTTGATTCAGTTTTGATTCAGCATATATATATTTTGTTTTTCAATTGGAAAAGTGTGCATATACAGTCCAAAAAGATTAAAACAAGAAATTAGAGACAAAACCCATTACATCAGTTAACAAAACACGTAGGAAGTAGCAGTCAAAACACCTCAGGTATACACAAACTCTAATTTAATGATCTGAATGAAATAAACAGCTACATTCAGATCCAGTCTCACCAACCGTTTGTACAATAATTGGGGAAGCTACTACCCATTTCATTACAACTGCAGAAATGCTGAAAAAATGATGGAGAATGGCAACCAATAATTAATGTGTTACGAAGTTCTTAGCTCTAACAAAAGAATGAATACAAGAGAGCACCGTTTCAATTTAAAACAAAATATTATATCTTTTGAATGGTGAAATGTGTTAAAAATGCATGCCCCTACAAACAGGAAGTTGAACTTTACCCAAAACATCTTCCTTGTCTTAATTTTTTCTCAATATTCACAAGCTTATTTTCACCTGTGTGTGTGTGTGTTTTTTCCCCTCAATTTTTTCTAGATAATGAAACAGAGGAAAATAAATAAGTTACCTCTCTCTTTAGTGCAAATAGTCCTGTTTTATATATTTCAAGAGCGATAATGATAAGAGCGGCTGTTTGCGTTTGTGTGCCCGCTTTATTGGCTGGTCTCCCACTGAGCCGCTATCAGTTGTTCTCACAGTTTCCTCCATGCGCCATACCTCCCGCCTGGATCCTGGCTGTGCTCCTACTTTGTCATTCTCCAAAGAAATCATAGTCTCCCCAGCACAAAATACAAGCTACACATTCTCCTCTGTGCACTGTAAAAAGAAAGGGATTCATTCATTCATATTTGCTTACACTGTAAGCTATTTAAGAAAAAAAATTATACTTGATCTCTTTACAGTGTTGACATCAGGACCCTTCATAGAATCAAATAATGTGATCAAAAGAGTTTATAAATTATAGTTTTAAGTGAATTTTCAAGTATTGCCAAAATTTAGGCCAGATTTGTCATACAATCTACCGTTCACATTATCTCATTGTCTCACACACAATGGCCCCTATTTGCAGAAGGTTTAGAGCCTATGACCTGACCCGAGCGTGAATTCACCATATTAATAAATTTAATACAGTCTAAGAAGTCATGTCCGTAAGCACAAAGATCTTGCGTTCATTTCAAGCCACTGAAAGCCCTTAACAAACATGCACGCTCCTGCGGACCTCCGCCTGCTCTGATGTTTTTTTTTTTAAATAGGCTTACATATGTTTGTTGCAGTGAGAATTTCCTTTTATGCAAATTGGTATTCTTTCACTCTTTGAAATGATTTCGTCAATGGCACACCGATGCCTGTGTGTGCACCTCGACACAGCTCTTATATTCGCAGATCATGTGCCTTGAACCTATTGCTGTGCCACACTTCGACTATCGCTGTTCGCAAGATAGAGCCATAGACACAGAGGTGGAGACGCAAACAGCTGAGCACACACATTTAGAGACATTTATAACTGCACAAGAAACAGATGTGCGACAATATGGTGAGAATGTCTGATACTTTACCCTGAAGATGTACGTCACACATCTGATGATGAATCAAGTATCCATTAGCAATAACCAACAAAGACAAACAAGAGTAAACAAGGTCAACAGCTGTAACAGAGCAGCGTGCTCACTTTGAAATGGGACTATGTTTAAAGGCTTCATAAGCTCAGAACAAACGAGAAAACACAATCAGATACTAACAGTCTGAGGTCTGACCAAAAGAGACTTCGCTATGTTACATAGTTTATATAAGAGCAAGGAAAATCAAACTTTATTCTGCAGGATACAGAACTGCGGTATCCCCATTAAAGATGCATATCAGATTTTAAATCACAAGTCAGAAACACATATCAGACTTAATGTGAATATGAACAAAGCAGATAATCTGATTAGTTTTAAAATGGCCCTAAGTTGAACTTAAAAAAAAGGCATTTTTAGAAGATAAGATGTGTACCTCCCAGTGCTTTAATTTAACTTTTTTTTAGCTCTAACAGAAAAGGAAGATGCACACCTTTGGTTTGGTAGATAATATGAGAAAGTATCCTTGTTTTAGGTGTTTCTGCAGGTCTGTAAAAGTTCTGGTGCTCTCAGAAACTGTGTTGTGATCCAGTATAGATTGTTCCCATCAGTGCAGGCTTGTTTTTGGCCTGGTTGTGCTTGCTTTCTTTGTACTCAGGGATTTAGGACACCGAACAAAAGAGGCCACAAATGCTTCTTCTCAAACTATAAAATATTGTTTTAGCAGAATCTTTAAAAATATTTTTAAAATTATGTTATAAATGCTTTTTGCGTGAGAAAAATGTGGCCTCTAAACAACAATATTTAATCTTTTTTTTTTTCTTTCAACTCCACATTGCCACAGAAGAAGAAAAAAGTTCTCTTTGTAATTACTTAAGTTTCTTTCTGAAAACTATAATTCTGGCAAGTTCTCCTGTTTGGGACTGGGACGCAGGAATAATGGAGTAAGTTACACTTGTCTGCTTCAACTAACAATCTAATAATTCATTTGATGGTAGTTACATAAAGTCTTGCCAATTTTTTTTTTTTTTTTTCTTCTTTTCTTTCAATACCTAACTGGCAATCAGTTTGGGTATGAAATCAAGTTTAAGCCATAATATTGTAGAGTTTTTCCCAAAGGCGTGCTTCAAAGAGTCCGTGGCTCATTCTAAATTTTAATGATTTCCAATTACTTTGACACAAACCTCGACTTTTTAATCAAAAAAACAGCTGGGGGCAGGCTCTCTCACTCTTCATGAGCTAATTAGGTAACGTTCATATACCGTCCCACACCGGGGCTCCATCTTGTTGCCCACAGGAAAATCAACTTTGCCCCATCGCACCTTTGAAACTTGAGTGAGAAGTGACCCTAATTCAGATCACTTTGTAGTTCTTACAAAGCATTGGGGGATTTTACCCTCAATTAAATGAAAAAGCCAAGATTAGTCTTAGACCTTTGACTCTGGATCATAGGTCAGCATAATGAGGGGGACTGTTTTTACTGCAATTTGTCAGTATCCACAAATGTGACACAAATGTGGACACGTACTAATTAAAATGAGTCCTGACCCCAGTTTTGTGAGACAGAATTAGGTTCTGATGGATGGGCGGTTAAAGGAGAAAGAGAAAATGGAGGCCACAGGGTGAATAATTTAGCCCTTCTTTACTTCAAGGACTCGTAAAATTTTACAGTGCATAATTGGATGGAATTGGACCCAGCCCGAGGTTCTACGGCCATTAAGTATTATTAGTGCACTTGTCATAGTGAGCTTGTTTTAGATGCATTTGCTCACACAAAGCAAATGCCAAAGTTTAGCACAGTAAACAAAACTGTTACACATAGTTATGGTGTGTAAAACAAATTACGTGTATTGCTTGTAAAGGTGGTGTCAATGATCGCCAAAAAGTTAAATGGTAATTGAAGTAAGAATATTGACATTTGACTGTCTGACAGTAAAAATGTCAGACATTTGTACTGTTTTAAGATTCATTTCCCAACATATTCTCCATTTCCAATACAGTCTTATTGGTGCTCCTGTGGGCCCTCTATTCTCGGGACAGCTGCTTGGTTCGCTTATAGGCCGGCCCTGGCTGGTATATCAGTCTTTGGGCTGCAGTCGGGTGGGTGATGCAATTGTGAAAATGTGCATACCTATTTCACCCATTTATAATTCATTCATTTCATTTTGTCATCATGTGTGCATCATATCAGCTGAACCCACAAACACTCTGCCATTAGGAAATCACAAGCTCATTATTATCTTTATATTAACTGGCAAAGTCGTCATGTAACGCCACAGCTTTCCTTCCAGTGCAGATCCTCTTTGCGACTGCCATCACTTTCCCATGCCCCACTCTCAGACAGTACTTTAAGTTGTACTGCGGACCTCTTTGACTTTCCCTGGCAGATAGATAGACTGGTGCATGTTAAATAAAGTGGCCATTCAAAGGGAAAGGACCACAAAGCACAAATCCCCATTTCTGTTGCCCTTGCCCTGCGTCTGGGGAGCCTTCTCATGACCCCAGGACCTGGCGTGAGAAGCAGAGGAGCTGAGGAAGGGATCAGAGAGTCCGGAACAGGGGGATTGACTGTGCCGCTCTCTCCACTGAGGAGCTCCACCTGAGATAACCCTGTGTCCGCTGGCTGCTGTCAGCGTTTTAGTCTGCTAATTCTTTTGATTGATTTCTCAAACTGGAAAAAAAAAGTAAGAGCTGAAGCAAAAGTTTACCAACAGTATGTTTCCATTACCACATTAAGCCCATCTCAAGCATGTAAAGGCTATTGGGAAAACTACTATTCTATTTTGAGGCCACTGTAGCATGTTACAGGTCATCTTGCATAAGGCAATAGGCACTGTACATAGATTTGTTTGAAAGCGGCGGCTCGTCCTTGTTTCTTGCATTATCTAATGTCTGTTTCCTGATTGGATTGCTTGTCTGCAGATTACGTGAATGAATAGCAGCCATAGCAGTTGGTAAACCCCTCTATCCAATAAAAGAGCACTGCATTTGGAACAATGGGTATGATCTATAATACAGATGCATAATTATATCTGCTGCTACAGTGGTGGAGACTAATGCTATTACAGAGGATTTAAATGTGTGTGTTGTCCAATCATTTTCCTTGTGGAGTTACACCGCCAGGCACCAGCTATTTTCCCTGCACACTATTAGACCTAAATGGATGTATGAGGCTGTGAACATTCTATTACAGTCTTTGTAATTTTATTATATCATAATAAGTACTCATGTAGTGGTAATTAATTATGGAATAAGGGCCATGCACTTGTGAAATTACCCAGGCCTTAAGGAGACTGGAAATGAAGTTATCTCCAGGCAATCTGCTCTCAGTTTGAACCGGAGTAGTAATACCTTCATCCTTATGCGTGTTAACTTTCATTTATGACATGCCCCTAGTTGTATCTCAATGGAGGTAGCAAACCTAGAATCTAAAAATAAATACACCCGTTCTATTCTTTGTAATTTGATCTATTTGTACATTGACACACCATCCTTTGCCCATTCTTGAAATCCCAACACGGGCACTGCAGCGTACCTTTAGTTCTTACTGTTTTGTTGTTTTCAAGTAAACTGCTGCTTCAGCTCCATGTTACGGTGATAATGAAAAGCAGCTGTGTTATCTCTGTGCCGCACTATCTGGGAACTCTACCTGCTACTGTTGTTAAACATTTAGGTTCTCCTCACAACAGAAACAACCTGCTTTCATTAGCACTGCAACCCCGTGCCAAACTTTCCCCCAACTCTTTCCACTCTTTCCATTCTATCTGTATGTTGTTGTTGGCAGCCTGCACATTGTCAATCCTAACCTCTTTCTCCGCTGCTCTTTAGTCACTCACTGTCAGAGCACATAATACTTTAAAAGATGCCAGCCACAGCAGTTTTACAGTGAAGTGTCTTTGTGTCTGCCCTGCGGTTGCTCCTTATGCACTCGAAGGAGGCAAAACAGTTTGAGAAAGGAGAAGAAAACAGACCTGAAGTCAGTGAGTGCGTAGCTTATAGTGGTTATCACAGCTGCAGCTTTGAAAGTGCAAACAGCGCATATGCACGCTGCCAGGGCGGTGGAGAGTGATTTGTTTCTCTACCACCAGAATAACACACTTTATTCATTGACATTTTGGGGGCTTCAATTTGTGTGTGTATAGTTTTTAATGTGGGTTTTAATTGCATAAACCATTGGATATTTAGAGTAATAAGCATTGCCAACAGAAGGTGCCAGACTTCACGGCGACCAAACCACTACACACTGTATTTGTCAAAGTAGACATTTACTGAAGCATTTGAGTTCTGGAAAGGGAAACAAACTTAACATGAAGGATACTACTCAAAGTCATGATGTTGTAATCATATTTAGTTGTGCGAGTGCAGAAATGCAAGTCAGCAACAGCCATCTTTTAGTTAAGTTAAGTTACCACAAATGTATTAATTTTTACTTTTGTTTGGCTGTAAATCCTTTAAAGTCTTGATAGCATCTGTAGAATAAAGAAACAATTGAAACATATTGGGTAAAATGCCTCTGATCTTGATACTTGCTGGTGGTGTCACTAAAGAGCACAGTTCAGTAGATAACACACATTTGAGGTTTGCATTTATTGGCACAGGCTTCACAACAGCGAACTGTCAATCACACCATCATTTGGGAGCTGGGGATTTTCTAAACCCTTTGGAGAGAAACAGTTGAATGCACTGGATTAATCAAAGCTCTAACTATTGATGACCTTCACCACAAGTCAAATAGTGATGTGTGATGAAGAGATGGGGAAAGAAAGAGTGGGTGATATAAAATCAAACTCTTTACGATTACAATGTTGTATTGTAAGTCAGTGCTTTTCTGATTAACTCACAGTTCAGTTCATTTTATTTTATTTGAGCACAGAATGCTATGCACTTTTTTCATTCACATTACATTATTATTAATTTGTGAGAAAAAGGAGCAGGAAGAAGTAAGATACTACTAATTCATACAGTGTTTTTACCTGACTTGTGTCATGTCAAAAATATAAAAAATCTGACACTAATCTGTAATAAAATTAGTATCAAAACTAGATCTCAATACCAAATATATCATATTAATAAGACAAAATTTGACCTTTTGTGCACAGTTTTTAAATTATGTTTAGCTTTAACACAGACCACAATGTTTAAAAAAAACAAAAAAAGTACTATTATTTTTGTGTCAAAATTGTCAAAAACCTTAACCTAAAAAGAAAATTATTATTGCCATTGTGATGTGTGAAAACTGGTATTGAGAATGGAGTATTTCCTTAGAATCGACATCGAGGTTGAAGTTTTAGTATTGTGCCAACTCTAGTTTGAATACATTTGATTGTATGTCATACTCAACTTTCGTCTGAATACATTTGATTGATTATTACTTACCAACATGTTACTATTTCCTCGTAAATAGAGCAATAATGGTTCCAATTGTACATCTGTTTACATAGTTTCCACTTTTTGGATTTGTTTTTTGTCACTTGCTATTTTGTTTTAACAATGTCATCTGTAAGTATGTACATCATTTTGAAAAGAACTATTGTGTAAGAGCCAAAAGTAACAATAAAATGTAATTGAATCATATGTAGCCTGTTTCCTCCTTTCTCCGCTCGGTGTTAAAGTGTAAGATAGATCATTAGCTTTAATGGACTTCAGCCCTGTCATTACATGTCCCATTTACCTTCACTGCATAACACTCTGCTTTTCATATCGGCACTAGAGGAGGGCATTAGGACGAGAGGAGCAGAGGATAAGTGCCAGACCAAATGTGACAGCCCAGACAAAAGCCAGTTGAATGTGACTGAAGAAAAATAATCAGGGTGTTTGGAGGTGAGAAAACAATTAAACAGAATAAGTACAATTTTGTTGAAGGGGCTGTACCTGATTTTTACTATTTTGAATCGTGAAAAAGAGAACTAGTTCATGTTAAAGTCTTTTGATCAGTCACATGTATCGCTCTCTTACATAATGCAGTCACAGCAAGCTAAATATTCACCGCCATGAGTTTATAAGCACTTTTCACAAGTCTCTGAGCCCTGAGCGTCACGGACCGTCACGGGTAAAGCCATAGAACTACAATACAACCTGGAAGATGAATCCAAGATGGCGCTGTGTCGATCCCTCATTGGCGCAGGAAGGCAAACCATTTTTTTTTCTTCCACATTACATACTGAATAAGGGGCTAGCGACTCCCACTGTGTAATGACAGAGACTACAATCCCCATGATGCTTTGAGCGATGGGAGTGCAGACTGCGTGCAAAACAGGACTGTCAACGCGTCAATGTTAGCTTGTGTGAATGTTAATTTTACTCCTCAGATTAAATCATATGTGAAAGCGTCTGAAATTAAATAAAATACTAGTGTCACTGGTCTGTCTAGTCATGTCCACTTGCTCCGGTTTCTATCCGATATGCTCGCACATGTTTACTGTGATGTCACGTAATACAAAAACGGTAATTTCTGTGACTTTAGAAACGGTTAAAAAGAACATTTCCTTCTATTTCATTTAAATAGTGAAAATAATTAAGTTCTGTCTGCAATTATAATGTGCAATTATACAAACCTCGCACGGCCACTAATCAATCTGGCTCAGGGACAGAGGGGGAGTGTCTCATCCAGATACTTTAATAGATCCATGTGTAAAGCTAATAAACAGCACGCTAACGCCGCACTTCCCGCTTCTCTCGTAGGATATAAATAGATGCAGAGAAAATGTTGTGGTCTCATTTTCACCCGAATAGATGATTTTTACAAAATATCTGTGCTGGAGCAACACAGATTTTACTTTATTACATGCAAAAAATCTGGAACATGTTTTTCCCCGTTTCTCAAGAGTGAAAATCTGGTACAGCCAGTTATACAACAAAGGAAAGGTTTTGTGAGTAGACTGACAATATTACTTGTATTTGCACTGAATAAATGTCATTTTTATATCAATAGTAAATACAATAGTACTAATGAAATGAAGGTGAATACATTTAAACACCTAATATTCTTCTGCCTTTCTTGCAGAAAATCTTAATTATATACCCAACTGAGCAGGTAAAATGTCACATTTGTAAGCAACTCTGTGAGGGAAAATAAACACAATTAATGGCTCTTTGTGTCAATATTAATCATAAAAAGAGGGAACAGGCTGAGAGTGGTGCTGAAGTGGCATTAGGTGAAACTAAATCCTTTCATTACACATTGATTAGCTCATATTGACATGTTGGGCACAATTAAAATGTTCATTTCCTCTGATATTTATGAGAAATAAAATGTCAAAATGAAACCCAGGAGCTGCACAATAATTAAATGTGAAGGGTTTACAGTTATGAATGCACAATACATTTAAGCCCGTTTGCATTGTATAAATACTACTATTATGTCAGCAGTGCGTTTTGTTAAGCACATTTTGTCTGTAACAAAGACATGGAGGTTTTCCATTTTCATTTGACGCATATTTTAAGGCAAGACACTACATGTTTAACCCATTATTTATTTATCTGTTTTTTGGTCATTTTGCACTCTCAACATATGCTTTCATGTGGAAACAACAAACTTGTTCATCTTCTCCTAAAGTAGTTGTATTATTTCATTTAATCCACTTCATCCATAGATTTCTATGTGACATTCTAACGTCAAAAGACATTCTTAACATTTTTATCCCACAGAGATATAAAAACCATCCCTTAAAGTAGCTCTTACACACACCAAACTTTACAATCTTACACTTAACAAGATTTTGACGGAACATACATATGGTTTGTTGATGTCTAAATTCGAGCCTAATTTATTAAAGTTTTAAGTCAAAATAATGAGGCAAAATTTGAATTTTTAGGTCAATGTTCGGTCAGATCTATTTTACTCAGAAATGAAATACGATATCCAAAATCAAATATGTATACAAATTAAACCTGGTTCTGTCCATTTTTTAGATTGAAATGTCTCAAATATGGGCAATTTACACATAAAATGCCTTATTTCTATATGAAAACATTACATAATGAAAAACTTGTGTTTGTAAAATTGATATCTTTAATTGATATCATTAAATTCAAGATATGTTTCCTATTCACCTACTGTGACTTGCTTTAAGAGAACATTTTGAAATATTTGTGTCACTAATAGGACAAATATATTATTGCTTTGCTTGGAAGGTTCCATGACATGCCATTCAAAGTATAACATTTGTTGACATGCACAGACCTTCTACAGACACAGACTTGACCTGCTTTACCTGCTTGTCCTCATGGAGACAGATACATAGAAAATACAATACAGCCTAATAATAACAATAACATCTCATGAACAGAAGCAGATGGCCGACGCTTCACCAGAAAAGTGACATAGTGCACCTTTAAGTTTTGCACAATTGTCCAGAGCCGTGTTTGCCACATAACGAGATGATAAATGGGCATTAGCACCTTGAGTTCAGGTGCCAGTGGAAATCTCCTTTTGAATCTGAGCTCTAAGATCCTGAGAGCAGGTGCCAAAGGAGGGCTGATCACGTCGAGGTCTGACCCTGGACCCGGGCGCCCTGCTTCCCGGGGCCCTCCTGTCAGAGCTGCCAATCACCACAAAGTGCATATAACAACCCACAAATGACTCTACAAGACACATGCGTTTACCACAGACTGCCACTCCAACTTTTTACTTACAACTTTCAACCCAAAATGTTTTTCTGCGGTTCTGTTTCCGACGCTATTATTTATGAGAACATAAAATTCATAAATATTCTAACAAGGCTACAATATTCACAACAGCTTGTAAAGTAAACCAATGTGCCAGACGGCGTGGTGATGGCGGCGGCACCAGGCAGACAGCACATGCCCAAGTGCAAAAACCGCATTACACATATTCACAAGGTACAGAGAGGAATCCAAATGACTTACTTTAGATCTTGGAAGGGCTCGGCTCGTACATGTGATGTTTCTACAGAATGGCTGAACACAACACCTTCATTCCCTGGAGAGAGAGAGAGAGGAGGGGGAAGGTGAGGCATTAGCAACGTTGAAAGGTGACTTACAAAAAAAGTTCCATATCATCGGGAATTATTTTAGACGGGACATATTGTGTAAAATGCACTTTACCATTGAGCTCAACCATGTTGTTACAGTGTTCCATCATCATTAGTTTACTCAGTATTGTATTTTGATTCATGCATGTTTGAGTTATCTTACATTGCCCTGCATTTGAGCCTTGATTGTTCAGAAAACGTCTGTTTCACCCACCCCCTACCCTCGCCCACCACTCTGTACTTTTCTAGCAGTTATTCAAACAAATCTGGCTATAGGTCTTACACACAAGGTTAAGAAATGTCACGAAAATGAACATTTGTGGAACGTTACAATGAAATGTCATTATGGCTTATAATTATATCACATTATTAAACCGTTTTAGATCAACATTGCAGTTTACACTCAACAGAATGTAAATAAATGATGTACATGTTACACTTTAAAGAAAACCTTTTGTGCTTTTATCTTCTATGTCATTCTAATCGACAACAGTCGTGCATCATTGTGTTGGACTTGCACATGGCAATGTTGCTCTAAAGCGACTTTATTTAAAGGTCCCATATTCTGCTATTTTGCCCTTTACACAGTCTATTCTAAGGGCTTTGTTGATAAAATTTTGCGTTGTGTAATATCCATAACATAACAGTTTCCAAAAAACACCCATTTCTTGGACTGGCCCCCCTCCTTGCAAAAGCAAACGGCTCACTCTGAGATCTGACCCCCCCGAACAGAGAGCAGGCTGCCTCCCCCGCCCAACCCGCGAGCCTCCCCCGCCCAACCCGTGCCGAAGCCTAGAGCGGAGATAGTGCGCATGCGCCGTGTGCTCCGGTAAACAGCGATACACAGACACGGGAATAAACATTTTATCCGTCCTGACGGTGCGTCGTGCTGAGTCGTCCTGGATCTGACCTGGAGTTTGACGTGCCCCAGGACCTCGACGACGGACGTTGCCGTTTGATAAATAACAAGCTAACTCTTCGATCTGTCGTATCCATCGTGTAATTACTGTGTAGCATTAGCATTAGCTGTAGCTTTATTCTGTGGCTGCGTGCTTCCCGGAGGCGTGGCTTAAACACCGCGTCATCCTTGTGAAGCGCGTCATCCTTGTGAGGAGCCCCCGTCTGCCTACTCAGCCGAGGGGGACGGAAAAGACTCTAAAGACTCAAAAGTTCTCTAGCGAAAACATGCGGGAATCAATCAAAAAACCACTTTGGGCAAACATACGAGGCCCAAATAGCACTGTAGGAAGGTTAAAACCTCTGAAAAGTCCATTTTGCATGTTATGGGACCTTTAAAGCAGAACTAAGTAACAGCGACAGAGCGCCCTCTGCAGCTCTCTTGTGATAATACACTGCCAGTAAAAAGACGCAAGGGTTTCTTAGGAGAATGGTCTTCGGGTCGGCGACAGGAAAGCTGCAAGGCAGGTTTGTCACACAGAGACAGCAGGGGAGACGACGGGCGCTTCAAACGAAAATACATTTGCAACCACCACACGGACTTACACAAAGACGTTTAATAACATCAAATGTTACTTAGTTCTGCTTTAACACTAACCGCAGTGCATATTTGCGCTGACTCCAATTTGTTACGTCACCTTTGGAGAGCTAAAGCTCATGATAGCGAGCAAAGGATCTTTTTCATTAATACCAAAATGTCTGTGAGATGCTGACTAATCCTACTCATGTCACCACTTGAGAAAATGAAATAGCAGAACAAAGTAAGTAAAGAGGTAGGCATGGAATCTGGGGTGCAGTGTTACCTGGACCGACAGGGCAATGGCGTCTTGTCAGCTAAATACAAAATACATATACTACTAAATACAACTTTGAGTAGTTTAATGACAAGGGGTAACACGTGTAAATAGGGTTAAAAGCTCCTAAAACTTGATTTTGTATAATAGGTCTCCCTTAACACTAAATACCTGAAAAACGTCTATTATGTATTATTGTACACTATACATTTTAATATGCTTTTCTACATATTATAACCTATGATAATTACTCTTGTTAACACTTTGAGTCCCAAGCATACTGATTATGTTACCCACTTTCTAGTAAATTTAACACAGTTTAAACTCCTCCACAGATTTCATCATTTTAAACCAGAAAAAAGTCCCACAAAGTCCACGTAGTGCACCTTTAAAGTATGTGCACAGTAGAAGTGCTGATAGCTTGCACCAGATCTTGGTAATAGCAGTGTTTAGCCCCTGTTGTGGAGCGGCTCTTTGTCTGGAGCCCGGGCTCGGAGCAGATGTTTGGGATGAGCTCTGGTCCAGGCTCCAGCTGAGACTGCGCTGTTCAGGCTGCACACTCAGCACTGCAGCTAATGGAACAGCATACAGCACCACTTTACTTACAATAACTCTGTACTTCAATAATGCAGCAATCATGAGGCGGCAAAAGAGCTCCAACTCAGAGACACAACAGATTAAAGGTTAACAGATGGAAAGTCGTTCACATTCCTGAGACTGAGGGAGGATTTGACATGTTTAGAGGTGACAGTTTAGTTTTACAATGAAATTATGAGGATCGGAGTTGGACAAAGGACACAAACTCAAACCTAGATGTTTCTTATGTGATGGGATTTGAACAATAAACAACTTTTTTCCTGTTTCCTTTCAACCTCGCTTTTATCATGAAGCTTCTCTTTATGTGACGTGTTCATGTGCATTGTTTTACCTGTGACTCGTAGCTTCTCGGTGCCGATGCTGATCTCCTCTTCATCCGCAGAGAACAGCACTCTCTCTCCATCGGCGCTCCGCACTTCAAACCTCTGACACTGCGCTTCCACCATCTCTGACCCTGGAAAACATACAAAATGCACCGTTCAAAACACGCATGGACTTGTTAAAACGTGAAGACCTAATCAGCCTAGGCGGATTATTTTCAAACCATGTTAAACTTCACACGTTTTACACACATTCAGCAGCACAAAAAATATGGACTTCTATGTGTGAAGAGGTCCTTATTTTCCTCTTGTGGTTTTAATGATTGAGACAGTTCAAAGTGCAATATTGGTTGATTTGAACATGACTGTGCAGCTCTTGATTTATGAATTTAGTTTATTTTCCATTATGAATTATGTTTGGCTACAGCACAATACAGCACTGATTCATTCACATATTTATAAAATTTGTATGATTCTGAATCATATCTACAGAACAGAAGAGCACTGTTGTGTTGTGCCACAAAAAGAGGCATGAAGTAAGGGATTGTTGGTGACAAGAGACAATAAGGCACATCATGCCTCAATGTTATATTCTCAAAATGAATGTATATTTTACAAAAGTTTGCAAATGTCACATATATTTTGATAAAACCTCTCTTCAAATGTCAGATTGGACCTCAATTCCCTGCAGCGTAAACATAGCCTCTGACTTGACAGGTTACAAAGACTGGCCTTTATATCATCTGTTTGGGTGCCACGGATTCAAACGAACTCTTAAATTACCCATGGGGCCCTGGTGTATAGACGGTGAGCCCATTTTGAGTAATCGTCCTGGAGAGCGCTGTCACTCATAATCTCACGTTATTAGCCGCCTTCAGACTGGGAAGTCTGACTGGGACTCCTATCGTTGTCTTAATCCTCTCTGTCTCTCTCCTCCAGCAGCAGCAGCAGCAGCAGCAGCAGCAGCAGCAGCAGCTCACAGAGAGACGTACTCCAGATTGTCTCATCCTGAAGAGGCCTGAAGTGTGTCTTTCTCTGCTTTGAAGTGTCTGTTTGTGGGAAAACTATGTGATTGAGCCGAGAACTCTGGTTTAAGAAGTGCACATAGAAATAGTGAAATAGTGGGTTGGATTAGATTTGAGATGAACTCGGACAAAGCGGGATTTGTGCTGTAATGGGCTTTCGGTTTCACGGTCATGCATCTTCTTAAATTTTACCTGAAAACAAAGATATTATCCAATCTAGAAAGATATTATACTGAAAAACGTTCAGTTCGGTTTCAATTTTCTCACTCTCAGACCCAAACATCTCCCATTTAAGTTCTATCAACAGTGACCACATTTTTCATTTACTCCGATATTTTAAGTGTATTAAAAAAGGAAAAAAAGTAGCTAATAGGAAAAAGGAAGATATGAAGAATGTTCTAAACATAATATTTTGAAGGTTTGCGCGGGAAACATTTGATATCTCATTCCTGATAAATTGAGTTGTAACACCAAAAAACAGGCACCATTTCAGTATTCAGTTTAATTAAAGGTACATAAGGTGACTTTTACATGTGAGGGTTTGCCACTTGCTTGTCTCATTGTCATTGCTTTGTCTGGAATGTTCCATAGTATGGCATTAAACTTATCTAATATAACTTTGCAATAAAACAGCTTGTAACAGAAAAAAAATCTATGATAGATTTGATATAATGTAATACATTTTTATTGTGTTTATGTCAGTATCTCATAAAAAAAATATCAAATACATAATAAAATCAATCTCTAGAGTTTTAAATGTATTCAAACTAAATGTGTTAAAAAGTAAAATTGCTAGCCACGCAGCAGAAGATCTTCACAAAATATCAAATTCTGCCTCTTTTACCTTTACCTTTAGCAAGTCTCTCATTTGAATTGGAAGTAGATTCACTATTTTTGCATCAGCACCTTTTGGACAGAGTTAAAAGGGCTAACAGCGACCTGAAATACATTTTACATTTTCTGTCTAAAGTCCACATTTAACTCAGTGAGGAAATAATTACCTGTTCATTATTTCTGAAAGCTTAAACTGTCGTGTCAGTTAAAGTGTCCACTCTTCCCTCTATTGTTAACCCGGATTACGTTTTGTTTGATCATTATACTGTGATTGCCTTCTCTCTACTAGAGCCGAAGTCATTTCAGCGTCACCAAAAACAGCGGTGCTCCTCATTAAGTCGACATGTTAATTGATGCACTGATTTCAAAAATCATTCTCTGACAGGATCTGCTTTGTCGTCACCAGTGCCTCTCTCTGTGGAGCCATTTAGTGCTTAATAAAGACTTTCTCCACCGCGCTCAGAAGAGAAAGGTGTCAGATTGTGCCATCTGAAAATTATGACATCATGTACCATTCAACATCAATGGAACAACTCAAGGTCATAGTTTTGATCATGAAATGCTTTTGTGGCTGATTACAAACTAAAATGCCCTTTTTGTAACTTTGTAACTTGACTTTAGTGTATTATCTACGTACATTATGCTTGCTCAAAACACACTTATTTTGGCCTTTAATTCAGATCAGATCATGTTGCACCTACGCCGAAGCAAGTTCCTACGTTTGTGAATTTCACTGACAATGGCAATAAACAATTTCTGATTCTGATTCTGATTCTGATTGAGTAGGTTTCATCTTGTATTGATTTGATTAAACTTGTATTTTATTTTCCTATTATTTCTTCATTATCTGCCTGTGCATTACTTTAGTGACATGAGGTTGTTTTAGATTTATATAAACTAATTTGACATTGACATTGACATAATGTCTCCAACATAACACAATCAGTGAACAGAAATCCATTTGGCTTTATTTTGTGTTCCAAACTGTTCTGAAAATTCCTCCTCACAACAACTTCAGATAATAAGGAGCCACATAAAACCCAGAGAGAGAATTGTTGTTTTTAACACTGCGTGCTTAACTGCTAAGAACTGTTTTTTTTTCTTGACAGTAACTTTTAAGAAAGGCAGAGGAGAACACAGCTGTATTATTCAAAAGTCTTTCAAAGTAAACAGCACGCTTCTCTCCCATGATGCAACGGGCTGCAAAAGCTCAGGCCACTTCTTTGTTTGATGTGTTTGCACCAGTCGAAGAACACTACAGGCACAACACATCTCCAAAGAGTTCTGAACGTCAAGATAAATGACCCAAACTTCGGGAAAAACGATGTTGCAAGATACAGTGTGAAGAAATAAGAAAAGTGCACAGCCTTGCAGTTTGTATTCCACTTTGCCACAGGTGGGAGGGTAAAATTCATGCACTGGGGCACACCAATTATTTATTTAGAGATGATTACAGTCATTAATATGGTGAGGGAGGAGAGAAGGAGCCGAGCACCAGATAAATGAGTGTCATTTGTCATCTACATTCATCAACATGATCTCTGCAGTCAAAGCGGTGAGACGCAGAAGAGATGAGGGGAGCTGAGCAGGGGAATATAGGGAAAAGTTGGCTTGGAAAAGGAAAAATGCCTTAAAAGCATCCATTACAGTATTATATAACCTGGTTTTGTTTATTGCATAGTCAGATAAATCCAGACATAAATTCAATATAAATCTTAGAAAAGTTCTGTTCGATTAAGTTTTACTGCATTCTTCAGCTTACACAACACATTTGAGCTTTCAGTACATTAGGTTAGATATAATAAAGTCTCACTCCGAAGAATTCATGGCACTCAAATCAAGCCTATATAGGTTTAAGTGTGATTTACTCCTGCATTTTTAAATCCCTTTATTGTATACTTTACATTACATTGTAGCTGTGCTCCCATACATCATAGCATGAATGAATCACTGTGTAAAATAATGTATTAAAGTATAACGGGGGGGGGATCTTGTCCTTCTGCAGAGAGACATTCAAGTCTGTAACGTCAAAATTTGACATTTTATCAAATGTAAGATTGATAAATGGCAGGAGAAGCAACATTTTTCTTATGCGCCTCAACAATATTTATATTTGTATTATTATTAGCGTAACCCTAATAACCCTATAATTTATTATCAAAACTGGCTACTCTGGCTGTATAGGCCTTGTTCCATTGTCTTTTCCTTTTTCCTGTGTTTTGTAAATAATAGGCAGTTCGTTAAAATAGATTCTAGATAAATCAGCTTGTTCTTATTCTCTGTTAAATATGCTACCAGTGGTTGGTGGCTGTTTTTAATAGTAGATTATTTCCTTTGAACGATTTTAAAGAACTTTCTTTTTTCCAGATTTAGGCTAAAGGTGAAAAAATCATACAGAACTTTTGCTGTGCCTATTCAATTTACTATGGCTTTATGTGGAAGAAATACCAACGCTTTGATACTGAAATACAATAGATCCAATAAAATGAATACAATAATGGTTTTCCTCTTTGAAGAGTGCAAAGAATGCGAAGTATACGCGTATGTCGTGGACTTTGGAGTATGCGATCCAAGGTGATTTTGCGTTCTATAGCTGTTCTCGTTTAGTGCAATAAACTCCAACAATACAACTTAAAGGATTTGAGGAATAATAGCCATTCTTTAGATTGCCTGCATCATCAACTCTGCCAGTAACACATTATACTTAGAGTAATTTTTACACTGTTTTTTTGTTTTGTGCTTTTGTTTTTGTTTGTTGTTTTTTTTTCAACTGAGAAAGCCCAACTGAATCTGGATCTCATTTCCAGGGGAGTTGTGTCCCCAGAGGAACCAATGCCTGGGTGGTTCAGGAGAAACTGGAGCAGTACATAAGCAGTACATACATAAGGCTGCAACACAACACTCCATGTTAATACTTCTACTTTCAGAGTCACAATAAGCTTGAGCTACAAATCCAGTTTAAAATACTGTCTGGCCAAAAAAGTCACCCTATGGATTTGAAACTTAAACTAGTGTCAGGTCAAGGTTGAGCAACATTGTGTGTCCAAAGAAAGAGGTCATCTGACTATAATAAATGAGCATCCATCAATGAATGTGTTCTTCCCAAACAACCAGGATCCATCGAGCTATAAATGTGGTAGTGATCAAGACAAGATCTACGAGTGAAACTAAATATTAAAGTGTGACTTTATTGGCCAGGCAATGTATTATAGATCAATAAGATCAATCACAACCTAACCATCCCACAACCGCCTGACCCACAACCAAACCCAACCACACACGCACGCACGCACGCACGCACAGATAACAGATGTAACTCATATAAACTTGTAGATACTGTCTGATTTACTTGCCATAGCAACAGCGCTGTTTATTGTACTCGGTCTCTGTGTTCGTGCGACTGCAACATGCAATTTCAAAGATTTAGTAATTGTAAATAATTCAAGTGAGATGTGGTGGAAACAGCCTGCGCAGAAGGGGAACAGTGTGAATGGAGCTGGGCAGCAGAGCCTGAAGGTGAGGCGCCGGTTCAGAATGGATTTAGGAGAGTATTTGGGCGTTCATTTATTTAACCTTCGAATACATGCTTTTTTATGTGTGTTCTCTCCAAACATGCCACAGGAACACTGAGTCACAACTTTGAACCGCAGTCTAAAATGGGTGTACGCTGCATAATTCATTTTCTCTCAAAAATCAGATGGTAAGAAATATGTATTGCCCTAAAGCATGCAGGGAATGGTCCTATTTTTTTTTTAAATACTGTGGAAAAAAAAAAGAAAAAAGTAATGGTTAAGAAAGCAAAGACTGATGCCTTGACATGACCTGAAGCAAACGCATAAATCCTTCCGGGACATCAATAGATCGAGGCATCAAATACAAAATTTGGATATAGAGTATAAGGTTTACAGTAAAAAATAATAATAATAAAACAGAAAATAACATGTTTTAAACTTTCAAATAAGGGTAAAATATGACATTTCTGCACTTTTGTGTGTCTGATAATTCAGCCTCAACTAATACGTAAAGATATGATTTAAAACATTTCCGTAGGATTTACAATATATCGTCTGAATATCATTAACGTTATACCCAAAAAAGAGATATTTATTTCTGTCATCATGAATCATGATGGTTATCATGAAAAAGTTATCATGAATTAACCTTTGTGAACACATAAATGTCTTTTGAACCTGCTTAAGATGACTTTATATTATATTTGTACGATTTTTTTAAAAGACTTTTTTAGACCTACATTTTAGACCTACATTTTTCATTGTCAAATAATAATTTCTGTGACATCTATCTGCCAACTGTACATTCTGTATATAGTCTATCTTAGTCTATTTTATTCTAATTTTATTTTATGCATGCCTTTTTATATATATTAAATTTTATCCATTGCTTTATGTTGCACCTACGCCGAAGCAAATTCCTATGTTTGTGAATTTCACTTACAATGGCAATAAACCGCTTTCTGATTCTGATTCTGATTCTGATTAGTGGAGTTTTGGCCCAGTATACAATGGTTGCCAGGTAACAGTAGTTACCTAGTGAGATGTCATGATGTTACAACCAGGAAGTAACATTTTAAACCTAAAAAATTGCCATAAAATTTGTATTTATTGACTTTTTGCAAAGTCTTGAATACAGTATAATTATCTTAACTGTGCTTTACTGCAACCTGTCAAAGGCACTTTAATGTGACTCAAGTGTAAGCCCGGTGTATTTTTAGTCAGTCTTGAAGAGTAAATCCTGGCAGACTCCATTGACCCCCTTCAACCTCCACCATGCGACACAAATGCGATGATGCAATATTCACAATATTAAAATAAACTGTTAAGCAGACAATTAACTTTTGTGCATAGAATAGCACTATCATATGTATAAATGACAACAGTGGCAGTAAATTCAGCCCTTTATTGAGCACTTGATAGCTTAAGTGTGTTCCAGTTTGTAAACGCTCAGCTCTATGTATTTTTAATTGTCTCATTAAAACAGTTGATTTGGTCGTTGGGCGGAAGCATTAAACTGGAGAGAGGTGCTTGTGTGCTGCGCTGCGATTGGCTGACAGTGTTGGACATAGGATGAGAGCACTTACTATGGCACTGTGCCTCTCAGCCAGTCATATCAGGTCACGCAGCTCTCAGCGGAAAGTGTGACCACAGAGAAAATGGGATTGCTGTGTCTGTCAATGTTTGCAGAGCGGGAGGGAGGACTTCACCGAGATCTACTTTTATAATTAGACAATGTGTAATGGAACAATTGAATTTCACCGTGAGGCTTAGCTGTCGAGCTGGCAGTGCACAGCAATCTAATTTTTGCTCGATGATCATTTTGGTGCGGTTGGCGTAATAAATGCAAAGCTGATTTCCAATTTAGAACAGCTATTAATATGATTTAACGGCAAAATATAGCGTTGAGATTGCACTTCACTTCTGAAAATGTTTGTGGCATTCTATTCCCAATGCAATACCAAATTAAAATGGCAAGAAACATTGCAATTTTTCAAACTGGAGCTCTAAGGGTATGCCATGTAATTAAGTTTGATAGCTCCATTTCAGGGGACAAACAAATTAATGTCTTCTGCATTCATAAATTTCATTGTTTGTCCACCTCTTGGCCTCCAGACTGAATGCTCATTGATAACCTCCACATTGGCCTCCTATATTCACTGTTCTTTCTCTCCACCTGACCCCTGTGTCACTCACTCCAAAACATTCGTCAGGAACTATTCGATAACACTCTCACGGCCCGGGCCTTTCTGTTTGCCTGTTTCTTCAGTGTCTGAGGTTTATTCTGAGCGCTCTGCTTTATTCTCATCAACCCAAACCATGCACATTAGTAAAATCCCCCCTACGTCAGTCTTAACCAAGCAGCTCAAGATCACACACTAATACTATCCAAACTGTACTTCATCTCTGCTTGTGTACCTGACTCAAAGGATTGTAAGTGAGGAACAAGTCGTCCTGAAAAAGGTCAGCTACACTGAGGTAAACTGTATTATAGCAAATTAAAAATGCAGTGGTGTGTTGCAGCTGTGTTGTAAATGGGGAGGCATCAGGCGGTGTTGTAAGAGTGAGCAAAAGTTAATGAATAACTGAACAAAAGGCTGCTCAAGCTAACCCAGAAATGAAACTTCATTAAACTACACAAAACCAAAACCACTGCAGCCGTAGCGGCGGTCTCACATGGTTGGCTTCAAACTCTTGGCCTGGAGGTTTCTGAAGAAGACAACTGGCTGGAAACTCTAGGTTCTATCAGTGATGGGAAGACCTCTGTGAAAATGGATTTAGTTACAGAATACTGAACTGTATTCAAATGTATTTTGTAACATGTTCTTTGGCATGGTTCATCCAGAGTATCCAAACCCCTCAGACCTCTCGTGTCCCACTCAAAATAAAAGCACCGACTGGGGGTCTAGGAGGTGTAATTTAGCACTGGCACCAAAACTTTGCAACTGTAATTGTTAAAAAAAGGTGATTGTCATGCATAACAAGACTTTTGGCAAAGTCTTATTTTCAGACATGAAGAAATGAGTTGCTCTTTGCTGTTCAAGTAAACACATTCATGCTTCGGTAATTTTCACTTTCATTTTAACGTAGGGGATAAAAATAAAACAACACATGCTAGTGTGTTATGGATGGGCCATAATTTGTCATTAGCGCTGATCTAAAATAGTGACTATACACATCCAAACACAATTATGATCCTGCCTGTTTCTGTCTCTCATGCACCTTTCATTTTCAGACTGCACTGAGATTCGAATCAAGACTTCTCCGTTGTACTTCTCAGGTTTACATGCATTCTGAAAAATCTGTTTGAATTGGACTGGACCATTAATATAGTTTTTCTGGCATGTACGTAAACGTAATGTGTGAAGTCAGGGGTGTAGCACCAAATTCTGGGCCCCAGGTACAAACCCTCTCAGTGGGCCCCTCATCATTTTGTATATCATTCATTCTATACACCTTATAGTTTGTACTCTTAACTATAACTTGCTCATTTATAGAGGCCCCGTGTAGCTACCAGCTGATATTATGATACTGTGCTGTTTTGTATTTGCAGTTACAATCAGACCAATTTCACAAAGATCTTGAAATGTATTATACCATAAGAAAATACACTAACTGTAAATGATCAAGAGTAGTTTTATTTCTTAACAACTTGGTTAATATGTGAGCAATAATGTTATGCTTTTTAAAAGGGTGGTGGGGCCCTGACTGCGACTTATTGAGTCTCTCACTTTACTCAACCACACTGCATTTTATTACAACAAAAATAGATTAAAGCATAGAAAAATGCAACTGAGAAAAATAACATCCCATGCTTGTGAGAGCCCTTCTTGCCGTGGGCCCCGGGAAACAAGTTTACCCCCCCACCCACCAATAAATGATTGGTTGGGCTCACAGCTGTCTTGTGCAGATTTAAATCCTTCATGCTATTTCATTAACATAGGCATAACATCTAAATATGTCTAAATCTTCCATCTGATTAATTTTGTGCCGTTATGGATTCTGAATTCATCAACAAGTAATCATCATGTCTTTGCTGCACTTCTCGCGTTAAATGCTTACATTTTTGGATCGACAATCCACTTTTTGTGCTACATTAGACAAATGCCCAAGAAATGAGGTGAGAGATTGCACCCAGATAAAAGGCAGCATAATTAGTGTAAGAAAGTAAAGATAATGAAGAGATAAATGCTGGCCTGAGTAGTTTGGAGGATGGTAACAAGGTCAGCGGGGAATTCATGGGCTTAATAAAGGACGAGGGGCATGCATGATTAAAATGGGGAGGCCAACGCAAATGACAAGAGCAAAAGAGATGAGCACAGAGAAATGGAACGAGGAGAGGAAGATGGAGCGAAAAGGCTCTCGTCAAGAACTTGGAAAGTTGGGATTTTTAAAAATTATTTCCTTGAAAAATGTTCATGGAGCAGAAAGTGAGAGAGAGGGTGAATTTGCAATAACCCATCCAGAGTACATATAGAGGTTATGCAATGGCATTCTTTTATTTGTAAAAGTGCTCCTCAACATTGCAACTGAGTGGCAGAATTATGTGCAACACAACTGATAAAATGTGTTTCTTTGATGTATTTTTTGTCCGTGGAGCTGTTGTTATGTGGAAATTAACTTTATATGGTGACTGTGCAGAGCTTAGCTAGCTTATTTGCGATTGGCAGCTGGAGATAAAGGACATTTAACTGCTGTACATTTTTCCCCTTAACAAATGGACTTGGAAACATCTTATTTAGGGAGAGAATGTGTGTGCAAAGTTGTAGACATTTATTTTTGTTATCAGACTGTAACAGCTCTATTTTAGTCATATTTTGAGGTATTAAAGTATGTAAATTCTCACCATTGACACTAAAATTCAAAATGCTGTGATGTCACCTGCATAACCTCTATTTAACATTTAAAATAATTGTGATAGGAGAGTTAAGGTCCTGTGATGAACAATGAACAATTTCGTTACTATTCAATATCCAGGGATTTCGTTTTGTACTATATACAAGTGAGTCGACAAGTAAATTACATGAACTTTTTCTGAAAACTTGGATTGTATCACCTTTTATTATTAGCACACAGAAGGATGCATTCACACTTCACCTCCACACTTAAACCGAACTGCCTTCATTTACATTTCATTCATTACTTGAATAGAATACAATCACTGATGACCAGAGCATGAAAAGGAGATAAAGCAGCTATGGATACAATGAAAATCATGTAGGTCAAAGGAATAAATAACTCTGTGTCGTGTCAATGCAATAAGCAAGAGGATGAAAAAATCAGTTCTGCAATATTCATCATTAATCAAGATGGTGTTACCAGATGGACTGACAAAACATGAAGAAATGGCAACGCCAAATTAAACCTCAATAAATGAGTTGCTCAGTTCAACCCAAGATGCAATAGTTCCCACTCCCAATATAAGTAGAAGACGAAGAAAAGGCTTGACCATGTATTTTCTAACATTTCAGTTATTACATAAACTTATCTGTTCATTGCTCAGACTATGTGCATGACTATGCTTTTCTGGAAATATTGGAACATGTCTTCTAAACTTCAGGTTCATACATCATCTTTATGGGCAGCCATTGAGAAGACTAAGCTGACAGGTTTTCACTCACATTAACGAGCCATTGGTGAAGATGGGAGAGACGGATGAAGGAGAGCGAAAGAAAGAACCATAAAACTGAAGCAAGACACCCAAGGCCAACTCATGATAAGCTCCACACTGGTCCGGCAGGAGATGCTCTTCCCTGCTGAATAGTCAAGGCACTGTATGTACCAAAGAGTGAATTTGGAATGTGTAATGGTTGGTAAAGTCATTTGAATATGATCTTTAATATAAGATAGTCTTAGTACTGACCACATTATAAACCGATTTTTGTGTTGTTTGAAAAGCACTTGGTAAGATCCATGTTTTTACTATTCATTATTCAAAGCTTTTAAAAGTGCCCAACTGTTTGGTCAAACCTGGCACTGACCCCATTAGTCTATTTCTCATGTTCAATAGGCGGCTGAACTGCCCCTCCTGCTCAGACCTGGGAGAGCTGGTCCTCCAGTGTCTTTCTGTAATGAATACTAATGAGGGCTTTAGTCAGCTGCAACTTTCCTGCCTCCCTAAGTGGCAAATGTCTGGTAAACACAAATAACCGTCTTCTCATTATCCTCAGCAACCCAGAGAGAATAGAGAAGTTTGTTGGTGTTGTGAAGTGTTGGAGTCAGCAGAGAGGTGGGACACAGAGGGGATTTCCAGGCTCAAACAAAAGCACTTGATGAGAGGATCCCTGGTCTCCCATTGTCGCCCTGCGGCAGTCACTGAGCACTCATGTCCAAGTGGCTTTCATTTCACACAATGAAGTCATTTGGCAGAAGGAACACTTTCTGTCACATCAAACCCATAAGATCACCTATTACGTCGAGGAAGATTTGTGTTCTTTATAGTATTTTATTTCCTCTACAGCATTGAAATCATTTTCTATTTTTATCATATTTTTTGAGCTTTTATTGCA
Source organism: Rhinogobius similis (assembly GCA_019453435.1). Classification (NCBI taxonomy): domain Eukaryota; kingdom Metazoa; phylum Chordata; class Actinopteri; order Gobiiformes; family Gobiidae; genus Rhinogobius; species Rhinogobius similis. The sequence continues at coordinate 23,099,998 of CM033623.1, read as the reverse complement.
TGTTATAATGTTGTTCATCGATCAAAATACTTGCATTCTTATTTCATTCGCATTCATTCCAGTAATTATGACGGAGCCTGTCTTGTGTTTGTTGACTACTTTACGCTGACCCTGTTTCTTTATATACAGCACTTACCCATGCAATGCTGAATTTTGCTCCATTTGTATTAAACCATTGCCTGTATACGACAACTACAAATATAGCCTAATCTTTGTTAAAACAAATACAATACAGCAGCTTCAGCTCATTACTCTCACCCTTATGGAGACATTAGGTGATGTTTTCGTCCCCTCTGTTTCTAAAAACAATATTATTTATGTTTGAGGTCAGTAAAAAGAAGAGAGAAGACATGAATATGAATTAACAAGTTAGTGCATTCAGCCCTGCTCCACTGTCAGATTTGACCAAACTTTTGATTTCACTCTTAAAGCTCTAAGAAGACATTGAGATAAAACAAATACTGTGTCATTTATATTTTTTTGCAACTGCATAGAGCCTGATCAGTCTGTGTTTAATCTCCTCTGAGCTTTGGCTTTAACATTAGCAGTGACAGTTGTGTTTGGAGGACGCTGTCAGTGTATCGACCCGATCTATTCACAAAATTTGGTCCAAGTCAATAAAATGCCTTGATTGCCTCTGATACCAGAATCAGATTGGTATATCAGAATAATAAACTGGGACTAAATCCAGAACAAACCAGACAAGACTTGGACTGAACTTGGACTAAACTAGGACTGGAACAAAAATAACCTAAACTTGATTCTCACTCAAATGTCTTTTCGTGTAGTGTGGTGCGGTCTGAGGATGAGGGTTTGAAGTCTGAGTCTGATGATGTCCCAAAATGTATGCCGCACTAAGTGTGAAAGCACCATTAAAACTGAGAAATCTTCTCATTTTTAGTCCATTTTCCATCCCTAGTCCTGTTCTGATCAATTCTGCACTCAAATTGCATTCACTACAACAGCATTTTACTTGTAAATTGTTATATTTCATTAGCATCTTTGGGCCTGAGCCAGAATATTAAAACTGTTGGCCATAACAAAAGTATAGCTACAACCCACAGCTAGTTACCAATTCTTTTTATGTCTCCTTTTATTGTTGCAGGACGAAGAACAGTAAATCCTGATTGCCTCCTTAATGGTAAGTGCACAACAAACAACACAGCCAATGGCATTTAGTCGTCACAGAGTCCTCATTTATACACAATGTGATTTAGTGCATGCCGCCACATGCACAGACAGTCACGTCCACACCGGCAGCATTAAAGTGTTTCTCTCGGTGAGGAATATAGCTTTAGGGAGTTTTAACAGCAGGAGACGAGCTGTCAGGAAATTCTACCCATCAAAGCTACGAGAGGTATGGAGGCTGAATGTGTGCAGAAAATAACACAAGTTCTGCAGATAAATATCTCTATATTGCAGTGTACACCACACAGCAGATACGGGGCGTCTAGCTCCAAATACCATTCATCTCAACTGTCACAATCTAAATGCTGAACCTGCGATGATCAGGCATAAAGCAATAGAAGCAATTTTAGCAGACAGCTATTTTTTAAACGTGTAGCACAGTGTCTGTATCTTCCATCTCTTATATAGACCACACAACCAGTCAGCCAAAGTATAATTAACATGTACTGACTTTCCAGGGAACAGCATCGTTATTATTGCTTTTTAAAGGTCCCATATTCTGCTATTTTGCCCTTTACACAGTCTATTCTAAGGGCTTTGTTGATAAAATTTTGCGTTGTGCAATATCCATAACATAACAGTTTCCAAAAAACACCCATTTCTTGACTGGCCCCCTCCTTGCAAAAGCAAACGGCTCACTCTGAGATCTGACTCGAACAGAGAGCAGCCTGCTCCCCCGCCCAACTCGCGCGCCTCCCCCCGCCCAACTCGTGCCGAAGCCTAGAGCGGAGATAGTGCGCATGCGCCGTGTGCTCCGGTAAACAGCGATACACAAACACGGGAATAAACCTTTTATCCTCCTGGCGGTGCGTCGTGCTGAGTCCTACGTCCTGGATCTGACCTGGAGTTTGACGTGCTCCAGTACCTCGACGACGGACGTTGCCGTTTGGTAAATAACAAGCTAACTCTTCGATCTGTCGTATCCATCGTGTAATTACTGTGTAGCATTAGCATTAGCTGTTTTTATTCTGCGGCTGCGCGCTTCCCGGAGGCATGGCTTAAACACCGCGTCATCCATGGGAAGCCGCGTCATCCATGGGATGAGCCCCGCCTGCCTGCTCAGCCGAGGGGACAAAAAGACAGTTCTCTAGCGAAAACATGCGGGAATCAATCAAAAAACCACTTTGGGCACACATACGAGGCCCAAATAGCACTTTAGGAAGGTTAAAACCTCTGAAAAGTCGATTTTGCATGTTATGGGACCTTTAACGTTCAAGAGTGAACTTAGCACTATACCAAACAAAAATAATACAAAACTGTCAAAAACTATTTGGTACCTTTATGAAAAACATCCTGGCAGAAGATGCCAGGCTTTAAAGGCTTTTAAACATATTACGTTTTGTCATTTGCAGGCTTGTAGATTATGAATTGTAAAATACCATTGTAAGATGTCAAAATGATGCTCGAGTCACAGAGGAGTTCAGGAAAAGCATTACCCATTATAATAGCAGAACTTTTCAGAAAAATATAGTGACTTTATTTACTGGCCTGAGAGGATCCCTGAGAGGCACACCTGAGGCGCTAGCACCAGGCTGAACCTGCGGCTGTGCATTTTAAATGTGTTTATTTCTCTCACTTTGGCTCAAAAATAAATTACTTTAACCCACAGGCTTGTATTATAGAACCTCACTGTGGCTTTCCTAATCTACCATCCTGAGCATATTTTATGAACATTTAGGTTTTAAGGATAAAAACTCTATAAATATTACACATCTTGCATGAAAAGCAGAGAAAGAAGTGTCAACACTGAAGAACTTCCCTTAAGTTTTCACCCCTCACTGCTGCCCTGCCGGACAGACAGAAGTGTGTTGCTCATGAACAGAACAATCTGCCAACCTTTAAGAAAAAGTATGCAGCCACCCCATTTACTCTGTAACTAACAATACATTCTGAAGAGCTTTGGTCTTATCAAGAGTTTATTATTATACATTTGATTCAAATCTACCCACCATTCAGAATCACACTGTTCCCTGCACATTTTATTCAGTTATCCTCCTCAGTTAGTCCCCTATATTCCGTTCTATACACACTCAAATCCAGGAAATTCACCACAGTGAACTCGTCTAATTGTTTTAAAGCTGTCTGTAGATGTGAGGATGAATAAGTCATATTTGCTCTGAATGATGTCTTCTGCACAACGATGGGCTCTTGGTCTAATATAATAAGATCTTGAAAAACTGATTTGGCTGAAAAAACAGTGCGGCTGTCAGCCTCGGTGAGATGCCATAATGGAAATAGATAGCACTTACTTTGGTAAACAGAAAGAGCTAAAATGCATTTAGGAACTTGAGCACAAACAAAACAACCTGATTGACTCTCTGTGAAGAAAATATTAAGGAGCAGCATGTCTTGTGTTTTTCTGTAAATGCACCTACCGATTGTGAGCTGTCCGGTCAGCTGTCCTTCACCGTTTCTGGCATTGACGGTCACATTACGGTCTGACTGGAGAATCAAAGGACTGTCCTGTGCAAGAGAAAGAGGTAATATGTTTAGTCAAATGAATACAACCAAGAATGAGTGTTTTTCAAGGCACTTCAAAACAAAAAACATTTGAAATTGAATAAATACAATGTATAAAAGCGCAATGCCATATATGAAACATTCCAAGCAAAGCTATAAACTCCCCATTAAAGGACAAATATTCTGTATTACTTGTACTGTTAAATATGCTCTTGACCATCTTTACTTTGACATTTCATGTTTTAGAACTAAAAATAAAATGTTTTTTTTAAAAGAACACCACAACTTTGTCACAGCCTTGGGGGATATCTTTGGCTCCATCTACTGGCTGCAGAGGCACTCACACATTTAAAAAACACATTGCTTCTTATGCTAGCCGTGTTCTTCCTTGTTGACGCAGTTGTAATGATTGTAATTAGACGCCAGAAATGCTCAGTACAGATTTGTACTGAGCATTTCTGCCGTCAAATTACAAGCTTAAAAAAGTAAATTTTGCATAATATTTGTCCTTAAAGACAACCAACCTCAAAAGTTACATGGAGCAACTTTAACATATTGGAGTGGGAATGCAAATCAATTGATGAGAAAACACATTTATATTTAGATTTGTGTTTTTTTCCTATTACCTGAAGCTAATTCAACATGTATGAGGATTGATAACAAAGACACATCCAGATAGAGTCTGCCATTTGGTATTGAAAGCATGATTTGAACAGTTATTTCAGTTATTTGAACAGCATACGATAATTGGATAAGAGAGTAGTCACAGTAACAGGACAACGGCACGGTGCACCCAATTTTAGTTAATTATATTATTCAACAGATCCATTTCATCCTTTGTATAAAATAATCGTGTTAAAATAATCTCGTCTAATCCTCGTCATAGCTCTCCTCTAAACATACCTGGGTGAGATCGCACTATCGCAGTTTTGCATGCTCCTGCCTTTCCCTCGGTTAGCCCTGCTGTGGCCTCTGACTCGACCCCCAGGACCCAGTCAATACTGCATTAACCTGTGGAACCACCGGGGCCGCTGTGGCATCAGCCTTCACCACTTAAACTTGAAACAGAGTCCACCAGCCGAGTGATAATGCACCTAATATATTCAGCGCAACACTCGCCTGCTTCACTGTGGGAGTGACACACTAAAGCAATTATTGTTATATATCTATTATCTAAATGAATAAATGCAATGGTGACCATGACCCATACATATTCATTGAGCACACTTTTTTTCATTTAATATATCAGGATGAAAACAACAAGTCGGAATGTTACAAAAACAAAATGGTTTACTTTGTGCTAAGCGGCTCTACCAATCCAATGTACCCCAAACTGACTTGTTATTTGTGCCATAATTTCCCCTCCAGCAAGTCGTATGAATCATCTTTAATTAAATTGTGCCTCAAAATGTTTTCGCAAATCATTAAGTATTTCGTTTTCATCCTATATGTCATATGTGGCCTTATTCTTCACTCTGTCGTCGTCTCTTGGTCAAAAGGATTATTTGTTTTGCTGGTGTGTAATAATTGGCTCGCGGGTGACCCAATTTTACTGTTGATTTGCCCGAATTAATATCAAGCCTTTGAATTTCAAAAGAGTAATGTGGTTCAAATTGGAAACCCGCTGATCCGGTAAAGTGGATGGCACTGTTTTGCAGTGTTAATGCCACCTCCCGTTCTCTGATATTTCATCTGGTGTTTTCTGGTGTTATGATGTATCCTGTCATAGTAACCAACATAAACCAAGAAAGTGGGTGTTCTGTGGTGCAAGCATTGGCGCAAAAAGAAAATGCAACTAATACCGACCAAAATCAACATCTAAAAAACGCAAAATCACAATAAAACAACAGAACAATAAACAGTTATAGGTCCTTCTCAAACATTAACGCCAAAATCCCATAGACCCACTTACTGTAGATGCTTATTATCTGTCTAAGTGAAGACATTAACCAACCAACAAATGAGGCCTGCAGAGTATTTACTATTGGCTGCTCCTCTCCTCTGAAGAATGCAGTGGGTGCTGGATTAATTATTTCCAACGGGCCGTGTGATAGGCTCCACTATATTATCTTTCCACTCTGTTTAAAGCACTGGAGCGTTTTGTAAAGCATGACAGATGTAATGCACTTCCAGTCGTCCCAGCTAAATGTGCAGTGTGCATGAACAAGCATAACCCTATTCTTCTAATGTCAGTCAGACGCACTGTTGTGGATGGAGAGCCCCGCGTGATTAAGTGCCCATATGCAAATACATGGAAATAAGTTTGGTAAATGACTGCATAGTTTCCATTTGTTAATGTCATTTAATAAAGCAGAGTAAGCCAAACACTACCAGGTGCTTATTAGACACACGCACGTAGCCATGTGTAAAATTTGTTAACGCTTTAAACATTATCAGCAGCATTTCCACGAACAACCAAAATGTTCACACAATTGTTGAGTTATAAAGTGCATGTAAAATCAATTCTGACACTGTCATTACTGACCTTTGGGGAGATAATTTCTCTGGAACATAACTGCTGCACTGTGCTTGATTAGTTAATAACATTATCTACGTTTTGTCACAACCTACCAAGAATTTAATTATTTCTGGCCTCATTGGACGACCAAAGTGATACACCATGCTGAGATATCACCTGTCACTTTAATAAATAATACTTCACCTATCTTCACTGCTGGTTTTGCATTATTGTTCTGATCTTGTTGTATATATATATATATATTGTATTTAAAAATGTTTTATTGTCACACATATTTTATTTTGCACTTCCTAATTTTAGCATTATCTGTATTTTTTTTAACTATTCTTACTACTGTTATTCTTATTACTAGTTATTTTTATTATAACATTCAAGGTCATTGTTACAATATTTTCCGTAGCAGCCAAAACAAATATTTTTTTTAACAGTGAATATATTTTTCAATCAAAAGTTAAAGGCAACAGCGTAAAATAAAATGACCTGAAATAGTCAAGTTTATTATGTAACTGTGGTGCTTTCTGCCACCCGCCCCTGGTGCTTCTAAACCCCCAATAGCATCTCTCTTCTCTGATCTTGTGCACGTCGGGGTCACACCGCTTCTCTCCAAACGCTTCTTAGAATTCATTCTACACCCGTGTGCTGTTGTAAATGATGGGAAGTACAACAGTCGTCCAATTAGCCAAATAAATAATCAGCTCTTTGGCTATAGCTCCTGTCGTGTGACTACTACTCTGCCTTTTGTCATCGCGACAACTCCATCGGGTCTAGTCAACCTCACTGTTAATGCGCTCAACCCTTTATGTCATGGTTCATATGTTGTAGGAGCAATCTGTCTGTGGTGCCTTCACCGTAACAAATATATTTATTTTTATTTACCTTAATTTGATCAGAAAAGTTCCACTGAGATTAAGAATCTCTTTTTCAGGGGAGTCCTAGTACCAGAGGGGAGGAACTTTATTTTATAGGAAACCTCCGCAGACATGGGGAGAACATGCAAATTCCACACAGAAAGGCCCCACGCAGCTCAGGAATAGAACCCAGGACGTTCTTGCTATAAGGCCACCATGCTGCCATATGTGGGATCTGCAAATGTCATTCATTTTAGTTGTGTTGGAGCTTTGGAGCCCCCACTGCTGCTTTGTCTTAGCTTTGTCCTTTGTCTATATTTGTTTCCTTGACTGACATTCTATTTTACTTTAAAACAAACCCTTCTGTCAAGTCAGTTAATGATCCTGTGTCCTTTCATGTTTAGGCTATATTTTATTTATTTTCTGGCCTAGGCCCAGTGGTGTTATTGGTATTTCTTTATTTCTTTATTTGGCATATTTTAGTGAGCCACTTACCTTGCCACACATAAAATACAAAAGGACCAAACCTGTACTTCTCATCAAGTCAACTTGCCCAAAACCTGCTGTAGAAGGCGCGACGTCACTGAATCAGTTGATAAAAGAACATCATATCCATTAGAGGGTCCTCCATACATCCCATTTGGTGAAAAGTAAAAAGCTTTAGTCTGGGGTCCTTAAAAAACACAGCTTTTTAAAAGCCTTTTTTGCTCTTCTTAACTAATGCTTGATGTTTGATCTTAGTTTAGCTCCTGGAATAAAACTGGGGATTTTGAGTCCACATGTTTTTCATTTTCATCTTCAAATGTTTCAGTCTAGATCAAATACATAAATTACACTCAGTGTTTTGGATGTTTTTAATCTAATCAGTGTACATATTCCTGCTTGAATTTCATGGTACATGCTGTTCAAAACGCCAACCTGTTTAAAAGTGTCCTAATTAGAACTGAGGTTTAGAACACTGAAAACATAGCTCATATTATTTTTCTCAAATAATAGCATATACACTACTCTAATACTGATTTGATAGACTCTAATCCTTGGTAGTGACAAGGCCCTGGGTTTGATTTCTGGACAGTTCTCCACAATGTTTCAGGTTTCTGCATCAACAAACTCTGTATCATATAATTACTAATACACTGGGTCTAGATTGCAACATTCTCTACCGTTTTTCTGTTGTCTTTATTACAGTGTGTTACAGACAAGACTTTTGCTGATAAGCTCCGACACATTCAAATGCAGCCATTATGCAGGTTTGCTGATTAAACAATACATTGCACAAGCCGCAACAGCACTTGGAGATAAAAGACTCACACTTTATATCTGTTTTACATGCTTCACAGACACATTATTCAGGTCTGCAGTCAGGATTTGCCACAGGGAGTATCAGAGATGAGTATGAAGAGGAGCACACATAAAGCTGAGTCTTAAACAAAGCTGACTACAAGCCGTAACCCGTTAATGCAGTTATAAAACGCAAGCTCATAAACAGTTTTAAATAGTGCCGACACATTTTTTGGCCTCATGAACGATGTTTTTATGAGCTTGATACAAAATCAAATAATACTTTTTTAAAACAGTCGTCTAGATTTTTCTCTAAATTTGTATTTATTTTCTCTCACTTTAAAGTTTTCTTTTCTCACTTTTCTTATTATGCATTAAGAAGTGATTAAAATCAAATCGTGTTTTAACCCTACAATTCTATCCTCAAGTTGTGATAACTCCACCTTTGACCGGTGATGGAAGAATACTTTAAAGATGTATTTAGTTACATAATACTGAGTGCCTGATTTAAGATGTATTTGGTAACATATTTCGCTATGTGGTCGGATCAGAGTATTCTGAATACTTAGAATACTTTATGTTGAATTGGAATTTATTATAGTGTATAGCTATAGAACCTATTCCAGTGACTTTGGGCTTTAGGCAGTACAGACCCTGGACAGAGGCTTGCCCCAGGGCTGACACAGAGACATAGACACACAGACAACCATTCACTCTCACATTCATTCGCTAGGGGCAATCTAAGTTAACCTACTCATGCATGTGTTTGGACGGTGGGAGGAAGCCGGAGAACCCACAGAGAACCTTCGGTAACACGGGGAGGACATGCAGACGTCACCCAGCTCTGCCACAATACCTCTATTATTATTGTGAATTTGAGAAAGAAAAATGACACACAGACTCTCATCAATCCAGTGCAGTTCAAAGCCTAAATGACATGATCAAATAAACAAATTAATGATTTCAGTTACTTCCCAACACCGGTAAAATTGGTAGTAGGACTTGACTGCAGTATGCACTGGTTGGAGCTGAATTTCGAGAGACAGCTCAAAAATTAAAATGGTCAATAACAAAGCAGACCAGCATGATAAATATTATGAAACAACATGAAATGATGACTAATATCACATGTGAGTTTACCCTTGAAACACTCGGTGAGTGAATAGTTTAACTTGGCTTTGACTATAGTTCTTGTACAAGGCTGTCTGGGGAGGCCGATGTGATTATGTGGGTAATAATAAGTGGTGCCCCTCCACTCTGTGTCCCCATGTCTGCTCTGGACACGTGGTCTTACAGTGGCATCATCATCATAACAGCTCTCAGCCTCTGTCCCACCTGTCCACAGTGATCCAACTTCACTGTGCCCCGCAGTAAGGAACACCACGCGGTCAAAGTGCATTTTCCTTCTTCTTTGGCATGAGCTTAATAACAGCTTTTAGCCATGCTGGCTGTACGCGTGCGATCGTCTGTCTCGCTCACATCATCTCTCCATCTTTGTAACAAGATCCGGGCATACCTTAACAAGAAGTGCCCAGAGCTGTCAATCCAATAAAAAGCTTTTATGCCCCTTATTTTCATGCAATTCCTGTCTCAGTCTGCTCCTGCTGCTCCATTTGGCTGAGGAAAGTGTGGTCTTTTTGAATGAAAAGAGAGGGTTGCACCAGGAAATGCATCTGCAGTTTTATGCACATAACCAGGGTTGACTTTTAATGTCCTATGTTTGGTTCTCTCTTATAAAGTCCAAGAGGCAGTTCTGTGGGGTTCAAGGAAACAAGGCCTTTGAAGAAGTTTGCTGTCTGATGGTTATGGGGCTGCAGTCGGCACCATGACGGCCTCAATTTGGGTCGAGGATCATCCAATGTCTTGACAAAAAGCCAATTAGATCCTCCGGCTCAGTGCTGGTGTCATTTTTTTGGGTCTTCACTTGACTTTGAGCAAGAAGAAAAGAATACAATATATAACTACTCAAATGCATCAAGTTTTTCTAAATTATTTTTGCTCGAAAAGGAGTGGGATGAAGTAATACTTATTGAATCCCACCCCTGTCATATGATCTTTAAAGAAATTCAAAATGACTTGTCTTACTTTGTCCCACCTCAGCAGTGATGGCGCGCTGCAAGAGGCCCTGCTTATGCAGCTCAACAATCCGACCACTGCCTTTGGCCTCAGAACGTCATGACATTGTGAATACCTGACAGAAACTGACACTGAATCTGTATTTTTGCACAGATTTGGGCATGTGGTCCTAAACTTTTGATCAGCTACAGAGCAGGCTATTTCAATTTAATTGTTATAATATTTATTCAAACCTTTCTTTTTTTGTCTCATTCCTATTTCTTGTTGCATATTGAAGCTCTATTTGGAACCTTGTTATGATCCAACCATGGAACATGTGACTTGTCAATTATTCAAACTTTTGATCGGGACTGTATAATTTATTTTTTTTTTTCTCTCAGTTGCATTTATCTATGTTTTAATCTATTTCTGTTATAAAATGCATTGCGGTTGATTGAAGTCTTTGAAAGTCTAAATACAATTATGCATGACATCTGAGGGCCCACCGCCCATTTAAAAAGAGGAAAATCCTTGCTCACATATTAACCAAATTGTTAACAAATAAAACGAATGATTATAATCTTCAGTTAGTGTATTTTCTAGAAATACGTTTCAGGATGTTTGAGAAATGGTCTGGTAGGTACTGCAAAAACAAACAGTGCTATATCATAATATTGGCCGGTAGCCACACAGGATAACACAGGATCTATAAATATTGTTAGGTGTACAAACCATAGGGTGTGTATTGTAGCAAGGGTTGTTCATAGTTAACTGTAGCCGATTAACCATTAGTGAAGACGTCTTTGCCGGTTAACTTGCATGTCTCATTTTTTTTGCCTTGTTTGTTGTAATACATTTATGTGACTTCTGAGAAAGCTGAGTTCGCTGGCAACTCCAAAATTGTGAATTTTTACCATAAAGACAGAGCAAACCTGAGAGACACTGCAGTATTTATGAACTAATATTAATCTTGTATGGTTTATTTAACTTGTATTTCACGTTGGTTGAGAAAACAGAGAGCTTTTTGCCTCAGATGGAAAACCAGGACAAGCTAGGGTAAGCAGCTAACATTAGCGACTTAAAAGTGTCTTTTAAAAAAATAAATAGTGATTCATTCATAATCACTACAACAACGTCAAAACAGCATTCATAGGAGATTTCATTCGGTCATTTGGTCATGTCGTGCTCTGTTCAGAGACATTCTGCTGTTCCCTGATACACAATACAAATTATCTTTATTGGTATTGCTTGTGATATGTTTTGGATTTTAGTAACACTTTGCACTTTGAGATAGAAGACCTACCTGCTAGTCTGCTAAATTCTTCACATTTTCTCACCATATGTTGTGGGTATTGCCTGAAGTCAGTTGGCTTTATTTACATTTGTGAGTCCAGGTGTGTGCCATTTGCAACTCTCCAGACACTGTCCCAAACTCCAGGAACCATTAATCCAACTCTGCTTGAAGATGAAAAATAATTTGCTGTCTTCTCTCCTCCGTTCCTGCGATTTTTGTTATGATTTATGTAAAAAATTCATTGCATTGTGCTGGTGCATCGCAAAAGCCTGAAGAAAACTGCCACCATAACTATTTATCATTGTACAGTAAATCGCCCCCAAAACAAGGAACAATAACTTAAATCTGGAGCCAAACCACTTACAGTAATTGTACTATGTTTGTGCATGGATGCCACCAAGGTCTACTGGATCTTTACCAAAAAGAATTTTATGGTACAAGTTGTTGGGTTTGAAGTGGCTAGGTGGCTCAGGGTGAAGGAGACACAAGAAGAACAACAGAGAGGAGAGGAAGTAGGACGTTGACAGGCAGTAAACAGGGACCTCCTGGCTTCAAGCTTTCGGAGTGATAAATCTTTAGATGAAGGCTAAGAAAAACAGTGAGGAGGACGCGGTGGTGGGAGGGGAGCAGTGGAGAGGAAGATGGAGATGGAGCACAGAGAGTAGGCCGAACTGCACTGCATTTGTTTCAGAGATGGACGCCGCGGCAAATAGATCTATAAACAGAAGTCACGGTGTCAGGCCCGCTCTGCTACCTGAAAATGTATGGTGCTTAAGGGACCAGTCAACACAGCCACAACGCCACAGGGAGCCATGCCAGCAGGGAAGTCTATTTGTAAGACTTATTTTTTAGCTTTCATCTGTTCAGAGGCAACATTACGGTTACAGAAACACAAAAGCAACTTGATGGTTCTGGTACACCTTCTCATGGGGCAGGTGCTTATGACGGCAAAGGTGAGTGCAGAGTGTGACTGTAGTGATTGTCGATACTGAAAACAACAGTTTAAAGTGCATATGACAGGTAGATATTTCTCTAAAACAACGCTAACAGGTTATATGTCAGATTTTACTTAAAAGTTGGCTTATTTCTTCACCCAGTTTTACACTTTTGGTGACATTTATGTTACTTCCTGGTTGGACATGGGCAGCAGATGCTTTCCAATCGTCCTCGGACCTGGGAGAGACATTTTCTCAGATTTCCTGTGTTCCATTGACAAATTGGAAAAACGGTATGTTCCAGTAACAACTCAATCTAGTTGGAAATTCTTAAAATCAACCAAAATTCAGATCCAATTGAGTTAATTTATTAATCTGGACATTGTTATTACATGTCTAGATTATAAAACATAGTTTGAGAGTGAATTTTTGCTTTTGTTTGCATTAACCATGTGCATCCGATAGAATCATTAGCATAACAGCCCATTTACAACAGCAGAAGCTCAAAGACAGTGAGAGCAGAGAACAACTAATGGGAAAATAACCCAAGTACTATCACTAATGAAGCAGGAGGGATTTATTGTTCGCCAAACTTTTTTTTCCTTCTTCAATTTTTTAACTTGAGCTCTGAAATTTTCTCTGAATTTTGCTCTTTTACTACAACAAGATGGACAAACTACATTTAATATGCAATCAATATCTTTTAAACATTCATATTTAAGTTCAGCATGAGTTCAACATTTTGAAAATACAACATTTAACTTCTAATAAAGTTGACCAAATAGATCAGTGCAGAAAAACATCGAGGCCAACTTAAGTGAAATATTTATTGTGCTTGACTATGGCAGGTATGAGATTTTAAACATTATGAATTTGTCATTAAAAACGGGGCAAATCCTGAAAACAAAACATAAACAAGCCAGAAGCCAGAATTGTGCAAAATGCTTGTTTTGGCATAATGGAAATCGTGAATGAATTCTCAACCAAATATATGGAGGCAGAGGCAGAGTACTATGATGGGAAGTTTGCATGTTGCAGCCATAAATATACATAAATTTAGCATTAATATAAACCACATATTTACCAATTATACACTTGTGCTTATCACTTGCACACAATCACAAAGGTCCAGCGCAGCGTGCACAGTTTCCATATTAGCCGGTACAGAGGCAGATTCCCCTGCAGCCCTGTATGTCCTGTAGTGGTTCGGAAGCACACAGACCAGATAAGTGAGCAGGACCAAGGAGCTAGAGCAGAGCAGATAAAGCTGCAGTGCTCTATTTGCCGTGAAATATTCCCCTGTGGTAAAAATACTTGAGGTGAAGAAGAAATAAGTTAACTCCCGAAAAAGTTTATGTTTGTAATATGTGGGAGGAGAGGACCGTAGAGAATGAAACTATTTTTACATATAGACTAGATTTTTAAGGAAACACAAACAAAACGCAATATATTTGATTATATTTACAGAGTTTTGCACAAGGCTCGTACACCGTGTGACAGCATTTCAAAACCTCAACAGACACTGTAACTATACTAAGCCCATCTATAGAAGAACGAGAACGGAATTATTACACTTTTTTTTACACATTCAAAACAGCAATCTTTTTTCTCTTTTAACTAAAAAGTTTACACCCATTGCTGACCTCATACCAAAACTGTGATAAACAGGAGAATGTCTTACACGAAAATGTCTGCTATCATGGCTTCAGTAATGCGTTTTATATCTGATACTTTTCCTATCTGTTTTCATACAACTGTCTTTTTTCTTGCCAGCCACTATCTGTTCCATTCAATTCCCCGCGGGATCACGGCAGCTTCTCTTTCATTTGTATTAGAGCTGTGGGTTGGTGTTAGTGTGTCCTTAAAAGCCCTATTCTGTAATGACAATACATTCTACTCAATTTAACCCTGTGACCTCAGCAAAGTCACAACAATTCATCCCATAAAAGCTTTATACAGAAGATAGAAATATGTCCACTAAATCACGGTTTTATCACACCTCTGCAGTATAGAATTAAAGACATGTGAAAGGAGAATGCACTTTATCTTCCGTCAACCCGGAGGTAAGAGCCGTAAGCAGGTTCGGTGGTCAGCCCCATTTTCCTTCACTGTCTGAAAAATGCTGTTCTAAAGTAATTTCTGAAAATGCACGCATAATATTAACAATGTTCATGAGCGCTTGGAAAAAGTTAGTGAGATATAAACACACCCCTCCTTTTGTGAAGCAGACATCCCAGCTTCTCTTTTAAAGTCGTTTTGTTTATCTTTATCAGTTTAATGCCATTTTTTCCTGTTACATAAATCACTTTGAATTGCTTTGTGTATGAATTGTGCTCTACAAATAAACTCAAATAAAGCATCGATCAATGCTGTGCAATGTGTACTTTATTATGAGATGCACTTGTGGTCTAATTTTGTCCCAAAGTGCAAAGATACCAGCGATGCTTTTACAGGATAAGCAGGTATACACCACCTTTAAGTTAAATGGATTTTTGAATTATTCTCAATATGCAGCGGGGTTTGGTGTAGAAGAGAACATATTGATTGTATAATGTGTATTATTTACAAGTGGCGAAGAAAAGAGGAAAAGTATTGTCCTATTGTTGTGTATGAATAAACGTATGAGGTTTAAAGTAGATTTTGTCCTCTGCATTAATAAAGTACATTGTTCCCACAGGCAAAATTACCATTTTTTGACTCATCTTTTGATGCCGCTGAGACAACCTGCAATGAGAAATGGACAACTGTAGGTTCTGAGTCTAGTTTGTTCCTTCCCACCTCACCGAAAGATTAGCCTGCATGTCTCAGGTATTTGGCTCTTACTTAAATCACCACCATGGAGTAAATCAGCCAGACCCTGGGGAGGAGTTGATGAGGGAAACAAATGCACCTGAAGGAAACACATCGACACATTTCATCCTT
Organism: Rhinogobius similis; assembly: GCA_019453435.1. NCBI lineage: Eukaryota > Metazoa > Chordata > Actinopteri > Gobiiformes > Gobiidae > Rhinogobius > Rhinogobius similis. The sequence goes on along the minus strand of CM033623.1, from coordinate 23,084,536 downwards.
ATGTTCGTTTCTGTCATCCCGTACAATCAATGAGACGCTTCCTCTAAAGCCCTACCCCCCACTCAGAAATCAGGTGTAAACAGGGGACCGGCTCTCGTACAGTAGTTTTAATCAAAAACTACTCATATCTTTGACACATTTTCTGTCGCTCGGCTCGTCCTGTGGCTTGTTAGTGGCTCGCTGCTGTGACAGGGACTTCCTGATGTTGGCCCTTCTACAGAGCTCTCAGCCATGAGATGAATCCCCGCTGGAGGAGCTGCATCCATAATTACTGGGAATGGTTTACAAGGATGAGACATGAAGTGGGTACTCTCCACGGCCACATGTTGCACAGAATGAAAAGTGGGAATGGTTTATGGAGATGAGAGAGAAGTAAAGAGACGACCAGGGAGATGTGTAAGACGTGTAAAAGAGCGTAATGAGGACAATGAGGATAAAGAGTAGTGCAGTGGATCTGGGGTCACATCAAAAGCAATCTACTGTAGTAAAAGAATAGACACATATGGAAATACATTACATTCAGCTATAGGGATGATATTCAAATCACACAGTATGATATTATCACTACGTTTCTACGTCTACGTCTCACGTTACGACACTGTACGGAAACGGAATTGTTGAAAGTATACTTTTTTCTCTTAAATTGCTTTGACAAGACTTTGGTGTGACTCATTACTGTCATATTCCACGAATAAATGAAGAATTAGAAAAGAATTAAAACATAAAAGTGCTTAATGACAGTTACATCCAATGGCGTGCTGGGTAATCGGGAGAGTCGGGACATTTCTCGATGGCCCACTTTTTCGGGAAAAAGAAAGAGCTTCGAACTGTCTCTTGTTGGGGCTGCCATGTAGCTGCTACTTGTGGGAGAAAAGATGATATACTAAACAATTTGACAAAAACAAAAACTTTCTTATTTTTTTTCAATCAGAAAGTCCACAGCGGAAATCAAAAAGAAAAGATTTCTTGCTATGGCATCAAACGCGTCTCCTTGTGCGGGATGTACCGTTTCACATAGAACACCTCTCTGTACTGGTGGAAATTGGTTGCGCATGAGCCCAATCTAGCTTGTTATCGGCACACTGTTCTCTCCTACACAGCCCGGAGTGGCCCACTCAGTCAGTAGAAAGGACAAAAGAAAGACCAGGTGGGGCTGAAAAGGCCAGGTGAAAAAGAAGAAAGGTGCTGGAGGATGCAGCCAAATACTCACAGACTTGTTTTCAAGATGACACACAGAGACAGAGGAAGGAAAAGGTAAATAGTTATAACATTATAGTGTGAGGGAAGTTTCTCCACTCTCAAATTTATTAAAAATAGACTGAAAAGCAGTCACGGCATGCTCCTGGTTATATCTTCATGGTTTCTGCTCTGAAATGGAGCAAAGGATCATGATGTTCCCTCCGTTTTTTAGCTGCAGCTGCGACAACACAATGCATTTTAGCAAAGAAACTTATAATTTGATATAATGGGACAGCCCATGACATTATTGCATCCCTACATTGAGCTCACATCTTGATAGTCTTGGTTATGACATTAATGACAATGAACATACAGTTCACAAAAATATATATTTAGTCACAGTCTTATTGTCAGAAACTATTTATCGTCAGGGTATTTCCTCAAAGACACTCACACGTTTTCCTTTAAATTCCTTTCAGATCTGTATTTACTTTAATTGTGTTTATTCTGTTTATTTTGCATGCTCAGAAACATTTCAAAAATATTTTTGTTACAATTAGCACCGCTGGTTCAGTTGATGGTCAAAATAATCGTTCTAAGAGTTTTTCTATATGCCAAATTGCCACAGAAGCACTTTTGCGATCAGTAGACATGGTTTGTTACCAACTTGATAATTTAGTCATTAAATCAGCTGCTCTGAGTATTCACACACCTTTAGATCCTGATCTCTTGAGGAGAAATAAAGCTCACTGGAACGCATGCTGAACTTAGTCTTACTGTAAAACCTTTTAATTTTAAGGGGAACACTCAATATTCATGATCTACTTACCTCAGCACCTAACTCTAACCTCATGACCAGATTTCCTATAGATTTATGTCTGCAGTTTTTGCTTTCTTTGATCTTTGCCCTTCAGGGGTGAGTCAGACATTTGCTCTACTTTGATAATGCTTTAATAAATAAATAATTGATTTGTCCAGCATGGCTGAATAATGTTACATTTTTAACTATCACCATATTGATTTAGTGTTCATTCTTATCAAGGCTGAGTTTGGCCCGGGACATTGATTATCACAGTTTTATATTCATTGCCATTTCAGGTGATTGCATCAGACTAACCACTGCAGCCCTTGTCTCAACGCTGATTCAGAACAGGGATTTGATATTTAAATGTTTTATTATAGCTTCGTTATTTAAAGCCCTTTCTGGATCGGACAGAACAAAGCAGGTACTTTTCTCCGCCTCAGCATAAGTCATTCCCATTTGTGATTTCCTGTTCTCCTGCTCTGTGTCGCTGTTACATAGGAGCAGCTAAAATGATTCGCTGACTTTGCACTTGATGTCAATAAAGACTTGAAGGTATTACCAACTTCCCATGTCTTTTGTGACACGTGCGGATGCAGGACAAAGACACAGGGTGTGAAAAAGGTGGAGTTCAATATGTAATTAAGGATGAACCATGCTGTAGCCAAGGATCTGCACATGGGTAATTAAATCTAATCAGTGAGTCTCAGTGTGTGTCAGTGTGTGCGCAGACTGCACGAGCTGAGTATATGTTTAATGTCAGGAGGCCAGCGCAGTGTAATGCCACACTCCTGTCCAGTTAATTAATTCAAATGTCCAGTCTTAATTAATTTCACACCGAGGATTGTGAGCTCTGCCCTGTGAATGTAATCTACCTGCAGGGACAAGGTGAACCACAGCTCAGATGGAGGAAAGCCAGTAGAGACCTGTTGTTTCTCAGGTTTTTAATAATGAGTGTCACATGCACATTCTGTGTGCACTCAAAGTCACTGGTGCATTATCCATTCAGGTCTCGTCTCATACTCAGTGAGTGGAGAGCACTGCTATAGTGGAGATGGAAGAGGATGTGACGGCCAAACTGTGCAAAAGTCAACAGTCAACAACTCACTAGTCACACTAACACGTTTGTTAAACCCATACCAAAGCATGGATACTGATGAGCCAAACATAGAGAAACTGGAGTATCATTCGTCTGCCCATGGCTTTTCTGTCAATACAGTTTGATGAAGGATAAAAGTCTGGTTAAACATGAATGGTATAAACATAAGAACCTCCGGTTGTGTCACAGGTAGAATATTTCTCTCAAGAGAGAAACTAATTATGCTGTATTAAGTGTGCACTAGTGAAACAAAACACACCTACAGATAAATGTTTGGTGAGGAAATGGGGATGCTAAACCTTTACCTCGTGTATTTTTAAAGTTTTTTTTTTACCTATCTATTTTATAAAGTCTGTGTGACAAGTGGACTTCCAACAGATCTAGACAGTCATACCAGCCCCATTACTGGAGCTAGCTGTGGGCTATAAATCCATGCACAATGCTATCTGCAGACTGGATTGTTATGCCACTTAGTCACAGTGCAAGGAACATTTCTACAATTCATTTGGTCTTTCTGCTTTAAACTGGTGCATTAACAGAAATGATAAGAAAACAGCCGTACATGCGCTAAAAATGTCTTTGCCTATTGGTTACCAAGCCTAAAATACAACAGGCTGAACTGTGAGTGACTGTGTGCGCCTGGTTCAATAAATTTGCTGTTAAATGAAGTGCTGGCACCGCTGAAGGCTTGAAGCACTGGATGGTTACTACTGCCCTTAACACAGAGTTTATGGAGGTGGAAGGACACTGCAGTCAGGATTATTCTTAGGTAAAGTTAAGTTTATTTTCCAACATTTAATATTCCATCAGTTGGTAAAAATGTTCCATGGACAGTTATTTGAGTAACTTAAAACAAAAAGTTCTTCTGTGTGTTTTGTAACATCATACTTTAACTTCCTCTTGAGAAATATATTTGACTTTTTTTGTTGATACCTGCTTTACTTACTGTCAATTTTGGTAGTTCACATCCATATTACATCTTTTCCCCCACTTGTGTTCGGTGTAAAACTACTACTACTACTAATCACGATAAGGAAAATTACAGTTTGAGTAATTTCACAGTGATTTCCTTTTTTTTTATGTTTGTGGTCTATATGAAAGGGCCTCCAGACAGTTACAGTAACTCATTTGATAATTTGAGATTAAGTTTGAGTTGTGCAAGGCACCTGTGATAAGTTTGTTGAAACTATTATAAACAGTCAATATTACTACAATTGTAAACACAGGGCCTCACTTGTTTGCAGTTGTTAGTTTTGACAAAGTTATGAGTCATTGTTTGACACACTTTTATTGCTTTGATTAAAATAACTAAATAAAAATGCTCTTTAAACATCACCAGACTTCCCACTGCCTAAAGTGACTCTAATTACAAACACACAGGTATCAGAGAGCTGTGACATATTGGGGATTTCACCTTACGCTCAAGTTAATGATGAGTATTATGAAAAAGTCTGATAAAACGCATTGTGATGTGATGTGGCCTTTTTCTCCAGTCAAATCGGTGATGAGGGGATTTGTGGGTGGCTTTCAGACGACGTGACCTCTGCAACAGCTGCTGCAGGGATGGACACAATGATCTTTCGAGGCAGGGGATTAATATTCTTATTCATTTTGTCTGGTCCCCTCAAGGGCCAGTGTGACTTTCATTCTTGTGACATTCTGAAAAAAACCCACTTAAATGTTAATGGGAACTATTTTTACATGGGCTGTATCTGCTGGTTACCGGTCTAGGGTTGTCAAAAAAATCAAAACCCAAACACCAATCAATACCAGAACCTATATATTCATTTGGAAAAGTATAGATACAAAATAAAACACATGTACACAAATAAACAAAAGGACAAAATTGTACCTATCTTATCCTATGAACATTATCTATAGAAGTAAGACCTCATAGTAACATTAAATAAACTGGTATTTTGTTTTTACATTTTTTATTTTGTATTTAAATATCATTGCATTGTCTAAACAAATCAAAATCTTGTATTGAGCCTTCTAGATAGGAATCAAGTTTGACATTTTTGTGTCGCAGCACTCCCCTAGATATGCAGGAAGTTCTGTAGATGCAAATACAACATTGTCCATAAAGATAACATTTAATGTCTGTCTTACAACTTCAGCTTTACTATTATCTTCTCTTTATTCTTGGAATTCACTTGTGGCATCGATTTCTCATTTGATTTCTGTTTTAATGCGGGCTGTGACGGCAAGAAGCTCTGACATCTGACAAGCATGCTGCATGTCAGGCGAAGCTGCCGTTCTGGATACCTCCCGGTCCTCATTTATAATGCCCTGCGCTGAGATCAAATCAGTCCTTTTTTTTTGTGCCTGTTACAGCCTGGGAAAACTCTCGTCAAGAAACAGGAGCTGAGCAGCGGTTTCAGGTGACGTGCTGTTTAATTCAAATACATTCGACAAACGTTGGACTGACCTGCTGAATGTAAAATGTCTCTCCATGGTGAGGGTTATAGGAAAATAACAAGAATTATGGAAAATAGTGCACACTAAATGGAGTTATTCAGAGCAGCTGAAAAGAAATGAGACAAAATATACTACATACAGTATACAGGTATGACTGTTAATCTGCTGATGCCTGTGCCTACACCAGCTTGTTAATGTCAAAGTGTACAATGGCCATACGGTGATGTGGCTAACATTTACAGACACATTGGCAAACATTTATTCATGGTCACATCCACCATGGACGATGTCAATGTACTTATTTATTCAGATATGCAACACGTCTGTAGCCGGACAGACAGCACAGCAATGTTTTATATTTTCCGTCAGATAATATGTAATTCTTTATTGGCGGAACAGCACAAAGAGCGAACAGCGAGCAAACATTTCATAACAAGCTCTTACTGAGTTAAGAAACCTGTCAGCTTTATGTTCTGCAGGCAACAACTAATCAGCGCTCAGGATGACAGCTCAATGTAACAACATGCAGTCTTGTCCAAACACAGTTCTCAGTCTATAGGGAAGACAATATGATTGCAACGTCCAACAAAAACTCACCGGAGATAACCAGTGCGCAATAACCTCCAAATTATAGCTCATACCAAGGTCTGCATCCGTTCAGTTACATTTAGCCCCAATTGTTTACGATGCTGCAAAGTCAAAATCAATAGAGCCTGCCAAGACAGGAACAGCCTAATGTTCCATTAGAACTCTCTGCTATTCAATTACAGCTGCGCACTTGGAGAAGTTTCAGCTAGCTCAGGTCCCCAGAGGAGAAGTACAGGAGAAAGTATGAGATGGAGAAAGAGAGTAATAAATCTAAAGCTGACAAACAGCAAAATAAAGTTGTGGCGTCCTCCCCAAATGTGTCTGAGTCTTCATACTGACTGTGCTAGAAATGTTTCATCTGCAGATTATGACTGTTTTAATCTCACCATATTTGTTATAATGCACCATCTTCATGTATGATTTGCCATCTCATCAATATTCATCTTTTCACTGCACTATTCTCCATTCACCATGTGCCAGGGAATTTTTATTCCTCTCTGCAGGAAGTAGAGCCCTTATCTAGGCGGTCTACTGCGCATAACTAGGCCTATCTCCAGGGAGCCAACATCACTGGTGCTGTGAGGAAGAAAGTCAGGCTGAAAACAAAGGAGAGAATGGCGACACAGAGGAAGAAATGTCAAAGGCAGGGTAAAAAGACCAAAAAGGCTTGATAAAAGAGAAAAAAGACTTGCATAAAAAGAAAAGTAAAGTTGTAAACACAGAAAGAAAGTGGGCTGAAAGCTGCATAAATGACATTTTCTTTGCATCCCGGGCAGTGGCGATAGGTCGTCACAGGTCCCAGCGGGCACAATTATGAGGCCCGGTGGCAGTCACTGTGTGAGTGTGTGTCACTAAAGACAGGCCTGCGAGGAAAGGAGTCAGCCGTTTTATGCTCACTTTTGTTGCTGCAGAATACATTCTTTTTACTAAAAGCTTCAGTGCATGGGTCGGGTGTAATGTGTTTTGTTAGTCATGGGTCACACTAAAGTGAGGTTCACCGTTTGTTTCTTTCTTTTTTTTAACACAGCTCAATCACAAAGACTGCATGCTGAGATCAGCTTGACCAAGGGGTAACTCAGGCTGGACCAATGATTCAGAAGCAGCCTCAGGTCATTGTGACCAATGGTATTTGTGAATACTGTTCTTTGAGAGATGCATTGTGGTACATTCAGTGACAACAGAGGCTCTGTGGTTGCTCTGTGCTTGTAGCCCTGCAGAGCGTTTGGCCTCCCTTCCTCTCCTGTGGCCTTCAAAGGTCCTGTATATGTCTCTGCACATGTCTGCGGCCACAGGATGCTTGTCCACACTTTGTTCTGTTTGCTCCTCCGGTGCCTTTCATTCCAGCTGGGTGGCTCTGATGGCTCCTAACCACTGTGTTCTCGCTCCAGCCTCATGCTACGCTCGCGCTGTGAGGTGTCCATCTGTTGCATTTTTTCAGCATATTATTTTGTGTATAGAATATTGCTCAGCAATATTAAAGACACATAACAAGTTCTGTTTTTAACCATGTCTGGTTTGACATGTGTTCAATATGTGAAACTGATCAAAACTGATAATTAGCTAATCCTAAATACAATATTAATGATAACACAATGTCTACACAACTGAAGGATGCTCTAATGCTGCAACAAACCTCAAACTTGTGAGGTCGTGTGGTTTCAGTTCTTTACTTTACTTTTCAGCACCAATGTTTCTCTGGGAGTCACAATGTTCTGTTTACTTCTCCCACAATGCAATGCAGAGAGATTACACTGTTTAGGTATGCTCAATATTTGTGTGAAATGTTTTCCAATGAGACATAATGTTGCTGTGTGGAAGGTAATGGCAATATTTGTTTCGCCACACGACTTTGCTGATGAAAAACTGTGTGAAGAGACAAGTGAAAAACTTAAATCAGTATTGAATCATATATCCTCACAGATTTCCTCTGCATTATATCATTCATTTTGTGAAGTTATTATACTGTTTGTAATCTGCAGATGGTTTATCACACTACTTTTTTGAAGCCATACTAAAGATTCAAAACATTCAGCAGGTTGCACTTTTGGCAATGATCTGACATTAGCCACTGACCTTTTTGAAACACATTCTTTTTCTGCCAATTTCTGACTTGTAACACAATATCTTTTAGTACAAATCATTAATTTATTTACTCATGCATTGGTGTTAATAGAATGTTCTCATACATCCTTTCACTGGTTGTGGTCATAATGTTTTGGCTGATCTGTGCTGGTCGTGGCTCATATACCCTGACCCACAGCTTCAGCCTGTAGTCGCTCTTATCTGTCTCAGGCCTGTCTCTCTCTCTACATGATGCGTAGGCTCCTTTTTACTTATCTAGGCCCTGGGGACGCTCTTTACTTTGGCGACTCTGTGTTTACGTCTTTAGCTCACAGCTTTCTTGGCTAATGACACGATACTGTTTCAAAAGGCTTTCGCTGTCTATGCCCAAGTAATTAAGTTTCCGGTGTTGCTCTAAGCCTATATTCACCAGGGGCCAGGACTGTTTGCCAAAAGCATCAAGAGCCAGGAAATGGAATGTTTCTGTGAGTATTTACATAAGGATGCATAAATAAATACAATAAGTGACTTGACTATTAAAAATAACCACACAGCAAAAAGGCATAAATGATTAGTTTCTAATATAATTTGCTTGAAGGCGTTCGTCTTCAAGTTGTTTTTGTTTGTGAATTGTATTATTAGGCATCAAGGGAATCTCACGTCCTCACATTTGAAGTTAGAAACATGATGAACTGATGAGTGTTTGTGAAATTGTGATGGTTAAATGACTGAATCAGAGCATCTCCAATACTAAGTTATAAAAAGTCTGCAATGGCCAGTGTCTCAAAGACTTGCAAAAAAGGAACATTGATGAACTGATAACAGATGATGCACACGGCAGGCTCATATGAACTATAGACAAACTGCTGTAGCTTAACAGCACACGGTTGTTCAAGCAAGACCTGATATTATTGAAGACATACATTTTCAGGACAGAGTTGAAGAAAAATGCTTTGTTTTATTTTTTCTTTCATTTTGAGTATTGTCAACAACATCACAATGCATGAGTAAATAAGCTGCAGGGCACCATGGGGGATTTCACAGCTGACTGCTCTCCGCTGCTCACTAAATGTGAAATGCAAACGGTATCCTGACACATACAGTATAAAATGATACATAGCGTTAATTTATTCATATTTATTAACTGTTAACTACTAATTTGCATGTATTACCATAAGGACATCTTTCATTTCTCTTAAGGTGCATTTGGTTTCACAGATAATTCAATGTTTTATTATTGATACTAATTGTTGTTTTCTGTTGCTGACTTCGAACTTTTCATTTTCCACATCTGGTACTATTTTTAGCCATTAATGAAATAAGACTTTTTGTGTCACGCCCTTATGCACCTCTTTTGAACTCCTGTTGAACTCTTGTTTACCTTTATTTTAAAATCCACAACGCACAATTATTTATATGTTTCGATATTTATCCTCAAATATTCAAAAATATTTCCAATCATTGCTCTTTTAGTAAATTGCCAATATTTCCAACCTACAAACGTACCAAAACTACTGAGTTGTCTTTTATTTTTCTTTTCTCATTAACTTCAATATTATGTCAAATAGATTCATGGTGGATTCTGGGGTCGCTTCAACAGAGGCCCCATGTATCTTCAGTGATACAGTGACTTCAGTATTCATCCACACACTGATGAACCAGTCTGTCCTCACACTGACCATGTCGCCTGGGCAGATGGGATCAATACTGATTCTGCAGGTGATAAATGGACCGGTGCACATATGTGAGGTTATAATGTGTCAAATACATGAGAAATATATAGGCTAACAGCGGGACGCAACATGTGATTCTGCCTGCTCATTTTCAACACGCCGGGAACATTACATATAGCGCCACATGAGTACACTGCCCATATAGAAGGAGCAGTGCACTACCGAGCACACTGCACAGCGTTAACCTCTCAAAAGTACATAAAAACTGTCTCTTACCCCACGTGACCATATCTCCTGGACATATACAGGCGACAGGAACTGAGACACACCCTCCAGCCGGACTCCATCTTTGGTCACTCGGAGGTTCCCCATGCCCTCCTGAAATCAAGAGGCAAACAGGTTTTTATTCATCTTCACAAAGATTTATGTACACATCATTATTTTATTTTTATGTTTTCATACTTTACAGAGCTGTGAGTTTATAAAAAAAGATTAAAGGCAAATAAATATGCATATAATGATACATGACATTTCTTGCACAGATTTTGTATTTCATTAGCGCATGAACCGATGCAGGAGTCAAAACAACACACAATCAAACTCAACACAAACCATTGCAATGTTTTCTTTTTCAAATCAATCAGATACATCCCCTGTGTTCACAACTTCCCCAAAGCCTGGTCTGGCCAACCAACTTCAAATCCATTGAGCAGCTTGATCTATTTAGACACACATATTTGATATAATTAGACCGAAAACGTTAAAAGGAAACATTGCTATTTGCGCTCATCAATTTTAGGAAAAAGAACATCAAATAAAAACTATTTTTCTTGAGTCTCCACCCAGTCTGACAGATGTTTTAGCGGTTTAGCCCATTTAGGATATGCACACCGAGGACTCCATGGATCGCCAAAAAAACAGTGTCTTAATATTGATGGGCGTTGGGAATACTGCTTTTTCACGGTCTGTTTCGTCCTCAGTGAACTCCAAGAGTGCACAAAACTCCAGCAATGAATTATTAATCTATTTAGTAAAAATCCGACAGTACGGAGCCATGATAGCTTCAAACACTGCACAGAAGCAGCAGTCGAAGGCAGATGACAAAACTGATTTTATGCTACAGTTGATGTACATGTTGTGGGTGCTTTGTTACAACAATTCCAAGTGCACCAGCTTCTGTCACTATTAATCATCTGATATGAACCATGGTATCAAAGTGCTGACAAAGTAATTACTCTGTCAGTTTTTGTAGCATTATACTGAATTTGTCTACAACAAAGGAAAAAGAGTCGTGTTTCAGAGTGTGACAGAGTGGGTGAAAGTGCTCGTGCTGGGAAAACCCACAGAGTTATTGAAATTAAAAGAATAAAGGCCTGCTCAGGAAGTGGGCTGGATTTGTCTTCTCCATAGGGAGTCCTTTCAGACAAAGGTCAGTGCTCTAAAACCATTAAAAGACCACCAAAAGGCAATGGGCAGCTGTGATAACCTTTTTTTTCTTAAAATGTTAGGTATTTTATTTCAACTTTCATTGGGTCAAGATTCATATTCACCAGCGTTATTAATATTACACAATTACATTATATCACGTTATCAAACAATGAGCCCATCCAAAACTTGATAACATGATAATCCAGATCAATTGCGTTTTAGGTGCAATCCATTTGAATTGGTGGCACAGCAGCTTTCCACAGCGTCTAGGCGTCTACATTGAGCCGTGTGATAAAAGTGGCTTAGTGCCAGCTGAAGATCAGTGCTGGTGCGTTTCACCCGTTTCCACGCGGCTGAGAGATGGTTGGATCAGACTTATACATGGTCAGATTAAATTCCTTTCAAACAGCCATGCGGGGTATTAGAGTTCTACAGCGAGCGAGGAGGCACCTACTGTACCATATCAAATCGATGCTTATGGCAGAGTGACAGTGGTGGAACAACTCTCTGCAAAGTCGTATAGAAACATTGGTCCGTCAATAATAATCTCTGCTTCACAAATTAACTTCCGGTGGGTTTTTTCTGGCTCAAAAAGTTCTGACAAGTGAAGTTCTTTGGGAAAAGGACGACAAAACTAATGTAAACCCATTCAATTTGGTCGACAATTGAACAAAACCTTCTCCCCAGGCAGAAAGTGTCAATGACAACAAATTAGTCTTGCTTCCCTGCGTCCATGCTTTCTTTTCATGTTGGCAAATATTGATGAAAACGTCCATGAAGATAGGAATTCAGTTTGGAGTGCTGCTGCAAATTACCATTAATTGTTAGGAGCAACAAAGCAACAAAGCTTATCAAATTGGAAATGTACTCAAGGCACAATTGAGAATAGAAAGTGGGTGAATGAAAGGAAATGAAAGAGAAACACAGTGACAGGGAGAAGACTCCAGCACCCACATATGCATCGAAGAAAATATGTAACTACCTTCAAAATACAGGAGAAGTTTATATGAAATTATAGCTGTGGAAATATGTGGAAAAAATATATACTTTTCATTTCCAAAAATCTTTATCATCACAGCTCGTAGCTGATAAAACAGCAAAAATGTCTAAATTATTTAACTTATTAGATCTCGATGATGTAATAATACTGAATACATGCAAAGCTATCTATTTTAATGGCATTAAAACATCTCTAATAGCCCTCTTTCTTCCACTAACCAATGAAACATAACTTTGCCAGAGCATTATGCGCTATTCAGATTTCAAACCACTGAAAGCTTTATTACGCTGTTGTGAGAGTAATGATATAACGGAGAGTGTCTTCTTTAGCCATGACTCTGCATGCTCCGATTGCTGGTTGCTGGGCCTATATCCGCACGTTGCACCTCTTGACACACACAAGTTTACAAAATCGTAGTGAAAGTGTTGGATCAATAAAGAAGCTGACCCAGTGATTTTCAAAGCTGCTGTTGGATTGTATTACACTGACTGACATCTGAAAGGTGCATGCAGGTATTTATTCTTTAAGGGCTCTGGGCTTGTCAAATGAACAGTATATAAAAGTGGTTAAATCCACGGTTCAACCAGTGTCAGAGGGCGACCTGTCAGGGGCAGTGGGCGACACCACAATGTGCACAGGACCATCTCCAGATCTTGGTCACGATTACCTGGATGGGGGATTACTTACTATAAATAAAATAGAGAAAATTCATCCAAACACACAGAGCCTGACAATACTGCAAAAGTGACATGATTATATTAGAAAAAGTAACTTATAGGTCATGTTAATAAACATGATGTCTGCTGTAACACGCCGGATGCCATGTGCAAATTCCATCTGACATTTGTTCTCACAAAGTAACTCTCATTCCTAAAGCAGCAACACATTTAAATGTTGGGGCTCTTGCAATGTTCAAAATATCTAAGGAATGTGTATGCGTGGAATAAAATGCATTCACTTTGACAGATGATCTTGTCTGTGTCATAACCTGTTTAAATCTGCCAAATATATTTGTATTTCATTGTTCCTATTTTCATTGTTCCTACTTTACAATAGAAGAAAAGCATTCAAAATTAAATGTTTAATGTAAATTATCAAACTGAATTGAGTTGATGACTGGCAACAGTGATAGAAGCTAATCAGAGAAAATTGGCATTATTTCTTCATTTTTCTCATGGCCAACTGAGAAGGTTCCCACTGGTACAAATCTGCAGGTGTTTAAACTTCCAAACAACATCTTTGCTGTCACATTATGAACATTTTATCACAGAAGAAATAAATGAAATGATGAAATGAGCAACATTATGGTAACTGTTTGATTATGTCATACATTGCATATCATGGTGTGCCAATTTCATCGGTTGAAAACCAAACAAAGCATGCTGTGATGTCTGTGACAATGTAAATTATTATTAATTCGTTTGGAGTGCAAAACTGCTGCAGAGGTAAAGAATTCAAATACCACTGTGAAGGGCTGCACTGGAAGGCCATCTTGCAATTAATACATAACTCGGTAACTTGATTTACAATATTGACATTAGTGAAAATGAATGATTTTGATCCAAATCTCCAATGATCCTCATAAAAGCAGAGAAGCTTAACAGACTGTAGTCCTCGAGGGGAGTGTCATGGTGACACCAGAGGGGGAGGGGCCAGTACGCACAAGGACATCACAGAGTGTGTGGACATTTCCTCTCATCGAGACCATTTGAAGAACATGATGGATTCCTTCATTGTCTGGGGTTAACTGGCCCAGTGTCAGGTTTGATGTCTAATATACAAGGTTATATAGACACAGCCCATCACATCCAGAGACGCTCCCACATGTTTATCACAGTGACTTTTAGGTGTCCACACACACTCCTCAGACCCTGTGTCCCTGCGGTGATGGATTGGCTGAGAAAGTATTTTGCCGGCGCTTCTAATATTCAGGACTGTTGTAATTTTTCACACAACCTTTTATGTCAGCCAGCAGGGAGAGAGCCGTGCCACCTTTGCCTTGGGAAAAGAGCAGAAAATGACTGAGGGGATGCACAAATTAGGAAACGCTGAAAGTTCTTTGGCCGTCCTTTGGCTTTTTTGACCCTTTAGAGCCACCATATGTGCTTCCAGTCGGCGGAAGGCATTTAGGGGGTGTTATTTTTGGTCATTTTAGTGTATCTTCATTAATTAGACACTTTTGTATTCTCTACAGAGGAATATCATTAACTAACATCGTTATCAATAGTATTTTTGAAATGTTTTTATGTATGTTTGTGTGGGTCATACATTCGTTTTGGTGCTTGTTTATTACAAGATACCCGAATTTCTCCTAAAATAAAGTAATAAAGATCAATAAAGTATTTATCTATTTCACTTGTCCATGTATCACTCAGTCAAGTGTTACAGGATACATCCTGTGGGCATAAGAAATACACTCTCAGAACAATTCATTGCGCCAATGTTTTGGCTACCCATCAACTCATGGTGTTGGAGCAAGGATTTTGAATGTTTTGGCAGATGATCTATAGGTTGTGTTCATGTGACATCACAACATTACATCAGCAAACAATATTTAATACAGACAGAGGACAGCCGAAATTAATATTCTTAAAATGCAGATTTTGTAATACAATGAGTTCTAGTTCTTGTTCTAGTCACTAAGAGAAATCATCAGGTTCAATGTTTGTGAATTTACCTTTGAGATAAAAAGTCCAATGCAATCAATAGAGAAAAGTGTCTGAGGTTATGCTGTCATCAAATTCTACAACGTGAACGCGACCTATTCAACTACACCATACAATAGTGTGGCATGGCATGCAAATGGTGCAAATGATACTCTAGAATCTAGAGTATCATTAATCAACTAGAGTCTAGTTCATCCTACCTCCCCTATCGACAATATTCAATATTTGTAGTTTGTTCATTACTTTTTCCATTACTTGTCCCTGTTATCGCATTTTTTGGTTTGCTGAGTCATTCTAAGCTACTAAGGTTAACTTAAATGTGGTCACATCACAGCTCAGCCAGGCTGGAGTCCATCTGGCCCCGGTCAAGACAACGTATAGTGGACACATAATCCTTTAACTCTGAAATCTTGTTTAGCTGGAAAGACTACTAAGGCTCTAGTTATGAAATGATTGTCATGTAGTCTCCTCCTGATGTGATATCCAGTGTCCACTCTGTCTGAGTATAGAATGCATGTGTTCTGACTGTAATGTACCGTCGACCAGGGAGAGACTGCTCTGTGAGGGACAGGCGGCATTCACTTTGGTACCAGTGAATAAACACTTATTGACTCATTCTCTTTGTATTTTTATTGTTTAACTTGTTTTAGAAGTCCAGAACACATTTTTTTCCACAACATCCCTTTTTTCTTCTACCCTTTGGGGAGTGTGACCTAGCTGCCAGTGATTCTCCTTCTTCATTGTTGATTTTCTTATTTTTTCTTATTTCTTATTTTTTTTATCCGTTGGTAAAATTAATCATTCTTTTCAGCCTCTTTTTTATTTTGGGCTTTACAATAATAATTTGATTTGATATGTGCATATGAAAAGTTATGAAAGACCAATACTTTAAAAGTCAGAATTCACCCACAGAAATTGCGTGTAAGTGGTTTCTTTGAAATAATTTAGAAAGACCTGAAGCTGCTCTTTTTGGTGACTTCAACCTCATATTCAGAAAATCTATTCTGGAGGTAACCACATGACTGCAGTTATTGACAGCTCCACAGAAGCTAGTTGGCCAAGAAAGTCAGGCGACCTTAACAGCTCCCTTGGGCTTTATGCCAGCCCTGCTGCATGTATTCCATCTCGCTCTTTATCTTCCTCCATTCCTCACAACTAACTCTCTCCTCAACTGCACCCCTTATCTTTCCTCCTGATGCTTTCCACAAATTGCTCAACTCAGTTGATTTTGTGTCCCAGCATGGCACTGCCGGAGTGGAAGTTAGTCCCAGTAAAACCAGGTTTAAAATAGAAGTGGTAATAAAGGTATGTGAAGCCAAACTCTCTCCAGGTCTTGGAATATGCAGTGAAAACAACTTATCATGTTCAGAAGGACAACAATAAATCCACACTCAAACTTTGATAAACTAAAGAATAGCAGTTACACATACATTTATAATTCTGGGCATGGAGTACAACCACTTGTTCAGAGCAACCCATTTTTTATTCAGCTGTTATTGTCATCTGTCAATAGCTTCTGTCCTGCTGCCTGGTTGACTGACATGATTTCAAACCTGCCTTGGGTGCCATCATTCAAATTCAGTCAGTCATAAAGAAATACAATCATTTGAAGCTGTCAAATAATTTAATATCAGTTCATACATTTGCTGAGACAAAAAAAATCCAGCCTCAAGTGTTGTTTTTGTGATGATTATTTTAGTTCAAATCTTTCAATGGAACATACTTCCCCATGTTACTTTTACTTGAGAGGATCTCATGGACAAATCATGTCCATGAGACCTGCAGACTCTTCTATTTACAGATAAAACTGTCCATTAAAATGCCAAGCGACGATGTAGGCTTCAACCTTTCAGCCTCTGCACACAAAAGTGAGATATACAGGGCTCGCTGCAGACGCTTGTGCCAACCAGATTTTACTATGAGTTATGACAAGTCACTTGAAACAGTGTGGAGAGACAGAGACCAAGTGGTGGGCCCTCTCACTCTGTAGACCCCTGAGCTGCAGCCCCGGTCAGCTCTTCCATGAAGCCGGCCCTTAACAGTGAGGCTGGCCTGTGTGAGACAGTGTGGGCATCTGTGGCTGTGTTGGAGGAGAACAGAGTGAGCTGGATTGGAAACAAGTCCATTTACAGAAAAGTTCTTTAAAACAACTGCATTGAACCAACTCCTACGCTGTGGACGGAAAGAGAGGAGTTCATTACAGCCCGAGGCAACAAATCAATACTGGGCATTAAAATAGAAAATGTTAACGGTTTGAAGGCAGAAAAGCACCTGAAGTTACAGCCAGTGTCAGCAGAGTTAACATCTGAAATAGCTTATGCTAAAAGGGTGGATATTTATAGATATAGTAGGAGTTTAAGCTGAGTTAGAAAAGTCACCCCCACCTTTAGTGTGAGCTGACCATATTCATCCCATGAAGAAACTAATAAGCACAAATTACTGAATATGTAAATATAGAGCCAGTCTGGGGTTGAGCAAAAATTCAGACTTCTGCACATAGCTGTAAAGTTCACGCTGAATGATATGGTCAGCTTGTAGATAGGAGATAGTATCTGTGTTTGAAAGCCAGTCAATTTTTGTTCTAAAAGGATTTCAGATGCTTAGAAAGTAGAAGGGGTTTCTATTATCACAGAGGAAAGAAGCATAAATGCTTTCAGCAAATGGTACTGTATATAATGTAAAAAGAGCATTATTCAGCATCAGTTTGCCCATATTCAGTTACATTATTGCATTAACTTGAGCTTGTGAAGAAGTCAAAGTAAATGTTAGGGCAGTTTTGTCCTCATGATATTTCACAGTCAGTGGATAAGATTGTCAGGAGAAGAGATCAAGAGGCATCTAAGCTCTCCCTGAGGAATCGGACATTAACCTCTGTGAAGTACGTGGCTGCGCTGAGGTGGAGGCTGATGGGAACAGAACTGAAGGTGAGAGGAGTCACACGTCTGACACCTCTGCTCCCAAATCACCTCTGACTGACAAATCTCAACGAAGGATTCCCCCGCACAGCCACACATGTACAGACGAAACAACAGAAAGGCTCTCGACCAGCGCACTAGCACCTGACAGCTGTGGCCCACCTCACCTCTGCTGCACCGGAGACACACAGAGTGACAAATGACAACTCAAGGTCTGGTCAAGACAATCCCACTCCTGCCACTCCGTCTGAGTAAGAAGGGATCAGAAGGCACGGCTGTGTTTGGCATAATGATTTGCATAACCCCCGGCATGTATTTATTTACTTATTTATTCATTGAACAAGATAGATAGATAAATAGATAGATAGATAGATAGATAGATAGATAGATAGATAGATAGATAGATAGATAGATAGATAGATAGATAGATAGATAGATAGATAGATAGATAGATAGATAGATAGATAGATAGATAGATAGATAGATAGATAGATAGATAGATAGGATTGGTGTGCTCAATATATACAATATTATTAACAGATCTAACTGACCTTTTATGAAAAATGAAGAGTGGTTGTCAATAGCTTTTGTGAGTAATGCCCCCTGATAGTGCACAGTAGCCTAAATAAGGTAAAATTATACTTCTATCACTCCTTTCTATTCAAAAGCAAACATACTTCAATACCAAAGTCAACAAATACACATTCAGAGAGGAACCTTATGGTTTAATGCCATCAGGCCAGGTTACAGGTCAGAACTGTGAAGAGGTTCACAGTAAGAATAAAAAAGAAACTCACTGAATAAATGCAAGATGAGACAAACATCATGTGGGCCTTCCAGACATATTTAAATGTTCAAATCAAGCTCTTTTGGCAGAAGAAGAAGAAGAAGAAGAAAGAAACATAATGGCATTGAAGTCACAGGTCTGAGGCCTAAGCTGCCATTTATTTGAAAAGGACAATTACATTGGACGGACCAGTGGTTCAAGTGTTACAAAAATGCTGGTGTTCCAACACCTATTGAAGGCTTCTAGAACAATATTAATAATATAATAACATAATAACAACAACTTGCATTTCACTCAGCATTTATCATGTGAGCAGCTCTGCCCTGATTTCAGCCACAGTTTCAGACGTGTGTTTGGCTCAGTTTGCAATTTTAGGTCAGAGGGAAGAGAGCAGGCTGGGTCCATTGGAGGAAAAATTGGATTGTTCAAAAGATGTTCTGAACTTTGGAACTACAGTGTCCATCACTGAGCACACCTGACAGAAACCAGACCAGACCATTTGTCAGACATTTATAAAACACTTTCAACGTGTTAAAATGTATACATTTTTCAAATGTTTTTGGATTATATCACAATGATGCCTCCTCGTGGGTTTTCTGTCAAATGGATGTCTCCTGATAAAACAAAAACTGCAGGTTTGGTTTAATTTTTATGCACACACTCTTTGAAATGTACATTTATGCAGTTAAACTTAAAGGACTATCTGAAGATTGTTCCTTTGTGAGTCTTTTTATTCCACTCCATGCAACCAAGAAAAAAAAAATAATGCTAAACATAAAAAGGTTTCTACAGTTTCAAGGATGACAACTGAAGTAATCAGTGAAGTACGCCTTAGTAAATCAGCCCATGCACTCATGCAGTGAAATTGCAAAACACTCTGAACAAGCACTTTTCTCTCTGTAAGAAAAGATAGCACTAATAATACTATGATTCAGCTACAACGGAGACATATAATAACGGTTCATATTTTTCATCATGGATTATTTGATGTTGACTTTATTTATATTATAACCTGTTCATATTATATGAACAGGTTAGTAAAGCACATTTGTCTAAATGTCTATACCATAAAATACATTATTTGTGATATTAATAATAGAACATATTTTGTCAAATGTCTAAAATCTTAATGTATCCATATTGCTCTGTTGAATGTTGAATCCTCCACAAAGGCATAGGTATGGGCCCTGTGTTTACCCCATCCCTTGAAGCAGATATGACTGAGTTAATATGGGCTGTGTGCGTGTGACAGATCATCATAGTGGATCCAGTTGGCCACCACTCCCCCGGTCTGCCAATCACTCTCCCCCAAACAACCGCCCCACACAGAGTTTGTCTCCTTCTTCTGTCAAAATATGTCAGGCTGTCAAGCATGACAAAAATACTCCGGCTTTCATCTGCACTCGCTATTATGGAAAACTTGTACTCGGAGAAGAGCAAAAATGCAAAAAGACAAAAATATAAATGGATCTTGTGTGCATTATTTTTGGGCATTGCTTTAAATTGTCAAATACACTTTTCGTATTATGCCTTGAAATGTTTATTCTGCATCATCTGGAATGCCAAGCGAAGCATTTTCACCTCCAGCCTAATTCATGATAATAAAAATGCTCTCTGACAAAGGCCTTCTTGAGTGACAAGTGACAGCTGATGTGGCTCAAATCCCAGGCCAACTACTTGTTCACTTGTCTGCCTCTGAATGATACGACCTGAATACCAAACAGGCTGGAAAAGATCAGGACGGGCGACTCTGCTGCAGGACAAGGAGGTGGCTGTTTGTCCATATTAATGCACGTGAACGCAGTCGTCTGTGCATAAAGGGCCCTCATTTCAAAAACCAACAGAAGAGTAAAGCTTAGATAGTGTTATCTCAAATCTCCTGGACATTTACAGATGCATATTAACTTTAAAAAAAAAAGGTTTTACGGATTAAAGGTAGGATGTAGCCTGCACTTTAAGGGCCTCATTTATGAATTCAAAAGGATGTGGGGCAGGCGCTGATGGACAGCTGTTATGGAATGCTGCTGTTCAGTGGAAAACTGTCTGTGGGAGTCAGGGCCACAGTGTCACAGTTGAGTGTATAATTAGCCTATTACCACTGCTTTGAGAACAACAACGTTATTATTTTAAATTGTAAGTTGTAAGTGGGCCCTTTTATAGAATTTCAAATCACAATCAAATGCTGTAATGGTCCACAAATTGTAGCAGCAATCCTGTGCAAAAACTTTGCATCTGTCACTCCAACATACTGCAATGATCACCGTTTTAGCTCTTGTAGTAAATCAGGCAGCACTCTGTAAACCACTTCCTTTGCATTTTCTCCGCCTCAGATATTGCGCTGCGTCTTTATTCTTGTCTGTGAGAAACGCAAATGTCAAGTCCAATTTTTGCATGTACACAAATGAGCAAATGCTTGATAGATGAATCCCTTAGAGTTTCAAAAGGAATATGTTTATGAAATATGACAACACAAATCTACAAACCATACCATAATAAAAATTTTGAGTTTTGAGGTAAAACAACTTATATTATTACACATAATAGATAATGGCAATAATAATAACAATAGAAATACAAAAGTTGACAGAAACAATGGTTTTCTGCTACCAAAGGGAAACAGAGCCAGTCAATTTGTGTCAATAGTGCAAAGAAAAGATTATTTTCTGTGTGTCAACTACTAATAAATCAAGATTAGATATAAGTGTTTGGACCAAGATGAACACACATTTAGTAGGACTTATTAGCTGTGCCTTCTGAAACAGGCAATTTTCTGACATCAGGTGGCAGCAAAAACAAATTAACTGCAATGACCTCTTAAGCCAGTTAAGCCCCGGCGACACGATAAGGCGAGCTGCTTGACATGCTGTACAAATGGTAAACAATAAAGGTAGAGCTGCAGTGAGAACAGAAGGCTCGAGTGAAGGGCACTGCGTGTTTTTGTCGCCTGTCGAGGACTAAGAGAAACCAGCTGATGGGGTTATCACATGTCCATCAATCAGAGCTGCGCCTGAGCCGAGCAGAGACAGACGAGCTCACAGACTGTCCTCAGTGTGAGATGTGGTGTGTGTGGGGTGTGATACCGAGGCCTTGCAAGTCATTACGCCCAATGCAAGTCATGTTTTTGCAACGTGTATGATTTTTGTGAATGGTTCCAAAAAAAAGCCCTAATCTCGAACAGAGAAGTCAGAGTGGATATGTTCCTGATTGTTCCTGTAAAATTAAACGCTGGAAGTAAATCTAACCAGTGGTGGAAAGGAATGTACAAAAGTAAATGTACTGTACTTAAGTAAAGTTTCCAGGTACTTTACTTAAGTAAATTTTACAGTGGATACTTCTTACTTTTACTTCACTACACT
This sequence comes from Rhinogobius similis, assembly GCA_019453435.1. Taxonomy (NCBI): domain Eukaryota; kingdom Metazoa; phylum Chordata; class Actinopteri; order Gobiiformes; family Gobiidae; genus Rhinogobius; species Rhinogobius similis. Next base: position 23,062,561 of record CM033623.1, on the reverse strand, counting down.
TGAGGGCAGGTTTCTGTACTTTCTTCATTTTTGGAATGCAAGTATAAAGTACTTTTCATAAGATACTAAGGGTTATTTAAAGCACATTCATGGTCACATTCTGCTAAAGGTTTTGAGTTCAAGTGGCGGATTCGAGCAAACAAAATATGTACACACAAGTCACAAATTAGGAAATTTAATCAAATTGTTGACTAGTTAGTTGACTGTACAATTTTGTATAGAAATCACCACATTAAACGCTTTAACAGCTCTCCAAATCTGTGTGAAATACATCTTACTTTACTTTACTAGTTAATTTTTGTGTAACTGGTACTTCACAACTTTTATTTAAGTAGATTTTTGTATGTGCAACTTATGTGTACTTTTAGTAAGTAACAACATTGAGTATTTCAGCCACCACTACATCTAACTCTCAACTGTCAAGAGAAAACTGTTTTCAAAAAGACATCTATTTCAAGTCACAGTCGAAGTCAAGTCCAGAGTCTCTGGCATTCAAGTCCAAGTTGAGTCCCAAGTTTTAGTCTTTAAAAAAAAAATCAGAATAGAGGATAAAATCTTACTCAAGTCCAAGTCACACCTTGCTAGTCCAGACGTCTGGAGATGTGTACCGACATTTGCAGTCTCACTGTGCACACAATACAAGTTTCAGACCTTTGCTTTGCCCACTTGTTTGTGTTGTACTTCCCTGCCCTGAGTACATGAACTTGTGTTGTCTGACTTTGACGGGACACATTTTGACAGACGAACCCCGACTGCGTGTCCCAAAGTGGAAGCACAGCAAATGGGAGAAGTAAGAAATGTTGCATAGTGTTAGCTGTGTTGGCAATCAGGCAGTGGTGATAGACGCTATGGGAATATTGCTAAAATATGATCAGAAGGACTATATAGTGTAAGTTAAGCGGTAGTACATTAGTATTTATATATTGCTGGGAACATAACTAAATGAATGATTACCTTTTTATTGAGTGAAATATTTCTAGATTAGCCTTAAGAAGTGGCTTTTTTATTGAGGAATTATCTAATATTACTTTTACCTGAGAACACTTTGAAAGTAATCTCAATTATTATTTTACAACAAAGGCGGATCTCTCTAAATGTCTTGAGAATTTGACCATGTAGCAACAGGACATAATTAGTTTACACAAAAACCCAAGTGTTTTGTGTTGTCAGTCACTGCAAAAGCCCAGCAGCGAAACTAGACAAGAGAGTGAGCTGTGAATGGACACAAGGGGGTAGAAGGGAAGAGGAGATGAAAGAAGACAGGGATGGATACCCACATGAGACAAATACGGAAATGTGGAGACAAAGGAAGAGACAATAGCCAGGAGGGAGCGAGTGATGGTGGCGTGCGCTCTGAGGTCTGCGGCACTCCATAATGTACAGTGAATCACACACACATGCTTAGCACAATACAGATTCACCTTGGCATTCTCAGCCTCTTTCCCCAAGGTCTTCTTCTCTTTTTATGATGGCTTTATAGGAGTCACACGAACTGTTTCAAGTTAACTTACACAGCTGAGGAAATGTTAAGGAAGTCAAGGAACTTAAAACACATATAGCCTCATATTGTCAAGACTAGGGGTTGCAAAATGTGCAGAATTTTCAAAATGAACACTTCTGAAGGTTGTCTCTGAACAAGGAGTGATATGTATATATATGTAACCCTGAATTTATGTAAACACACTTAAATATCTGTGCTTTAGCAACCACATCTGAGAGTAACAGCATCAAATATGTTGTCATCAGATGTGACCACGTGGGTTTGATGAGGAAGGAGTTTTAGGCATCCAGGCGTAGTTTTAGTTAGTGGGGCCTCATTAGTGTGAGGGGCACTTATTGCATTAATGGTATGAGTTTGGTTGTATGGTTATATATATTTAAAAAAAGGTTGAAGTGTTTATATAAGTATGAAATGGTTCTGTCTTTAAGCTGGGTCTTTAAATTTGGTTTGTGTAACATCTGTCCATGAGGAGATGATACAAACCTTTTGTTCAAGTCAAGGTGAATGCATTTATATCGACCATTTACAAACAGATACACTGCTCCAAAGTGCTGCACATGTTTTGTTCAACTCCTTTCAAATGTAATTTCACTTATTAATAATCTGATATAACTGATTAACTGAAACATTTTGTGTAGAAATATAAATATGATGATTCTGTCCTGAACAACAGAGTATTCCCTTTGACTTGTGCACTTAAACACTGACACACACACACACAAACACACACACACACACACACACACACACACACACACACACACACACACACACACACACACACACACACACACACACACACACACACACACACACACACACACACACACACACACACACACACACACACACACACACACACACACACACAGATGCACACACAGACACACACAAATCACCAGTGAGTGAGTAGCTGCAATCAGCACACTTTATATAGATTTCTATGTGTTGTCTGACCTTTACATGTTCAATTAACCTGCAGTAATCCTGCAAGACTGATAGAGACGCCCCCAGCCTGCTGCTCTTACACTGCAAATGAGGGGGATTACTACAGTTGCCTCTCTGTTTGCTCAAAGATTCACTCTGCTCCATGACTAAGCAGAAGAAAGCAAACAAACCCGACCACACAATCCACGTCTTCATGTTTTTGTGCAGAAGTAAAAGAATTCTGTTGGAATCGTGACAGACATAGACGTGACGAGACACGATTTCCCACAACACTCAGGGTATACGTCCAAATCGAATACTATATTATTAACATGAGTGAGAGGGAAAACCCACATTTTGGAAGGTATACAGGAAGTAGAAATAAAGAAAGTTTGTGTCAGGTTTTGTTATTTTATAAGAGTGATCGGATAACAGTTGTGTTCAAAAATTGTAGTTTTCGATAAGGTTGAGCCCTTGTCACCACTGGCACATGAGTAAAAATAACGATCCCACTCAGGATTATTAGAAGTTATCTACGTTTTCACAACAAACTCTATTTCATACACATATTGATCTTGAGTTTGTGCTTTATATTTTGTCTCCTCTCCCAAGGTTTTAGTCAATATTTGTCATTGTTTGTCCATGGCAACTACAAATTCATACCTCTTAAAAAAAATACCCATTTTGATCAAAAAGAAAATAAATATGTTGGCAGCAGGTGTCAAAATAGAAGCTCTCTCCTCTTACTCTCTGTCTGAGATTGTAAGAAATTGGACGGTAACTTACAAGGTGTGCTGTGTGAAAGGGGTCTTTTTATCATCTCCCTGACAAATGAAATCTCAGCTCTCCCGCTCCCTCCCCAGAATATGCTGCATGCCCTGTGCTCTGCTCTTCTCTGTGAAACTAGATTGGTTGAAATGTTAGGGACATCATTGGTCACTCAGGCGCATGTTCTCACTATTGGGGTTAGGTGGCACTCGCCAAACTACTTCTCCCTCGTTTTAAAGCAGCAAGAGTTAGAGCACACCGTGGCCGTATATGATTATTTTACAGAAAAAAGAAGAACACATGTTTCATGGTGCACACAGACTTCCCTCTCCCTGTCGATACTTTTTGCAGCTCTGTGGTCAACTTATACTATGAGTAAAGCAACTCTGATTGACCTTAACCAGTTTTAATGATGTCAGAACTACTGCAATCCCGTTGCATTTTGGGAGCTGACTTTAAGACTATTCTGACTTCATACAAACCACAAATCAAACCGCACAATTGGCTTTATTTTTTCAGACCATGACAGCCAGTCAAAAAAATTGCAATTTCATAAACTAGTATTAAATTTGTCGTTATTGCTATATAATGCATTAAAGCCAAATGAGAGTCTTCATTTGATATTGTTGCTCAGAGCTCCAAAGACAATAACACAAATTTAATAATTGCCTTCTGACAAGTGGATGGAGAAAATGGCCAGTAACCTGGACACAATAAATCATCCAGATTGGATAAAGCTGCTTTGTCTCATGTGGACCTGGGGGCTAAACATTCTTCTTCTCGCGTCACAGTGGCAGTGATTGAATATGGCTTAGCAGCAAATGATGGGAATCCCCATTAGGCAACAGATATACAATAAATGTCAAGGCATCCAACTACAGAAGACGCAAAAGAAGATAAAAGAAATCCCCAAGACAACGCCTGTCATATGATCTGTCCATCTGTCTAAATATACCCTTAACTTCTCATCCGATTTGTTCTATGTTTTCACTATTAAAGGTGCATTATGGAACTTTTCTTCTTGTGTCCATGGAGATGTTAATGCATTGCCTGAATGTTCCACAATACAGCAACAACTTATCTATATACGAGACAAGCAGGCCTACAGGTCAGATCAATGGATGGTTTATAGGTTAAATGCCACACTGTGGAGCATTGTAGGCAAAGCAATAACATCTCCATGGAAACAAGCCGGAAACAGACCCCTAACCAGAAAAGTTATTTTAATGGAGACAATTTTTTTTTTTTTTTTTTTTTTTTTTTTTAACTGATAATAGTATGTTTAAAACTGATGACAGTAACATAATGATAAGAGTATGTCTTCATAGTGACATTTCACTCACTGTAACAAGCCATTTTTTTTAGTGTACGTGACCTTTCAAACTTGACATCTTTTTTTTTTTTTTTTTTTTTTTAATAATTAATAATAAGTATAAGGATGTAGGTGAAAACATGGATTTTCACTTGAGCCTTTACCACTTTGACAATACAGGATTAATCAAACATGCATGAATCAATCAAAATAGTGTACAACTCTGACTACACAAATGATGAGGAAACGACATTGTAACGCATTGTGGTTCAAAGCTCATTTAGGGTGATTTAGCATAATATTTCCCCTTTAACAGAATAAAACATGTTCCCAAAACCATAATGTGTGTCCCATTACAGCCATGAGAAGTTACGCCATGTTAAATGTCTAAATTACAACTGTGTTTTGACCTAATGTGCAACACTAGCACCAATAATAAGAGAACTGGAGTGCAATTTGGTATCATCTGTAATTAGCCATATGCACTGTACAAAAACGCTCAGATTGTCCAGTGCATCAACAAGAATATGAGACTAAATAGCCTCACATAATGGTTGTGGCTTCTCTCCTTTTGAACAACACTGCCATGGTAAAGGTCCTCTGTGGCCTGATTTATTGGATACACACAGCTGCCAATACAGAACAAGCTCCCTTTTAAAAATGATATTACAGAATGCATGGAACATAATAACAACAGTAATAGGCTGCTGATCAGCAATAATGGAGCACAGTGTGAGATTGTCGACAACAAGACAAAGGAAGCACGGGGCGGAAATTGAGAACACAATCAGTGGAAATCAACCCTTTGCATCTCCCTCCTGAGTTTGTCGCGTCCTCAAAGCTTCACCATGTTTAGTCAGAGAAAGAATATTAGTTAGGATTTATAACTGTTATATGTCCACAATCAAGAAAGCATTTTAACATGTCGTAATTTCAAAAGGACAGCCCTACGTTTGTTTTTGGAAACAATAAAAAAAATAAAAAATAAATAAATAACAGAAAATCTACAAATGTTGAAATGTATCATTATTTGTTTGTGTCATGGCTCCACATTGTCATTGTGTGGTGTTATTATTGTTTTGTGCACGAGTGGAGTTTGGTGCGTCCCCATTTACAGCCTGGTTACCTACGCCCCACATACTCTTTTCTTAATTTTTTTTATGCATCCAACAACATTACACATATCAAGGCTGTACGATTAGGGAAAAAATATTTTTTTGCAATTTTTCTGACTCGTATTGTGATTCAATTTATTTTAATAATAGGATTCTGTTAAAAGTTCACATTGAGAATTGTCAAACACTGAAAAAGGATGATGAACTGACATTTCAGAGCATGTTTGTACAGGATTAGTCATTTGTATGTAATAAAACCCTATATTTTGTTGTTTGGGGAGGAAATTATGGTATTTCAAAAATGGTAGCCTTCACAATTTGCCAATTGCGATGATTAAAACTGTAATTTCTCATGCAATGCCTCATTGAGATCATCCATAAAACCGGTTTGTTTGTTTGTTTGACTTTGGATTTGTTGTTGGGCGTTTGGCCTGGAGCAGGGTTATGACGTTTAAGATTGGCTTCACAAACTTGCCATATGAAAATTTTGGCAACAACCATCACATCTTTGAGTTGAAGTTTCATGTTGCTAGGCCCAGAAATGTCAGAGATATTGGAGGAGAGCTATTAAGCTAAAGCGATTTTGAGGAGCTTCTAACCATAATATATTTGTTCCGCCTCGTCATTAAACCTCTCAATGTTGTATTTACAGTAATTTGTGCATACATTTGAATAATCTTTCTTTTCCTGCAGACAAGACGCCCTCTGATATTTACTTACTTCGTTCAGCTATTTCATTTTCTTAAACCGTGACGCGTGTAGGATTGGCAGCATCGCGTGACTATTTTGGCACAAGTGAAAAACATTACTCACGAACTAACACGAACTGCAGCTCTTCAAAGACCCTAAGAGGCTGGCAAAAATCAGTGCGACGCTTTCCAACACAGAAATAAACTGACTTGTTTTCAAATGAAATTGTTTATAGATCAATATTGCAATTTAAGATGGCCAAAATAGAACTCAATGAACCACAAGTGTCGTAGACTGGGACGACAAAAGCACATTTCAAACTAGAACTGACCTGCTGTTATGTCATGTGAAACCCAGCCACAGAGAGCACTGTGTGAGGAAATCAGGACTGGCAGTGAAGTATGTACAGGACTTGCTAAAAAATGATTTCTCTCTAATTCAAAATCCTGCAACGACATTCTTTCTATTCAGAGTGCTTGCATTTGCCAACCCCGTCCACTAGAGGATGCTGTCTCTGTCAAAGCGCTTCGGGATGAGAGCGTCTGTATTTTGTTCCGGGGAGCTTGGCACACACATGCACACTGTTCTGTTTTCTTCTCCCTTTTTACTGGCACTTCCGCGATCCTACCAAGATAATTGTGGAGCGTCAAGAGCAGCAGGATGGTGGATAATAGAGCAAAATAATTATGTATGAAAGGAAGTAGGGGGTAGTGTGCCGCGGGGGCCTGTGAGAAAGAAGGAAAGAGGACATAAAAGACAAAAATTATGAAAGGATATAATTAGACACAACCATAGCTGCAACAACACACATCTTAAACACAGAAAGCGTCCGTTGTTTGCATCTTCTTCTAATGTTAAACAGACAATGTGTTTGTGGAACAATGTCAACTGCTATTAAGCAAAACTATTGTGTGCGGTGTGTTAAAGTCAACACTATGCATGCCCACAAAAGCCCACCTACACGAGTTTTTAATTATATTTTGTCAGAAAGGCAGCAATGTGAATAGGACTACAGTTTAAGTGGAACAATAAGTGTTTTCAATATCACAATGCTTTTCTATTTTAAAGGAAATTACAACTCTGTGTGTGTATTATTAATCTTTGACTACAACTGCAAGGTGACAGGACAATAATAAATTACTTCACACCTCACGGCTTTTGAACGTTAAATAAAACGTTTACCAGCAAAAGGTTACATCAGCCTTTGCTCTGAAATTGACTGCTACGTGAAGCCAAAGTACGACATTCTGAAGGCCCTTGTGAGTACGCGTTAACAATAATTCGATTTACGTCAATCTGTGTCAAGGTCTACGTTTTGAAAAGGAACAATGCATAGTGACGCAGCAACAGCAATATGCAAAGTAAATATGTTTCGATACAGAAGTCAAAAGTAAACAACAGTAGGAGGTTGAAAGTGTCCATTGTGTTGTGTTTATGGAATTGCAATAATATAAAACTCAAACTGTAAAGCAACAAAAGATGCCTTCCTCGAAAGGCCTGTGCAAATCTACACATTTAGTAGAAGTTATATACTGTACACTTATTACACTTTTATTGTATCAAATTGGAATCATTCAGAAGCAACACAGTTCTTTTCACATCTGTTTTTTCTATCTAGCGAATACAATATATTATGCCGAAACTAAATGACAGCAATCAATCAGTGGACTATGTTTACACGCACACCGAAATCTAATTATTGTTTGATTTGTAGACTTTTTAGATGATTTAAATGATATGCAAACCACAGAATCTGATGTGAGTAATTAGACGGACCATGAGCAATCAGATGTAATTTTAATAACTCACAAAAGTCATGTCACAAATAACAACATTGCAAGGACAAGTCAAAATAAAAGATACTGTACATAGAATACAAAGCTTTGAATTAAGTAGTAACTTATTCAGTCCCACCCCCTTTCCTCGTTATAACTTAAAATGTTCATTTTCCTGTTACGTGTTATAATGTATTCAGTAAACGAACAGTAAATATAGCCAACACTTGTCATTGTTTTCATGGATCATAAATATAGTTTATGTATGTTTTTTCATAAATTTTATCATGCTGGAACATTATGTCAAATCTAGGCTCAAGTCATTTTACGATTTGACACCAGATATAAAGAGATAAAGAAGCTTTTCACTGTTGTCAGATATTTGGGTAAATGTACTGTTTGATACAACCCCTAAGGGTGGAGATATTGTTGCTGATAAAAATGTTTTTGTATATGTTTGGTAAAGAATTCTGCTGTACTTTGAACGCAATGTGACACATTTGATATTCTACTAGGTCCCTGAACTTAAGTTTCTTTTATTTCTTAAACAATATGTGACCAGATTTTTCATGTATAATCCAGTTCTGAGTGTTCATGTGGCACATTTCTCAGTGAGAGGAGTAACCTTATGGAAAAGTCTGGATGACACTTTAAAACGATCTACATCAATAAAGATTTAGTGGTTTAGAAGTTTCACTTCAGCCTTCGGTCACTGTTTCTCAAAATATAAAAAAAGTCTGTAAATAACTGAAGAAAATAAACTAAACTAAAACTAAACTAACTGTCAGTGTGTTAACTTAAAGGTGCACTATATAACTTTTATTGTATGTATATCATGTGTTAAATTATAGATGTTTTTACAATCTTGAAAAACATGCATTCTTCATTCCTCATCTCTCTGATTTATAAAACTTCACGTGGAATTTTGACTAAAAGTGTACGTACGAACAAAACCGAAACTTACACATACTTTGTTTGAAGTTCTCACTTCTCATCTCTCTGAGCATATCCTTCTGTCTTTTGTCTGACGCGCAGACATTTTTGGACCGGACTGCATTTTCATGACAAGTGGTCTTTTAACAGATCACAAACTAAACGTGCAATGTCACATACATTACATTTTTTTTCATACGGATACTTCATAAACAAGCCCCCTGACCTGTAACTCTGATGATCAACTGCTCATCTCCATGGAAATATTTAAGTTTAATGCCAAACTGTGAAATGTTCCAGGCAAAGCAATATCATCTCCATGGAGACAAGCCAGCGGCGTATCCTCTACTCGAACATTTACATAGTGCACCTTTAATTAAATAGCACTTTACAACACCCCAAAGCTCATCTAGTTAGCTCCACTCTTTTATCTCACAAAAAGTATTGAACAACTGATCCTTTGTGGCTGGGGGTTGGTTCGCTCTTTAATCTACTGATAGAGGAAATCTCGAAATATAACGTCTTCTTTCACAAAATTCCTGGAGAACTAAAAAAAAAGATGTTTCTTTCAGTCTTTGCTAACAGTTTGAGTCAGATTGTGTGAACCTCCTTTGAGCTTATAGGATCCAACAGAGCCAATAAAGACACAGCTGTGAGCAGCGGGATCATGTGTAAATGATTCTTTTATAATTACAGCTGTGTGGGGCCGGCGCTGCAATCGAAACCACTGAACATGTCCTAATATGTCACATCAGCTGCTGCATCTGGGATAATGAATCAATATGAAAGTCTCAAAGCAGCACCAGGACTCAGCGCACACACCAGCGCTATCATTACAAAGATTAATGCGGACCTTTAGGCTTTCATCTTGGCATGCTCCTCAAGTCTCCAGAAGACCTTTGCTATAAGTGTGCTTTAAATACAATATAAGCATTCATGATGGCTGGGTACATTTTCAGAAGATGTCCTTCATGTATTACATCCTTTTGAACTCCGCCGACACAGGCAAAACGAGCCAGCCACTTTGCTGAAAGCAAATCAAAGCAACTGAATAAAAATGGGATTGGAAATCATTATCAACTTTTTCTGAGAGTTATCTTTTCCTGATCCTCCTCCTGTACGTCCGCCCTCACCGAACGAGAATAAAGCGAGAAATCAAAGGACTTCATAAATAAGAAATCATACAGTGAGAGAAATGAAGGTAATATAAATAACAGAACATGCTGGTGATTTCACTTTTCCAATTGATTTTTATAGTCTCAAAGTTGTAGCAACAGCTCAAGTAGAGGAAATATACCGCCATAAATGAGTTTTGCTGTTTCTGCACTTTTTACATAACTATTTATTAAATTTCAATATTTGTCAGTGTTTATAATATGTTGTTTTATGATGTTTCAATCAATATCCTACAAATATCCCAATAGCAATAGACTGCACAAATACTATGTAACAGTTATAATTGCTCCTGTCACCTTCTCCGCTCCATTCTGTTGTAACCTATTTGCCGCTGCACTGATCCAATTTCCCCACAGGAATCATTAAAGTTTCCTCCCCTCTGGAGATCATTTAATGCACAACAAAACAGAGAGAACATATTTTAAGTCTTCGTGCACAACTCCTCCTCAAAGTTACATATTTGTCCCTGCATTGTAATTACATGTCACAATAAAAGTTTACATTTTGTCAATGTGGGATCTGGAATGGAATGTCAATCAAGAAATGCTCAGATTTTTCTACTGAACTATTCAACTTTTTTCACTTTAACTTTACAAAAACCTCTTGACCAGAGTGCAGTACACACCAATAGTAACAGAACACAGCAATGGAATAAACACAGAAATACTATGACACTATAAAAGTCAACATTTCAATGAAAAGCTAAGATGAGTTTTAAGAGCTGACTTAAAAACAGAAAGTGACTCCCCTTTAAGTTTCCGTCTTGTTTTTGGGACCACTAACAAGAAATGATCTGCAGAAGTGAGCGAGCGGAGGGGCTGAGCAGAGACAGCAAGATAAAGGACAGATAATGAGGAGTGAATCCCTGGAGGCATTAAACTACAACTAAAATAATTTGAAAATCAATACAAGAGACTAGTGCAAAGACGTTAAAACAGCTGTGATGTGATCATGTTTTTGAAGCAGTCTAAAGAGCAGCCATTTTCTGTTAGAGTCGTAGCCGTGGGAGAGATGTTTGGTGTAAAGGGCATTACAATAATTTAGATGATTAGTGATAAAAGCGTGGATTAAAATCTGAAAGAGGTGCTGAGAAGGAACAGGTTTCACTTTAGCGAGCTGACAAATTTGGAAAAAAAAGTTCCGTTCATCAGCATGAAATCACAGTTTTTGTATGAAATGGTGGGAAATTGAGAGAGATGCAATCAAATATTTTTCTGTCCTCCTGTCGATGAATAAAACTTGCTAAAAAAATGTTGATTAATAATGAAATAATAGCCTATCCAACTTGTTGTACTGAAGACGTCAAAGGTTGATGAACTTTCAATGCTTCACCTCAACCACTGTGCGCTGGTGTGGTGATATTACCTGCAGATCTGGACCACTGTGAGAGGAACCGTGGGTGCAGACGTCTTTCATCCTTGAACTGCAGTTTTCCACACATGCTTTGATTGAAATGCCATTGCTTTGAAAAGATAGATTAATTAACCAGCCATGTGTATATGCGTATTTAATGAGAAATAGAAAAACCTTCACGTTTAGTTCATTCAGTTCTTGATTACAGAATGAATAATCTTTGTACCTCACCATAACGTGCCCACCTCAGCATCAGAGCCAATCCCATCTTTTATATCCCACTGCGGATTAAATGCTGCTGGTATTTGAGCTATATTTCCAACAAATTACAAGGACAGTAGTCAACTTAAGATATTCTTAATGGCTAAATTCATGCTCTGTCAATCGATTAGTCGACTAAAGGCATGAATCTGGCAACAGCTGAAAACTCTGGCCCCAACTGCACTCACAAAATGACTAGAGTACTAGAAAACAACACAATGTTACCAATCGCACAACCTAATGGCCTTAAAATACAGTTTCTGCAGCGTCTGGTCAGAGTGTATTCAAAGGAAGCAACTCATGATTAACTCCCAAATCTCCCAAAGCTCACTCCAAGCCTTCTATTTTCTGCTGTTGTCCCATAAATCCTTATAATCTAAATACAATAATTAGTCGACCAATTCAAATTTTGACCACCATCAACAGCCGTACAATTGACTCTGAAATACAGTTGTGGCGCAAATCAAACCCTAACATTTGAATGCACGTGTCAGCATAAGAAGCGGCAGACTTCTCGTTCCCCAGAGACAAACTGCATTGGATTTCCTGACTGTATGCACCACATGCGTCCAGTCCATTAAGACCTGTGCTTGTTCATTATTTATCATTGTTTATATCTTTGATGGAGTGCCAGCAGAGATAACAAGGCTAAAAGTGCTGACAGGATGATATTGTGTCGCCACAGCCGCGGGCCTGACAGAGGACCACCTGCGCCGGCTATCAGCGCCGCACATACACACCACTGTGGTCAGCTCTCTGTTCTGCGTGTTGCTTATTTTTCTTAGTTTGACACAGTGCCACTGGAAATAATAGGACTAAAGTGCTGACTGATTCAGATTTAGACGTCACATATACAAGCAGACACTATAGGCTACTTGTTTGTCTTACCCGCACACGAATACCCCGGGGTGAGTGCATAAAAATACACATCAAAATGATTTAACGTTAAAGTTTTTTCGCCTCCCTTGGCAAGTTTCAAGAGAAAATGTTGCTGACTCTTAAAGAAGACAGCTTTGTTTGTCTCAGGTAGGGACAAAAACTTGTATTTGTTCTTTTCTTCTCTCTCTCTAATAAGGCTTTTTCGCCATAGTGAGTTGGCCTACATTCACCAGTCATCTGATAGTCAAACAGTGAGCCTTGCGCTGTGATGTCTAATCAAAGTCTAACTTCCCAACAGTTCAGAGCAAACAGCCCCCATTGCTGTCTTTTGAACAGTGCCAGATTCCTCAGGCCATAGGAAGCACAGGCGCTAAGATGGTATACAACCGTTTGCATGCGTCTACAAAATATTTTCTGCTAAATTTGGAATGGGTGCATCACGAAATGGAGAAAAACGTTTTAACCGTAGCCTGTGGTCTGTGTAAAAGCCCTATTTGCTTATGCAGTGTGTGACCTGACTGTAATATGATTGCTTGCTATCATTTTAGTGTGTGTCTAGCTCCGTTTGAATAAATGAGTCAGCGTGAGGCATAAATTAAAGCTACGAAAGATTAATGTTACAAATAGGCATACCATTTATAAAATATTGTTTTCACCATCACCAGTAAATGGGTTAGGGTTACTTTATAAACTGTAAGCATACAATAATTAAGTATAGTTGTCTCCCAAAGCTTTTACGCCGTATTGAGCTTTGTAGTTAAACTTGCACTATTACGACAAAAGATTCACTATCATCAACATCAAAATCTCTGTATTTCTTAACTTCATGTCGAGGATTGTGAGCAGTTTATATGCCGTTACTAATGGAACCTACATCCATGGCTCTTGTTAATGATTCTTATCTTGTAGATTTGAACATTTTGATAGTTGAGATGACTTGATACCCTCTCTGGTGTCGTGTTTGTGCATATTGTGTGTGTGTGTGTGTTGGTGTGACCATTGGGGCGATTAACATTAGATGTGTCAGCATTCTCAGCCTGATGGATACGTCACATTAACCACTGCCTCCTCCAGCACACACTGTTGAGGACAGAGTATTTCACGCTGGACTCTCTCATTACCTGAGGTCAGCACTGTTTGCAACAGAGAGAGAAAAATGTGTGTCCGCCCATGAACTGTGCGTGAAGAGCTATAATGACAGGGGCCGGTCTAGACCAGGCGCTGAGGACAGCAGGAATGGACACTCGCTGTGGCTTTAACACCCTTCTAAGTGCTTTCTAGGCACTCTCTATACGGACTTCCATCCGCCCCTTAACTGAGCCGTACACTTTGCTTGAGTTATGATTCACTTAACAATTGAGATTTTTATGACAGTTAAATTACAAGCACTTTCAGGCACTGACCTCATGTTATAGGAGGAGCAGCATGGAGGACACAATGTTTCTTCATGTGCTGGATTTCATTCAAAAGAATAATATATGACTTGTTTAATAGCATAATAAAAACGCTATTAAAATCTGTGTTCATGCTTTGTCAATGAGTTGCCAACTGTCACATTCTGCTCAAATATTCTGAGGTCAAACTTTACGGTGTCAGAGCCCAAAAGCTGACATTGTCTTTTGTGTCTATAACTTCACGCGGTTCATATGGAGCTGGGATATAAATCATGCACGTTGTAAAAGCGAGCATAAAATGATTACAATGAAACTAGAGTCCTTTCCTATAGCGTCAAAAATAGAGCTGATCCATATAGAGGTCACGGGTGGCTGGAGCTTATATCCCAGACAATATAAACGAACCATTTCTGTGTACGGAGAGATGAAGACATAGTACTTAGGAGTAAAACACGGCGAGGATGAGAAGACACTGAGAAAGCCAGATGAGCTGACCCTTAAAACCCACACTTCACAGCAGAGCCATAGCAACGCGCATTCTGAAATATAATACAACTCTTCATAATAATTTAGTCTTCCATTTTCTGCTTTAAGACGTTCTACATCAGAAAAGCCATGCTCAGTTTCTAATAGCACATTTTCAGCTCCCATGAAGCTTGGATAAATCAGTGTACCTGGATAGAGCTGCGCATTTCACACACTGGGAGTCTGTGTGAGTGCCACCATCATCCTCTCACTTCCACTGTGACTGTGCGGATGAGACGAACCCCTGAGGACCTCCCTGGCTCCAAGAGAGAGCGCGAGAGAAAGGGAGAAGAAGAAGAAGGAAGAGCAGGAGAGACAGGACACTCCATTCAAACGCAGCAGTCTTCCCGGCGCACAGAGGATCCCATCACTGCTGTCGTCTCCCATACATCACTCTGTACGGGCTGCCCACCAGTCCTTCATATTCTGTCAGTCTCACAAGGATTGTGGTGTTCACAATGACAGGAGAGAGGCTTTCATGAAGCTCGAAAGACGAGACAGAGTGTCTCTATCAGATTGTGGTGTCATGTAAACTAGTGAATCAGGACTAACAACTGTGGAATGCACTATATTGCCTGGTAATACTGCTAATTGTAAGTTTTTTTTTAACTATGTATAGTAATTTTAATAATGAATAAGACCAGTGGTGGAAAGTAACAAAGTAAAAGTACTATACGTTTTGGTATCTGTTCTTCTTGAGTATATTTTACAGGATACTTTTAACTTTTACTTCACTGCATTGAGAGCTGGTATTTGTACTTTCTACTCCACTACATCTTTGAACTGGACTGAAAAACGTATTATTCCTCATGTTTTTAAGCACGTTTGTGATGATATCTTGCCTGAAGGTTTTGACTTCATGTCTCGGCTTTGAGCAAACAAAAATATCTAAATAAAAATCACCAGGGAAATTATTCATTCATTCGATAAACCAAGAATGTTCAACTTGTCTTCTTTACTTTCAACTAGTTTTTGTTGTTTCTTTTTATCAGCCAATAGGTCTTCAATCATCTCTTACCTTTGTCTGATATAGAAGAAACAACAAACACAAACAGGACAATTTTTCATCAAGATTACTATTTGTGACTCAGTTTCAAAATCTGTGTGAAATAGTTTTACTTTTTACTTTGAAAGTATACTTTTTAAACCAAGTACTTCAATACTTTTACTTAAGTAGATTATCTTATGTGATACTTTTTAGTATTTTTTTCTTCCTGTATGAGTATTTTTACTAAAGGTGAGACATTTCAGGTGAATAGGAAGAAATCTTTTGAAACTTCTCCTGTAGTTTACTGACATAAATGTAAGAAAAAGACATATTACAATTTTCATAAAATAAGGCAATTTGGACATTTAACCTGAACAGAAGTTTTAAATGTCTTGGATCATTTTCATACACATATTAGTTACACAAAAAAATGAGGGGATTTTGGATTTCTTATTTAGTTTTTGAGTAAACTAGATCTGCAAATGAGTAAACTAGATTTTTAGATTTAAAATTTCAATAAATTAGGTTTAGAATTAGAGATCAACAATTCTTTCTGTACGTTCCGTCAAAATCTTGTTAAGTGCAAGATTTTAAAGCTTTGTATGTGCAGGTGCTACTTTAAGGCAGTGGTTCTCAAACTTTTTCAGGCGCGACCCCAAAAGTAATAATAGTTCACATTCGCTGGGGACCCCTAGAAATCATTTCGCTTCCCCATTGGGGTCCCGACCTCTAGTTTGAGAACCACTGCTTTAAGGGATGAACTTTATGTACCTCTGTGGGAGAAAAATGCGTTTTAAGAAAACAGACTTTGAAGTCAATGTCCCAGAGACATCTATGGATGAAGTGGATTAAATAAAATAATAAAAGTAACAAGTGGACAAGTTTGTTTTTTCCACATCAAAGCCTATATCTTGAGAGAGCAAACTGACCAAAAAATAAATACACTGAGGGAAAAAAAAAGTTGTTTGCTCGTGGTGTCTCGCCTTAAGTAACAATACTTCATCCACTGTTGGACTAGACTACAATATCCACAGAGAAAACAAAGCTATGCAAGCGATATAATCAAGTGTACTCACTCTCATTAGCTAATTAGCATACAAGGCAGGGCAAGGTGAATGCATAAGTCGTAACATATGAGAGTAGATTTCTACAAGTGTTTAGGGTCAAAGGTCAACAAGCACCAGGCAGCAGCAGCAGGCAGGTGCGCGGACATAAGGGATACTGCAGCAGGTAGAATTACACCTGCTAAAATGTTACCACAGGGAGCAGAAGGAGAACGGGGCCAGGGAACAGATTTTGCAGCTATAACCCCGATTTGATTAGCCCCTATCATCCCTGCAGTATTTCCTTGTGTCAGCTTCATTTTACGTTGCCATAACACAGTTTCTAATTAATGCTGCCTTTACTGCTTTTCCAATTGTTGTTTTTATCGGCTTTAGGACACGCTGTAACTCATGAGTGGTGGGGCAGCACAAGAATGGATCTATCTGTAAGAAACAGTTCACATCGTTATCTGTGGACACCAACATGCTCATTTTACTTCTATCACACACAACCATCACAGCTAATGTAACGTAAATATTAATGTTTGAGTATAACATGTAGTTCAAAAACAGGGGTTGAAGAAGTAAAAGTCTTAGAAGGACATACAAAAATCAACTTAAGTAAAAGTATTGCAGACCTCGTTTTAAAAATGTAGTTTAAGATTCAAAAGTATTTAAAGTAAGCTTTAAAAAAAATTGATCAAGATTTGTTCAAATTTTTGTAATTCAAATCAATTAAAGTTTAATAGTATAAAAGACTATAAATACCTGCTCTCAAATGTAGCGAAGTAAAAGTAAAAATTATCCACTGTAAAAATACAGTAAACAAGTAAAATACAGATTAAAAACAATAAACTTTTATACTTTCCTCTATTGTTCAAAAGTAAACTATTCTTTACTAAATTAAACTAAAATGCTGACATATGTTTGTCTTTGACTGTCCCTTAAGGCCAGATTTTTTAGCAGTGTGTACAGTCATGCAGGTTCAGTGTTTATATCCAAAAATATCAAAAAATAACATAATTTTATTGCATTCATTGTCAACCTGCTGCTTCCGTGGTTCTGTTTTGTTCTGAAATAATGCAAAATTCACTTCTATTCATTAGATCCCAAATAGCTGATCACTGGGGCCCTAAATGTCTTGTAAGGGTTAAATCCTGGCACAAGCTGGCCTCATGAGCAGCTGATGTAGTTAACAGATGATACAACATTGTGCATGGATTTATTAGGAGTGCAAACACACATTAGACAAACCACACAGTCTGATCTTCATGCAAATATACACCCGACTGGCACCGGCACAGCTCTGCTCTGGTCCCAGGCTAGAATTAGGCCGGCTGATTGGTGAGTGACAAGTCAAATTGAATTTCTCTGCAGTGAAAACCCAAGAGGACCCGCAGGAGGACACACGCAGACCGCACACACAAATCAGCATGAACAATTGCTAAATAATTGCATTACTTTCACTCAGCGCACACACACAGTAGAACAGAGAAGTCCCTCCTCTCCAATTTAGTGCCAAAGCTGTCACTTCAAACGCAAATTCCTCCTCAACAGCATCTCCTACCTCGCTCTCTCACACACACACACAACCCCCCCCCCCCCACACACACACACACACACACACGTTAAGAGTCTCATCTTGTGACGGCAAACAGAAAGGGAAACTGAAAAATGCCTTCATTATACTGCAGTCATGATTGGACTGGTGACAATGACAAGCCAAAGAAGAGTCGTATTCCCAGAGCAACTTTACAAAATGAGAATTTCTAAACTTCCAGGAAGTTATTTTTATCCTCAATGGATGAAAATTGATAGAACGGCGACAAATTGTGACTGTGGTGCATGTTTATTCTTTGGGATGACAAATTCTGATATGAAAGGCTTAAAGTGATATAACCAACAAAGAATTTTGAGCATCGTTGTGGAGTTATAGCAGGACTGATGACTTATCCATTTTGGTGGTGTTTGCTGTAAAAAAACAAAACAAAAAAAAACACGCACAAAAACAGCTGCTCCCATTGGATCTTGGGACATTTTGATCCTTAGCTACATGAACTATGTACTTTATAATTTTGACATGTACGTTGTTTTTACCCACTACTAAAGATGTATTGATATAGAAATAAAACATGAACTATTGTCCAGACATATTTGCCCCGCTAACAGCCCGTAGTGTCTAGGATACCTGTGAAGCTTAACAATAGGCTATGATTTGTTGCGTAGTCAGAATAATGCAATGGTCAGAACACAGAAAATAACATGCAAACTCCACACAGAAAGACCTGGACCCTTGAGTTGAACCCGTGACCTTCTTGTGAAGCATAAGTTCTAGTCAAAGCCATTGTTCCACCATATGTGGTCAATCAGCATCAACATCCACAGAGATATTACAATTATTAGACATTAGTACAATAGATTTAACCACATCTAACTCAAGATTCCACTTTAAAAAGCAGATTGTCTCTATTCATTTGGCCTAATTATCTACCCCAAAGCCCAATTATGCTAATTGCCTATTGATTATGGATACTTAACATCTCTCTGGTCGAAACATCCGCATTTGAGAGAACATCAGCATTCCATTTATTTTCACTCTAGGTTTACACTTAATTTGCTACTTAGCAGTGAAGCCTTGCTGTTAATATGCTTTGAAATGCTAATTTGACGTGAGAATTTACTTGACAGTAGTAAATGTGGCCGCACCCGTGTAACCACAGGCTTTTAAGGTGTAGTTTGCTGGAACAAACAACGAAACATTGATCTGGACTTGAATTGGATCTTGTACATGTATTTGTACTTCATGGGCAAATGCACAATCCACTGCATCACAAAGTACCATCATATCACAATAGAAATCCAGCCCAAATGTTCCTAAATGGATATGCAAGTGACACTTCATTTTATATGGTGACTATCTCTTAGTAAAAAGCCAGCACATTTCCCAGAGGACAGTTCTGCATGAATGCTCACACACTCCTTACTCTGTAAAGACAGATGCTTACTGAACCAGATCAACCCTTCCACCAATGTCTTTTACATCTTGTGAACTCCTGTTTGAAAACAGTGCCCCTGTAAGCTGCACAAAACTCTCCTGTTTCTTCAAAGAATACACTGATGTTTCCACTGTTTCACATCAAATGTAGTTTGTGCAATCACCTACTTCTCTCTGCTTATCAGCTCATGTCTATATTTACTATTTCAAAATAAAATACCTTCCTAATCGGAGAACAGATAAGGCACCATTTTTTTCTTCAGTGATCACATTGCCCAAAACGTTTACATGTAATTGTGAATGAGGAGTATTGTGTAAATTTATGAATACATTAATGACAATAAGTCTGACTAGAAAAATCAAAACACATAATTATTTCAAACAGGCGTTTTTTTTATTTTTTTTTTATTTTTTTGACACATTTGTGTGATTTAGGAAATCTAAGCTCACACATCACAGTGTTCTCCAGCTGCCTTCCTTTTCTCACTGTTCCTGTTTCCTCTGATGTGTTTAGCTCATACCAGTCCGATTCCTCTGAAATGTGTGCAGCTCTTTAAACCTGCTGCTGCTGCTCCCCTCAGGCACAGTCTTTAGCTGTCTCTTCTCCGCCCCTCTTCTATCCTCTCGCCTTTTATTGAAACATAAGGCCTGACGTGGGGCTGCTTTGCAGGAGGTTTGTGAGGGTCAAACTCTCCTCATGTGCATATATACGATCACAGCCACTGTCCTTGGGCCCCGAGGCGCTGTAGGATAAAGTATATAGGAGCAGTAACCAGCAGATGATACGCTCAGTAAGAGCTGTGCGTCGTAAAGAGCAGAGAGCGGTCATCCTTCAAAACAGGGCACATTGCGGCTTATCCCTGTCAAAAACAGCATCTGCTACCGACTCGACTAAGGAAAGAATAAGGAAGGAAGGAAAGAATACTTTTACCCCGCTAATTTCAACCTGCAAAGTTCTGGATGACAGTGGCTCAGGTGTATCAGTTTTGTAACCAGAAGTTTAAAGCAGTTCAATCCCATCTCTGACCAGTACACACTATTGATGCTGTGGGGAAGACACTACACCCACTCAGTACACCCAGTACCACCACACAAAGATCATCTGAACTCAACATTTAAGATTCATCTATATAATATCAATATGATTGTGTGTAAGATATACAGTACATTTGGCCATTTAACCAATTTTGAGATTGGTATTGTGGTGTTTGTAGCCTAATTTTCTTGTCTCTTTAGTGTTTACCTTCCTCCACTCAAAGCACTTGCATTTGTACTTTCTAGTGAGCTTAGGCTCAGGGAAAAGGTGTTTTGAAAAAACTCTTGAGATAATGATCTAGAAATGAAAATGTTTTGCTTTTTTTTTCCATGTGACCCCATCCTACCATTAACCAGTGCAAAATTAATCCTCCAAATCAACCCCAAATCCATTATTTTGCAAGGTTTTATGATACATACCTAGCCTTATAGTCTTCACAATAGCTGTACTGTTTAGCTTGGTATAGTGTGATCTTTATTTTTGTTACATGATTTTGCTATACATGCTTTCATGTGTATAGACCTCTTTTAATGAACAGTATTCATAAAAAAAAGAAGTTAAACAACAAAAATAATAATACTAATCAGAAATAATAAAAACCAGGTTTATGGTTAATATCTTTGTACTTACTGGGCCTGTCCATGTGAAACACAAACTGGCACACAAGTTCAACGTCACCTCAGCATAAATAAACTCTCAAAATGCTGGACTATTGCTGGTCCCTAGAGTCTCTAAAAGCACAGAAGGAGGTAGAGCGTTTAGCCACCAAGCTCCTATTATGGAACCAGCTCCCTGTTCATGTAAAAGAGGCCGACACAGTCTCTACATTTAAGACCAGGCTCAAAACGTTCCTCTTTTAAATAGCTTATGGTCAGGCCAGTTAGGGACAGAAATAAAAACCTATAGTTTCAGTTACGCTGCCCTAGGAGCAACTCTGCTGGGGGAAGTCTGGCAGCTTGAACACTATCCTCTGGTTCTTACTTTCCATCAACAATATTTAAGATTTTGGTTCACATGTAGTCTGTTCATTGCTGTTCACATGTTTTTCTCCCCCACTTCCCTGGGGGAGTGGAGACTGTTTCAGACACTGCAGCGGCTGCTCCAGTGATGACCCTCCCCACTTTTTACCACAGAGTGTTTTGTAGTTTTTCCTTGCCGAGAAGGAAGGCAAGGACAGGAGGCGCTCTGGTTATCCATTTGCTAAATTCCCTTGAACATTGTTTAAACTGCTTTCTATCTGTGGCCCATCGAGGCAACTGTTGTTGTGATTTTGGGCGCAACAAAAATAAATTGATTTTATTTGATAAACCTCATTCACAATAGCCTCAGAAAGTGGTGCCATCATTCAACTCCAAATACAACAAAGATTATTGATTGTCAGTTGACTTTAAACAATAAGATTATATCACAGATTTGTGGAGCCATTCCCAAACAAATAATGATACGGTTCTAAGTTTGTGGATTTTTATTTTAGATATTCTTTTCAAAAACAGTCCCAATTGTCCCACAGAGTCACACAGGCCACGCCCACCATCAAAGAATATGACATTATCAAATTCTACAACGTGAACGTGACCTATTTAAAATATACATTTTAAGTACTGTAACTGCATTAAGTTACAGTTACAGTTTCATTTGTTGGAATCTAGAAAACAATTACTGTCCTAAAATCAGAGGACTACATTGCAACAAATAACAGTACTTGATCCTACAATTTTGATTACAAACTGAACAATATTAGTGAAAAAAAAAAAAAGATTGAGATTCATTTTCTTCTCAAATCAGTTATAAGTAAAGATGGTATAAATGTTTTTAATCTTGTCACATTTTACACTATATTTAATGCAACACAATGTTAAAGTATTTTGAGTATGTAGAATATAGTACTCTGATTGGACCATGTCACAAAAAAGTGTTCAGTATTCTTCAACTAAATACATTTAAAAAGTAAAAAAAAAAAAAACCTTCCCATCTTTGAGCTCACTATACATCTACGCATACCTTGAGCAACAGTCCTACAGTCTCTGTTTTTTTCCTTTGAAAATAGCAATTCCCAGGTGGTTCATTCCCTCAGTCATTTCAGTCGACAGTATTTATCTGCTATTCTCTAAGTCTGCCTTTTGCAAAACACTCTTCTAAAAAGCGGCTTAGTAAAGCAGTGGTGGTAATCAGACGGAATAGAAAATGGGAAGGCAGTCGAAATCTCCAAAAGTAACAGTGATGCAGCATCCAAAAGACTTCAAATGAGAAAACAAATTACTTGCAATATTTTTCTTCTTAACGAAAGATGGAGAGGGACAATCTGAGCTTCAAAACCCAACAGTGTCAAAAAAGCTATTTCTGACTCAACTTCGAACTCTGCAAGTGGTAGCTATCTGACTAAACATGCACAAGTTTTCCTCTTCAGAGAAATGTCATCGTCACACTTCTGTCAAGCACACATTCTTTATTGGACTAAAAATGCCCACTGCTTAGGTATAAGACATTGGCCATCTGTCATTGCTCATCTTTATGAAAATGCCATGACTCACATTAGTTATTCATGTCTGCGTGGCTGTATTCTGCAACTGTATATCTATATCATGTTTATAGATTATACCATAACAACCAAAACAACATTTCAATTAAGAGTAGAGATTATCTTCCTAAAATCACCTCAACCTTTATTTGAATTGGAGACCATCATTCAGAAATGTTTCACTGCGATGTTGTCCAAATTCTCAAAGTAAGATCAAAGGGGCTTGGCTTTGTAACATGCAGCAGTAAATATAAAAAGAGGAATTCTGGGTAAATCTTCACACCCTGGGAACAAAATTAATTCAAATTGTGCCCTGTTTACACACACCCACACACTCGCCTCAACCACTGTGTTTTTAATTATGGCTCCCATGTTGCATTGCATTACTGCGAGCCTCTTAAAGCACATCTCACATCTTTCTCACATAAAACCAAACATAAACAGAGAGCCATATTTTAGAGTGACACTTTTACGCCCGCGGACACACACTCGAGCACGGCCGTCTTACCGGAGTGAAGTTCATGACTTTGAGGATCCAGATGGTAAGGGCCAGGTTGACGATCATGGTGACGAGGAGGAGCAGGATGAAGAAGTACAAGCACCTTTTCCTCCAGCCGTAGATGCCCACCGTGGGGTACACCTGCGTCCCGCACACCGACGCCCCCCGCTGGTGGAGAGGGTTGGGCTGCGCTGCCAGGATGTACTGCTCCTGCGTCATCTGTGAAAAAAGTTGAATTCAAGTTTAATTAAAAAAACAACAACAATATGATAATAAATATATTAAAACGTTTAGTAAAAATAATCATAATACTGTTCTGCAGGAGTTAGTCAACAGACAACTTTCAAAACGAACAGTGAACAATTGGTGGATACAAATACACCTTAGTTCAGGCTTGGGAAAGCCCAAAACCGCTCCCCAGGAAAGCCTCTCAGCTAGAGCCATTACCTCTACTGGTCTTCAATGTTGATTTCAAGAACAGTGGATAAATTTAATTCAAGAAAATCCTGAGTGGAAGAATAGATTTTATTTACAAACCTAAAGGCAACTTGCAACAAGATGCACTCTCTTTGTTCTTGTTTCTCCACAACAGACATCAAGGATTTTTGACTGATCACTTGACACTTACTAAACTACTTGTTTTTGCAAAGCCACAGCTTAATAATTAATCTATTTTTAATGTTTTGTGCTGGAAACATTGTGCTGCAAAAACAATGCATAACCCTAACCCACATCTAACACTTAAAAGAGACCTATCATGCTTATTTAAGGTGCTTAGTATTGAACTATACAATTAGTAGATCTTCATTTTACATTTAGTTCATTGTAAACTGCAATATTGCTTTAAAGCAACTTAATAATAGAAAGAGTCCATTGACTTCCAGTTCAAAATTGCCGAACTGATAAGAATCGTGACATTTCACTATCAAAGATAGTCATTGACATGTTTTTACTTCTGAACCCTACATGTTTCAGTCGGAGGCTTCATTTTTCAAACAATCACAACTGATGGATGTAGACGGGGACTTCTCTGAGCACTTTAACATGCAGGAGTCAATCAACTTTGAGTACACAAATGATGAGGAAACACTGTAACAAGGTTAACAGCTTCGTCGATGTAAACCCTCATTCGTCCAGGTGTGGTCCATCGTAGAAAGGGTTTCGGGGTTGTCATCCGGACGCCGTTCAAACGGCGTCCAGATGACAACCCCTGAAACCCTTTCTACGAAGGTTAACAGCTCATTAAAGTTGAGATTTTATATTTTAAGCAAATACTTCAGCCACTAATGAGTGTATTTAGGCAGTGGTCACTTAGATTGTAGTTTTGACACAGAGACAATATCAGCAAATAATTAAACTTATTCTTTAGGTACAATTCAAATTCACCTGCTTTTACTTTTGTAACGAGAGCAGAGTACCAGGATAAAACATGTGCAGACTGTGCAAACTCCATATGTAATTATTAAAATTACAACCTGAGAGTGTTAGCCACTCTGCCACTGACCATGATAAGAAAGGTCAGCCGTACAGAGACATTGAGAACAAGATTAAACAAGCGATAAAGTGGAGCTAGAGTGAGGCGATGCTGCAGGAAAGTGTTGAAAGGGACTGGCCAAACAGCGATAAAAGCAGATGTGGCTGGAGCAGTGAGGTGGAGTGTGCATCGTCAAGTGGTGACAGATGCAAGTGAAAGAGACAGAAAGAGGCCAGATAAGCAGCAGCGGTGGACTCATGTTTGTGCGAGCCGCAGAGTCATTGGTGGCGGCAGATACGGACACTAGCCAAAAGGCACTACTCTATCTGTCCATCTTCGCCCACTATATCCGACTATCACTCCCATTCTATCTACCTCCCTTTTTCCTGCACTTCTTTCTGCACTCCCTAATTCACTCCCTATCTGCCTCGCGCACCCTGTTCCCTCTTTATCGGCCCTTCACTCTTGCTCACATTATGGCTTTATTTGCTGAGGCTGCATGACCTTAACGACTCACTGATTGTTAAGGTTTTCTTTATATTTTTTTATCCCGTCTTCTATCGGCAACAGTTATTTCTCAGTATAGCTGCCCAAGACGACACCAACAAAGCTTGAAAACTAAAATTGCTGACCCCTTGCTTGGTGCGCATAAAGGCAAAATGCAGAGCTGAAGTCTGAGTTTATTGGATTTTTTGGAGGAAAGATTGCAACCTAACATCTACCTGTGATAAATGTGTCCACAGGGTCCAGTAACTTGCCGTCCAAGGTCTTATTCTATTATACATATACGATAAAACAATGAAAAACTCACAATGCAGCTTTTATGAGGGTTTTTCAAGGATAGAAAGTGACCTATAGAGGATAAACATTGAAGGAATCAGTCAGTGCACACTTATCCTTTTCTTTCCCAGACAGCGTTTATAAATATTTAAACTTGTCTTTTGTATTTTTAATGCCACATATTATGTAGTCAAAGTCTGACATGTTTCTTGTGTAAAACATGAATAGAACGATCGGAAATATGCTGCTATTCCAATGCAATTATTTAGTGTCAAAACAAAAAATACCCAAACCAAAATTATTTTTTTTCCGAATACCCCCTGAGGAATGTATTCACAATACTGTTTTATTGGATTTATTTTCTAAAACTATGCCTGATGATGCATATAATGAGATACTGTGGAACAAGCAAAGCAATAACAAGCACAATGAGAACCCCTCATAAGAAAAAAATATTGTTACCTTTTACAGAAATAGTAATCTATGTTGGATTCCTCACTTTATGTGTTGTAAACTTAGCATTATAGTAACTGTTAAATATTGTCTTGTGAGATGCAGAAAGTGGAAGGAAATTTTAATGTTAGTGAAGTGGTTAACGTGAGAGCAACACTTTTCACTGAAATGAAAACTATGCATCTGTTGCTGCATCTGCTCAGGCGGCGCAGACCCACTGAGCATGAATCAATGGCAAGACATTGGCACGAGCTGCTAATCATTTGCCGCCGAAGTTAATACGTTCAGATAATGTGATTCACAGTCAAGCCAGATTATTCAGCAGCCGTCCATCCCCACTTCTCTGAGCTGAGGAGATCCAAAAACCAAAACGACTTGGTTGGTGTGTTATGCTGGCATGTGTGGCATCTGGATCATGTGAGTCATTTATTGAAATCCTTCCCAGAAAAACCTTAAAGTGTTCTCACTCGATGATGCTCAGTTTGTCCTCAGTGGATACCAACTCAAAGTAACAGAGGATGAAGGTGATGTGGGGTGGTTTGAGTCTCAGGAAAAGTCTGCTTGTGCAAGATTTGACCAAAATTTGTAATCCTTAAACTGCAAGACACACTAAGGAAATGTGGTAAATTAGTGTTATTTGTATTCTAATTAAATACACTACTTACAGCTTCTGTCAAATCAGTCATTGACAATTATCAGAAAATATGGAAAAAAAAGGGGGAAAAATTCAAAATAGATAAATTCAAAAGACAGGATCTGTATTGAATGCAAACTTAGGACTGCCAATTCTTTCCCTCCCACTCTTTCCTTCTAACCTAATGTGTTCCTCAGATAAAAGTCACAGCAGAATCATCAATCAATCCGACGGTGCACCTCTGCAGCCGCGGGCCTCTGTGCACCCTGACCTCACTATATTAACATAATAATGTCCTGACAGTCACAAACAAGACCCATACATTGCCATGGTTACTGTTTCAATAGTCAGCTCGGAACATTGTCTGAAGTAATGGCTCGTCTTGAAATAAGCGCAGGTAATGGCAGGCAATCACATCACACATAAGGTCTGCAAAGTCATCGATATACTGTATAAAGTCAGATCCCAACACCAGTCTGGCTATTCCTTAGACATATTCAGTCGCTAATGCTAATTCCTATAAATCGTTTGTGGTCTGCTCGGTTGGTTACACTATGCAAAAGCAACCATGCATTAACTTTCAGGTTGTATGTGTCTTTTTCTCAGTGAGAGCTCAGATGAACCCTTTAGAAAAACAAACATGCACAAAAATCGATGAAATAAATGCTGTGCCTTCATAGATTGAATTATCTACCTTAACAAGCCACAAAACAAAACACATTAGGCGAACCAATAATGCATCATAAGAGCACTGACAAAATAACTGGAATTACTCAGTTTCATTTCAAGTCAAAATCCTATAATCCAAATTTCTGTGCGTGGAGAAGACTGACTTACATAGACAGCTGGCTATCAATGGAATAATTTTGGGGAGTGAATGAAGTTTCTCAACATAAATTTAGCTCTTGTTCATACTTTTCAACAATAGATAAGTCTTCAGAGAAAAAAAAACAACAACAAACAATGGCAGGAAACTGATGAGGCCCGTCCTCCTCTCTCAAATGTAACTCCATCCTGCACACATGTGGCTCTTGGAGGACAATCTATATGTCAGAGCAGATTCATATTGACGGACAGTGTGATTAAGACTCCGAGAGGTAACAGATGTGCATGTGCGAGCCCAGATAATGCATGGAGAAGCTGACGGGTACACCTGACTGGATTGGACGTCAAGATGCACCAGCGTGTAATGATAAGCCTGAAAATCACACGGCTTAAGATTTTTCTCCTGCTGAGATCACTATGAAATTGTAATTAGTATTCATGTAGTCATTGCGACTGCCCAGCTGCTGCTTCTATATGTGAAGTGCTAAAGGCGAGCGATGTATCTGTCAGCCCGCACTCCTCTCATCTGCTTATACTTAAATCAATAGCGCTGCTTCTTTCAATATGGCGCCTCTTCACGTGGCCTTCACATTTTCTCCCTGGTGTTCTGCCCATTCAAGGCTTGAATGCACACTCGCCCGGTCACAGCAAAATGTTTGTTTGTAAATCAGATCTCAGCAAATCATCTTTTTCTATTTTATCCATCTATTTAAATCAGAAGAATAATTAGAATTTAAACCAAATGCAGACACTATTTAACTGTAAAAACAGTTTCAGAGGACCAATGACTTTGTGGTGAATTGTGCTGTAAAAGGCCTATAGTTAAAATACTCTAGATATTAATAGATTTCTATCTACAGCAACTGCCCTCAGTCGACCTCATTGCGATTAAGCCAAAATTAAGTCAAAATATGATGTCTTTTGAATGGGAAATGTTCTCACAAAGTCCTTCAAAACGGAAGGAATAATTTGGAAGAACCAAGAACACATTTTTCATTTATAACCCATGGATTTTTTTTTCATGACATATTTTGGAATTAATATGTACACATAAATGCATCACACACCTGGACAATATTTGCAAAATCATAATAATGTATCTAGAGCAGAAATGCCATATAGGTCTTTATCCTCTTGCCGTTCATATTTCTACAGGAGAATGATACAAGTGTTGCCCCCTTCTTCCTGCCTCTGCTTCCTTCCATGTATTGCTAATGACCTATAATTTGCACTTCTGATGTGCTCTCATTTACAGTAACTGCTGTGGTGCCGGGTGGTATGCAGCTATATCATCTAAATAGAAGTTAGCTTTTTACCCCCTTGATATTGAGCAGTGATTCCCTAAAAGGTTCGCCTCCAAAGCTTCACCCATATGGATGCTTAAAAAAATAAAAAAAAGAGAGATATACCATATATATATATACCACCACCTGAGACATTGTCGTAAAGTCAAACTGAATGTTATTACGTGTTTTGATATCTCAAATAGTTTCATTAAACACTGATATAAGGGGAAGAAAAAAAAATCAGCCACAGAATTTTTTTTTTTTCTCACATGTGTATGCTTCCAAATAGTTATAGAAGGATAAGGATACTATTTTTGTACCATTGCAGAATGCAGAAGTTATTTTTCAGCATATCCCTTTCTAATGATATAAAATCATCTATCCAATATTTATTTTTTACAAGCTATTCTGGTATACCCTGACTGATGTAAATTGAATTTAGTTTATTTGTTTATTTGGTCAGGACAGTACTCAGTGCTGTACTACAGTACAGTAGCAATGAACATGCAATGCCTGGAATTAGCCAGGGGCTACTTATCATCCGCTGTCCTGCATTCACATTCACAAACACACTCTCAGTCACACACCTGTTGTGAATGTTTTTAGTGGTAGGGGAAATCGGAGCACCCGGAGGAAACAGTCACAGGGAAAACATGCAAACTCCACACAGAAAGGCCCCGTGCTGCCCGGGAGTCGAACCCAGGACCTTCTTGCTGTGAAGTGAGAGCGTTAACAGCTGTGCTACCATGATTGATGTTAAGACACAAATGACTGTCAAGATTCAAAATGCAGTTACAGTTTTTGTGCACTGTTCTATTGTCCTGAGTGAAGCCATGCGAGTGACAGATGACGCTGGGTGCCTCTGACTTGTGAATATTTACACACAGTACAAACCGACGGCGTGTTAGCATTTGCTTTGTAGTGACCAGGCTTCAACACTAAGCCAACAGAACAGTGTGTGCTCTGTGCTGGCTGTAGGTTTGTTGGTCCGGACAAGCTGCCATTCCTCTCTGTCACTGTGGCCATTCAGGTGTTCAGTCACTAGATAGATCCTTTCTCTCTCCCACACACACAACACGTACAAACACACAAACGAGAAAACAAGAACACGCATGGGCAAGAAATCACAAAATCACGCCTCAGCTCCACGGGCCGGCGGACACACAGGGGCCACAGTGAACATAAACAATGCGCACACACATGAACGCACACCAAAACAAGGCCAGTGTGCAGCCAGCCGACCAGCACCCGACAGATTTAGGAGGATGTGCTTCGGGTCCACGTTAAAGGGGAAGACTTAGAAAGAAACTCCAGCTTTAGCGCGGACATTTCATTACAGAAATACAAAGAAACGTGTTAAGAAGGAAAAAGCAAAGCAAAAGTCACCATTTGTTAACTGTTTTTAGTTGGTTTAAAAGTCTTCTTAACTAACTAAAAGGCAAACAATATCTGGAACCTCAAGGCAAATTTGTTTTGAGTTTACAATGTGAGCTCTACTTTTTAATTTGATTGTGTTGTCTTGTGAGGAATGGTTAATGTTTTCTAAATATTTATGTCGGTCACACGAGACAACAGTACAAAAGCTGACTGCCCTAGCTCTGTTTGCGCCAAAGTCAACAGTTTAGTTTGATTGTGATTATGGGATGAGTTTAACAAAAATTGCTTATACGTGTTAAAACCCTTTTTTGGTTGATTTTGTTTGACTGGAAAGCTTGTGTCCTTGTTTCTCCACAAACCTTGACTCCTACTTGGCCTGGACACGCCTCATCCTGCTTGTTTCCGTGGAAATGTTGTGCCATTAGCTACATTATTCCTCCATATGGCATAAAACGTATGTGTATCCATGGAGACTGCTCAGAAAATTACACAGTTACTAAAGCTCAATATGTATCAAATTTTACGACAGACGTCAACATCTAATAACAAGAGGAATGTAAAAACTACTGGTTAGAAAAACTTGGATTCTCTCATGCGTGAGGCTGTGTCCCAAACAATGTCAGAATCTCATGGGTGCCCTTGACAGGTTAAACTATAAAAAGCTCTCCCCTGTTGTCCTCCTTATGTACAGGGCCCACCTTCATGAACTCTCTCTGTGCTCATTTATCCTAACCACAAAGCCCACTGCCTCAGAGCATGGGCACCAGACTGCATTATGGGAAGTTTTAACAGCCAAACGTGTGTCACTGTGGCTTCTCTGGCATGTTCCTCCCCCTTGTCAGTATGTGTCCTTGTTCACGCGGTGACACTGTTTGTTGGGGAGAGTTAAATGGGCTGATTCTTACTACCGCGTCTATTTATAGGGACTCCAGTGAAAAGTTGTTCTCATTTGTCTTTGTCGAGATTTATCTACGTCCAATGATGTCTTTTGCTTTTTTAGACCCGCGAGACTAATTAGTCGATGATGGAAATGGAGAGGAAAAAGGGAAGGAAGCCACAGAAAAGAAATAATTTAATCAAAAACACGTTTAGGAGGGGCAGACACCTTGAAGCGGGATTTGACCGGCATGAGAAGGTGCCTAAATGGCCCACAACCTAAAAAGACACTGCACCCAGAAGAAAATGGATAAGCAATTTCATAATTATATAAGAAATACTATATGACTTTCGATGTGTAACTGGATGATGAATTGACGTTTCAAAAGTGCTCAATGATAGCTCAGTTGTATTTTCCCAGAAGACCATCCTCTGGACAAACAATGTAGGTTGGACTTCTGGCAAAACAAGCAAAGATCTGTCATCATTTAACCAGTATGACAACAAAATAATAGAGCGTGTAGATTTGGACCCAGCAGGCATTACTGTCATGACTTGTCCGATATCAAGTAAAGCACGACTTGCACAGTGATCTTGGTTATTTGCTGAAATCCCTATGTCTGTATTTTTTCTAACATTAATGGTTTTAGTGTACATCAATGATATTTTTGTTCAAAGTTGTGATTCAAGACCAGGGCCAATTGTCTTGGGCCCCAGGGTTCAATCTTCTTCCTATTAATTTGTATTAAATGGAAGGCCCATGTGAGGTTTCTTGCCACCACATTTCTGTCGACTGCCCTGTTTAAAACCAAGAACTGTTGAGATTATGGAGTGCAATTGTGCATCTCGTATTCAGAGCTGCTTAGAATGTTTTCTGAAAGTGCATGTTGTATTTGTGAATGTGCGTTTGTGCTTTGTTTTCGAGATTTATTTTCTCTTCAGAATCTGTGTAATTAGTGCAATGAAAGTTTATCATGCAATTTCACACATGTGCAGTCCAGAGGGAGCTTGTGTGTAGTACTACTGCTGTTAAGTGTATCTGGGAAAAGCGTTTTCACTTTGAGCCTTTCCAATCACTAATGCCTTTAACTTTTAATTCCTTTTTCCAGTCTTCTTCTTGTTCATTCGATGCTTTTGATTTGTTTAGCTCCACTCTCTCTGGCACTCCCCCTTCCCTGGCACGGCGTCCTGCTGAGTCAGTATCTGCCAATCAAAAAGCCTCTACTGTTAAGCGCCGCCAACAACATCAGGCTTGAGCTCGAGGTTTTCCCCTTCCTGAAGAGACGAATACTGCTGGGAGGAAGCTGTGTTGTGATACAGCTTTTTTCCTCGCTTGTCTCAGTATCTTGGGGATAGAGAGTGATATGTTTTTTTCTGACCGGTGTCTATTGTTTACTTAGTGTTTGATACTACCCAATGGACTTTTCCAGTGTTTGCAAACAGAACATTCTAAAGGCTGGCACTGTGTTTGGTGCTAACGCATTTTCAGAGCAAACTATGAAAAACCAGGGTTGTTTTGGCAAGTAACAAACATTCAACCACATGTGGGTAACATCAGAGTCTCGTCAGGAAACAAATGTTGCAGTGCTTTGCATAGTTTACAGGTGTAGCAATTAATACAATTAGCATACGTCGTTCTAAAAACTTCCTCTGACAGTTGTCTGGAACTTTACTATTTTATTTTATCAACCTAACCTTTTTAGTTTGCTTATTTCACATTGTCAAATCATTTCTTGGTGGTGGTGTTTTGTAATTTATGTTCATTGTTTGTTTATGTGGTAAGATTTTATGTTTTACTTTGAGCTTTTTGCACATGTTTTTCAATTTGGTTTTCAAACTACAAATGGTAAAAATAAATAAATAAACTGAACAAAAAGTGCTAATAACCTTGTAACTTTTCTTTAATCTAATGCGACGTAGGTCAAAACATATTGTGGTTCCAAAGTTTTTGTTCATTTGGACACCTCCATGTGCATATAAACAAATAACTTGGGAGCTACAATAGCAGTGCGGACTCTGTTTTGCTTTATGCTGATCACTTGTTGGAACCCAGCACACACTGATTCGATTTTTTGGAAGTGCGTATCTTCCCTTTTGAATATTTTATTTCAGGTTTATTTCAGTAAACACAGACCCATAATACCATAGTGTCTTTAGTATAAGATTAGTCAAACTGTATTGATCCATGAGGGAAATTACTATACAAAAGCAAATATTGATGGAATGGCTGGAGGCACAAAAACAGCACAAAAATATTGAAAACTATTACTAAAATAATTCATGAAACCTAAAATGTCCAGCTTTGCTTTTAGAAGGCTGTGAGTTTCTTTGAAGGTTTTAAACAGGAGTATTCAGATAAAATAGAGATGGTGGAGGTCAGTGGCATAAAACCCAAGGCAGATGCCACATGGTGAGGGCAGCACAGATGAATTCCAAGGGCAGACACACTTTGAGCGTGACGTGATGGACGCCTGCTGAAAGTGCTCTTTGTGGGGCTCATGTTGAGTGTATATGTGTGTAGTTGTGTGCTTGGTGTGTGAGTAAATCTCTGGTGGTGACAGAATGAGCACACGGGCGTTATGGCTGTGCTCAGTGAGCCAACCTCCTCCATCATCACCACCACCAACACATATCAGCAGCTCGCACAGATGCTGGGGGTCCTTCCCTGACTTTCAGCTGACTCCTCTGACCTGTCTAACGCTCTTTATATTTAGCTAAATACCACATTGAAGGATAGCCTATTTAAAATAGTTTCTCAAATACAAAAGAGGAAATACTCAAAAATAAAACATTTTGCTAGGAGCTTTTTAAAAAAGAATTTGCGTGTTTAATCTCTAATGGAACCTGTTTTAGAGATTGGTACAACAAAAAGTGGAATTTTCATATATTTTCAAAAAGTATCCTGGATTTTCAAAATAATTACTATTCAACTACTTTGTATGAGACTGACAGGACAAAAGCTATAGCTATTATCAATCAGTTACACTAACACTGTGAATAATGTTGTCACAATGCTGAAATTTCTAAATCAATTTCAAAACAGTAAATGACTTGAACAATACTAATTTCAACTTCAACACTTTTCAGAGAACTAAAGAAATATGAAACTATTCAGGTTTGATCCAATCTTCTTTTGTGTGTGTGTTTTTTTTTTGTGTTTTTTTCCCCCAACATAAATACTACAAATGAGTGTAGTTTCAATTTTAGTATTGATTAGCATCAAATTATTTTTTGATTAATCTACACTGTAATTCGAATAGACACAAACTGGACAAACTTAATCTGTACAACAATTTTGTATGCTCACACCACAATGCATCATCATCACCTGGAATTCTTTCTCATGTCTCTTTGAAAATCTCCACATCCACTCCTCTGCTGTATAGGCCCCTCATCATTCACCTGCTCTGACTCCCATCCTAATTGAGTTGTGTGTTGTCAGCCCCCAGCAGCCATATTCACGACTGCCTTTCACGGCTCTGACCAAAGACTCAGAGTGTCTGAGTGAGATCTGTGATGTATGTCCAGCCGTTGCTCATGTCCAGGTCTGTCTATGGAGCACTCATACATCACCCCCTTCCACCCCCCTGGCCTGGGACATGTAATGGAGAAAGAGAGAGTATAGGCCAACAATAAAGCCAGGCAGAGGAGAGCCAAGAAAGTGAAAGAGATATTACAAATAGAATATTGCATATATTTTATCTTATATGTATCTTAAAAGAGATTTAAGAATATCTTATATGTCTTATACCTAACCTATACTTGAAAAGAGACATATAATGCAAAATCAACTCGTCAGCTTTAAACCATGTTATAATTGGTTGGGGCTCCCTTCTCATGTACTCACTCAAAGCTGTGACTCATGCATTCAAGACTCCATTCACACTTTCCCCTAACCCTATACTCGCCCGCTGCTCTGTACATACTTCTTCAATTTGTTCCCTCTTAATTCTGTGATACACATTCAGAAGCATTGCACAGCCATTTTGGCTTAAATACAAACAAATCCACTTCTTGTTGTGAACTGTAGCTATCGATGGACAGGGCCATCAGCCTTGCCCTGCAGCACTACACTTTGCTGTGAGTTCACTTGACGATGTACAGTGAAGGGGCGGGCAGAAATCTGTGCCGTAGATTTAACAGAACAGAACGGAAGTCTGGTTTCGCCAACAACAATGTTGGAACCATGTTGGAGATGTTAAAACCAACAAGATGTAAAATTATCCACCAGCAGGTGTCATAGATTAATTATAGCATAACTAGCCAAATGTAGCTCAACAGTCCTGCCCACTTCGAAGTTTGTCGTGGTTCCTTATGTAAATTTTTGATAAATTTTTGCCACAGAGATTTAGAAATATTCAAATATTAAAAGGCATGTCTGAGGCTAAGCAAGTTGTGTGCTAACGAATGTCTACAGTTGTTTTCAGTTGAAAACATTCACAGAAAACTTTAAATTTGGCTAAATGTTAGCATTTCACAAAGCTTCAGAAACAGATTTTAAATAAAAATAGGTGTTAAATGGGTGTTCTCATTACTTACCACATAGCTGATTAGCCCCAGGCTTTCAAATGTTTTTTTTTTTTTTTTGCGTTTGTTTTTTTTGTTTTTTTCAGAATCCATATGGGAAAAATAAATGGAATATTTATTTCTGGAGCTAGACAGTGAGCGGTCAGTGTTGAGCTCTATATGTCGATCAGTCAGTCCAATCCATAACCCGTCATCCAACTTATTTTTTCAGGACCATGGATAGTTCAGAAGCATACAGTAGTACCGTAGAAACTTGCACTGACAAAACTTGACTTGTTTTCTGTTTAAGTTAAGTTAAATACTGTATATAAGCTGTCCGTCATTCATCTAGTATAAACGTTGTTTTCTACTCTCATATCACAACACACATAATACTGCACCAGTAAGACGAGGTAACCAAATGTGACTTGAATATTATTTCGGTTAAGTGCAGTCCTTTCTTTGTCAGGGAGCACCACCATACCACAGGCATGTGGATAAGAGCTGTCCATGGTGCTGAATCCACAGAGTCAAGAAAGCAAACAAATGACCTTAAAAGCACATTTATACTTGAATATTTCTCGAAATTCTTTCCGCCAGCCATGACCTTGTAAATGCAGGTATGCGTACATTACATTACACTTGCCACCAAACTTATTGTGGTTTGTGTAAAGGGAAAAAGAATGAGAATGAGAAATGTTTGCACAAGACAGCTCTGATTGTATAATGTTTCATTCACAGACACACTGACAGTAAATGACTTTGACTAACTGTAGAGCTTTGTGGATGGATGGAGAGGACTGGAACATCAAGTTAGAAGTTAGAAGTTTAAAATTTCACTGTGGTAACATTTCTTTTTGACTTTTGGCTGGTTTCCCAATAAAGCCTGTTATAAAATTACAGTGTAACTTCAATGCAATTCAAAACAAACTTTTTAACTAAACTCAGAGGCTCAAGACATAGATAATAACTGATTTCCCGGTTGATGAAAGAGCACTATCCTAAAGAAAGCATAGTCCACAATGAAGCTACATGAATGAGTTTGAAAAGTGTGTTAGATAAACGCTAACAGACTCACACAGAATGAGCTCTGAACAAGAGCACAAAGTTTCCGGTGCTGCTATGAGGTCAGGGCATGTGACCTCAGGTGTCAACAACAAGGTCTGACCAATAAACAAATTTTCACACCTGATAGCTTGTTCTATTATTGGCTCCAAAAAATTATTATAGAAAATATAGCTTTTTTTTGCTGCGAAGATATAATTCTTTATAAATATAGGTTGACAGGTTAGTGTTAGGGTCAGTAGGGTCAGGGGGTTAAGATTAGTCATAAGGAGTCAGGGGTTTGGGGATGGTGGTTTGGTTTTAGGTGGTGTTAGGGTTATGGGTTGCAGGAACATTACAGGAACAGACTATCAAAGAGCTAATTTGATCAGGAAATATATCTAACACGAAACTACATAAACTTGTTAGGATTGTGTTTTGATGTTTGCATTTTCACAAACAAAACCATTGTAAAAGATTGTATCATGTAACTGTATGTTATGATGAAATCCGTTTTCTTTTCAAATCATAGTTTCATCTTCTGGCCTCACTTTGAACAGAACATAAAGCTGAGAGCTGCCTATTGAGGGTAAAATCTGAGAAAATCTTTCAAGTGAAGTAGTTCTGTTGTACTGGGAGGTAGGAAGGTTTGAGAAAATTATGTTGAGAGATATTCTGCAGTGATAATGAAGAAGAAGAAGAAGAAGAAGAAGAATTTTTATTTATAGAGCGCTTTTCCGCCTAATAGGCACCCAAAGCGCTTTACAAACCGTTGAAACTACAGTTGCCGTTACAACAGAACATATACAATTACATTTATAGACAATACATAAGCAAGACAAAGCAGGTAGCTGCATTCTGTAAGTAATCCATGTTAAGTAATCAAAAGATGCAAGTAGCTGTTTAGAAATGAACAGTAGAGCAAACATTAATACACAATATACAACAGATATTGGGAATACGGTACACGTGGTCACGTGATGGAATTTTTTCAGTGGATATAGGACAGGGTCACAAACAAGAAGATAGAGGGGAGCGGGCGTGTGTGTGCAAATGTTATCTCATGTTTATGTTGCAAGGTCGGTCTGACCCGGTTCTTCCAGCCAGCTGCATCTCAAGGTCGGATAAGAGGAAAACCAAGGGAGGAGGGCAGAAAAATATATTTTAATACATTTGTTGATCAGGAATTTGTACAGATCAATAAACCAATCATTTCTGGTCTTTCCGAGTAGCGATTCGTTGTTTCATTGAGTTAGTCCATCTTTAACCGTCTCTCTCTAATTGACCAACGGCTTTCAGCACCCCCGTGGTCCGAGAAAAGATGTTACGATCCAGATCCAGGAGCTGTGCCAGTCCGTGGTCCAGTCTTTGCTCAAGTCTTAACATCCTTTCACTCAGTTCCACAAACTTTGTTTTGTTGTTCTCAGACAGGTTTTGGACGAATTCTCCTGTCTGAAAAATATTCCGATAGACAAAGGCGATTCCAAGTCCCAATAATAGAAAGCCCGCTATCATAAATCCAAATATAAATAGATCTTCTACATCTTCGACCTGCAAGGGCTCGATGCATAGGATCTGCCAGGTGTTATACCAATTTTCCCGTACGAATCCAGCCATGAAAATGGTTTCTTAGAAATTTCTTAGGATATTGTTGTAAAAAAAAGTTATTCTGTGGGAAAATATAGTGAGCCTCAACTTTATACATTAAGAACTTCTCTTATAAGCAGAACCAGCCAAGTTTATACCACATTTGATCAGACAGCCACCTATAGATACATCCAGCTTTAAGCCAAAGACTAAAGACTTCTAGGAATTTCCTCAGCATGACGAAAGGAGTTAGTCCACACTTTTGATCCTCTTTCTTAGTTAAATGAAAATTGTCAGTTGCCTCTTAATTAAAGTCACCCCCAACTGTGCAGTAAATAGACAAGGAGGGGACACAAAGTCAACCAGAGCGGTCCCATAGAGAAGAATGGGGACAAAATAAAAATAGCTGTGTAAATGAGATTGAGAAGCTTTGAGGGAAGCAGAGAGATGGCTTGAGCCAAGGAGCTAAGTGGAAGAGGAGGCCGAAGTGAGACAAAGCACACAGGATGAAGGATGGGTGGAAAGTCCTGTCCCAGGACGGCGTGTGTGTGTGACAGCCATGTGATCTAAGGTCTGACGTGTCACAACACTGCCTAGGCCGTGATCGCAAGCCATTCATCATCGCGGCATCTGGAGCCCTATACAACACACATACACCAAACACAAAGGGAATGTGTTACCTCTGCCCCCCTTCCTTTATTCTCTGATCATTTATTTTCGCTTCTTCCACTTTGTCAGTTCTCCCTCTGTCCGTTTGTGCCATCTTAGTTTTTTATCAGTCAAGTGATAGTTTGGGAAAAACGTTGACAAATTACAGGAATAATTGTTCTAAAAAGAATCCATCTGTATATTATTATTATTATTATTATTATTATTATTATTATTATTATTATTATTGTTAAATATTAATTTGGTCATATAGTCATGGACTAATTTCAATTCGTTGAAAAAAATGGGACACAACATATGCACTATACATATGCACAACATATGCACTATAACCTCTACCAGGCTCAAACCTACTTAGCCTCCAAGATCTGAGGGGATCAGGCTTTGACAGGCTGCTATGAGTACAATTTTATTAGAATTTGAATTTAAAATGTATTGCATGAACAATGTACATCCTTATGAATTGTTTTGTTGGATCTTATGAGCATAAATATGATTAAAACGAGAAAATATGATATGAATATTAATTGATTAACAGATTTATATTTTTTAAAAATCAGCATTACACGTCAAACTCCAAAGCTTAAGGAGTACTCAATACAAAAGGTTTGGAGCTGATCGATTTCACCAATAACCCTAACCCAGTTGCTACTATGATTACTACATTTCAGAAGTATTTAGATGACTATAAATTCCTTTCAATAAACAACAGTTGTGTCGAAGCATACAGTCCCCCATAAGCCAAGCTCTTTATTTTTAAGTTCACAATGGACATATCTCACCAAAACATGATATTGCGTGTTGTCTGTTTATATTTTTTACTATATGGATTACATACATTTTTGGCCAGTAAAAGTAAATACAAGTTTGTAGTAACTGTAAGTAATCCAATTACAGTAATCACTTACTGCTATTAGTGCATGACACTCCGTGAGACCCCTTGTGAGTGGATTTCTTCAAGGCTAGACTCTGATTTTAAATTCTAGATGCTGAGTATTAATAAATAATAAAGTAAAAAGACCTGGGCTTGAGTTTCACTGCACCAAACGTTGATTAAGTTTTAACAAAGGTAATACAATAATGCATTCATATATTACTGTCAAGACAACTGACTTTAATCAATTATCCTAAATTTCCAAATCTCATTATTTTCAGATGTCTCAGATAAAAGTACCAGTTGTCTTTGTTCTTCACATTATTGAGTGTGAATGGCTTCTGCGTTAGTCAGGTTTTAAGAGTGGGCTGTGATTGACAAGTGAGTTTGCAGCAACTTACTCATTTTACACAATATTGTATCAGAAGAAAATGATATATAAATAAATAGAGAATAAATTATATCTTTTATAATGTATGCATGGAAAAACGATAGTCCAGGGTTGATAAGAGCTCGGAAAGATCAAAGCACCTCTGCAACTCGGCCAATGTGTAGATATATTTTTAAATTTTAAAGTCTTACATTCACTGCACAAATGTGTGCTATATTTCCTTAGTCTGTGTGTTTGACAAATAAAACAACTTTCAATGTTTAAGTCTTTATTTTACAAAAAAAAACCCACTCTCAAATTTGCCGAGAAATTGTAATAAATATAAAATTGAATTAGATGTACAATGACAAGGCATTGCGCAACAAACCTGGTCTGATATTGAACTAATTCAAGAGAAAATGTGTCAAATGATAGGCTGTCTGGATAGAGCAACTTATGTGAGATAATAAACAGGTCTAAATATTTTCAATCATGCTGTTAACCATTGTATTCATATTGCAACTGGAGGCCTTGTTTTTCACATTGTAACATCATCTCAATCACTTATCATTCATTCCCAGAATTACTGGAGGCACCTTGTGCATAAGCAGACTTAAACACCGAACCACCTACCATTTAGTGAAATGTCTGAAACAAAACAGATCAAGAAAACAGCAGTTGAAAAAAGTAAACGGAATATTTGTCTTGCCAGCCGGAGAGGAGACACAAAATTAGGCAAATATGTGTGCTTGGGAGTGTGTGTGTGTATGGGAAAGTGTTGTGGAGCTGTCCAACTACAGAATTCAAATGAAGACAGAGAGTCTAAAGAGATACTCTATATTCTGAAATCAAATTGACTCTATACAAGGCTGACAGATGAGCCATAGACAATATGAGGCGTCTTGTTCCGGTATGTGCTTTTTACAAGACAAGGACAGAGATTATTATGTGTTACTGTAAAAGATGCAGGAACAAGACCTCTTTATCATCGTGTACATTTCATCACAACTCATAACACCATCACACATGAAGCAGGTCCAAATTATCATTTGATTAATACTGTATTACAAAAACATTGAAGAGCCAATAGCAACAGAACAAATCTTCTCCAATGGAGCGCATGCATCCACAAGTTCATCATCACCAGGTTATTGGCTTAATTAACATGAATGAGATGGCTGTAATGAAAATTATTTTTCCTGTCAGTCCCTGGGATCAGTCAAGTGCTGAAGTAATTTTGAGGAGCATCTGAGCGTGCAGGCATGAGCAAACATTGTGCAAACTGGATGAGCCGTCAATCCTTCTGATTCTGAATTATCTGTAAGCTTCACTGTTAAAAAATGAAATAAATAATCAAGAAATATTTAGCAATTCATAGACAGTGTGTTGCTGCAAATTAGATTTAGTGAGATTTTAGAGTGCACCGAATTTTAAAGGAGACTTCTCTACCCACAAAAGAAAGAAATAGTGGTGCTATCACCGAGGCACAGCTTGGCTCAGAGACACCTGAGCTGACAGAAATACTCCCATATAATTACTCACAAAAAACTGTGAATGAGAGAGACAATTCCCCATCCCAGTCGCCCAGTGTCCCACTCCACATAAACATTGTAATTAATGAGGCTAAACATGGCACCATTGTCTCAGTTTCCTTTGGTCTTTAAAAAAAAGAAAATGTCTCCTCCTCACACAAGGACAGTGAGTTTGTAATCCAAAAGGGATGCTTTGAAAAAAAGAATATAAAATAAAGATAGGCAGGATGCCAACACAGACTCATAGTGGTCCAATGTCTCTGGTTTGACCGATATGGGAAACAAATTGAAAATGCCATTTTCTTTCAACTCTGGCCAAATAGTTTTGTCAGCTGGTGTGTGCTTGTGTGAGCCAGGCAGAAGACCA
Source organism: Rhinogobius similis (assembly GCA_019453435.1). Taxonomy (NCBI): domain Eukaryota; kingdom Metazoa; phylum Chordata; class Actinopteri; order Gobiiformes; family Gobiidae; genus Rhinogobius; species Rhinogobius similis. The sequence continues at coordinate 23,020,219 of CM033623.1, read as the reverse complement.
GAATCAAAACGCTGACCTTGTTGCAGGTCGTCACAGACATGCAACGCGGCCACTTTGGTCCATCCTCATCATTTGAAGAAACATACAAATATAACCCAACAACTGGCTGCATCACTTTTTCCAAATGTGTTTTTTGAAAATGCTGGGAAACGTATGCTATGTATGGCATACTGGACCAGATTACTGTAGGTCAATGTTAACAACATCAGAGTCAAACCAGAGTCTGGCTCTGCTATATATAGCAGCTATAATTAGCTCGGACTGAACAGACTGACAGCCCACAGTTGATCAAATAAATTGATAAAAGGGCCTTCATAAAGACTTAGGGGACACCATGACCTCGAGGTATAACTGATATTCACACATGTCCAGAAAGGGGTTAAAATGTCCCCACCAGGGACTTCTGAAACCAGATTAGTAGAGGACATTTCTTAAATGAAATCAATCAATCAATATAATAAATGCAAATCAAGCGTGTGTAGCCGTTTTAAGGGTTGTCCAAATTCATTTTAAAGAGAGACAAATATGAAATTCTAAAAGGCATTAAAATGTTATTTTAAGAAGAAAAAAAAACAAAACACTCAGTCCCCTGGCTGAGCGGTTACTGTAAAAGCAGCTGCAAGGCCATGGCTCTGTGCAGCCAGCCTCAGTGGAGTGAGTTTGGTTTCTGGCTGTGACGATTTGTGTTCTCCCTTATCTGACACCCGTACAACAGAATAAGTTCACTTTGCACTGTAGCCACAAAGGAACAGCCCATGATGAAACAAATGTTATTTAACGGACAAAACCTTCCATATTAATGAAAGCAATCTAATCTAATAAATTAACGAATTTAGTAGGACTGGCATATTAAAGGATTAACTTCTGCCATGTTTTGTATGTCAAAGATTGCTTTGAAGGTTTTTCTGTCATTTTTGAGGTCTTCTATTCTCAGAGAAGCTCCATGTTCATAATTTCCCTTGCAGAGCTTCCATCTCCCATCAGACAAAGAGCCAGGGCCTGGCACAGGAGCACACGAGGTGAGGCTGCAGGGGTCGCAGCTGGTCCCAGTATGCAGACCTGGCACCCCACACTAAAATACAGCATTGAAAAGACTGTGCAATTGTGAAGAACAGAAGAGAGAAGATGGGCAGATGGAGGGCAAATGGAGAGCTGGAGGGAGGCAGAAAAAGGATAATGATGATGAGATTTGGTCAGAATGGAGTGGTGGCTGGAGAGAAGGGGAAGTGATTGAGCTTGGAGAGTTATGGAGGGTGAAGAGAGGGCCAGCGGGCGGGAGACGGATGGGGTGCTCCACAGATGGGTCCACCCCTGGAACTCTCCAATGACCACTTGTGCTGTAAAGATGGGGACTGGACACAAGAGCCAATGAGCAGAGAAGCACGCGGTGGGGGGGTCCAGCGCTGTTGATTTCTGCACTGCAGGCTCCAGTTCTCAGAGGAAACAATCATTTGATCGTTGATCACAATATGTTGGGATTTGACATTTTTGAAGGCACAGGGTTATAATTTACTTTTTTGTTTGTTTGTTGATCTTACAAATTATAATATTTATTCATCAGCTCACTCCAAGCAGTTAGAGTGTTAGCTGTACACTTAGCGTAACGGTGCACAATGTGACTTTTTCTAGTGGAAGGTCAGCCACCTGAGGCCTTTACTACGAAGCTGGCCATGCACATTCACAGAGCAGGGGGTGGAGTGAGCACCAGCCATGCAGAACAATAGAAAAGGAATGCAGACTTCAAACGTGAAAACTCAAGTCACTCATAAACAGAACTGTAACGCTACAGAGACAAAAAGTCATTTATGAAAAGACTAAAATCACAGATATGCTGAAGTCCTGAAACATATAACAGATCTTACAGCGTCATGATCTGAAGGAACAGCTCTGACATTTGTGCCAAGTAGAGTGTAGAGAAGCACAGTCAAATGTGCAAAGTTGCATTTTAGGGTTTAGCTCTTTCGATCAGGTGGATTATTGTTTCTTATTGATCAAAGAGTCATCAGGTCTCTGCTTGTTTCCATGGAATGGGTACTGCTTTACCCAGAATATTCCATAGTATGGCATTAAAAACAACCTATTTCATGGAGAAGAGCAAGAGAAAAGTCAGATCTCAGGCGACATGCACAGTCAGAATTTTACTACGTATATTTTTTTGCAATCAACACCTGTAATTGAATAAATAAATAATGAACGACATCTCCATGGAGTCAAGCATGTGGCAGTCCCCCCACTGGAAAAGCCATTTCAAAGCGTTCTTGACTGGTGACGCTGACATTCTAAAAGGTTTTGCCCAGTCATTTCCTGCTGGGATTTTTTTCAAATGGGAGATCCGATTGTTGACACATTGTCAGTCAAACAAACCGATTGATCCGATGGTATATATGTGAAAGGAGAAGTGAGCCTGCAGTCCTCACAAAGCCTCAGAGAAGTGGTCGTACTGTCCTATCAGATGTTGGTAGTTGGCAGCGGTCCCAGACATCTGTCTCTCTGTGCTCACTGTGTGCCAGACTGGAGCTGCTCTGCCCAGCCCAGGGTCAACACCGAACAATACATCACAAATCTCTTCTTCCTCTCGCTCTATCTCCTCTTGCTCATCTCCTCATTTTTCTCCTCTCTATCATCCCTCTCTCTCCTGTTTCCCATCTCTCTACATTTCACTTCCTTTCTCTCTCTTTTCACTCTCCTCGTTCCCTTTTCTCTTCTCTCTCTCTCTTCTTGCTCCTGTCTTCCCCTTTGTATCTGTCCTTCCTCTTTCCCCCGTCTCCTTGTCTACCATCTCTCACCATTTTATCTTTCTTCTCTTTTCTCTTTCTTTATCTCTTATCTCATCAATCTCATATTAATCTTCTTTCACTTCTACCTCTCTCTGTCTTTTTCTGTCTTTCTCTCCCATCTTCTCTCTCGCTGCTCTTGTGCTCCTGTCTCCACTATTTCCTCATCCCTCTCTCCTCTCTGTCCTTCTCCTCTGTATTTCCTCTCTCCTGTCTCCTCTCTCTCTCTCTGCTCTTTCTCCTCTCTCACTATGCCTTTCTTCTCTTCTGTCTGATTTCTCATTTCTCCTGCCTCTTCCCCTCTCTTTTCATTTCCTCATCCCCCTTTCCCCTTTCCCCTCATTTGTCCCCTTACTCCTCTGTCTCGCTTTCCTCTCTCCCCTTTCTCTTCTCTGCTCTTCTCTTTCTCCTCTGTCTCTTGTTCCTCTCTCCCCTTACCCTTCTCTGCCCCACTTCTCTTCTCTTGTGCCTCTCTTTCTCTTTTTCCTCTCTCCCCCTTCTTCACTATCACTCTTTCCTATCTCCCGCTCTCCCCTTTCCTCCTGTCTCTTTATCCTCTCTCCCTCTCCCCCCTTCTCTTCTCTGCCCAACCTCTGTTCTCTTTCTCCAATGTCACTCCTCCCGCTCTCCCCTTTTTCCTCTTACTCTATTTCTTCTCTCTCTCTTTTCCCTTTCAATTCTGTCTCTCTTGCCTCCCTCTCTGTTCTCTTCTCTGTCCTCCCTCTCTTCCCTTTCATTTCTGTCTCTCCTTCCTCTATCTCTATCTCTCTCCTTTCGCCTCAGTCCGCCTTGCCTCTCTGTTCTCTTCTCTCCTCCTCCCTTCCACCAGTCTCTCTTTCCACTCTCCCCTTTCTCCTATTTCTCTCTTTCCTCTATCCCTCTCTCTCTTTTCTCCTCTGTCTCTCTTGCCTTCCTCCCTGTTCTCTTCTCTGTCCTCCCTCTGCCTCTCTTTCCTCTCTCCCCTTTCTCTTCTCTGTCTCCCTCTCTTCCCTCTCTCCCGTGTCTCTCTTCTCTCTCCTCCTCTCTCCCCTCCCTCCTCACTGCATGCCTGCACGTGTCAGTCAGGGCACAGTTCCATCTGTGTTTGCCTGCTGCTGTCTTTTCCCTTCTCCATCCAACACAACAAATGTGGCGAGCACCGGGTCAGCCTCACGTCACACGTATAATACTGGCTGCATACAGTAGACCGCATAACACTTTTCAAATATTCATGTTCGCAGTGCAGTTGTTATTTCCATGTGACATGCCAGAGTTGTCCACTTTTTTTTTGTCTTCAAAGCAACAGTTGAAAATGGAGGCCTTTTTACAGTGAAACTGAACAATGACCATGTAATGATTTCCTTACTTTCCTTACTCTTACTGTAATTACTCCAGCTCATGAAAAGGTCAGATCTATTTTAAAAGTAGCTGGCGGTTACGTAGCTCACCTTGCACCTCGGTTCGGCCTCTGAACACCACTTCAAACCTGTACTGTATATTTCACTGCCAGGCCTCTTTGTTTTAAGCACTGCTCTTGCTTTTGCTCTTGCCTACTCTCCCTCATTGCTCCCTTCTCCTCTCGGTCCTTCTGTTCAGTCTCACCAGCCGAGCCCCCAGGTTAAAGCATGCTGGCACCACTACTGCAGCAGGTGTGGTGTGAGAGAGAGAGTGGAAGTCATTACACGAACAACATCTGTACAATGTATACGTGTGTGCATGTGTGCGCGATCTTTAGTCACATCCATATGAAGTGTCACATTGCATACGAGAGATGCCAGTTTACCAGCTGTAGGCTCACAGCGGGGGGCAGATGATGTTGCAGAGTCTTAGACCTAAAATATCACTGAGGAGGTGCACCTGCTGTTTGGACTACTGCAGTCATTATGTTCAGTGTTTTGCTCATTTTTAGAGTTGGCAAAACTTCTGAAATGTTTGAAATGCTAACTGAAATGCCAAAGCTGCATAACATAATTTGCCATATGCTGTTACAAAAAATCATATAGAAATGTCATACAGAGTTTTACTTTTCTCATAAAAAATGTTTGCAACAGTAATGGATCTTATCATTGTTACTTTATTTACTTTACATAATCATCACGTCTGCCTGCTTGTTGCAAATTGATATTGGGCACGTTGAGACCTGAGTCACATTCCACTAAAATATTATTATACTTAAGGATTTACTAAAGATGTTTCCATAAAGTTTACAATAGTATTTCCTGGTTGGGCATTAGTAGCAGATGTGAGATATGGGCAGTGATGGGAAGAATACTTTGAAAATGTATTCCGTCGCAGAACACTGAGCCAGTGGTAAACCGCGCTCATGGGACCTGGGACCTGGGCGGTGAAGACACGGTGAACAAAGCAGTTTCCAATATGCATGGAACATGCACTGTGCGGTACGCCAACAATCTTTTTATTCACTATAGTCTGTCCACACACTTCCAGCTGATCAACATAATCAGACAAGTGCAAACAAGCTGAGTTTCCATTGCACTTTTGCACAAACTGTATTGATCTGCTCCAAATGTAAAAAAAAAAAAAAAACACAAATTCACATTGAGGGTGTTTTCATTACATTATGAATTTAGTCGGGTGGTCAGACCTCAACACATGGAATCCTGAGTCCCGCTTGTGTTCTGTCAGAGAAGTGGCCCACACCTGCCGTGAAGAACAGGGAGACACGAGGGGCAGAGCCCTGAGTGTCAGGTTGATGTATCACAGGACATCGCTTTAAACCTTGTGAGTAAAACAGAGCAAACACTGGTGAATGGAACTAACTTTATGAATGGCTGTGAGAGGTTGGTATGACCACGGCGCATCTATGTGCGAGACGTTTGGTGTTGTATGTAACCCAGGTGTAAAGGGTTCAGTAACAAGTGGAGAATTGAGCTGCAGAAATTGTATCCAATGATACTAAAATATATATATATTTTTTAGTGTTACCAATTCATTGTATTATATTTTATGTTATTTTATTAACTGAAAGAATTGCACGAAGTCACGTAGTTATACAGCAGCCAATCATATGTCACATTCAGCCTGCAGAATACGTGGCGACGCCTTTTCCTCTTCCTTTCCGCATCGAGCCAAGCAGCGAGACGACACACTAAACAACAAGCTAAAAGGACAAGATATTAAATTTTACCTGAGCAAACCACCCTTCATTTACATCAGTGGGATCTAAGGAGGAGCTCTGTTTTCGATTTGGATTTGGAACAAATATACGATCGGTGAGAGCCAATTACCAAGTGTCTTTAAAATGCTGCTAAGCTAACTGGCTGCTAAATGCTAATAATCTCGTGTCAACATTGTAGGCCACGGGCAAACTCTTTGACCGCACTGGGAGCAGAGCCGTGACATCGCTCCGTATTGGAGCACATGTTTTATCGGTGAGAAACCTTGACTGCAAACATAATGGTTGTTTTTGATTATTTTCTAACATGTTAACGCATAGAATATAAGGAGCTCTATTAAAGCCTATGAGCTAAAGTAGGCGATTTTCCCTGTTTTATTTTTATTTTGTCACATATAAATTCTGCTTCACAATTGGTTATTGGGAAGCTGATTTAATAATTGAACATTTTAATATCATGCAATTAATTCCATAAATATGTCAAACGTGGGTTGCAGATGTTTATTTTGATTCCTTAGAACTCCTTACAATTTGAAAGTGACATTCAATTGTAATTTCTTGTTTATGAAAATGTTTTAAATGTAAAATATTCACTCTACAAGTAAATATCTAATTGTAAAAAGGAAACTATAGAAAAGTCATGACTTAAATTAGAAGAGTTTATAAGGCTGTCTTGTTAATGCAGGTCAGGTCTTTTGTGATGGATCAAGATTCGTGGAGAAGATTCCAATCGATGGCAAGTCAGCCCAGTTGAACTCTGGAACTAGAACCTACACTACTACTGGCTGCAGAGGGATTATCTGCTGTGGTAGGACTGGATCAGTCGTCTAGCATTGGTACCATTGCGAGCTACGACACAAAAATCGGATTTAAGAGTGCACTCAAAGAAACTATAAACTTTAAGGTTTTTTCCAAGGCGCCATTTTATTTCACTGTAATTTACTTTTGATTGTATTCTTGTACATATAGTTGTGGTTATTGTAATTTTTTGGTAACAAACATTTCACTAAAACCTAGTTCAATTTAAATGGTGTATCTTGTCTTTTCATTGTGGCACTTCCGAGGTGTAACACGTGAGCTCTATTCGGACCTAATCCTTATCTACAAGTGGGCTACATGTACATTTGTCCCTCAGAACAGTTTCAAGTTCCTTCGCAATGTTATAGGACTATTCAAGTGACGCAAATGAGGCTTGCCGAAGGCACTGCTTATATCTGAGATCTGAGATGCATGGCAAAGCTGCAGCCTGTGGCGGCATATTAAAAAAATAAACAAAAAACTCTGGATCGGTCGGAACCTGTCTGGCTAGTGAGGAACACAGCATATTTTTCATTTCCGGGTCCAAAGCGCTTGTGTCAACTGATGATTTTCAATTCAGTTTATTTTGTAGTGCCCAAAATCATAACAGCAGTTGCCTCGTTGGGCACCAATGAAACATTGGTCAGTAATAGAAAAGAAGTGTTCAAAGGAACACAGAAAGGCCCTGCCACGAGTTGGCCATTGTCCAGGGTGTACCCCGCCTAAGGCCCAAAGTCACTGGGATGGCCTCCAGTTACCCGCGACCCGAAACATGAACAAGCGGTAGAAAATGAATGAATGTTCAAAGGAATTTAGCAAAGGGATAACTGTCCTAGAACATCCCCTGTCTTTAACCATCTTTTTTTTTTGCAATGAAAACCTACAAAAATCCCTGTGGGACAAAGCAAAAACCTCGGGGAGAACCACAGAGTAGGAGGAAAGCAGTTGACAGAGGCATAAAATCAGCTTTGTCCCAGCACAGATACAGTATATTGTAAAAGGAGCTCTGTGAGACTGTGTTATCTTCGTCTGTGTAAACAGCGTTTTGTTCTCCAAAAAATCAGAAGTGCGCCAATAGCATGCTAGTTGGTAAACTCTACTCTGAAAGCTGTGAAAACCGATTATAAACTCATCATAGAAATGAAAAATTAGGATGCTCGTACTGAAGTAGGTAAGTGAGCAAAAACTTTGGATTGGAGCATAGAGTGTAAAATGAACTACCTCTGTTTACCCATCATGGGGATCGGCTTCACCATTCATCTATATGGGAATATATCTATACCACTACCACTATTATTTTTCATTTTTTCTTTACAAACAGCCACTTCGCGGATGTAAAATAATGATAATTATTTAGCACAGAGACTTTCTCATCAAAGTAATAGTTAGAATAACGTTAAATGCATTTTAAGACCAAAAGGCAAACTCTTTTGCACATAATACATTCAAATATAAGGCTGATTTAACCACCCATGAAAATAAGCTAATAATAGCTTTGTGAAACATGAAATACAGCAAACCCAGACTTCACTCACAGCAATCGTGTGTGGCACTTTGTTCTGACAAATAAAATAAAAGAGAGGCCTGTTTGGGAGATCCATTTCCAAATTTGAACTTGGACTGCTTTCAATGCCCTGCTGACCTGAGTGGATAAGCTCTTTGGACAACCCATGAACTAAATTGAAACAGCTCAAACATGAAAATGCTGGCTGTGACTCTTGTTGACACATTTGTTACCTGAACATGTTTTCCCTGTTTGTTTGTGAACTGTTCTCTCACCTCTGACCATGGTGTTGTAGTGCCTTGGCCACATTTCTCGGATATAAAATGTGATTAGCTTATTGTTCCAGGTCCTAAATGTGTATTGCAGCTATTCCATCCGTGACCATAATAAACGACCAGACATGCTGTTGCTGTCATGAAGGCCATAACAGCCCCAGACACAATCAAACAGGCTTTAAAAGTGCCTAATGGATACCAGAGCCTGAACTGTGTAGTAAGCTGTTAGCACTGTCAATCCAAAGCCTGTTTTGGAACCCGAACAACCTGTAGGCCAAACAACTATAACAGGAAAATGGTCACAAAAGAGGTATCCCGCACCAGAAAGGAGAGTACGTTTGTCATGTAGCCTATAGCACCAAAGTACGTTGTGCCATATGAACCATCTCAGACTCTGATGAGCTAGTCAGGACAAAACATGAGGAATCCGTTTTATTTAACTAAAATCTGGATCAGTCTTTCTACAGATGTGAGACAGGCTCCTACAATGTTCAAATCTATGCTCAAAATTGTTCTATTTTGTTGTGCATATGTTTCCTTTCATGATATGAAAAGATTTTATTTACACTCTTCTCTTTTAAAGTAAATTTCATGATGATTATGTAAGTGATTTAATTCCATATTTTGCAGTTCCGTAATGTAATTTAATCACTTTGTGTACAAGTTGCCTTTGTTTTCATGTCTATGTATAAGTAGCGTATACCCAAACAAATAATCCACAACTTCAAAATATTAGCATTTAGTTAAAGCTTGTACTCTGATCATAATAAACAGCTGAAGCATTAACACTACAAACATTTTTATCGGCAGAACTATTCAAAACAATAAATCAGCAGAACGGCTGCGGATTTAATAAATGTTCTTCAGAAAATATAACACACATTATGTCATCATTACGTCATAGTTCAAATAGTATAAAGTAACAATGTCTTCTTTTGAGAACTAAACCAAGAAATCCATCTGCACTTAATTTGACAGTTTTAACATTGACACACACCTTAGTATTTTCCACACACATAGGCACAGTCACACCATGATTAAAGACCGATGCCATCTGGCGCCGTACACGGACGCAGGATAGAGCCCCCTCATGGATGCTGATGTAAGCCTTGAGACACGTCCTTTATCCTCTTTCCTTTCCTTGCCTTGGTTCCATCTTCCTGTTTGTGCCATTGCATCCTCTGGTCGCTGCACCGTCTCTCTCCTCCTGTCGTCTTCCGTCCCTTTTCCCTGATTAAACACTGTATTACTTAAACCTAATTAGTGGAACTTCCTCATGTTTGGGAAAGAATGCGGGAGATAACCTGTACCCGGCAGGTAACAGATGCTCCGACGCAGAGAAGGGTGCCTGCTGTTGCTATGAGACTGAACCAAAACCGAACATACTTAAAACTCAGCAAAATTTGACAAAAACAAAAAGGTTGAAGAATGATTTATAACTCTCAGAAAACCTAGAGCGCAGCTTTGGACGTTTGGTGTATTGAGACTAGTTACATTTTAGTGTGAGAGAGACTGACAGGAAGGACATGCAGACTCCACACTGTCTGGCCACGAGACCCCAAAATGATTCAATTCTTAATCCCATTACGTGTCGCTGGGGGCTGGAGTCTGTCCCAGGAACTATTAGCTTGAGGCAGGGAAGACCATGGACAATGACCAGTTAGTCATAGGGACTATATTTAGAGATGGACACCGACAAATTCACCAATTCACCATTCAAATTCAGCACCACATGAACAACCAAAAAGGAACAGGAAACACAACTACAATATAGTCTGCCTTATGAGAATAAGTATTAACAAGCCATGTAAACAGATTATTTACTCAACACTGCAGAGGTCAAACCACTCCATTCTACACCTTTGCGACAGGAAAAAGACACATTGCTTTAAAGGACGAATATGATGCATGATGTGTATTGTTATTGGCCGTTAAACATGTTTTTGTTAACATAAAACTAAAGGATTTCATGTCACTCTGGAGTTGACATTGACATGTGGCTCTATCTACTGGCTGCAAAGGGAATTATGATAGATAAAGAAATGCTAGCTTGCTTCCGACATGCTAGTGCAACCACACAATTGTAATGATTGTGGTTTGATGACAGAAAAGCTCAGAACAAGATGATTTCTAGATTTAAATCAGCACAGAAAGATCTCAGTGCGTTACCCTTCATGTCACAAATCTGGGAAATAGTGTTTTTTGACGCTTGGAGCGGAGAAGACTTTCTAACCAGGATTCGTTAAACCATTTTGAAGGAAGCTAAATGCAACTCCAAATGGCCAAAATCATACCAAGCAGACAGTGCTCATTGCGCCCTCTGCAGGATTAGCTGCGTCACGACACAGGACAGATAGGTGGCTCCCATAACCTGGTAACTCAGATTTGCAAAATGTTTAGATGGAAACTGATCTAAATGTGCAATTGTTATTCGCTTTACTTGCAAATTTATATATTACGCACATTTTGCAAGGGTGGAAACATGTGTACCTTTGAATTTTTGCTTCATCATGGGTATGTTTTGAGCAGAAAGTGAACCGTCAATCTTTCAAAGCCATTGTTCTGAGCATGATCATTTATAAGGATTTGAGTGAGTTTTGAGCAGTTGGTTGCTGCAGATGTGTGTCAGAACATCCCCATAGCTGCTCACAATGGTTCACTGGTCATTAGTCAGATCAGCTTGTAACTTTATGTTTAATACTTCAAATAAACCTCTTTTTCAGAGAAGAGATGGAATAGAAGCAGTACGTTTTTTAAACTTAAGAGAATCTAAAAAAAAAAAAATCTGTTCTGTGAATGTAATGCATAATATGTTGGGAGCAGTTCACCAAAGCAGAAGAAATCACCTCTGTCAGTCTTCATCTGAGTTCAGTGGACTTTGCATGCACTTTGCAGCATAAACAATGAGCGCTGATGGCCAATAACTTCATTTCCATCTGCACCACATTTAACGGAATTTGATTCAAGTTGACCTTGGCACATGAAACGTTTCTTTCCCTTTTCACATAATAGTTTGTTGTGATTTACATGGCGGTTTGCATTGCCAGAAGCTGTCACAGTAGAACTGCGGCGTGAGGCATCAGGAACATGAATAGAGAGTTAGAGAGGGCATTGTGCCCAGGACCTCAGGATTAAGCTCTTCTTTGCCCCTCTGAGGGATCCATGCGTCACTGCCAATTGTTCACTTGGTGCAAAAAAGAGGCACGTGTTTACTGTGCAGTGTGGCAGATCGTGGACAAGAAACATATAAAGTAAATGTATGTAATGTACACTTAATTTACACAGACATAGAAAAAAAATTTAACTTGAAATAGTTGTGATTATAGATGTTCATAGGGGTGTGGTCAAATATTATTATGATACATAATTTGGTGATTCGATACTATGGGCTGCTATCAATATATCAGAGTATTTTAACACAATTATTTCACTGCTATGATGACTAAAATGAATATAGGCTGATTTCATATTAAGGTGTGACACTACAGGTGAATAGGAAAAACACTTAAATTTAAAGATATCAATTCACATAAATGTAAGAAAAAAATATATTTCATTTCAAGTTTTTCATCATGTCATGTTTTCATGTAGAAATAAGGCATTTAATGAGTAAAAATGGCAAAAAACACACATATTTGGGACATATAAATCTGAAAAATGGATGGGATAAGGTTTAAATTTCTTGGTTCATTCTCTACACATATTAGTTACAAAAAATGTACAGAGGGGATTTTGGATTTCTTATCTACTTGTTGAGTAATCTACATTGGACTGAAAATTTTCCAAAAAAAATTCAAATTACCCCTCATTTTTTTGACTTAAAATTTCAATAAATCAGTTTCAAAATTAGATATCAAAAAATCCTCTGTATGTTTTGTTAAAATCTTCAGAGTTCAGGACTGTAAAGTTTGGTGTTTGTAGGAGCTACTTTAAGTGGTGATCCTTATGTCCCTTGGAGAGAAAAATGCATTTGAAGAAAACGGCCTTTGAAGTTACAATGTCCTATAAAAATCAATGGATCAAGTGGATTAAATGGAAGAGTAAAATGTCCTTTGGACATGTTTGTTGTTTCCTCATCAAAGCCGATATGTTCAGAGAGCAAACTGACCAAAAAACAAAACATGCCTGTAGTGTCTCGCCTTAAGTTTGAGCAGAGTCTTTAACAAAGAAATGCTGTTGCTAAAATAAATATACTGCATAATCTCATGTGCAATATATCATAAATACAATCAAGATATTGTGAGCCATGGATCGTATCAAATTATAAGGTCTACCCTACACACACCATCAGACACACCCTGGAATGCTTCTTCTTAAGCTTCCCTCAGTCTTCCTTTGTGTCCATGGTCTTTCCACCAACCAAGCTACATTCATACACGGAAAGTGAGCTGGAAGTACAGTCTTGCCGAAGAACACAGGAGCAGATTGGGAAAAATTACATTTACTGGGTGAGCTATTTTTTTTAACACAGGTTACATAGGTTACAAATATTACCCTTTATAAAGATGACAAACCAAAACCATTAAACTAATATTAGCAGCACTTAGAAGTCGCCTAAAGGTTAAACACTTCTCCAACCAACCTATACTTCACTAATCTAAGTAGACTGTACTTTAATATGGGAGATATGCTAATCGCTGCAAACGTGACGCCTAAAACACCTACTTAAATGCAAACACAGGACCCTCCATCTGTCCCTGGGGCAGGAAAGGAGGAGGTAATTTACATGATTAATTACCTATACCTAACAAGCAGCATACCGCTCAGGGCTCGCACGCCGCAGCAAGTGTGAGCTTTTCAGGCCGGCTCCACTCTTTGTGAGTCTGGTCAGGTAATAATCTATAATTAATGGTGCACTCTAATTTTAAGCCTTATCTTTCTGTTAGCTATAAGAAAAGTGTGCTTGAATGCAATTTAACAATTCTACAATGGCCTTCCACACAGCTTTTGTCCAGAAAGGTCTTTTCCACAGTAAATGTATTAGCTATAGCATTTAAATTGTATTAAGTATGAGTAAATTCAAATTAGAATCAAACTGAAATTGAAATAAGTTTGTTTGAACTAAAAACAACTCATGCAAACTTCAGACACCTGCAATTTGACCACATATTTCAATTTAAATCAGCGTTCAGGATTTGAAAATGAGAAAGACAATGTTCTGAAGAATGACACTTAAGATGTACAGTCACAAGGATATATTATTTATACATATAAACACACACATGTTCCCAGAAAGAACAACAGCAGACATATCTCAACACTGTCAGTTTAGCGTGATATAGACCCTCTAATATCCCCACAGTATTGCTTGCCTCACTGCTGTCTTGTACATCTTATTTATACCCTTGTATCACTTACACTACTCCCGTGTCATGTACAGTACATCTTAACAGTCCAATAAAGATATCCAGTGTTCCCCGTTGTCTTCCCCTCTTATTTTCTGACTGACTGGAGACATATGGACTGGTTCATTGGCTGTAATGTGGCGTAATGGCACCGTCCACAGCAGACATATGCGCTTGGGCGAGTGTGCGAGAGTTTGTGCCCAAGTGCATAAAGCTGCCTGCACAAAGACTGACCATGCGTTTGCCTTCATGTTTGTACCTGCGGCCTACAGCGTATGTGCAGAGAATGTAGTCAACAATGCCAGTGTTGTCATTAGGCGCCAATGTGAGGGTAACCAGCTTCAAACAGCGGCTCTCATTCTCAGGGGAATAGTGTCACATCTTCAAAGACTAAAATAAACACCATGAATTCTGCGTTTAGATTGGACCGTTTACTTTTGAAAGATGAACATAATACATGTTTTCACTGCATGAGAAGGCGTTTAATCCCTGGAGTTTAATGTAGAGTAACACAAGATGAAAACGCTTCACAGCTTTTTTCTAGACACGGTCGGAAGAATAGAAAATGTTGTCTATTTTGAATGTATGACAGAATTTGAAGGTGTCATTTGTTTGATTGTCACTGTCCTATAGACTGGCACAGGTCTGATCGACTTTTCTCAGGATGTACACACTGACTGCGCCTATGTCAGGACAGAGAGGGGGAAAATGTCTCTTCAGTATCATATTCCTGGAATGCTTTACAGAAAACTATAAAACTCACAAATCGTGTACCTATATATAGCTCAGTTTGAAAAAAAATGTAATCACTGACCTGCGTTCCCAACATTTTATTGTCTGTATTATCACTGCCTGTTTTATATGAAATGTTTGGTCTATAGGTTATGTCTCTTGGTCAGGACTCCTTCTAAAAAAGAAATCTCCCTGGGACTGGAAATAAGTGTATTCTCGTTGTATTTATTAATATTTTTATTTGTGTATGTGATAAATTAAGGTGAATAGAAAGTTAAAAGTGCAACCTGCCTAAGGCCCCACGTCACTGCCAGAAACCTCCAACATAACATTCCAGAACAAGATCATTTAATTTTAGTCTACCAATATTTTTTACACTTTATCTACTGGCTTCCACAATAAAAAGAAAACTGTGAGCCAACGAATCCTGGCAAAAACAAAATTATGATTACAAAATGTGCCAGAAATATAATGATTGCTTCCAACAACACCACTGAAATGTCACACTGTATAATGCCTTATGATAATCCATTCACAATACAGCAGCAACAAACACAGCAGCGACAAACACACAACAGCAACAAACACAGCAGCAACAAAGCAGATTCATTCGTGCCAGATGCCCTTTTTGCCACAACCATCTCTGAACAGTGGAATGATGGATTTTTTTCAAATTTAAACATCTATTTCTTGTTTTTGTTCCTCTGGCTTTTCTGAAGCTAAAACCACAAGCAATGACAGAATGAACTCTCCCATTTCAAAAGTTAAAGATATAACATACATTACCAACAGTATCCAGGAAATCAATTTCAACTCATATATCCTTAGAGGTCTATAGGGAAATTACTAAAGAGTGGCATGCACCAAGTCAATATGGCATGTGCATTCCTGAAATAAACACCCGACTATCAATGGCCAGTGCGAAGGAGGAATTTTGCTACATCATTAAATGAACAACAAAGAATGGCAGGATGTACATGTAAAAGTTTACACATAAAAAATAAAAACATATAAAATAATCCCCTGTAAAGACAATTCATTCAATGCATTTGACCCACCCTTCGACCAGTGCTCCCACCTCCACAGCCAAGCTTGGTCAGGACTCTTAGCTGGAGGGGTTACCTGTGCCACGTGTGCCAGAGGAAACCCACAGACACAGGGCCAAACATGCAAACCCCACACAGAAAGGCCCGTGTCGCCTCTTCAAGTTATCATTAAACATGCAACTTTTCTGATGGTCCAGCTCCTGCTTGTCTTCATGCTTGTCAGATGTGGTTTTGCCTAGATTCTCATGGCTTTTGTTGTTGTTTTTTGGTATGAAAACGTGCAAGAGGTTTAATTCAATAATAATGCAGGGGTGAGTGCCAAAGTCCAACGCTCAGGATAGGTCGCAGGCCAAACAACATAAATCAAGAAATACAAATTTGAATACCTTTTAATAAATATATCTTTTAATATTTGTAGTAGTAGTATTGTATAGACAATGTGTTGTAATGTGTTGCATATATCTGCAACAGCTTGTGAAAGGCAATACAGATGTTTTATCAATAATGTAGCTATAAAGTTTACCTTAATCAATAAGTTGAGGTTATTAATAAACTACACAGTAGTGTAGTGTCACACATTTGGGTGTCACTGTCACACATTTGGGTAAACATCACAGTCATCACAGAAGTTTGTTTTCTTAGCACCACTTTTAGCGTCGCTCTACTGTCCACAAACAGTCTCCACTTCCACGTGTTTCCAACAGCCCTGCTCATTTCTCTCAGCTCAGAGGAGATAAGAAGAGACAGCAGCAGCAAAGGAGCCACAGGAGGGGTGGCTGCTGCAAAGCATTGTGGGAACATAGTTTTAGCAGTAACAAATGTTGTATATTGATTGAAAAATAATACACAACAACAAATCGTAGAGAAGATTTCAAAGACAGTTATTTAGACACTGTTTTAGAAATCAAGACATTTAAACCTCCATTTAAAAGTAATTTTCAATTATCGAAACAGTTTGAGCAGCTAGCCTATGTTCTCCAACTCAAAGTAGTCCTTCCCAAGGGGACAAGGTATTACTGAAACCCTTGATCACAACAGTGGGTGTAAGTTTATACAAATGATAAAATATCACCTAAAATAATATTTAGGATTAAACTATGCAATGATTTTCATTTCTCTGGACAAACAGCATTGGCAGAGGGGGAGTCGGCCCACCCCTGGAGTGCTTATTTTGTCTATGAATCATGGCTGAGTGATACTGTTATCAAGTCACCTCTCATTGTTTGCCTACAATAAAAAGGCAGCGGGAGAATGAATAGAGGTCTCAAGTTGTTGTGTGGGAGTGTGTGAGAGGAGATTGCTGCCATGCATCATAGAAAATGCACAGGTAAGACAAAGCTAATGTTGTCCAATGAGATTTATCACAGTGTTGGCAGTAAAGCTGTGGCAACAAACGCAAACAAAATAACACTGCTGAAAATGTACTAATCTCAAATAAAAGAAGGATTAATAAAGAACATGCAGTGGAGTATCCAAAGATTTACACAAATAAGAGTACTGTTACACTGCAAATTACTCGAGATGGAGTAAAAGTAGGGTGTCTAAAAATTATTACACGAAATGCAATTTTATTAAAGTACTTTAGCAAATGCAGTAGAATACTACCCTCCTTGGTGCACACTCAATATTTTTCTACTTTCAGTAAAAAAAATCACAGCAAATTACTGTGACTGAAAATCTTTGGTCCATCTGTGTGCTTTTACAATTCTTAAGTTATAATTCTTACCCTTTGAAAGCCGTCTTTTTGGCAAACTTTTTGAAACACTTTAGAGAAAAATCTAACTTTTTAAATCACTTTGAATCTCTATTGACCTCCCTTATCTCGCTCATATTTCTTTCTGTGCTCTGGACAATCCCTCTTCCTGTTAGCAGCTCCGATATGCAGATATGTTTGAGTAACTGTTGAAGTGCGGCTAACAAATGTCCATGCCTGAACACTTCTCAATGCTATCTCTGCCTCCGCACCGACTTTCTGTCTCCTCCCTTGCATCTTCATTTCTCTTGCTCTGGCAGCAGTGCTTGGCCATACTCCCCTCAATATCTGTGCTGCCTCCTTTTTAAAAGACTAGAACAAGTGACTGAGCTGGCACTATATGAAAAGAAACAAGACAAGGGATTTACCCTGGTACCTAAACAAATAGGGAATACAAATTATTTCAGGAGGATTACTCTATAGACGGACAAGTACTGCTAATTGTGCAGTGAAGTACGAGGTTAATTGTGCAGTGAAGTACGAGGTTGCTTTTATGGAACAGTTTTAGCTGACTTTACGAGTGGCTAATTACAGACAGCTTTATGAAAGGCCTATGACCCCAAGCATTTGTGTTGTCATTTCATGTTCTGAATTTCAATGGTGCAAGAGTAACAACAGTGTCTGACAGATAATCATTGTGTTATCATCATATTATACATAAAAAAAATGTCCTACCTAATTAACCAGAAACAGGTTAATGGCAAATGTAAAATAAACAAATATATACAATTACCCACAAATTACCCACGACATGCCAAAATATCACCCTTGGGAGTTTACAACACACTTTTATTTTTTTTTTTCATTTTAATCATTTCAAACAACATTCACAATGAGTTATGAGTTTGATCATTTAAGCTCAATATCACCGCTTTTGTTGGGGTTCTTCACTTTCTTCGCCTGAGTGAATATGACTGTGATTGGTGGTTGCTGTGCAGCCCGTTTTACCAAATGACAGCCATGTTTGTGTCAGTCCGCTCTGTGGCAGATATAGCACGCCACCATTGAGTTTGATTGAGGAATAAATGAATGTGTTAATGTAAAGCACTTTCAGAAGAAGCTTGTCAAACCTGTAAAGGACATTTCAAACATGAACTATCATCATCTTTTGTTGATGTTTACTGAGAGGGATATTGAGATGGGTAAAGTATGGAGGTGGGGAAGTTGTGACTTAGAAACAAGAAGTTGTTTATGTCTTCTCTTCATGTACTTGTTTACTTAGAGCTATGATGTCACTTGAGACATTTAGTGAATTTGAGCAATCCCCAAATGTAATTGCATCGGATTTATACAGTCCATTTAATTTGTTTTAAACTGCAGACAAGCTAATGAAAGCCCCTCTGGATAAAGGCTACGTGTCCTCCATATCTGAGCAGTTAGACAGGCAGCTGTTCTAATCTCTTATCCATCACTTTATACTTTGACAGAAAAACTGAAGACACCAAGCACACTTGAAGATGTGTCATATTCAGTGCTTTAGACGGTGGACATTCAAGCATTCCGTGGTCATTTACTTTCACCTCAACGATTGCTTTAGTGTGGCCGTAAAAATGTAAAAGCTTTGGAGAAACGGGCTCACAAAGCACTTCAATACTGGAGCGGTTGTTGTTGGGACTCTAAACACTAAACAACATTTTCTAGCAAGCAGAAAAAGCTAATACCCATGTCCATGTGTGACACAAAATGTGGAGCAGACTTCTAGAATAATAGTGTCTACTCCCCAGAGATGCTGAGTCAAGATGGCCGACTACAGCTGACCTGTTTTGTGGTTCACAAAAGTTTAACATACCCACAGAGAGTAACTGTCCCTTGGGAGGTTTAAGCAAATAAACAAACACTGTTCAGATGGCTAGGCTGGGTCAGAGGCAGAATATCAAATGAGGAGTGGGACAAAAATAGAAAAAAAAATGCAGGAGAATGTGAGCAACCCAGAACCGTATTGCAATGACCAAATCATTGCTTTTAGTTATTACATTGCCTTTTATACGCCCAAAGTCACACTGTTTAGTGAATTTGGGCACCCATAAAATCCTAAATGGCCCAGAATTTCAACATAGAAATTTGAACATTTTTGGGATCTTTTCATTTTTGCACAGAGGTTTACACAGGCATGTGTTTCCAAGCACATTGAAAAGGCTTAATTAACACTTGTTGTGTTGTAGCGAGAGTGTGGCGCACTGAAAAGCTGCTGTTTACACCAAGGTAAGAGAAAAGCAACCTTTGACTTGAAACAAAATTACCTGTTAAAATAGTAAGGGGTGTTGCAATGAAACGATATAATGAATGTGAGGAAACCGAGAATGTTGAGTATAAAGACCTCATCACGAGTTAACAAAGCCAAGCACCGTTTTCACTTAACTGGATTTCAAAAGCTATTTCATCAGTTCTCAAAGCTGGGCTAACAAAGTACTCATAAAGTCATGAAATTACTGTTCTGCCAGAAATACATAAACAAAAGAATCATAATTAACTTGGATAATTATAAGATTCTTGTCATTAGTCATTGCTTCCTTGGGTTCTCTGACGTCTTGAAAGTATTGTTGAATCTACTGACCATGTTGTTCACCCATTGTATAAAACAGTCCTATATAAATAAAATGTATCATCATTATATAATAGAGATGTTGGCTCACCTCATCTTAAATGATACTCTCTATAGTCTGTATAGTCTTATAGTCATAGCCATATTATCAAGGCACTGGGAGTAAATCCATCTTTGAATCTATGCACATTCAAATGGACACAAAGTCCTGTCTCCCGCTCATTATCCTCGGCCATCGCCACAGATGCCAAATGATTATTCCTATCTCTCGGAAGTGCTGATTACAGGCAGGCACTTCACAGGACACCTCATCATCCGCAAATAGAGAGCTATTTTTAGTCCTTTTCCTCTGCTTTTATTGTGCTCTTTGTCATTTCATCTTCAGCCTTTTAGACAGCTTCTGATAATGAGGAAATGCAGCTTGAAGTCAGAAAGAAAAGAGAAGGAAGACAATGGGGTAAAGAGAAAATTATAGATTCAAAATAACCTTTAGCTGCAAAACTTGCACAGGCAACAATTCACTATCAATGGGAGATGCAAATACCTGTATGCAAATAAACAATGTATGCTCCTCTTTGACCTGTATTATGACTTCCCATATATTCAAAGTCGGTCAAAGAAGGGCATTGAATATGGTAAGAGATCCGGATGTTCCTAAAATGGCTGCCTTTTGTTTACAAATCTAATTATACTCTCCAGTTCACGGTGAGCACGATGAGTAATTACTCCAACAGTGTACAAGTAGTGCAGATGCTATAAAATACACACTGTGGCATGACAGAGAACAGCACTCAATAAACACACACCACTTGTTTGGTGATGGAGCCATTAGTCACAGTGTGGTGTGAGAGGCAGATGGGTCCATAACGTCCAGTCAAATCCATGCACTCACTACAACGTCTCCTCACCTGGGCAAAAGCACGCAGCTCATTAACACGCTTTTTTTCTGTGATACAAACATACTTTTTCTTTAAGCTGTTGGTTGCCATGGCATCCCTTGCCTCTGAAGCTATCCTCATTGATTTGCGATAATACAATGTGAATGTGCATTCCAGGAGAAACCGACTCCATTGGACCATAATACACTGGCTGACCACTTGTCACTGACATTAAATACTCCTTAGCTATTGAGCCAAAGGAGGTGCATGATCTTTGAAGCTGAAAACATAAATCTAAAACTGGAAAATCACGTTTTTTGCTGTGAACTGTGAAAAACAATGACATTCAAAACATATGTTTTCTGTTTCATTTTCTGATTTATTTTCAGGATTCAAGATTTTCAAATTTGTCTTTCACCTTCTGATTTTTTTTTTTACACCATTGGATCATCTTTTTTTCTGTTTCTTTTTTTCAAATTTAAACTTAAAAAAGAACAAGTCCAAACCAAGTTCAAACCAGCTCCAAACAAGGTCCAGACCAAGTCCAATTGACTAAAAAGTTTAAATTTGAAAAGATATGATTTGAAGCTCGAAAAGACAGTGGGAAAAAATTGAAAAGATGAACTTGGAAAACAAATCTGAAACCTGAAAAAAAAATTTGAAACTGAAAACATAGTTTGAATGTCATGCAACTTTAGGACATCGATTCATTAAACTTGATGTCCCATTTTCCCCATTTTGTTTTTCAGTTTCAAAGATTATGCACCTCTTTCGGCACATGATATTAAACTGTCACAGAGTCACAATTATTGAATGCATAGAAGAATGTGAAGAACAAATAGAATCTGGTTGAGAAATGACTGGCAGAGAATGTAATATTTCCAACATATAAAAATACAGAGATAAAAAATACTGATTTTCTACTAAAGGTTGATCTCTTCACAGGAGTGAACAGTAAGGATAATATCAGCTCAAACAGAGAGAGGTGAGAGACAAGAGTGTGTGAAAGACCAGGGCAACAACCAGGGACTGGCTGAGGTCAGGACAGCGCCTGCAGAGAATGACATTATATAAAACAGAAGAATATAGTCATCTACGCCACCTCAAATCAATTTTATCTACTCTTAAATGCAAGATTCTGAGCAGTAGTTGAACGTGATTTTTGCAAACTGCAGGCTGCTTTTATTCACTTCAACTTGCTTCCAACAAGTGGTGTATATGCGTTTTGCATTAAGAGTTAATGGAGTGATCTAGTGAGGTCATTAATAACTCATGGCCACCACGACTTGAGTTCCTGTTCAAGGTTGCATGTATAGAGCTCTCCCTAGACTATGAAATGTGGCTAAACTTGTTTGAATAGAATCAGTGCTGTTTTACAGAGTTGTTATGTTACTGCTCAACAATACTGTACTTTGAGCTTGCTGTATGTCGCCATGTTAGCTCAGAGTTAAGACGCTCATTAAATGCTTGAGGACACCATTAGACAGCCTGATTCAGTTTATGACCACACTCAAGGTGGCAAGTCGGGGGATGTGTCTATTTGTGTCTCAAGTGAGACGCATTATGAATCTGCTGTATCTTACACCTGGTGGTTCACACAGAAAGGGAAATTAGTTTGGAGAGCTGCCACAACGTGATACAATCCCAACCGTTCCCTATCGCTCGAAGATTGTCGATAATACCTCTGAGCATGATCTAAGTCAATCCGATTGCACTTTCCCCATCCAAGTAATCATTTAATCTCAAATAAATGTTTCTACTTGTTTCAATACTTCAAAACACACTTCTTTCCCAGGCAGCTGGACCTCAGTGGTGCTCCTGTTTGAAGGTCTTGGCTGCACACTTCCCACATTTAAGATGACAGGCCTCTATTCATAAAGGGCGAGAGACGAAAGGCGGTTAGAGAGGGGAGCCTGAGAAAAGATTGGTAGGTCGGGGCAAAAAGTGATAAAAGAGGGAGGGATAGAGCATAAAGAGAAAACCCCCACAGCGGTTCTAACTGTAAGATATGAGGATATCAGGGCTTCAACTGTTTTGGAGAGGGCGTGTGGTCATGGATATCAGAAAAGAGCTTTTACTGTGCATGTTTACACTGACCACATCAACATCACTTTCAATTTTCTAATTTATTTTTCATCTAAAACATGTGATGACATAATGGCATAATGTTCATGGGTTTCAGTTTCCTGGTTATATGCATCATTTTGAGTATCATTCAAAGGATATAATTTTTTGTTTTGAATGATGAATTGCTATGGCAACGGTGATAACTCTGAAACCCATGGATTTAGTATACCCATTTCCAACGCAGCAGTTACATAGATACAGAAAGCATTGGCAAAATATGTGGCTTTCAGATTTTAGAACATGACGATATCATACAATGTGATGATCACCTGAAACCCAGAAATTGACAGTGAGATTAATTGTCTTTTTTTTTTCTACATTCTAAAAACATATTTCCAACATGGATAGGTGGAGATGTTATACAGTAAATATTTCTCAATTGATAATCATAATAAGAATGTGTTGGATATACACAGCACCTTTCCAGATGCACACATACTGCATTATTCATTCAGTCCACACGGATGCCGGTGGTCATCTGATGCCACAGCTGCCCTGAGGTTGACTGATAGAAGCAAGGCTGTCAATCTGCACCATCGGCCTCTCCAACCACCAATCGTTCACTCACCAGATTCATACCAAGCAATGGGGGTGAAGTGACACAGCAAGTGAGGCACCTGGTATTCTGTCTCCTATTCTTCTATTCTAAGTACTAACCAGGCCCATCTTGTTTAGCTTACGGGCTTGAAATAGACCAATATGCTTGTGTGAACCATTTTTTGGACATCAATAGGAATCCACAGGGCTTCCATTTTTTTGGAAAATCAAAATGTTCAGTACAAAATGTTAACTTTTGTCAAGGTAACGCTACCTGTTGTCATGGACATACAAATGTTGGCACCTATGTGGACTGTGCTGTCTGTACTGTCTGTACTTTACTGGGCAGATGACTGTGAGAGCAAATTTAACTAAAAAATCTCCCCCGTTTTGAATGCAACTTTTAAAGCAGTCTATTCATCACAGATTGCTTCTAGTATTTGATTGTCCTTTCATTATTTCCCACTTTCCTTGATCTTGCCGGCCTCTGTGTGCAGCTGCTGTTCCGGGAATGACAGACAGCAGGTTAATGGGTCACAGCGACAACAGCCCAGCACAAGATCAAAGTTGAGTACCAAACAACAAGTGCTTGTGTGCACCGTTGAAGGTTGAAGAAGCATTCAGTGTCTGTTCGGTCAAGCAAGATAACATTTGGGACAACACAGCTTCTGCCACTCCTGCGACAAGACCGTTTTCAAATGACAAGATGGTAGTCAAATAAGCTTTTACTGTTGTACTGACTGCAAGGACAAAACGGAAGATGCGCAAGATAGTAGCCAGTTATACAAGACGGCTACACGTTTTGTTAAGAGACACTAATTAAAAGCTAATGGTCAGAGCTGGAGGTAGCAGAGTGGAAGATGTGGAGGTGTTTGGGAGACAAGGGGGGATTGGATACCTGAGAATTTGAACAAGATAGTGATGATGCTGAGGTTAAAGATATGTAACAGGAATATAACAGGAAGCTTAGAAGAAGAAGACCACAAGGGAGACTTACGAATGCCGTGAAAAAAGAATATGAAGTTAGTTGGTGTGAGGGAAGGGAATGCAGAGGATAGGATTTGATAGAGGGAGATGATTTACCGTGGTGAATTCTTAAGGGAGCAGCCAAACGTTAAAGAAATAAGTTGCCATTTCAACATTAATAATAAAACTCATACAGTAGCATGCTATTGTGCAATAGGGTGACAAATGCACTCCGAAGACTATAAAATAATGGGTCTATTTACCTCCTATTCAACCAATTTCTCTTTTAAATTGAATTCAGATCCACTCATTCCTTCTTTGTCTATCGAATGGTGGAAGTACAAAGAACTCAGCAGGCCTTAGGTGCAAGCGCCTTTTTTAGTTCTTGGCAATGGCAAGCGATTATGTGAAAGAGTTGCAAAAGAGAAAAATACTGCAAGCTAGAGATCATTAACTGCATGCTAATTAGCTATTAGATGAAGCCTGAAAAATGACTGCCAATCAGAGGAGAGCTGCACTCACGCCAGCTGTGCATGTGCAGGGGGATGTGTGCGGAGAACAGTGGGTCATGTAGGACTGAAAAAGTAGCGTGTCCATCTGGCAGCGCTGGCTTTGGTCTGGCCCTACAGGAATCAGCATCAATCATTCCGTTCCAGGGCTGGGGTGGGACTTCCCCTGCAGCGCTGGCCCTCTCTGTGGCCCCGGGAGTTCATCACCTGCTAATAGCCAGAGTCAGCACCAGTGTGTGGGGAGAACTACAGCAGCAATGGGCCGTGCACGGGTCCGACTGCAACTGTGGAGCAATGGATTTATTTTAACATCTGCTGCTTATAAACGCAGATGTTATACTAAAAGGGGAGCCAAAAATGTTCTCAGACAAAGCTAAATAATAAATAAAAAATGTATTAGGGCTGTCAATTTCATCACGTCAACTGTCGCGTTCAGGTTAAAATAGATTTAATAGCGATAGAGATAAATAGCCATCTCTACAGTGCAGTTTACTTTGAGGAGATGGGCAACAATTTTCTTGCTGCTCAAAAATGATTGAATTTATTTTGGTATCTTCAATACAGTCACTAACAAAGCCTTATAAAAAAAAACAGTACATGTAGCAGGTGAGATGTAATACAGTTAGTTGTTTTTCTTTGTTTGTTCATTATGTTGAATTGATTTCTTGATGTTTTTGACCCGTGCAGAGATGATTTTGAACAGCATTTACGTGATTGCTGAAGATTATGTACAAACAATATGTTGACTGGGCCCAGATGGGAAAACTGCCATGTTTAAATAATTTCCATTCCGCTTTTAGCACTACCCGAGATACACTATTATCAGTAACAGTATAATTACCAGGCTGATACTGTATCTTGCCAATTACATTTGTTACAGTATGTGTAAAATGGATTTCATATATTTGGAACACAACTGAATGTATAAGTACAGCAAGCCCAAGTGATAATAACACAAGGGTATTTGTCTGGTGTGATGCTTTTAAAATAATGGTTAAAATTATTACTACAGTTCTATCATAAAACTGATGAAATGGAGATAAAGAAGGGACCAGTGAAGGTGGTGATGTAAAGTGGCTTTTTTCCTTGGGCCATTTCTCATTTCATGAAAAATGTACGAGTGCAAATGGAAGAGTAGCCTCTCTCAGATATGAATGGGGACATTGAAGGGTTAGTACCTGTTCCTTTTGCTACGAGCCAGTCGTTACAAAAAAGGAAAGGGTGTAGCCCGGCCAAAACGCTGGTCCTATCTCACATTCGCTATTTCTTACTTTTGGCTTACATGTTATTCAAAATCATAGCTTGGATTTATATCACATGCACTTGACAAGATCCTCAGAGTGTTACAATGTACTGTAGGCCATCATTCATTCACTTCCCACACTCTTATGTGGCCACAGCTGCCCTCAGCCCGACTGACTGAAACACGAATGCCAATTTGTAGCAACGGTGAAGTGTCTAGTACACACAGTCTGAACCAGGGTTGATAGTGGGAATAATTACAACTTACTTCAGTGATCACAGACAACTGCAAAGGCCTATACCTTGCTTCCTATAGTCAATCACTCCTTCCCTACTGAAGAGGCAATCAAAACACTCAAGGCTCCACAAGCAGAGAGTTTGTGGGGTCATTTAAGACATCTGACTCCCCAGACGAAGGCTTGCTGTGCAACCACAAGTGCTCAGTTCTATGTCTGTGCTTCTGAAAATGAATGAAATGCAATCAAGATGAAGAGAGAAAAAACAAAACAAAAAAACAATTAATTTACTTTAGAAGTAAAGTAAATCTCAGCCATTGCTAAGTATCGGCTTCCTTTTGCTCTTCTACAGGTGAGGATGTCACAATGTCAACTTTTACGTGTTGCGACTATTAGTAGAAGAAATATCTAAGATATATCTATTTATCTAATTGTACCATTCTTGAGATATGATGTATTATTATTATTATTCGACGGAATATGAGGGTAAAAATCCTTCACGTGGTAAAACCTTATGTGTGTGTATGTGTATACATTTTGAAAGCTAATATCTGAAATAAAAATATGTTCACAATTTTACGATTATTCCCAGTTTTCATGGCTAAACAACAGTGAAATCCTTGATTAATGGACCAGCTTTCTGAATGATAAAATGTATAAAATGCACTTTAATTTATGGAAACAAGTTGGTGTAAACCCTCACACGTCCAGGTGTGATACTTTGCAGAAAAAGTTTCAAAGGTAATCTGGACAATGTTTAAAAACCAAGATGTTTCTAAGGACAAGATGCCAATGTAGTGAAGAAAGCTGCAATAAGTGAGACAAAACTAAACTTGTCTGAAGACAGTGAGATTTTTAAGAAGATTGAAAGAACTTCTATTATTATCATCATTGTATTGATTCTTGTTTTTTATTTGTTATGATTATATTGTGACCTGAATAAACACTGTTATGGACTGGGCACGTGGTAAAGCTATAATTAGTGTTAAGCTTTTACATTTTCACCTCCCAGACCTGCCTCTACGAACACGGCCATTTTCTTTTTAGCTCTAGCAACACCACATCGACTCTGCGCGCACTGATGATAGCAATGTATACGTAATAGATGGATGTTTTATTTCAGAAAAATGTGTGCTAGTGGATAAACTGGGAGCGTGTGACTTTATCTATTATTCATCGTGGTACAAGTGGTGGAAAAGAGCTAAAGAGCGGTGACATTTACTCATTCGTTAGTAGCTGTAATATATCTAACGTCGGCTCACGTGCCTGTAGCGGCGCGTGTCAGTCGGCCTTATGCATATTTAACTCACCGCTAATACACGTGTGTTGTATAAAGCTAATGTCTAAGGGCAACTGAAAAGTAGGCAGATTGATGGCTGAAACGTTTGTGCTACTGTTGCAGGAATGTGAAGTATGTTAAATAATTCATATTAACAAAAGCAGCATTGAGTTAAAACACTAATCCCTTTTGAACTGTGGCATGAACATGAATAAATGTACGGAGATTTATGTGGCTGCCCTCTTGAGATTACATTTAGGCTCTGCATTGCCAATGAGATCCAGTTAAAGAGGTGTATTCTGTCATTTTACTAAGCGTATTGTCACATACATTTCGTAGCGCAGATAAACAAAAATATATTGCTTTTTAATATCTTAAAAATACTGATTTAATGTTCATCAGTGAGCCATGTTTGTCTTTTTCTTCCACATTGTTGTTCTAGTTGTTACTTTTGATTTCATGAAAGGTAAATACTGTAAAAACTATAAAAGATATGTGCAACAGTCATAAAAGAGTTTAGTATATTATTTACTTATACTGATCGAATAATTAGTGCACACAAACATTAGCTCTTCATATGGCCATGTTGAAGCTATTATGTGCATTGTTCACGTATAAATACGCCACGACATGGGCATATTTATCGTGCAAATACTGTAAACTGTGCCATGTGTGACTGTGTGTGACTTAATATTCAGGAAAGAGGCAAAAATCATTAAAAGCCAGTCATTCCACTGAGAAATCCCTCTCTTCCAAAGCTGTAAACCAGCCAAACCCCCAAATACTTCAAACATTTCTTCCTCTGTCTCTTTATTTGGCGCCGTTTCAAGCAATAGAGAAAATGTTTTGGAATATATTTGTGTTAATTTTTCACAGCTGGAGTCACAGGAATCAATAGGAATATGTGAACGCGTTGATAGAGAACAAGTGGTGCTATTCTCAGTCTAAAGCCCATTACCAACTGTCCTGGAGAGGAATTAAAATGACATAGCACTGTGCTAAAGGGTCACACCAGTGAGTCAAACTAAGTGGATCCATATTGATGAGAACTGGGAGAGGGGTCATTTTTTATTCTGAGTTTAACAAGGACAAAACCATTAGCTATTAAGTGCAGTTGCATTGAGAGTATTTTTAATGAACTAGTTTTAAGACACTTCCAAAAAAAATAAAACTCTACAATGATGTGGCACCTGGCATTTCAAGTCTATTACAACAAAAAGATCATTTCCGTTCAATTATTTCCCGTCAGCTGACCCACTCTGCTGGCCAATGACATCTGACATTCACAACTCTCAGCCAAGTCAGCTTTGTTCAAGTTTACGTCTCTTCAAAATCAATCAGACCACAATCACACTTACCTTTACTGCCGCAATAGCAAAACCGGTTCTGCTATTCAGCCGCATTGTCACCTCAGCTGCAAACGCTCACATCTCCAGGCCATCACCAACATGGCAGCAGGAGCCTCTCTGTTGCCCTCAATCACCCATCAGGAAGAACAACAGCACAACCACAGACAAACTATTTCATTCCCCCCAATCACCACCACAGCAGCAGAATCATTGTACTTTCCTCTCCTCGTTATCACTTTATAGCAACCGACGGATTTGTTTCCAGTGAATTCTGTGCATTATTCATCGAAGTCTTCGCATAATTTAGCAAACTGATCTGAATAATTCTGAAATCAGAGTCTCTGGCAATGTTTACATCCAAAAACATGTGACAGGCAGCAGCAGTGGCCAAATCTTAGTCTCTTGGCAAATTTGTTTTCTCAAGCTACTAATTAAGAAAACAGCTGCCCTGGTTTATCACAAGTGGGAAGGCTAACTATGGCTTGTACATAAAACCACAGCTAAATGAATGCTTGATATAGAAGTGGGAATTAAAGAACACATATTCTGCTCCAGTGAGTTTTTCGAGCTTTTAACCATGTTCTAACAATATTTCGTCATCAAAAACATGCCTGGAGTTGCATTTAGCTACATTAATGCTATTTTGAGGAATGTTGGTTTGAAAATCCTCTCCCTCCGATCGTCAAGAGCACTTCCTTCTGAACTCCCTCGATGTGTGACGTTTATCCCAATTTTATACGTAACTTATCCAAGAATCTTCTTATATCATTGTCAGAGTCATTCTGAGCATTTCTCCTGTCTAAACACGATTACTGCCACTGCTAACCTGATCATAGCATCTCTTAAAGTGATAACATAACAAAATTATGTAAGCACTAGGCGCCATCTACTGGTTGCAGACACTCAAAAAGTGTCAGGGCAGATAGCAGAGAAACTTGTTAATTTAGTGCATTATACACTTATTTTTTGCTTCAAAACATGAGATGGCAAATTTAAGGTCCTCAAGAGAATGTTTAAAGGCTAAGAACAATATAAAAAATGGATAATATAGTTTTTTACATATGCCAAAGATCTATATTTTCTTAAAGGACATATTCTGCTACTGTGACTTTTTTGAGCTTTTAACCATGTTATGACAATGTTCCATCATCAAAAACATACAGAAAGTTGCATTCAGCTGCATACATGCTGTTTTGAGAAATGTTCATTAGAAAATCCTCTCCCTCCAATTTCGTCCGTCACTTGTTAGATTTCATACGTCACTTATCCAAGAATCTTTTGTCCTTAAATCATTGGCAGACTCATTCTGAGCATTTGCTGTCTAAATATAACTGCTACTGCTTGGCTAAATCATCTTGTGTTTTTACAGCGCTAACATAAGTAAACTACTACTGCTTGGATGCACTCATTGCATAATCAATTTATGAGGCTATGATAAACTTTTTTTTTTTGTTTCAAAACATGAAATGGCAAATTCAAGGTGCTCAAGAGCATGTTTAAAGGCTAATAGCAATATGAAAAATGCATAATATTTTTTTCCTTTAAAGTCAAGATGCTTTTATCATGATTCATGTTCACGTCTGCTTTCTGCTTTCAGGTGGATTTCACTGTGATTGGTGAAATCCACCTGTCCCTATTTACCGTATTCCAAAAGTTGCTGCAGGCGGCGCCATTAATCTCGAGAGAAAATAAGTTCTACACAGACTACAAAGCCTTTTTCAAGCCGCCCACAGAAGAATCAAAGGTATAGTGTCTAAACCAGACTTGGAGAGACTTCTCCATCTTCCTGCTCACTGGCCTCTCCAAACGTGCTGTAAAACAGCTGTAGTACATCCAGATTCAGTTTATGCCACTAAAAACTGGAAGAGTCTTCCTGAACATGTGAGACACGCCTCTACCCAATGTTTGAATGAATTTCGACTTTGTGATTTTAACCCATTGTATATGTTAATTAATCTGTGTATTTGTGCAATACAAATGATTGATTGATTGATATATATATATATATATGTATATATATATATATATGCTTTTATCATGATTCATGTATCAGTCTGTATATATATATACAGACTGACAGAATGTGGCAAACCAACCAGACTGTGGTTGGTGGATAAAGAGCAGAGGAACCTGTTGTGGTTGATGTGACGATACCAAGTGATGGCAACATCAGGAGAAAGGAACATGAGAAACTGGAGAAAAATACCAAGGGCTCAGAGAAGAGCTGGACAAAGGCCTGGAAGGTGACAGAAGAATCAAAGGTATAGTGTCTAAACCAGACTTGGAGAGATTTCTCCATCTTCCTGCTCACTGGCCTCTCCAAACGTGCTGTAAAACAGATCCCTGTAGTACATCCAGATTCAGTTTATGCTACTAAAAACTAGGAAGAGTCTTCCTGATACATGTGAGACGCCTCTACCCAATGTTTGAATGCATTTCAACTTTGTTATTTTAACCCATTGTATATGTTAAACTGTGTATTTGTGCAATACAAAAACGTTTTGATTGATTGATAAAATGAGTTTTTGAGCATAGGGCAACAGAAACGTGCTGTATCACAATATCACAATATATATATATATATATATATATATATATATATATATATATATATATATATATATATATATCGTCACTTGGATAAGATTGGTTGGTTATATTTTTCTTGTCATATCTGCAGCTGTACTTTACAGATGACTTACAGTGGCTCTCTTTTCGACTCAAACAGAGTAACGCCGAAGCATCTGATAGCCTATCTGGGTATGGGCCCGGTTTACTGATAGAACTACTGATAGTGCAAAGAGTGACATTTAGAGGAATTGCCAGAGAAGTGCAAAATGCCAGCGTGGACAGCTGGTAATGGAGACTGGCATATTGGGAAGAGTTGAAACAGCTTTACCTCGTGAGAAGTCTAATATTTCATGCTCTGGGCCTGTTTATACTGGATCTTCTCTCCAGATTGACATACGGAGAGAAAGAGGGATATGTCTTGATGCAAAATTTAATGGCTGAGACTAATAAAACAGGCATGGGAGAGTAGAAGTGTGCAAAGTGAGAGATCTTACTGTTCAGTGTGAAAACAGATGAGCTAGACAAAAATAATACATTGCAGCGATCTTGAAATATTAATGTTTTTTATGCAATTTCCAAACTTAGCCTTGCCTTAAAGAACACAAAAGAGTAGAAGAAAACTACACACACATTATGGTAATATTCAAATTGTTGTCATTCTATATGCATACACAATTTAAATGCACATAATCTCTGCAGAGTTAAACTTTCCATAGGCACTATTCTAAAATCAGACCAGACGATTCTGCGTTTAATGGATGTATGTAAGGATGGCAGACATGAGATTGACGGATAAGCAAAACATGATTACCTTTAAAACGAAAGAATCCCAGATGAATCCATGGTGCAGAGGAAGCAACAAAAAGAGAAAGAAACAATGTTAACATTCATATAGTCCATTGAAGAAAAGTCTCATTACCAAGAAACAAAATACATCTTTTTGTTCACAACATTAGACATAAAATGTGGAAGTATTTTTTGCACCATCTGTTGAGCTGTGGATATATTCCCCTGACTTCTATAATGCAAGTTGGATATTTTTACATAAACCAATTCACCAGCCACTCAGGCCTAGACAACAATCTTCACTCTCATCACTCCATTTGAGATTACGATGCCACCTATAAATGCGAAAAAGTACTCGGGGCCATCCATTGATTTCACTTCCAGAAAGAAAATACACTTTAGTTTATATGGCAATGGATAAAAAAAAAAAAACATTCAAGTAACAACAACAGATATTCAAGGCACTACTTTTCAGAGAGGTAAAAAAAAGAACTATTTTCCACATAAACAAAAACTACAAACGGTTGATTGAAGATGGCACAGCATTTTGCAGAATTACAGATCGATATCAGCCTTGGACTGAATTATTTCAGAGACTTGAAACCAACTGTGAGTTGAATTATTCTTGGATGTGGTTATGATTTACACTTCTAACAAATAATAAATAAATGAATTGAAATCAAACACTTGTCAGCCCTTTGTCACTGCACCTGTTTAATAGAGTCAAGCTACGATAAAAGTATGACTTATAATCACTGACACAAAGCGTAATATCATCAATATGAACTTGGAAGTTGCAGTACTTTAGCATATTACACAGTCATCCCGAGCGCCCTGGACCAGACCTACCACTGAGCACATCTCACTGTCACACAATGATGACATCACCGTCTGTGCTCTCTTAGACAGAGTCATCTGTGTTTGTGACAGCACTGTCCCACTGTGCAGCTGTGCCTGCTCTGCTGCTCAGAGGAGAGGCTTTCAAAGACATACTGTGCATAATTTCCTCTGGTGTCAGTTGTTCAGACAATTAAGCTTATGGCCACTTTGAAAGCTTGAATATACGAGCGATCACAATGACGTCACACTTGGCTGCGTCAGCCTTATGGTGAGCAAAACACAACTTTGTGGAGGGAGCAATAAGCACCAGTTACTCTCCAAATCATTGTTGTGGACAATGACAATGGGGGCTTGGTTTAAAGTATTTAGTGGAGATTAGCTGCAATTTTCTTTATGAATCAGTGTCAATGATTGCCTGAGGAGTCCGCCTGAGGAATATGTGAATCTATTTTGTACGCTTGTAAATCCATCCGAATCAAAGTAAACAGAGTAGGTTAGAGTTAGGCTAGTCCAGGTCAAACTTGGCTTGAACAAGAGTGGAACAATGAGAATACAATCAGTAGTATTCCCTTGTATTCTTTTCACATGAATGAATCAATCGGCCTGTTGTAAGTCCCTCAGAACATATCTACACGAAACATGACAAGCCATCTTACTGAACACCTCAATATTTCATGGAGACACTGTCACAGGCAGTACAGGCAGCTGGGTACGAATCTGCAAAGAAACTTGTCAGCAACTTCATGTACTTGTTAGTCATCATTAAAAATGCATTGCTTCATCTCCTCAGCAGCAGCATTTTATGGTATACGCGGCTGTATTTCACATTTTCTATGTATTGTGCTCTAATGAAGTTTTACTTTATTGTATTTTCTAGTTGCAATCCTCTGGTTCCTCGAGCTGTCACAGGATAAGTGGCCTGAGAAGTGTAGAACTGCTGGACAATAACATTTCTTGCAGAAGTCTCACCTTCTGTCAAAGCAGTGATAATGTTGGTAGTGATTGAAGTCACAACAGAGCAGAGAGGAGCAGTGTATGGGACAGCTCACGTGACAGTGTAACTCTTTAGAGGAACACAGTGGTATGTTGAAGTTTCTTCTCTGCCTGACTTTTTGATTCCTTCACTCATTCTTTGTGGGGTTTGTTCCTTACAACAGATCAACAGTGTCCTTTACCTTCTGTTCCAAGAGCAGAGGTACTGAAGGATGGGTTAACTGTAAGTCACTTTATCTGAGAGAACTGATCAGACAGAGAGGCCAAAGGGGCTGATGGTTCTGCTTTTAAGATTGATGTACTATGTATAGCTGAAGCAGAAAGGTGGGATGAGAGAGAGACTGCTTTCATATGAATGAGCTGAATATAGTAATTGATTGAAAAGCATGTTAGGCATGAAGTGCATGTATTTCTTTATTCCTAATTGAATGTATGCATTATGTTGTTTACTTTAATAATTAAAATAACTTTAAATCATTGATCAACTCACTTAACTATTTTATGACAAGATTATCGGATTTACATAAATGAGAGTATGGTTGTGGTAATTTATAAAATCAATGAATAAAGAAGGCACATTATCAAGTAGACAGATGGACAATGAAATTAACACAGCACCAATAAAATGTAATGTCTTGCCAGCAATATCCTGCGAGACAAGCGAAATTAAATGGTACCTTAGAGAAATCATGAAAAAAAAAAAAAACAAACACAAGATTTCATTTCTAAATCATTTTGACTTAACTGCATAGCACTAAAATAATAATAAAAAAATTAAAAAGTGTTAGGAGACGGCAGAGGAAAAGAGACAAGTGATAAATAATGAAGATATACAGAACAGCATTATTCAACAAGAGTGAGGCTATTACTGTTGGGATGCTAATGAGACAAACATATGTTAACTTTAATGCTTCTGCAACTACTTTTATTTTTCACTTTCTCACAGTGGGCTAAAAACTTAAATGCACAGAGTTGACTGCCTGCTGCTATGAGATTTCTGCGTCTTATCCAACTATTTTAGGAAGAAAGTTAAAGCGATTTGGTTCGAAGTAGGGCACATCCTATAAAGTTGAACAAGTGTAATCTACTTAAATCTTAGGGGAATGATTCAGGATTTTCAACCTTGCGTAACCCCTTTACAAATAAAAAAGCCTCCAAGACAAAGCCAAGGGAGAGTCAGTGACGGACTCAATACTCCAGCTGTATCATTACGGCTCTCAGACCTCAGAGGGCGTGCACATAAAGTATCCGGGACAATTACACCAGACCATTATTTCACGCCTATGCAGTGTAAAGAGGCAAGTGCTTCATCTGGACTTTTTGGGACCCACTCCAGCTTTTCATTTGGCCCTCTCCAGGCGCTAATGACTACCCTGGGAGCGTTTCCCCAGCTGCAGAACAAAATTTAAAGATTGAGACGTGGAGCTCAAAAGTCTTGCAGTCACCCGAGGAGAGGGAGGATTTGGGCAAAGTGACAGGTCATGTTTGGGGCTTATTGACAAGGTAAGGGGATGAGATTACACATAAATTCAGAAATACATGGACAGTGACCAGTCATTTATTCACCTAAATTTATTCAAGCCAGCATACTCCAAATGGGTTTGTAGTTTGATAAAAACTAGAAAAATAAGAAGATACCCATCAAACAGCTGTGGAAGGACATGACCGAGCACCACATGTGGGACGGTCTGAGGCCTGTTTGATTTT
This sequence comes from Rhinogobius similis, assembly GCA_019453435.1. Lineage (NCBI taxonomy): Eukaryota > Metazoa > Chordata > Actinopteri > Gobiiformes > Gobiidae > Rhinogobius > Rhinogobius similis. Next base: position 22,984,315 of record CM033623.1, on the reverse strand, counting down.
GTATCCGTTTTAAAACCCGTTGCATGTGTTTGGCATTATGTGATTTTAGTTCACCTCATGACACTGTCACCCTATCCCTGCAACGAAGCAGTCAAGAACACCGGCATTTTAGTGACTATAGGGCACTGAAGGAAAGGAGGAAGGGAGTGGACAGGGGGCACGACGGACTGGACAGAGAGAACAGGATCAGTGACATGGACTGGTACCTCCTGGCAGCGGCGGCGGTAGAAACTGGCAGGAGTTCTAGGTAAGCAAAAACCTGGAGCTTCAGGAAGAGACGGCAGAAGCAAGGTGGACGAGAGCGGCAGGTGGCAGCATGATGATGGGAGGAACAAACACAGGCGGCAGAGGCAACTGACAGACGGGTTGGCTTTTATTTTAAACATAGGCCCTTGTTTTATCATTCTAAACATCCTTTTATTATAATAACTTGTATGTTTCATTGGTTATGCCAATGCAGCGCTCTAGTTTTATTAGACAAAACCAGCATTTATTTCGATCTGCTCCATGTTCAAACGCTCCAGAACCCTCGCTCTAACCTGGGACATATGCCATGTTCACCCTGGTCTCAAAATGTTTAGTTGAACTGTAGAACATTTGGGAGTCACCTGCTTCAACAACTAATTTATAATTTATTTTTGACAGCCCCTTGGGATGCATGATATCTTTTTCACAGGGTCCTAAACACATAGATAGAGTAGGTCCACTTTAACCCAGTGCCTATGTTTATATCAATGCCACCATAATTATCACACATCACAGAAATAACCCATGTACTAAAGTGTACAGTATTTTTGTCAAATGTTTCCAGAAAGTTTCAAGAACTTCCATAAAGTGTCCTATTTGCAGCAGTTGCCCTCTGGTAACATGCTAACTATCAAGTGAACAAACAAACACAGCCCAAACTGATATTTATAATGTAGGCCCTTCCTTCTGGCACCTGTATTAAACTTTGATACTGCCTGTGTGTATGAGCACAGCTCCTAATCAGCATAGCCCATAAAACTGTCTCCTCTCAGTGGGTGAACTCAACAGCAGATGTGCCGTGTTTTTTCACAGCGTATCAACGATTCAGTCCCTCCCCCAAAGAACTCTGGGATATCACCAATGGATGCTTTGTTGAAATTTAATAAGATGAACCGGGAGGAGGTTAATTATGATTTCTTTCAGTGTAGTTTCTTAGGTCTGCTGTTAACAATGGGTTGCATATCTTTTTGCTTTTTGATAATTTCACGCTGAAATTGGTGTCATTCCCCTTTTGGCATTAAACAATTTCCACAGTAGATAAAAAGTTTGTTTTTATTATAATTAAAAGGCCATATCTCAAGTCCTGATGGTGTGCTAAATGATCTGGAGTCTTTTCAATATCCAGCTCTATTCACTGTAATGAGGGTGTGTTTATTATTTTTTATTTTTTTTACAGTCATTGAGCTAATTAAAATTTTAATAATCTTTGAAAGCCATCAATGCCCTCTTTAATGATTCAGTGCCCTATGTGTACAACTGAAACGTTTATTTTTTGTTTAAAGTCTTACATTATGTCGAATATTCTTCTGGATTTTTGTACTTTAAATAATGTACATGTCATGGAAAAGCTTTCATTGGCGTGAAATTTGTCTATACAACTCCCCAGCAAAGGGTGCTATAACTGCAGCTCCTGGTGCTTTAAAAGTAAAGACGTTATATGAAGCTAACGGTGACAATCTTCAAAAGTGCTGAACTGTGGAGCACTCACATGATCTGGTGAAGGTGTAAGGACTTTTAAAGCATAAAGGAGCTTTGTGGATTACAACACTGGGGTATACCAGAGGGCAAGTGGGGCTGGAGAGGGAGACAGATTAAACATGCAGGATTACTCAAAGGAGAAGACACATAGAACATGCATTAAATCAAGTATAGTATATAAGTGTGCTTTTATGTATTTATTCTTATTTAGACTTATGGATGATGATAACTGTCACCTGCCAAAGACTTTGGAAAGACTCTCAGGCTGCCTCCCAATTCAATACAATACATGTTACACTGCTCACGATACGAAAACCATAATATATCAATACATGCGACAATCGAGATATTGCTCATGATGTTCTATGACAAATCACTATTTTTTAAGGAACCCAATACACTTTTTCTTTGGTAAACCACAGCCTGCACAAACTTAAAATGAAATACTCCTATTTACTGTAAATGGCGAAAACTGTGAATTTATCAAATGTTTTAGAGTTTCCATTTAGATACTCTAAAACTGTAAAATTGTCAATTAAACATATATAAATAATCTAAATTAGATATTTTTAGGCATACTCGTGGTCGAAAAAAAAAAAAGAAAAAGAAAGTTACTCATGCCGATAGTAACAATCATGCTATTGATACTGTATTACCAGATTTAGTCTCAAATATATTTTGATATTCCGATATTTAGGCTCACCTCTAATGCATACTGTGCAAGACAACGTGTGGTATAGGATTGTGATTTGAATAGAGGTATCCAGTTTCCATCTGTGCTGCAGAGTGTATAGAGAGCCCTAGAGCCTACATATTTTCTTTCCATACATAGCAGTGCAATCATCTCCTCCCCTGCTTTGCCCCGGGATCATCTTGTCATCCTCCTACATCTTGTCTATGGATCTCATCTGTGCGTGCTGCCTCTGCCTCCATCATGTCACAACACTGTCCACTCCACACAGTCCGATTTACTGACACTTACCGCCGTCAGAGTCTCCATGGGAAAAAAATAAAAAATAAAAACAGCAAATGACATTGTTCCCTCAAGTTCGCTCATCATTTCTCTGCCGTGCCCAACACATTCAAGAGGCCTGTTTTCTCTTCCTGTTAAATGAAGTTAAGAAAGTGTTTTTTATGCTTCGCAATGCAATATGCACTCAAACTATTATATACTTCCTATTCATTTCTATTGCACACTCAGACAAATATAAACACAAGCAAACTGGCATTTACACTTAAGTCTCTGTCTGATCAATACTTTATTATACTGAAAACTGTTGACCAAGACAATGCTGCTGCTCCCCACAGCAAGCTTGTGCAATTAATGTTTAGTAGAATCTAGAAATCGCTATACTATTGGTGATTCACAAATAGTATCTCTACCACCAAAAATACAAATAGAGACAGCTTTTCTCCAGCTTTATTTGACAGAACTGAGCGTCCAAAACTAAAAAAGTTAAAAACTTGAAAATGACAACAGGAAAGAAGTTAGTGTTCCCACTTAAAGTTTGGCAGATTTTGCAATAGGAGCCTTAAGCCATGGATATAAAAAACTCTATAACCTTTAACTCAGAGTTGTGACATGTGAAATATCGTATCCTTCTCACACAGCACAGAAACTAAAAAATGTTTTCTTTCCAGGGTCATATCAGTTTGGTCACTACCCCCTCACAGCTATCCCAAATAGCCATTGCACAACAATTGGCAAATTATTTCAACTCAACTTATGTGCACTTCTCCTGACTACACCAGAAATCCAAACACCCAGAAGACATTGACGCAAACATGGAAAGAATATAGAAAGCCAGTGAAGCAAATCCTCTCTTTTTTTGCTTTGGGGAAAAGAGATTCTGGCCACACAAGCTAAACCACTGAAAAGCCAAATGTGCAGCTATACCCAGTGCTCTGAGCGGGATTAGCAATGAAACACTCGGTTAAATCTGATCAAGTTCCCAGACTGGCCCCATTACATGTTCAATTGCTATCGAAATACATATATAAACTACAAACAGATGGCGCCCACAATGTGTACGTTCGCTTGGGATCGGCGAATTACCGTTCTACACGGGTGGACAGGGCTAGACAATGCATGGCCATATGTCGGAGCATCCAGAACCGGACACAAGCCAAATTCACCTTTCTACATTCTGCCATCCGCCTCTTGCTCCTGTAACCAGCAGTGATGAAGAGGCTAAATAGACTCATCAAAGCGGACAGTGCAGGTTTGGGCTTGCTATATACAGCTAGTCCCGGTGTCTGGTCCCAATGCCCCACTTAAACAATAAATGCACTCCAGTGTCAGTTTATACTAATGGAAACAGTGGGATGGGGAGCTGCTGTATATTGAAGATGTTATATGGCCGCTGGAGTGTTTACTTGTGTCATTACATCGGTGCCAGCGGAGAGACTCTATGTATCAGATTTACAGTTTGATCACTGCCTCGGTGCTTCTTTACCCCCTTTAGTACGGTTTTCAACAGTGGTCTGGGAAGAGTGTTCTGTGGAGTTGGAAATATATTATTGAGCCAAACGTAGTAGTAAAATGGTTATATTTGGGAGAAAAGACCTGTTGGGGCAATCTGGAAATGTCAGGTTATAACAAATGTGCTGCGGGAAGAAGTTCTCAGTTTTGGTACTTAAGTAAAAGCACAGATACAGGAGCAAAGAATCCCAAAGTAAAAGTATAAGCACGTACAAAAATCTGTTTTTCTTTCACCCACAATATCGTTTTAATCTGACATTCTGTGCCTGATGGATTTGGCTGCATAAATATTTTACTTGTTGACCTTTCATGAAATTTTGATCAAAATCATAAAAGACCATCAAAGTCACCAGCAAATATGGCAGGTCCACAGAGACTGAAAAAGAATAATGTTGCCTTTTTCGTGTTGATGACTATAAGTGGATTATTTCTTCACTGCCTGCTGGGTTGGGATTTATGTCGCCCATGCATGTCCAGCCAATGATAATAATAACTTGGCAGAAAACACATTTACAAAGTGGGCAGACAGGACAAACAATACAAAGCTTAGGACAAACAAATAATAAGAAGGACAAACTACTACGTAAAAGTCCATCTGACAACGACAGAATCACTACATGTTTACACACAACATGAACGCCTTCCTATTCATGGTCATGTTCTGCCTAATATGACCTTGTATAGTATCCACACATGTATCTTTCTTTATATTCTCTCATTTTTGTTTTTTTTTCCAGAGTCGTCCCACAAGAGGTACAGTTTTGGAGATGTAAGTGGGTTCTCAAACTTTTTTTACACCAAGTACCACCAATATTTGGTCCTCTGAGATTTACTGTTGTGGCCGATGACTGATACTTACCAATTTCTGTTATAGAAAGAAATTATAGTTATAGAAAGGTTCACAAATTAACTTTTCACTTACTGAACAAAATGTATTTATCTGGGATATTGTGTCAACATACAACTTTATTTTTAGCCTAATTAACCTCCTATTTCTATTTTTACCCATTAGTTTGCTCAAAAATTTGATGTACTGAGCTCACACTGACATACAGTCTGGGGCTGAGCAGAAAAAATATTGCCAATTGTCTGCAACATTTTCAGTATTGGACCAATACCAATGTCTGGACAAATCTTCAGATTTCATTGATATCCAATGACCAATGTACCATCCCAAAACTAAACTAGACTATAGGTCTAAACTATGGCTAAAATAGGTCTCAAAGGACTACACAATTGCTTTACTAGTTCTAAACAAATCATCAAAAGATATGGATTCAACTGACTTTATCTTCAGACAGTATTTGAACTTCTGTGTACCACCTGAAGGAATACCACCAGTTGTACATGTACCCCAGTTTAAAAACCACAGTAAGTCATTTGTCTGGTCATCAGGTATTGTCCTAATCAAACTTGACTATGCCTTATATCTATGCCTTATATATGTTTAGTCGTATAACTTCACGCTCCTAAAATGCCAGACTTGCCCCCATGGTGCGCCCACGTCTATGAGCCCCACTGCATTGCCTCCAGGTGTATTATGTGTGTTTCAAGGAAAACATCACTTCCATTTCTAAAGAGAGAGGGAGCGAGGGAGAGGATTGCGCAGACGAACAAGAAAAGGAAAGCATTAGCACTGTGTTACAGCGATAACGGCATTGTGTTAAAGCCATAACGCGTCTCGGTTGCAGGACCCGTCATGCTTCGTGCCAGCTACAGTTGGCAATGCTTGTCTGCGCTGGGACACAGGGAGGCCATTACAGCAAGCCCCTAAGTCACATGTAGACAAGGAGCAGTAAAGCAGAAAGAAGCAGAAAGGGCCCCGAGGATTCATCTTTGAGCAATCTTTGGTGGAAAATGTTTTAAGGGTTAATATAAATGCAGGAAGGAAGATTTGACGGAAAAAAAGGATTACTGATGTTACATAATTTAGAATAAATACATAAAACTGATATGCACAGAACACAGCAAAATATACTCTTTTATTTATTTGTTCTATTAGATCAAGAAACCTGCCTTTACCTGTTATGGCTAAACAGCTTGTCTAGATTAGCATGTCTAGATCATTATAATTATAGAATTGTCTGTCAAATTAACTGTTTTCTGTTTATGGGCCTTTGTTTTGTTAGGCCTGTGTGACCCATGCATTCTGGGACTGACATATCGTCTGTATTTTGTTGTAGTTCTGTTAATTTACCTTTACACCCCTGTTCATTAAATGTAACTTAAGGGGGAGGGTGTTACGGCCCCAGGCCTACAGATCCTGCCTCCTTCTGTGTTTTTGAATATTGTGTTTTGTGAGAGTCCTATGTGCTGGAGGGAGTTCGGAGGTACACTCAGGATCGTGGTTGGCTGCAGACAGCTGGTCCCTGATTGGTGCCACCTGAAAACACCTGGCCAATCCTGTGGCTCCACATCAGCCCCGCCCAGTATTTAAGGACTCACTCCACACCTGTTCGGGGCTGCTGGCCTGTGTGGCCAGTATGCCATTTTGTGTCAGGGCTGCTGGCCTGTGTGGCCAGTATGCCATTTTGCCATTTTGTGATTTTGTGTCAGGGCTGCAGTGGCAGCACCTGTATGTTGATATCCTGTGTGTTCAGGACTGCAGTGGCAGTTGCTGTATTTGTCTGTGTGTACCAGGGCTGCAGTGGCAGTTCCCGTACTTGTGTGTTTTGTTCTCTTGTGATGTTTTGTTAGTTTGATTTTGTTTTAGTTCTGTTATGTTACCCTTACACCCCTGTTCATTAAATTGCATCTTTATTTAAACCTTTTCCCATCTTTGGTTTATTTTGTTACCTCCCCTACCCTAGCAGAGCTGGGTTGTAACAATTGGGTGCTCGTCCGGGATCATAACACCCTATCCTACTGATGTAATTTAAACCGGTTTGTATTCGGTAAGTCTTTGAATTGGGTTGTCTAAATTGTGTTGTATGGTGATGGGGGGGTGGAATGTTGTTAGATTTGCTTGTGGCTAATGTGTAGTGCCCTCAGTTCCGGCCCTGAATGTCTGACTCCTTATGCTTATGTGTGCTAGATGTGATTGATGACCAGACTGATCACCTGTTCATTTATTACACCTTCTGAGCCTCACTTTTGTTCCAGCGTCCCAGGGATTGGGCTCGGTTCCTTGTGCACCTGGCCAGTCTCAAGGATTGCTGCTGCTGGAGTCCTCGACCCAATCACTAGCCCTGGCTGTGTTTTGCTGACTTGCCTTCCACCTCTCGTTCTCCTGCAACCACTGTAGGTCCAAAAACTTAGTTTATTACAAATATTATTTGTAACTTAAGGGGGAGGGTGTTACGGCCCCGTGCCTACTGTTCCCGCCTCCTTTTGTGTTTTTGTATATTGTCTTTATTTCTTGGTGGAGTTCCTGCTGGAGAGAGGAGGCAAGCTCAAACTGAACGAGATTGGCTGCTGCCTCCTGGCCCACTGATTGGAGGGCCAATCAGTCCACCTGTGGTCCCGCCCAGTATTTAAGGACTCGCTCCACACCTGTTCGGGGCTGCTGGCCTGTGTGGCCAGTATGCCATTATGTGTCAGGGCTGCTGGCCTGTGTGTGGCCAGTATGCCATATTGTGCCTCTGTTGTCAGGGCTGCAGTGGCAGCGCCTGTGTTCTGTGTGGTTTGAGGCACGTGGGTTTTGTTTCGTTTAGTATGTCATGTCCCTTTTTATTTTGTCACCCGTTTCTGTTTATGGGCCTTTGTTTTGTTAGGCCTGTGTGACCCATGCATTCTGGGACTGACATATCGTCTGTATTTTGTTGTAGTTCTGTTAATTTACCTTTACACCCCTGTTCATTAAATTGCATCTTTATTTAAAACCTTTTCCCATCTTTGGTTTTTTGTTACTTCCCCTACCCTAGCAGAGCTGGGTTGTAACAATGAGCTTGTGAACATCCTTTTTAAAATGCAATTGATGAGTTTGTCACCTTAGTGCATAAATAACTAAGAGTAAGATTTTAATGCATAGTGTAATTTACATAGCATGCATGAATACCAGTACGGTGGATGAATTTGAATTGATGTTATGCTTAAATTATACACTTGAGTGAAAGACAATGAATAGATGTCGTCTGTTGTTGTCTGTGAAAGGTGGCCTTGTGACGTTACACCACCAACACTTCAAAAGTCACCCACTTGAATCAAGAATAATGAATGCGCTGTTATTTATATATTTGCATATGTGTCTTGTGTCGTGTGGCATAACCCTTGAGTGATTATGTTCTGATTTGACTTACAAGAGTGAAATCACAGGTCCAAAATAATAATCTTTTTTGTGATGAATAATTGCGGTGAATGTTGCTAGCCTCACCCAATGGCCCCCAGTGTGCTTGGACAGAGCAGAGCTACACCATTTCACATTAATATGCAAGACACGAAGAGAAAGGAAGGCCGGGTTGAATAAGAAATACTGGAATATGTCAGAGAGGTGCAGAGGAGAAACTGGGAATCCTCTGCAGCCCGGCTGTCACTGATGTTACATTAAAAATGCTGTGTAGACTTTTCTCATAAATAAATGATGTTGTACTGGGGACAGATTAGTGACACATTTAAGTGGTGGCCAACTGTCTGTGTTTCAGAAAATTTCACTTTTAGACTCTTAGTAAAGAATCCCTCAGAAACCTCTTAGTTCTCTGTTTATTGAGATTATAAATGTTGAGATTTGGAGCATGACCTCAAAGTATGTTTCAATCAAAAAGCCTACACCACTCAGGAGGTAAGAGTGACCGCAGTGACATTCATTCCACTGAATGGAGATTAAGTAGTAGTCTTTTTGAGCAATGTGCATGGAACAAATGTGCACAAATGAGTATAATTGTGCAATTGTGTTGAATCAGTTATAGGTCACAAAAACATATTACAAGGGTCACACATTTCACGGTGCAATATTTCAAATTGGAGCAGGAATACAGAATTTATTCTAAAACTCAAGGGAACCTTGTAACACGAGACCATTAACATATGGATCCATAACTATGCTCAAGGTGCTGAAAGTCTGGTAAAGAAAATTGTTGAGTACGCTCGAATCAAAAGAGAGAGAGAGCAGTTACCACCATCATGTTTTTGAATGCAACCCCCAACAAGACCTGTTTTCACGTTTAGTTTAAGAGACTCTTCCAGGTATGAGTGCTCTGCCACAGTTATTTTGGCATAAAAGGTTTTAGGGCTGGATTTTTCAAAATTACTACAGTATATTGAATTGAGGCGCTGTCAAAAGCAATCTCAGCTTTTGACATGATAAAAAGGAACACAAGCTTTGATAGTGAATGGGTGGCAGTAAAGTTGAAGAAATCCGAGGCAAACCCACATTTCAGGTCAGCTGCAGTCGTGACAGGACAAGATTCGCTGTGAAAGGGATTATAGAAAGTCTGACAACAGAGCATGCCTTCAACCCTGAAACTGGGCAGAAAAAACTTGCACCTCTTAATTGGGCACACAGACAGCCCAGAGAGCAGAAAGAAACATAGATTTGACATGCATATGGCAACCAGAAATGAAACCACTGCTGCTGCCAAGGCGTTTTTTTCCCCATTCAACTGAAAAAGTACAACATTAAGCTGACATTCGGCTTACTCTCCAACAAAAGACACTGACAAGAGCTGTGAAAGCAAAATCCAACACTTGCAAGACAACTAAAAAGTGTCTTCTTCTTTGGACAACTAACTTTCATCTTATTTTTAGCAGAATTAGTGTAGTTATAAATGAGGACATCCACAAAGAAGATGTTCTTTCTGATTCTGCCATGATCAATAGTGCTCCTAATTCAGATGCTGATAAAAGAACCTAGCAAATTCATCTTTTATTCTGCTCAGTCTTTTAAATATACTTTTTGTCCTATGACTCCCCTTCGTTTCCTTTGTTTATCTAACAAATCCCTTTTGTCTCATCTCAGTGTCATACTTCAAGTTGGTTGTTTATATTTTATCAATGTTCCTATATAAATCTAATTTTAGGGCATTTTACTTTTTGCGATATCTATTCATGCAAAACACATCCTGTAAAAAATAAACACACACTGATTTGGCAGAAATTATGATAATATCCACAATGACTTTATTATTTATGTTTGTGTTTTATTGTTTTGAAATCTGCCAAACATGGGACAAGATCTTGTGCCACTTGTGTAGAAGGATCTTGTGATATTTTTTCCCGTTTACATTTGGTAACAAAAATTGGTCATAGGCTCAGTATTCTGAAGGTGGAAAAACTGCATAATTCCATGGAAACAGCAAGTCAAAACCATACTTTCAACGCTCAACAACATTCTCCATACAAGCCTGATCACAGTAAGGACAGAGATGTTTAGAGATTGTTGTTCTCGTGGACCCAATCTCACGTTTGGTCTGGTCTCGTTCTCATGGAACCAAGCTCATCTTGTCTCTTCTCATGGACCTGGTCTCACGTCTCGTCTTGTCTCGTTCTCATTGACCCAATCTCACATTTGGTCTTATCTCGTTCTCATTTACCCAATCTCATCTCATCTTGTCATAGAGATTGTTGTTCTCGTGGACCCAGTCTCACGTTTGGTCTGGTCTCATTCTCATGGAACCAAGCTCATCTTGTCTCTTCTCATGGACCTGGTCTCACGTCTCGTCTTGTCTCGTTCTCATTGACCCAATCTCACATTTGGTCTTATCTCGTTCTCATTTACCCAATCTCATCTCATCTTGTCACATTCTCATGGACCCAGTCTCATCTTGTCTCATTCTCACTGTTCTATTCTTATGTAACCAATCTCGTTCTCGTGGACCCAGTCTCGTCTCGACCTCTGGGTATTGTGTCTCGTCCCATCCCTAAAAAAACCACCCATTATCTCTTGTTGAAAAGCTTTAGTACAGATCCAGAATACATTTGTTGTATCACTGCCTGAACGTGGTCACGAAGTATAAACATTTGTGAGGAACAACATTTGAATGCCTGGTACAATGCCATTTCCCCTATTCCACGCCTGACAGCTTCCTACTGTATGTCTCTGTTATTTCTGAGCCTTCCCGCCCCTCCAGCTCTCACAGGCTTTTCCTAAATCTGGTCCTCTTCCTCCTGCCTTGCCCGACTCCAAGAACTGACAGCGATGCAGAGGTATCTTAGATGTTTAAGCTCTTATATAATACTGCAGCTCACAGACTATGAATACTTTTGAGCGCTTGCATTTAACCTTCAGTGGGTGCAGTGACATATTTGACAAATCCAAGTCGTTCGTTACGGTTATGGCATAAATAAATTAAAACTGTTCAATAGGTTGCGCTCACGTTCCAGAGTTTGATTGTGTTATATTTTCAGATGTAACTTTATGGGAGAGTCACCATTTTTGAAAGAAATATACAAACTGAAAAATATGGATTCTTATGATTATTAGCTTTGCATTGGCTCCACAAACTTGCATGTTTATTTTGCTGAATAAACTTGTCCTCCAGCTCATTTTTAGGTATTCTAGAGTGTTATGTCACATGAAATCAGCTTATTAAGGTTTATCCAACAGATCTTTTAAAAGTTTCGTTGTGAATTGAAAAATCAAGGAAACTATAACCACTAGGATGCAAGTCATATTAGAGCCTGGTTTAAAGACGCAAACAATTGTACTTTATAGTATTTGTTAATTTAATGTATTCATATGCTATTTAAAGTCAGATTTTTCGATTTTATTGGAAACTACATATAATACATATACTACATAATAATGCTGATCCTACCATTGTGTATTTATTTGACCTATAGATTCATTACATACTTTACCACAAATTATACTTTTATGAAGCTGCAATTCAACCTTGAGGCTAGAAAATAGTATGCTATCCTTTGTCACATAATATTCTGGATGAATAAAAGCTCATGCCTTAGTCTATGCGTCGCCGTAATTCCATCAACCGCAGCAAAAACGCATACAATTACACCAGCAACGTCGCTGTCACTGTATGTTTTTGCGGCTTTGAGTGAATATTTGATGATAAGCTGCGTTGGAAGTGGAGGCTTTGCTGCCTGTGTGCCGCGCCAAGTGGGAGATCAAGTGAACACGCTGAGGAGGAATAACGATTCTAACGCAGCTCACATCCACACAGATCATGACATGGCACACATTAATGATTCACAGGCAGAGCAGCAAAAAGGGAGGGGAGGGGCTGATGCCAGGTGGGAGGGAGGGTGTACACAAGGGGGACACAAAGAGGGAGAGAGAGATGCAGCAGTGGAGGTAACCCACGGGATATAAATAAGCACAGGGAGGAGTACTTAGGGCAAGTAAAGCAATAATGTGACACAAAATGGGTGCCTGGGAGATTTCCCCTCTATGATGAGACAGATTGCAATAGCAGTTTGATGGTAGAAGTGGGATCGCTAGCCTGAAAACTAAATATCTTGAATGCTGGTTGGAGGTACGTGTCATTTTTTGTTTTGTTTTTGTTTTTATTGGACAGATAAGAATGCAACATGTTCTACCAGTCAGCCAGAGCAAATGCCTGGTAAATCCAGCCTGAAATCCTCTGTTATTGTTTTATTTATATAGCCAATACGTCTCTAAAATCGAATTTATGTCATAGGCCTAGCTGTTCTGGCTGCTTCTTAAGACAACTGACCCTCACTTTTTATGTTTAACCAGCTTTGAAAGATAAGAATAACTTTGTCAACCAAGGATCTAGTAAAAATTGTATAGATAACATTATAAAAACCATACCAAAACTAACAAATGATACATGTAAATTATTGCAAATAAAGTGTTATTTCTTATCACGAAAATCCACCTGTTGCTTACTCAGGGCACGACGGCGGCTGACCAATCGGAGGAATGGGTGGTGAAAATGTTTGAGCAGACCTGCATTAATATGAAAAGTACCGATGATGATCTCATGAACGTAGCAGATTGTCACAGGATTAGATCAATTTTTTTATCGCCATATTACATTGCCCTTTAAGAACGTAGGCCCTTTATAGTGTAGGAAATGTGTGGAGTCTTCAATGCAACCAATGCAACCAAAGTGACCCTGAATTAATCATTCAAGTTTACATGTGTGCGCTGTGTTTTTGTTATATCCTTCCATTTTGCAACACTTTCTCAAATACAATAAAAAACGTAGTCTACAAAAAATAAAAAGAGCAAACCAAATTTTCAATTTTATAACAGGAAATATAACCATATGGTAGACAAAGTTTCAAAGTCAACAAACTTCCCTGTAACTGAGCTAAAAGTGGACAAATAGAGTGTAACTCAAGTTGATTGATTTGGATGTTGGAGTATTTTTTGTAACCTTGATTCTTGTTAAACACCAATTGGTTCCCGCTCAGAGTGGAGGACAGCTTTCATAGCCCATTTTAACGTGTGCCTGTTAGCTAGCATAAAAGTAATACTTAAACAGAGAACCACTGGCACCTGAGAGGACGACAAGGCTGCCAGCTGCCAACAGTGCCCACCTGATCCCTCTCACACTCACACGCTTTAGTCCAGAGGGCACACACATTCACTGGCACAGCATCAAGGTAATGTCCCACTAGTGGCCTTGTCAACTCCAGTCATCTCCCACTGGAAAAACACAACCCTGAAAACCCACATCATAGCGACATCCAGGGAAAAAAAAAAAATCGAGAAAGTAAATAACTACCAAACTTAACGACAAACGAGAGCGACAGAAAGGAGATTGGTAAAGGGAGCATTATAGCAGAAGCAGGAAGGTAGAAAGACAGAAAATAGATTGGCGGAGGGACAGAGGAAAGGAGCGAGAGAGAGGAGGAGGCTTGGAAAATACGCCATCTGCTCTTATTGGGAGACCTGTTGGCTGGCTACAGTACATGTCTGTGTGTGCATATGCATGGGTATGTGTGTGGGTGAGCGAGAGTCTCCTGGTGTCTCTGCATGGATCTGTGTGGGCGCGCTGTATGCTAACAAGCCTGTGTTTGTCATTGTCTCACTCCGTGCCGCCGTAGCCATTCATGTGTACTGGGTTTAACACTTTACAGACATTTTCCGCTGTGATACTCTGATCCGTATTCAATTACACAGTATTGCCTTTGCACTGCAAGAATAGCACGAATATTCTTTCTTACACAAACTAACTTGGCATCTCTCAGCTCAGTGTCTTTCTACCAATATGAAGAATCTCTTTTGTATATATGTCCAAACCATTTAAACTGTTTTTATCATCAATGCATTCAACTTGAAGAGCTTTGCCCCCAAACATTTTTCTCATGTTTTCTTTCAAGTCAGACCACTCTTTCTATAATAGGCCTTACAACCACCCATGCAGACACCTATTTTCCAAATGCTCCATTGTCAGTGACAGTTATTTGTTGCACCTTTTTTCCTCTATGTACTCTATAAACTCATTAACCTTGGACCTTCATTAGCACAGTGAATTGAATTGTTTTAGGTATTTAAAATGCATTGGTAAATGCACAAAAATGAAGCATCTTCTCTTTAAGGGCAATTGATTTCCACCAGAGGACATTATTTGTGGCAGTCATTATTTACAGTGTCATAATCAATACAATCTAATTAGAAATAGTAAGTATAGTAGTCATGGGTCTAAACTGTTTATTCCCTCTTCTGTGATATAGGAACCCTGAAAAGCCCATGAAGAGTATTGAGCGAAGTCATTACTAAACAGTTAAGCACAACTACAACGAGAGGCAACAGGGATAGATCTTCCCTAATAGTCAAATGAAAGTTAAGGTAAAAGTCGGTTTGCAATTTTAACAGGGAAAACTATCAATCTCTGCTTTGACTTCCACCATGTCCTAAGAAAAAGCATCTCATGTTAATGATGGGACAAGGCCTTCGCGGCACAAGATTGCCCTGTAAGCTCTATTGATCTCTCTTTATTGGCTATCGATCAGTGGCGCCACACACACTTGACTGAATTGGTGAAGGAGCTGTGATAGCTCACAAAGAGAGCCCTTGGGAACAGCTTAATTGTAGACAGTATCAAGAAGGAGCCGACCAGTGGTTAAGGCATCCATGCATGTGCCACTTAACCACAAGTTATTTGACTCATTCTGTGTTCAAGCAACGCACTTTTACTCCCAGGGAATTGGAATATGGTTAGGTGTGAATATAGTTAAGTTCTTAGTTCTGTACTGTTTTAATGACATCTAGGGTTAGGGTTTTAAAATGTTACATTAAAGTCTCAATATGTTTTTTTTTTGTTTTTTTTGTTGTTGTTTTTTAACACATTGACATTTTTGTGTGAGACTTTCTTTGTAAATCCAAGAAGATAGATGTAAATAATGTGAGGGCCATAATAGTAACTTGGTATTGTTCAATTTGACTGTTTATATGATAATTCAAGATAATAATGAATGAAAATTGAACTGCAGTGACCCATGTCTGAACTCAAGTTTCTGTTGAGATTTCTATTTGTAAAGCTACATCACAATCACAGTTTTTGTCATCAAATATTTGAGAGCACTTGGCTGCCTTTTCTATACCACTCTAATGCACTTTGCCTCTGGATCAAAAGCAGAATGAGCAGGGCTTTTCGGGTACCCTCTCGACAAAAGGTATTAGGCTGATTTAAAGTGTGGGACTCGAGAGGATGAATTTACTCAACTTCCTCATCCAGGGCTGGGAAAAAAGAACAACTTTTAAGCTCTCCATTTCCAATGCAGAATGAGATTAAATTCATGTGATGGTGACTTATTGGTTTTTGTGTGATGACTAAGCATGGATAGTGAAAAAAAGAAAATCTGATTTCTGTTAGAATGCAAAAGAAGAGCAGTGATTGTAGGGTTTAGCTGGTTCACTTGATGAATATGTACATTTAATTAGTTGTGTTTGCCTTTTTGCTGTGTTTGGACCTTTTGTATGCAGTATTTTAGGTTTTCACTGGCTCACTGCTGTGTATGTCAGCTAGAGATGAACTATAAAGACGCCTCATTCGCCATTTATTTAAGTGCTTCCATTGGCCATGCTGAAAACAAGAGAAAATACACAATCTCAAAAGGTTGTTCAGCTGCTAGCATTTCTCTGATACTGATTGAAATAGATATTTTGTATGAACCACAACCTGAAATGACCAACGATCAAATAAGCAATTGAAGCTTGTGTATCACAGAACAGAGGATCAGCTTCAGACCAAGATTCTGTGAAGAGTGTCAAGACTCTCAACCTGTGCAGTAAGAGACATAATATCAGGCGAGGAGCGAGAGATTCAGAAACATACCCAAATGGCTAGCGTATGTTGTGATCTAAGAATGTTGCTGCTAGTCTATATTTTTCAGGAATCATATATTCAATAAAAAAATACCAGATTTAGTATCCTTCTGCAGTGGATGTTGCACACATTAAAATATAAATTACACATATCCTGTTGCAAAACTTCAGCTAATTTTCTTCTCTGACACCAAAGTCATTACTATTTCAAATTTCAAACTAAGAACATAATTGCCAGCTAGTTTTTCACAGTGAAAAGGCTATAGGCTGACTGATGTTGACACAACTGATTATCCAGCAAGTTACAAGAGAAATTATCATACAGAAATATCCAGATTGTTGATGTTATAGCAAATGAATGTGTCATGTTGGTTTTGTCTTAGCTAGGTCTTCACGATTTTTTTTCTTCAAGATTAAAATTCCATGGCCATGTCAACCAATCAGTCAATCAATCAAATAGCTGTATGTGTCTCCACACAGCAATGTAATGGCAGAAGTAGCTTTAAAAACACTCATATTTATCAGTCATAGCACATACAATACAGTGCACATGTTACATACACATTAACAGCAACAGCAAGTGCTTGTTACATTCTAAGAATGTAATGTAATATGTGAAATATGCTTTTGTGAAGGCTAACAACAACAATAAATCTCACTGCTCACATAGTATGGCATATATTTCCTCAGGAGGTCTTCTGCCACATTTAGAGTATAAGGTCTGTAGCATTTCAGAGGTCCATAGCTCCACTTCCCATGAATAACAACCAGCTAATTTCACACAATCCAACAGCCCTTAACACACACTTTATTTATTTATTAAGATCACGTTAAAAATTTAGCTCAGAAATCAAAAATGGGTGTCAAAGGGATCAGGAATGAAATCACATTTTTCAGTTCCAGTTTTGAACATAGAAAAGTGTCCATATAACAACGATGCATTTCCAGAACGTACGACTTGCACCCAAATGAAAAATCTTCCCTAACGGTATACAACAGCAACCGATTCATTTCTATGCCATATTTATGACAAACAATTTGCTGTAGAGTAGACAGACCATTAGAGACGCACTTACCAAAAATGTTTATCCTTGCCTCTTATCTTATGTGTGTTTTCTACCGAGAGAAAGCCTCGCTCTCGCCTCTCTGGATCAATCTAAGTCCTCTAACCCACTCATGTGCTTGTTTATAGCAGTCGAAGTGAAATAAAGCTCCCAGTGGAAGCGCTTGCACACATTCACCACATTACAATCTGACAGTGTTCCTAAACATTGGCACAGCAGTGATAAGGGAGCTAAGATTAACGCTCAGAAAGCCCCCGATGTGCAATGTCTTGGTAACGCCTCTGCAACATTTGGAACCGCATTTGCAGAAAGCTTCATACATATGCATGGCCTGATTACCACTTTTCCTTTAGGTAAACATGCAGCCCGGCGGTCACAACTAGCCCCCCGTGGCAGAGGTATAAAAATAGAGGACATGCAAAAAAGTCTATTGGATGACACAGATAACAGCTAAAAGTATTCAAAAGTACTATGGAAGGTTTATTGTGTGTCTAAAATCCATGAAAATAATAAAATGCAAGATTGCGTTTGGAATGGACCGATGAAAGATGACCATAAAATCAACAAACAAAGGAAAAACAGCACAAACACTATATTCAGTTGAGATGGCATCTAATCAATACATCGCCCTAGTCATCAATGGAGATCACAAAGACTTGGACTCATTACATTTTGAAAAGGACGCCGTTAGCATTTATTCCATAGCATTTGCTGAAGCACAGAAGAGAAAAGAGCAGAGCAAGCTCGAGTTGAGAGCTAGGCTACAAAGCTGTCTTTGAGCATGTGAAACAATTTAAAGTGTTTTATGATGTGAAAATAGAGAGGCATCTTTTCAAATTCAAAAGATGAGAGCTGTAGATACCTTGACAGTCGAACATAAGCAGTTGGCGCTGTATGGGAGAGTTCTTTCTGCTCCTGGAAGTGCAGTACCGTGGAGTGGCCACTAATCAAACTGGTGCACTGACAGACGAAAGTGGTCTTATACAGTTTATATTATAGATCCATGTTTCGGATTCCACTAAAAATGCCGTGACCACAAGAAAGTGTCGTAGGGAATAGTTTTGACACATGAAGTCCTATCAGAATGCATTATTCTGACTATAAAACTCTACACGCAATGTAAAAATGTGTTTTTACTGTAACTCCAGAGTGTGTGGGCTTTGCTTGGGTTGACCCCAGACATGCAGAGAATGATTCTGGTCCAGGTCGGGCTCGGACAATGTTCCTGTGTCTGCTCGAGCTGGGTTGGACTGAATCAAGGTATTTTTTGGACCTAATCTATACTCGACTTTGCCTGATAAGTTCTAGTATGGCTACAATCGCATCCAGCATTAATTCCATTACAAGTGTTTCTATTGCTCAAACAGGACGTGCGTTGAAAAACACAGGCGGGTCACCTCTTCCCAGATCTGAACTTGGCCTGGTGGCATCCCCTACTTGTCTCCATGGAAATAGGTTTAATGCTTTGTAACAGCACAGCAATAACGTCTCCATAAAAACAAGCAGACGGCAAACTTACCACCAGTGATGTGACTTAATGCTCATCTGCACACATATACATGCATACACACATACATGCAGCCACACCATACAGTAGCATCCATAAACGAAGGCATAATCTGTACTGCACCAAAACGTTCCTAACTGCTTTTAACAAATCAACTGATAAAGCCACGTCCTGACTGTGTTTCATGCAGGGCTCATCGTCTATTCATTTGAGACAAGACCCTGCATTTCTCCACTTTACAGGACTCATAAATGCCTTTTACAGTCAATATAGAGGTGTGTGTCTGGTACATTGTGTCCTCTACTCGCCGCTTCCAGATGTCAATAACCGTAAAAGTCACTGTAAACATGCAAGCTCGGACGCATACAGGACATTAAAATATGCTAGTGTAAAAAAATGTATTCATTGTTTTGCATCTGTTTTGATCCAGATGCCCTACCTCCACTGTCAGAGCCACTTCATGACCCTGAGTCTGAGGCTAGGAAGCTATATCTTTGTTTTTTTTTCTATGCCTGTACAGCTTACATCACAACATACAACACATCCGATCAAACAGCTTTTTTTGTTTTTTTTGCAGTTTTGACTTTTACTAATTTGATGCTCTGAACCTGTTTTCTTTGTTGTCATAACTGCTAGTACTCCCCGGTGGGATAATACAACAACAGATTGGTTGGTTATTTCTTTTCAAAATTTTGTTTGGGTAATCATTTGCAAATAAATAAGTGACACTGGGAAGGGAGAGAGGAGAAAGTGGATAAAGTAGATTTTTTGTATGCCCTTTGAATGTGAATCAAAGAGAGTCTTAAATTTTGGAGTCGTTGGAGAACAATAAGAATTGGTTATATTTAGCACACTTTGTTAAATAAGGCAGACAAAGCTTCAGATCTTGCCTTAAACCAGTGTTTCCCAAACTGAGGGGCAGGGACCCCCGGGGGGGCGCCTGGGATTTCAGGGGGTCCCCAGAGCTTTGTCTGGTCAAAGGTTCAGGTCATAAAGTAATAATTTATCCAAATTAAATCATTAAAATTCCATACAAATGATTGGAAATGGGATGCGGGAACAAAACAAAATTGACGTGTATTTGTTTGCGATAAACGCTTCTTAGTAATATTTTTTATCTTGTAATATAATTTTTTGGGGCCACAGTTTTGTACTGGGGGGGGGCAGTCTCCGGTTCACACAGCGGGGGCTTCAAGGAAAAAAGGTTGGGAACCGCTGCCTTAAACAACAGATGTGCACAGCTAACTTCTAATTGCCGCAGCTGCCCTTTCTGGACATAACTTCAGACAAACACACTTCCTGGGCTGCTCTCCTGCGAGTGGCCCCTGAGAGGAGTCCACTGTTAACAGATAATTGGTTTCCAACAGCAATCCAACTGTTTCTGCCCCAACTCTACTCATTGACCTCTTGGACCTGCTTCCGAGGCACCCATTCCAATTGGGCTGTTTCACCTGGCTTTGTAAATAGATATATATTCACTCATTTATCATCCTGCTGCTATCTCTGCATGTATAGACCAGCAGTGGTGGAAAGTAGCAAAACTATGTACTACTCTTTTATGTAGATATCTGTACTTTACTTTTGTAAACTTTATAGTATATACGTTTTACTGCACTGTTTGAGAGCAGATACGTTCTCTGTTCTCTATTGTTTGAGGTTTGTTAACCCACTAACCCTAACCGCCACTGTTAACCCAAATCAATCAAATCACGATGCATTTTCAAAAATCACTATTTAACTCTAACAGTTCTCACAAACTGTAAAATGTGTTCACTTTTTACTGAAATAATATTTTTAAACGTGTACTGAATTGTTTTGTCTGATACTTCTACTTTCACTTGAGTAATTATTTCATATATGTATCTTTACTTTACAAAATTAAGTATGGTATTTCTTCTGCCACTGTAGACCAATGAGGAGACTAAAGTAGACCCCGAGAACCTGCTGGCACCCTTCGACTGGTTCACTTGGAGTGGATTAGGGCGGTCTGAAAGTGTCTCCACTGCCAGAAGTGAACGTACTGCCCCGTTTGAGGGGTCTGAAGGGGGCCATGTGGGGTACTAGCTCCTAGACTGTGCTGGCTCGCCTTCAGCCTCCAGAACACTTTGGACAAGAGACAATGTGCACGCATATGACAATGAAACGACAAAAAGCAGATATAAATACAGTATAACAATTTCTCACCAAGCTTATTGTTATTATTTTAATTAATATATAATTTTGCCACTGGAGTTCCAACTATAATTCAATTAATCCAAATTATGCATGTGCTTACTTAAAACAAACACTAAAAAAAGAGGGAAAAACAAATGAAATGAAAGTCTGAAAAGGGAAAGGAGAAAAGGAAAGAAAGCGGAATAGGATGGGAGAAAAAGGAATAACAATAAAATTAGATATTAATAGTGATACTAATGTTATTTGGAAATATAGATAATAAATAAATAAATAAATAACTGGTACGGAACTCAAATGGTAGGATTAAAAAAATGATAATATAATGTAACATCTGCCAAACCATCAAACAGTTTTTACTGCACGGTGGTGATGGATATATATATATATATATATATATATATATATATATATATATATATATATATACATATATGTATGTGTGTGCCTGAACAGAAACATGTATATTGTACCGGTGTGCATAAATATGGACATATATGGACATATTTATGCACACCGGTACAATGGACGTGATACAGTGGAAAATACATTGCATTGGAAAAAAAAAAATGAAAATTGAAACTCTGGCTTGTTAAGCCACCACATTTCTCGTGGTGATGACTTAGCAAAACAAACTTGGCACAACAAAGTTAGCACATGTTAGCATCAGCTGTTTATTAATACACTACACTTAGGTCAAGATCCAAAATAGTATTTGATGTGCATAATGCATTTTATAGAGAGATGCTAAAAGGTGGTGTGGAGGCACAGAGAAGTGAAATAAATGCAGAACAAGCTAATGATGAACCAGAGGTTATTTGTTTATTCTAGGTTTTGCCTCATTTCACAACACCACGAATTGCTAAACGTCATTTTGTGAATCGCTTAAATCATCTGTATAAAGAAAAAGTATAATTTTGATTATATTGATGACGAAAAAATTCACTAGCAAGGACCACAACCTCGAGCTTGTACGCAGAAAGTTTATTGGCGAACGAGAATAACAATAAAATGTATGAGAGCAGATGATCAAAGCAGTTTTGGGGCTTCTAGCAATGAGGGCTGCAGGCTCCCGGGCCTCTATACCCCCCGACTAAGAAATAAGACAGAATAATTAGCAGACCGGAAAGCTTAAATAGAGTAGCCACCGGTAGGGTCGTGGATGAGGTGTGGTCCTGCTCCCAAACTTCAGATAACAGACTTATCTCCATTTAATTATGTGTAGGTCAGCTACTCATGCAGACCCCTGCGAGTCAGGACCTGGACATGGAAATGCATTCCGCCATTAACAGAAGCAGCGTCAGATGCTCCAGAGTGAACCAGTCTGGTGGACAGGGTCAGTCAAAACATGGCTTATGGAAACACAGGAAGGACAGTCTGAATTGACAGCCTCCAAGAAAGTGACAATTACATCACAAAAACCTACAGTTCACGTTCCTTCTGTGAAATTAGTTGTCATTTAAAATTCATTCAAGTGAATCAAGGCGACTTAAGGTGACTGTGGTGTATCCTTGACAGTTATGTGCTCTGCCCCAGTTGTCCTGGCCCACTTTAGAAAGATCCAACTCCAGAAAGTGGGAATGAGCCCAATCTCAGACCACAGAGAATACAGTACATTCAGTGTGAAAGGATAACATTATTAGATATGCGAGTTATAGGTTTGCACAGATTATGCACACTTTGACCTATATTTGATCAGTGTCTCTGGTGCCAAAGCCTGGCAGGTGTAATCAATCCCATAGTCACTAGCCAGCATCTCTTAATATGGGATCTACTCTTCCATCATCCCATATGGATCAGTTACCATGGCAACCGCTGCATGCCGGTCCAAGCAGCCTAATATTTACTCAGCAGATATGTGTTTGCTGTCTACCTCTGAGGTGGTGAAGATACTGACCCACTCTGTATTTTTCTATACAAGTCAATCTATAATATGTGAGCTAAACACAGGGCCTTAACAGGATTTGGGTCACGTGAGGCTTGTCTGCATCATCTTCAATATCAACCGCTGTCCCGCACCTCCCTTTCCCTTTCTTTACCCAAGAAATAGAAGTAAATATTAACGTAGACTGCAGGCATCCTGAAGAGGTTGAGTCGGTGCAACCATTTCATAATACATTCTTTGATGTCTATCCTAGAACAGGGTTTTCAGTGCATGCCATACGTGTCAAACGAGGATAGTTTGAATAAATGTAAAACAGTTGGACCAACAATTGCAGACATAGACAAACCCCTTGTAGAGTTTCAATGGTCAAATGAGCTTGAATGAAGATGTTTGTTTCTTCCTGATATCTTCCTAATAAGCAATGTTGGGGAAAGACTGTGAAAAAAGTGTATTTTATTATGTACTTAGTCTTGATCAGTATTGTATTCTGAACACTTAGAATCCTTTCACTTTAAGTTGCATTATATTATAGTGTAGCTATAGTGTAACCACAATGTATTACTTTGATTTTAGGAAAGTAAATGAACACCCCAAATGAAAGAGTAATTGCAATGGAACACAGTTACGCCTAGTGTACACTGAGTCCAGTCCGGTCGCGGTCCGGGACCCGCGCGGGTCTCTTGCCGATTGCCTGTCACACCAGCTCCGGTTAACTGCGGTCCGTTTTTGACGAAAGTCACGTAGATTCACGTGGTTTCGCGCGAGAGCACTTGTCAAATGACATGAAAGCCGCACCAGACCGCTGTGGCGTCCGGCAAAAATAGACTTCTTGCGGATTCTTTCCGGAGACCCGCGCGGCTGCCGGACCCGCGGCCGCAGAGCTCCGAGGTCGGTGTGACAGCAAGCATTGATTTTAAGCACTTTCTAAGTCTTGCGGGACCCACGCGGGTCCCGAACCGGAGCCGGACCGGAGTCAGTGTGCATCAGGCGTTACTCACAATGTCTGAATCTGGACCAGTGGCCAAACCCTGACAACAACGATAAGTTTAGAAAAACGAATCTCACGTTTCTCAAATACCAATTCAAAGGAAAGTCAAAATTATTTACAGCTGTAAAAGAGGAGCTGGTTAAAATGAGTGGTTGCTGCAGTCCCTCATGGAAAAAAGTATTATTTAGAGTCACTATGTTAACCAAATATATAAGAACAAAACATCGGACAATATTTTTCATAAGACTGTACCGCCTTCTCAAAGGAAATAAAACCCTGCAGCTACAAATTGTGAATCAAATAAAAATACTTGAATAACTGGATGTTCTTACTCACAGTTATTAAATATATGCATTCAATTTACTTCCACAAGTGATTTGACAAAAAAAGCGAATTATATCTATAATAAAAGAAAATAAAGTGTCTAAAAATACTTGTATTGCCTGTATCTCCTCCCGCAGCAGCAGAAGTGTGGGAGCAGCGGTTTCCTCCTTATCACCTCTCACTGGCCTCTAGGAAGCATCTCTCCTCATAATGACTGACTAAATTACCATATGAATAAGTGAATATATTAAGACAGTAGCAGTGTTGTGCCGCTAAAAGTTCACATAGCACACTTTCACAGATTTTTAGCTGGGAATTTATTATAGTCCAGGACTGCAATAGTGCCATTAAATTATATGGAAATATTCTACTTTTCTGCAAATGCAAAAATACAACTGGAAAAAGTGCCACGGTGACAGTTTTAACTCAACTGAGATGAATATGAAAAAGGTTTTGGAAGTTAATCAAATATGTTTTTCATCTTTTTTTCCTAACGTTTGTTTTTATTCTTTTTTACTTTTCATGGAAATAATGGTTGCTGAATGAGACAAACTGCTTCTGCTAGGTTCTAGTGCATGGATTGTCGCATTCTACGCCTGTTTGACACTTCTGGAGGTTGAATATAACATGGCAGGTTATTTGGCGCAAATAATGAATTCACCATGTATTCAATACATTTCTTGATTGGCTTCCAACATCTAAATGGATTTTACATACTGTAGCTATTGTAAAACCCTATACAATACACCAAATGAATCACTAAAAGGTGGTGATAAAGGTTTGTGTTAAATTACAGTGCTACCCTTAATACAGCGTCTGAATCAAAGCAACGGAGAACAACAGGAAGAAAAAGAAAGGACAAAAACTTTCACTCACTGCTGAGGCATTCAACAATCTTTAACTGTAAGTGTGTGAAAACAGCTCCTGAATGAAGCTTGTTTTGTCTTGCGGTTTTATGCTTTTTTTTTTTTTTTTTCGAATCAGACTTGCCATTGACAGTGAACAAAATGCACAAACTGTGGAACTTGCTTCTAAGACACAGTTACTGTTGCACTGTAAGGCGTAAAAACAATGACTGCGCAGTAGAACGGAGGACATGAGGACTGGTGATAGATTAACCTGAAGAAATAAAGAGACTCAGAGGGAGATAAAGTCATTAAGGAGCAGCCAGACCAAAGGATCGGGGTCAAGAGGTCACAACTTATCCCAATGTGTCAAATAGGCCATCTCCACGTGCACTTTCACGGGTAATTGCTCTTGCGGTGTGTGCATTTGTGTGGATGTGTGTGAAGTGTGCTGAGTGGTTTCCTGTCTCTACCCTCTCCATGCATTTCACAAAAACATGTACACATGTAATATAGGAAAACATTTTAAATAGATTTTGATGCAATACATGAAGAATGGTATCAGTAGCTATACATAGAGGGAGGACAAAACATTAAGACAAGACTAAAGAGGCAAAACTTGGCTGGATGCTTTTAGAGCACACATTTAAGTCCATTGTATGACACCTATTGATTTCCCATTGACTTTAATGTGCATTATAGGCCCTATGGATTCATCTGCAGCCATTAGACCATTAGCAACTGCCATTTACTGCGCAGGAATCCTGCAGAGGCCACTAACTAAGTTTGACCAGTAAGAGTAAGGGAGTTAAGAGTGTATTTTACAAACACATCATTATGGGTTTCATCCAGATTTTCTTCTGTTAGAGATCATAGACCTCTTGAGTGGCATCCGCTTGCATTTATTAATTTAATATTCACTAACAAAAAGTTACAGTTCTTTCTTTCTTCTTTTGAACCAAGATATCCCATTTCTCAATAATTTATCCAGTATCTGACTGTAGTTAATTGAAATAAGATATATCTAAATCCAAACTCAGACTGAATTATCTGCATTTCACCAGCAGCGCACCATTTCCATGCAAAGAAAGCACACATAAACAGTTTTTTTCTGCTCGTGTCGACTGTAATAGAAGACATGGGGGAAAGACAACAACATAATAGGATTATAATTCTCCTCTAATCTCCATGAGTCAGCACGCCCGGTCTGTGTGTGTCCTCCTGACTTTGTCTCTACATTAGATTAGTGTTTGTTTGCATTTGTGCGAGTGTGATTGCCTTCTTTTACCTTGAAAATTTTGTGATGACAAACTATGAAAAATACACAAATGTGCCACGCTCAGTTTACAAATATAAAAAGGAATTATGGTGTACATATTTTGGATTTTGCTCATGATTTATTTCACGACACATCTTCAAACCAACAGAAGAACAATCATTGAGTATACCTACATTCTCCAAAGTGTTCATTAAAAATCACAGCTTTTGAGAGAAAGTATTGAATTAATCCCACTTAGTTCAACTAAATTACAGCATTCTCAGCCCGGACGGCACAGTTTGAACAAATGACTCAAGTTTTATCTCAGGAAAACCAGCCAGGAGACTTTCTGGACTCTAATAAGATGTGCTCTATCATTTGTTCGTTTTTCTCATTTTAACTAAACCTTGAACATGAACTGACCAATGAGCCGCCACACTTTCAACAAACAAGTGCTGTTTTTAAGAAAGCCACGTTCACTTCAGCCAAGGGACTATTGATTGTGAATCAATTAGTCTCACTTTACAAGCAAAGGTAGAACAAAGACAGTTTTCTGCTGAAGTATTGCACAGGGTCAAAAGTAGTCCCACAAACAGAGACAAGTACTCTAGTATGATACATGAGTCAGCACAGCAGAGTTGGCGTTAGCATGAGTCACAGAGCATATTATTAATAGTATTAGTGTAGGAGGTGCTTGTCATGTCCATATAGATACACATACAGACACAGAATGACAATGTGCCAAACCAATACAGCTAAACCACACAAATCTGTCGGATGAACGTGAAATGCAGCTTTCCTTTCATAAGAACTATTTAAAGGGGATGTATCCATTTTTTTCATGTAACAAAGTAAAATCTGGATAGTCATAGTACATATTGTTTGTAAAACGCTATTTGGGTAAAAATGAGACCACAGCACTGTGTGTGCATGTAATTATACAGCATGATATTCTCCATGAAGCAGGAAGTGCGCTGTTAGTTCTGAATGCATTAAGTGACTAATAAATGTGTACTGCTGTTTAAAGTGCGTTTGTAAAGTGATTTTCTAATTTTGACTTTATTTGAAACACACACACACACACACGCACGCACGCACACACACACACACACACACACACACACACACACACCAACTATCAACATCTGAGGAAAAATAATCACATGGAACACACCAAGTGGCTGGTGCAGTGTACAGAAACATTTGTGCGGAACAGCTGAGAAACTGCGCAGAAGCCTCAAGCTCCCTGGCCCTGGTAGAGGACCCGAGCTCATACTCAAAAGATTAGTCTATAGGCACTTTTTTTTCACTATTTAAGAAAAATTTGGTACAGACCCTTGGTGTACCCTCTCCATTAATCCATGTGAATGGCATGAGTAATACCTTTGCATACTGATGACATTTGCTACTACTATTTCATCAAGTAAGCAAAACATAAGGCTACATGTTTCCCTATTCCCTGTAACCTCCGATCTCACAAAATAAATCCATGCTCCAATTTTCTATAACTGCAACAATCTAACATGAGCTGCTCCAGTCTTTTCTTCTGTACCACAGCCAGATTTAAACGTACTTTTCATTCAACAGTCAGCCACCTGCAGTGAGCAACAGGACTACATGATGCATTCTCTCGTTTGTGTGGGGCACACTGATATCTAACCAGGACATTCTGTGTTTCACAATAAAATGCTTTTATTAGCCTTTGAAAAATACCCAAAGACCATATATATATATATATATATTTATATATTTAGAGAAAGCGAGGGAAGGAGGAAGCATTCCCTTGCTGAGGACGAAGAAAGGACACAGGAACTAATCTGATCTGAGGCTCGCTACCTTCAATGACGTCATCACCGTGAGGCTTTTTCAGAAAACCTAACCTCACACACAGTACATTTCTTGTAACCAAGATGTTTTTCAAAAATTCGTTTTTTATTTACCAATCAAACACAATTTATTAATAAAAGCTATTTGATCCGTTGTAGTGCAGTCCTCTTCTCCTCTGTGTTGCCTGTAACTGTTTCTAGTCCACCAGAATTTGATTAATTTGGACAACATCCCAACTACAGAGAGAAAGTTGAGCATTTTTGTTTATCAGAAAAGTCTTTGAGCTCGACATAAAATGAGCCAATAGATCATTAATTTCTATTTGAGTCAGAAAACGGAGCAGAGCAAAAAGAGCAGAGTTTACAGTCATTTTACAGTAATTTTGATTGTCCAAACAATCATGGCTGATGACACACTGCTCTGAAAGAAAACTGTTTGTCCAAAAGATTACTTGTCAAACAGAAATATGCATTCAGCACAAAACCATCTCTTGCTTCATAGAAAATATTGCACATTAAGTTTAATGTATACAGAAAGTTCACCCACAAAATTCTTGCAACATCGTGGAGATGAAGGACACCTATAGGTAAAATGAAACTACTGCCAGTGGTCCACAATCTGTGTCTACTTTTACTAAGTACAGGATTTGGGGTGCTACCTTCACCACTAGAATTGTGGTGCTATTTTGTGTAGTTGTGGAAATAACTCTGTCTGCCTTTCTTACTATATTCTGTTTCTGGAAAGTCACTGTCCAAAAATGTCCCCTTATCACCACAGTGCCTCACACAAGATAATCCTCATTTTCTGCTTATGAGAACCTTTTCTAAACACATTTGATAATTGATCCCTATCTCGGTCTTTTCTCTTTCACAAATGAACAAATGTAGGACAGATTCACTTCTGCTCGTGTCCCTATCTATTATTTTGGTATATTATGTATTATTCAAACCCCTATTCCTCTTCACGCCTGCCCCTCTGTAATATTTCATATCTTTCTATCCTCTCTCTCCCCCGTAGTCCCCTCTGTTTCTACCTCTCTCTCTTGTGCGCCGTTATCTTCTGTGAAAAAGATAAGCATCTTGGTGGTGTGTGTGCGTCGCTGGATTGCACTCAACATGTTGGGGAGTTAGAGGGGAATGGTCCACACACTCAAGGTCGAGTTGTGCCTGTGTGAAAGTGTGATTTACAACCCCATCTCCACTCTCTTTATCTGTATCCTTATCCAAACCTTGGCACCATTTCCTGGGAGAGCAGATACTATATAAAGTCTTGGGGTTTCGACACACACGCGCACACAGACACACCGTTGGGCTGGTCGGAGGCAGTGTGGTACATCACGAGCTGCTGAATACGAGATGATGCAGAGCAGGCCGAGTGACATGAATCACACTCTTTTCTTAGCTGTTCGCTCTCGTTTGTCTTCCCCGGCTCCTTATCACCGCCGTCCTTTACATCTTTTCTCCTCCTCTGCCGCTGCTTCCCCGGCTAAACTCCCCATACTGGATCCCTGCACTTTTTCTGTTCCCACAACCAGCCGTCAAATTGTCTGGTCTCTTTTTAATGCCAACCAATTGGCTTATTGCACACAGTGAGTTTGCAGAAGACGATGCATTTATGAAATATAGTCTGGAAGAATATAGGTCCTAATTAGAAATTTTATTGAAGTGGTGATTTAGACGATTAATTTATCTTCTACCACTAAAGGCTGCGAGAAGCTGCAGCGTTATTGTTGTGGGTTTTCTTAACACACTGCATTATCGAAAATAGAGAACTGAAATGTCTCTTTCAATTGATCTAGTCATTTTAAAGGAAAGGGATCTTTTCCTTTATGAGTCCAAACGTAAAAAGAGAGAAAATCATTATTTGGTCTCTTTTTACTTTTGAACATATAAAGGGAAAGATAAGTTTTATCTTTATAAAAGTCAGAGGTGGGGACCTTTCAGACCAGTCAGGATCAGTTCAAAAACAGCACAAGGTTGAACACTCTAACAAAGAGTTGCCCTAAAGATTCAACTTTAGCATTCAATGTCCATCTTAGCACATTCAAGATTAAGTAAAGGATCTGGGACACGTTTTGGCTGTGACATGTAAATGACCATTTTAATTATTGAAGTCTATATAATATTTAGTTTTCAAATTTTCCTACATCTGGCTTTAGAACAGGGCATGGTTCGCCCTGTATAAGTTGAGTAAGTTTGCCACTTTAGCTCCATCAATAAGATCAGAATGCAGTGGAAATGATTATCAGAATATGTGTGCAACTTCATTTTTAAGTATCTGCATTTATCAGAGATATAAACAGTCTGTACAACTTTTAACATTGCCCTTGCCTACGCTAAACCAGCAAGGTTATCTATTTTATCTCTTCAACTTTAAAATATCTGACCATATTTCAAGGCCTTTTCTACAGATTCAACAATGTTAATTAAAGGTTTGCTGATCCTTCAAGCAGCTGTGTTCCCACTCATTCTTTGCACCACATGACATTTATTCAGACCACTCAAATTTTCATAAACGCTCATGAGGGGTAAATTCCTCGAAGGCGATATCTCACTAGGCAAACATACCTCTGATAGCGCTGCGTGACGCTGAGTCTTTATTCAAATGTGCCCTTAAATGCAGCATCATTGTATTGTGAGTCTGTTTCTACCACTGGATTTCTCACTAGATGAAAATATTGCTGTTTGGGGGAAATCACTGTACCAACATAACAAAAGGTGAAAACAAGTCTGATGCTATTTATCTCCCCTTTGCAGAGATTCATTGTGGAGTTGATGACCCAAATCTAAGTCCCGGCGCTCCAGAGGCATCGAAGGGGTTTTGTGAGTGTGTGCCTGTTTGTGAGGTGAATAACAAAGGTAATGTTTTGCATCTGGGGACTGGGAGAGAGCCACCTGTTCTCACACTTGTATTCATGAATGCCTCCACATACCTGCAAGAGCAAGCAACCATGACTGGACCCTTTATAGAGGCTGCACACTGCATTTACTTGACTTTCGTATGCAGTGTGGTGACTTTGACCCCACGCACACACTCACAAACACTCGAGAAGACGCAGTATCGGGCCTCTACTTATTCAGTGATAAAAGGCGAGCCAGAGGGAAGCCAGTAATTGAACTCCAGTGAGCGGAGCTTGAAAGCACTGTGCCGTATCCGAGGTAATAAGAAAAAAGTTATTATTCACCAAGACAAAAAAGGAACACTTAGACTATAACCAAATACACAACAGCATCACATCCAAGAGCTTATTGTTGGAGGTCCCAAAATAGAACTTATTTTACATGTTGAGTACTTTCAGTAATACTGTCCATGTTAACCAGGAGCAGCCGACAGAAGCAGCTTTTGTCAGACACAACTGTCATGTCTTTAACGTCGGCACTTTTCAAAGTCACCTGATTCTGTCTTAAGCAGAAACAGAACATCCGGCCCTGCCTCTTCACTTTTAACCAGTTTAAGAGGTGATGAGGATCAAAGTACAGAAATTGTTGCATAAGCAAATAACTTTGGAAAATATTGACTTTCACACTGTCTACCTCCCGCTGCTGGCTGGCACACATCAGAGTCTGCCTCTCTCACTGGAGCTGCAGATACATTCTGAAATGAATCCACAATGGCTTCAGCAATCAGTGTGGAGCCTCAACACTGCAGTCTGAGCACACATGCGCACACAGCAGCACAGCCTCCTGCAGCAGACACATGTACAGTACACACTGCATTGGCTTCTGACAGTGCTATTTCTGAGAGCCTTGAAAACGTGCAAAACCAATGGAGAAACACGCAATGATGGGTAACCAGGTCTCAGCAGGGTTTAGATTGGGATTCAACAAGGTCTGAACAAGGATTACCTTCGTGTTAAACCACAACACTTCATCAGAACAAATCCAGGTTTAATCCAGGTGTAAATCTGTGTTAAACCAAGACAATTTTGTAGAACTAATCCAGGTCTAAACCAGGATTATTCAACCTAAACCAACATTGCAGAGTAAATATTACTGCAATTATATCAGTATTTTGCAATATAAATATGGATTAAGCCATACTTCGGCGATATATTGAGTTGCACTTAGATCCACATTGACCCACCAATTGGAGTGAAACAATCTTCTTCCCAGGATGCAATCTTCTGTAGTTCACTTTAATCTCAATTCAGCCTTCACAGCAATACATAACAACCCCAGCTGTTATTATTGGAAGACATATTGATTCCTTGTTACTGAAACCACATTGATCTATTCCTGGGATTGCTTGAATGTGTGTGTGGGAGCTTGTGGGTAAATGACAAAGAGGGGAGCAGTCATTTATCCCAGAGGAGCCACCTCGTGTGTGGAGTACATAGCTCCTCATAACAGATGATTTCCCGTTGTCACTGGACTGTACGCCGTGTTCCAGTGCCATGAAATAAAGTACACCAGGTCACCAGGTACAAGGATGATGTGACGTCAGACAAGGGTTTCAGTGACAGGCGTTTTCATTTACTTTCAAATAATACAAATTCACATGCAAATAAAGCAACAATACGTTCAAATATTGACCTGTGTGAGGGGCCCGAAGGG
The DNA here is from genome assembly GCA_019453435.1 of Rhinogobius similis. NCBI lineage: Eukaryota > Metazoa > Chordata > Actinopteri > Gobiiformes > Gobiidae > Rhinogobius > Rhinogobius similis. The sequence continues at coordinate 22,951,549 of CM033623.1, read as the reverse complement.
GGCTGTGAGTAGCACTAGCTCCTGGGACATGTTAGCTCACTTTCCACTCTAGGAAAGCTTTTGAGATGATTTGATGAACGTGAACACAGACTCAGGTGGAAATGAAACGGAAAAAGCAGATGTGAATTTAAAAAAAGTATAATTTCTCACCAAACGCTGACTTGTGATGCACCACCGTATTTCAAGTGCCGATAACTTTATTTGTTGAGCGGCAAACAAGACAAAACTTGCACACGTTGGCATCAGCCGTTTTCTGTTTGTCGACAAAACCAAAATGTTTTATTTCCAGTGCATAATGCATCTAACTCAATCCAAACCAAAAGCATTACGTAAAGAGGAGTGAAAACATGGCATGGAGGCACAGAGACGTGAAATAACTGCTTACGATAAACCAGATGTTGTGTTTTGTTTACTCTAAAGCCTTTTTGTGCCAATATCAGCCACATGAAAAAAGTATTAGTAGGTACGATTTAGATTTTATCCATTACAAAAAACATTTATATTTGGGTGACATCAGCTGCTCACGTGGCAGACTTGAGCCAGGACATTAAACACAGAATGCCATTAACAGAGGCGGCCCGGGACAGTCTGAAGTGAACCGGTTTGGGTCCAGAGCCAACTTCTATAACTTTTGCTGTAACGCTCAACAGTATGACATGAGAAACACATGACTCTTTGCACATGTACAGCGTGTACATGGTGTACATTCTGTCCCGCTTTCTTCTTCAGTACAATGTGGAAGAAAAGAATCATTCACATTCCAGTCAGGCCTGCGTGGATGGCATGTCCACATCTCAGCGCCACGTAAAGATTGTCTAATTGATAGTCTTCAGGCAGTGGGCGGTTTGATGGAGACGGCACCTCCCTTGTTAACCTGCCGCCCTGTCGCCTGGGAAACCTGCTCCTGACACTTTTCATTCCTCATACTTGTTGAATATAGCATTTTGAAGTGTTCTAATCCCAGTAAGAAAGAAACACTTAATGAGCCTGTTCCAGATTTTTTTTTTTTTTTTCATGTTTGAGCACAATTTATTTTGCTCCTGTACAGATATGTTGTAAAAGCAGCTATTCATCACTATTTGAAACTTGCTCTGTCCTCTGAAAGTATTTGTCAAAAGCCCTCAGAAACTCATTGCAGTGAAGAATTACGATGCTTGGAAAATGTGAGAAAATGAGGAATAACGTTCGATTGTTGCCAAAGGTTTAAAAATAACTGGTTGTGTTTTTCAGTAAAAATCAGGTAAATCGCCTATAAGCAGGTAATTGAGCAGGATAAAGAGACCGTTTTCAAATAATGATGAATAAACTAAGAAAAATAAGGATTAAATGATCAGGAGTGAATGCAGAGAATATTATAGTGCTTTACATTTAAACATACTCTACAATAATAGAAAAAAATGTGTTTTATTGTTCTTGACACATTTCAAGGTTGTGGCAGCTTTTATGGTCTGTAACAATTGAGAAACGTATTTGCTGATATAAGAACATCGTTGAGAGAACAGATAAACCAAGCGCTTTGTGGATCTCATCTTTGTTGGGCGCAGACATGGATCAACACGCTCTTACAGTCTCTTTATCCTAGCTCTACTGTAAAATGGAAGAACTGCAAAGCTTTTGCTAATTTACAGTAACTGGTTGTATGTTCAAAGTAATTATGCAAATCAGACTATAAACAGCATTAGTAAATCTCAACAATTACAAGGTCAAGGGCCTTGGTTGGCCACATTACAGCAATAAAGGACATAAAGATGTGTTTATACCAAATATAATCTTTCTAATCACTTAAGCTTCATTGACGCATCCACTTGTTCTGTTTGCAAACGTCACAGCATACAATTATTTTAAATGTTTTGTCCAGTAGCGTAACAGTAAATTGGTCAACACAGACCAAACATAGCACTTTATATGATTCATGGCAGGTTTTTGTTATTGAAAAGATCACAGCATCTAAAATATTATAATATCACATACAAAAAAAAAGAAAAATAGTCACTGTAATATGGCAATGGTGATTGTCTTTCTTTCTTTTACAGATCAGAGGTTTGCTCAGTACAGTCCAAAATGGCAGGTTATTCAATTATGACGTGTGTTAACTCTTTTTTTTTGCAAGGAACACCTGGCAAACACTTAAAGGCACACTATGTTCCCCAGCGCACGCGTTGAGAATCAAGGTGCCAAATGAGAGCTCTTTTGATATCTTATTAGTTTAAAAAAAATCTCTCATCACTTTTCTGAAAAAAAAAAAAGTTCATAACAGAGTGTAAAAAGTGTCATTGAACTGAAGCTTAAATGACCCTTTATCTCGACAAAGCGGAAAATGAGTCAATCTAATGACAGCCAAGGTTTCACTTTTATGAGTTTAAGAATTAAATGAAAGAATTGAAGACTGTGGATTTCTTCAGTCAGTGATGGTGAGTTCAGCGCTGACAAAAAGGCTTATTTGTTTGTTATTAACCTTTATTTAACCAGGTAAGAAGCTATTGCGTTTGACACCTCTTTTTAAACAGGTGACCTGGGCCAAAGTGAAAAATATAGCAGCACACAAATTATAAGAACGTTGACATAATTTAGAGTTATTTAAAGGGCCTGTACCTGTATTTTATTTACTCTGGTTATGATAAATTGTCTTTATATTGCACACTGTTTGATAGAAGCAACTTCATGGAAAGACATTGGATTTGTAATGTATAATCTGTGCATATTGTAAATGTTAGTTAGGAAATAACTAGTGCAGAAGTGTTTGCCAGGGTCACCTGTTTTCACCCAATCAGGCATATTATATGCTATGAATCATGGGAAAATGACTGCTTGACACTATGCCAGACATGTGATGATCTCTCATGGTGCAGTTTCAAAAGTGCTAAAAGCTAACGAGAGTTAGAGGAACTATATGGAAACAACTGCAGACTATTCCAGACAGTCGTTTCTGAGTCATGAGTCTGAGGCACTATTGAGTGAAAGGAAGGACTACTACATTAATACAATTTACATTTAAAAGCACAGGCACAGACATAAGTGTCAGTCTATAGATACTGTGGTGGAAGAATTGCTCCATTTTGTAACTTAAGCAAACATACTGATACATGAGCAAAAAAAAAAAAAAAATGGCAAAAATATCGTATTTAAAAATCTTGCTAAAGTACTGAAGAACCCATTTTAAAAAACTGACTTTATAAAGCATATTCCACACATATTTTGAGAACTGTTAGTGTTAAATGTAGTGATCATGATGACGAATTGTGCTCATTTGGTAAAAAGAGGCGACTTAATGTATTTTTATTTTAGTCTTTCACTCAAAACCTTTGTACAGAATGTCACCATTAACGTGCTTAAAGAGTTAGCCCCTTATTTCAGACGTTCTTAAACTGTAAAGAAATGTACTTTACAACTTTTCAGTTCTCTTCACAAATGTAGTGGAGTAGAAAGGACAGAACTTATATTTTTGTACTTTGTTATTTTCCAAAACTGTAGAGATATATGTTTAAAAAAAAAAAAAAAAAGTCAAGCCACAAGTTTTTAAGTTTGCCCTGCACTGATCCCAAGCTTTGAAAATACACAAATTAAAAGTGCACTTGTAACCTTTCTGTTAGTGGTAAGCCACAAGCATGTCTCCATGGAGCAGTTATCTATTTGACTGGAACATTTAACTGTTGGAATTAAATATATCTTGCATCTTGCATTTATTCAATTGCAGTTTCTATTATTGCTCAAAAACACGCATTCACTGGGAGTGGGGTTGCTTTTCAGCCTGGCAGTTTCACCTGCTCATCTTCATTGAGAAAGACAAGGTCAGTGAAGAAGGTAAAGCCATAACATCTCCATGGAGACAAGCAGGTGATGACCATTCTCCCTTAAAATAATAAAGAACAAATAGTGTGCATTATTTATACCGTTATTGGCCTCTAAACATGCTCTTGAGTATCTTTCCTTTCAGAACTAAAAATAAAATGTTTTTTACAAAGAAGAATATAACTTTAGCACAACCTTATGAGATGCCATAGTAACGTTTGGCTAAGTTTTGGCTCCATCTACTGGCTCCAAATTTTAAAAACACATTGCTTGTTATGCCGTGTCGCTGAGCAGTCACGCAGCTGTAATGATCGTGATTAGACAGCAGAAATGCTGAGTCTGACAATGATTTATGGACTTAAAAACAGCGCAGAGGTTTCTCTGAGCCATGTTACTTATCGGAAAAACATCACTCATTGAAATAATTGTTTGTGTGAGTGTTTTTGATGGTTGGAGGGGAAATGATTTTCAAACTAGGATCCATCAAACTAGCGTGAATGAAGCTAAATGTAACTCCAGGTATGTTTGCGACGATGGAACAATGTTAGAACATGATTAAAAGCTTGAAAAAGTCAATTTCCGTTAAAATTTCATGTAATACATATCAACATTTGATTGTTACGAGTGAGAAGGAGGATCATTGATTTCATGTGCTCTATTAAACAAGTGGCGTGCACATCATGGGACCGTCATGACCTTGAATTGAACCTACTATGGATAAAGAACACCAGGGGAAATGCTAAAAAAACACAATAATGAAGCATGAATTTCATTTCCAACTCCACATGACCTGTAGTGTAATCATCCTCCTGCTGTCCCACCTTTTCCATTCCTTCTGCACCGCACTGAGAGAAGTCCCAAATATGTTGTGTCATGCTGCTGCAGGTATGTCTGTTTATAGAAGCGTGGAGCAGGTTGTTTGTGATAAAGGGCGTGTGCACGGTTGGCTGAACTTTAGTTGAAAATGTCGCAATTTACAGGCGTCAAAATGAGCTACAGAAATTGTGCTTATGCTATGCTGATGTTTCATTGTTTTTCCTAGCTGACTCAGGGAGGATGCGCCCAAAGGAATCTGTATCAAAAACACAATAGTCCACGTGAATATTAGAGTTGATCTGACAATGTACAATAGCGAAAGTAAATATAGATTGAGGGGAAAGCAACTTCAGAAAACTGTCATATTTCTTTCTGATAGATTTTGAGTTGTCATCATATACAGGGCAGAGCTTTAGCTTTACAGTGCAGTTTGATGCCATCAGCAGTAAGAAAGTGCAAAGAGGCAGTCCGTATGGTCCATTTGAGAAACCCTGGCTCAAAGCAAAATCAAATGGACAGTAAAGTCACCTTGGCCAGAGCTTCTAAGAGGAGTCAAGTGCATAATGTGAAAAGTAGTGTGTGTGTATCTTGACATCTCTGGCTGTGTTAGGGGCCTTTGCTCTGATCCCTCCTCTCCTCCTTCTAGGGAGCGAGGGAAGGATCACTCCTTCTTCAAAGTCTCTCTTTCATCTCTCCTCCATCACACCATCCTCTGGGGCCGGACTAGGGGAACGCACCGGCAACACAGCTCTGCTCGGGCTTTTTATACATCCATCTCCTCCCTTGTTCTTCTCCTCCCCACTTTCCTGTCCTCGACGCGTTTCTGGGCACTGTTAGCCTGTATTGACCTGAAAGTTTCTCTTGTGTTGTTTCCAAACTTTAGCTTGCCTTTAATAGCATTTTAATTATATTTCTAAGAACACAATCCTTCCAGTACAATATTATGATAATTAAAACAGATTTGGCTTCTTCCTCAGTAACTTTATTTGTCTCTTCCCTGAAAAAAAAAAAAAAAACACACACACACACAAACACACACACACTCGCCGGTGGTGTAGTGGTTTAAAGGAAAAATAAATGCATTATTATTAGCCTTTAAACATGCTCTTGAGGACCTTAAATTTGCCATCTCATGCTTTGAAACAAAAACAAGATTTATGATCAAATAATTAAAGTTTTTCTCAGCTGTCTCCAATGATACGTATTGAGAGCATCCAGCCACTAGATGGCGCCTAGTGCTATAGACATTTTAGTAATTTTATCTCTTTAAAAGAATGTGCAACACGCTATTTTCAGGCTAGTACGAATAGTGAACGGCAGAAATGCTCAGAACGACTTTGGCAATGATTTAAGGGCTTGAAACAGCAGAAGATTCTCAGATAAGTGATGTAGGTGATCTTAAAATACGTCACAGCTTGAGGGAGTTCAGTAGGAAGTGTTTTTGACAATCGAGGGGATCGAGAATTTTCTTGTGAACATTCTTCAAAACAGCATGAATGCAACTGAATGCAACCCCAGGTATGTTTTTGACGACAGACCATTGTTAGAACATGGTTAAAAAGCTCAATAAGAAAATGTGTCTTTTAAGGCACTACACTTGTTTGATTGTTACCACTTTGGTGTTGTGGGTTCAACTCCCAGCACGGACCAATTGCTGGATGTCTCTACCCTCATTCCGCGGTCCATTTAGCTGTCCTGTACAATAAAGCCCTTGGCACAGAAAATCATGAAAAAAAAAAAAAGTTTAATGTAAAAGATATGCTTTTATAATGTATCAACTAAAACGTTGTTATGTGGTAAAAATGTGTTAACCCTGTTTCTTTTGTGTTTACACTTTTAACCCTTAAACTGACAAGATTATTTCCGGAGGACATCTGGAATAAAGCTCCACAGAGTTGGTATGCAAGTCTTTTCACTCGGAAGATAAGTAAATCCTCCAACAGGGAAAGACCACAAGGAAAAATGTGTTTCTAGTGGGCCGCTTCAAAACTAGTCAATCTCCTCCTCAGTTTTATCCATACATTTCATCATCCCTACAATTTTCCAATCCACTTTCAACAAATTAACAATTATTTCTCATCTGCCTCTTGACAAGACAACTCTTACACCTAATTGCTCCAACGCCAAACCATTTGTGTGATGAGTCTGCGGCATAAGGGGCGGAAGACACCACATCTTTGCTTACGCTCTATAATATTTTCAACATGACTGCTTTCCATAATTACTTTCATTAGCCTCGGCAGCCAGTTTGCACTCAGACTAAGCATTGTTTTATTTGCTGGTGTTGGTAATGAGAGCATCCATTAACCTCAGTCAGAAACCTGTCACGACTGATCCATCAGCCGTGGCCTGTGTTTACATGTATTTTTAGACTTGATTAAACTGGGGTCCGTCTTGGTCGATACAGTCTGGTCCAGAGACACATGAAGAGTTAGAGGTGTGGGTGGAGACTATATTCTGGAGACTCCTTGCTTTACAATTGAGCTGTGTGCTGCGCGTCTCCTGTCTCAGCAGCCCTGGGGAAAAGGCTAAATTTACCATTCTGAGTTCCCAGGAGTTTAGAGAAACGCTGTCGCACCACAAATCGGATAATACAGTTTTTAAATGTGGTACTCAGATTCTTTGCTTGATAGCTCTGTAGCATAGTAGTACTTAATACACATAAGTACGTGCATTGAGTATGTGTTTACCCAAGTGTCAATAACCTCCTTTTTGAAATGTCTATTACAATGAGAGAAATATTGCAATTTAAATATTTGTCACAACAACCATTTTTACTTTTACTAATTACTACAACAACTAAGGACTGTTACTGATGCAAGCTCTACTGCTATTATTGTTATATACTAGTCACCCAAATGTACAAGACTTGAAATCTCAACTGCTTCTGTATTGAAAATGTGTATCAAATACTGCAAAACGCTGTCTGTTCATTGCCATTCAATCACCTATCCTATGAATAAAACAAAATAGTTATTCATTTAAATGTGCGTGCTTACATTTGCATTTGACTTCCTGTTACAAGCAAGTACAAAAGTAAAAGTACTGTACTTCACAACATTTTTTTTTTTTAGAATCTGTACTTTACTCAAGTTAATTTTACAGTTAATAATTTTAACTTCTGCTTCTGCTACTTTCCTACTCAGGAATCTGTGCTTTCTCCATGACATACTGGAGTATAAAAGTACTTTCTGTATGGTTTGAAAGTGGTTTGAGAAACAACTTCAATATACAGATAAAAAGTCTAGAAGTATTGAGAAAATGATTGTACAAAAAATAGGACAATTCTTCATCAACTAAATACAAAATCATGTACTCCAAATCTCCAAAGTAGATTTGTATCAGTGATACGTTTACTTGAGTACATTTTTTGCTCCTGTAGCAGTTCTTTTACCTAAGTACTTGTTCCAGCTCTGGCTGTAGCCACCCTGCACACTTGTCTTGTCTGTCTGGACTGAGCTGCATACATTGGCAGGAGATAAAAGACATGGTTCAATATCAGGTCATGGGAATAAAATAATGGAATTATAATGATGACGCTGACTCATCGCACAGCTACACTAATGCCCTTGCTGAAAAACACATCTTCTAATTAATTTAGGTAGAGATAGTGCATAGTCATCCTGGACACACAGTTTGTGTGGTATCCAAGAAAAAAATTAAGCGGATAGCATCAAGGAAAGCAAAAATGAAAAAATAAGCAGATTACCACATTTGCTGTTGCGTTATGAAAAGAAAAAGGCTAACTGTAAAATAGGAAAGAGCATATTAAAGCTGAAGTACACAACTTTTTTCTGATAAAGCACATTTTGTTGTTTCCACCCAGAAAGTGTATTCTATGTATTGATGCTTTGGAATGAGAGCTGATGGGGTCCACCCTGCTTCACTTTTTCATGTGTGAGTGGCTGAAAAATGCATGCATGTGAATACTAGTGTGCCAAAAGATAAGTGAGAGCTAAGCAAATGAGTTAAAGACCGTTACTTTCTTTATTTAAAGTAAAACCCAAGGAATCACATGCTGCCGGAATAAATGCAACGGGAGAATGTGTGTGACTATGAGAATGCCGTCTAGAAGAAAATGACCTTGACTTATTTTGTAGTAAAACCTCAGTGTTGTTGTGATAAATGATCCTAGCTCAAAGCACAAAAATAAACAACTATAGCTATATATATATATGTGTATATATACTGAGATTGATTTCCACAAGGTAAAGAAGACAGGAGAATGGATATTCAATATTTAAAACAAACACAAGCAGCAACTATTGCACTAAATTGTAAACCAGTGTACACAAAGCGTTGCAAAAGTGTGCTACTGACCTCTTGGTCTCTTGGTTAAATTAATAAAATTGGCTCTCTTGCCATGAAAAAAAAAATTAAATAAAGCTATTGCAAACATATAACTTGACAAACTTAACATTCATGCTCACTGTGACGGAACTGCCCCGCCATTTCTCGACTGACTCATCTAACCCGCGGTCCTACACTCCTACACTCCCCACAAACTGTTTTCCCACTACCTGGACTCCGGTTCCCCGCTGTAGAGCACTCAAGGGTGCACACTCGGCGCCTGCGCACCACACTCTCCTGTTGCCGTCTTCATTCCTTCCTCCGTTTCCGTGGCCAAACCGGAGCACTTCCTGGTCCTGCGCTAAATCCTGCGCGCTTGTCGGCACCACGTGATTAGAGGACTGGATCATTCAAAGTTATTTGAATGTTTTATTTTTGAACATTTCCTTTGAGTTAACGTTAAACCATATGGAGGGTTATTTGGTTCATTATTTTGGCAAATTAAAGGTACCTTTTCAGTTTGGGAATTTTGTTTGCATTTGTTTGATTTGTCCACAAACCCCATCATTTGATAATAGGTTTGCCCAGGGGATGGGGGTGGGGGGGTGGGGGTGGCACAGTGTTCTGTGTCCATTGTCCAGTGGCCATTGTCCATACTTTGTTTCATTTTTGCATTTTCCTGCGTTGTAAATATTTTGGCAATGTTTTCACACTGTTTTGAGATTTTGGGTGCGAATAAAATCACCTAAACATACGTTTTTGCGGCTGAGCCATTTTTTATTTTTTTAAATATATATATTTCAAAATGAACTTGTACAGGTGAGTACACTGTGACTTCTTGCACAACATCTGTCTGTGAAGACTTGAGATTATTTTCCATATGGATAGCAGGGATGTATTTTACACGCTTTAGAAAAATACAATTTGTAGCACAGTGTGCAGCCCCAATGCCTTTGGAGATATCATATTGTTCACATTCATCTGCATAATTACACTCATGCTTGATTGGTAGGTCTATATGTGTTAATATACAGTGTGCAGTCTATGACTATATGGCCACCATTACCTCAGCCACTTGCATATTATTAATGTCTTCGCTCTTGAGTTGGAGGCAATGCGTTCCGCGCTAATGCTCACTCATTTACCAAGTAGGCATGACTCAATGCAATTTATGGCTTGAGTTTACTGCCTCAAAACTTGCACTACACAGGGGATTAAGTTCACTTTCTCTCCATAATTAACAAGACTTATATATTACGAAGTGTTAAACTTTAAGAGCTGGTAATTTAGCTACCAAAAAGTGCCTTCTCGTTGTGTGCAAAACTGGCATCAACCCTCATTGTAGAAATGTAATTACAATAATCAACTATTCCCAATGCAAATTTGCGGTTTTGATTTGTGCGCCAACAGATTGAGTTACAAGGTGACACAGATCTGCTCATCATTAACGACCCTAGAGTCAGGCCTCGATTTGAAACACCACAAAACACAAACCAAATCCAATGAAGAGGTTTAAAATTGTGCACTGGCTGCGGTGGATATTACAGGCAGATGCTGTGAAGAGTGTCCCAGAAGTCATCATGAGAGAAGATTAAGTTAGACTCTATTAATATTATGGGTTTTAGAGTGTAGCAACCTCATTTTAGGAACCAAAAGCATGACATATTCAACGCTTCTGCAATACATGACACAAACTTTTGCTTTAGTCTTTTAAGACAAATAAGCAATGTACAGTTTCAAACTCTTTTTAAATGTGACAGAAGATTCATTTTCAAACTATTTCAAATTATCATTATTATGGTTCAAAACAAAAATGTGCATTGTAAAGAGAATTGAATTAATTCATTTTTATTATTGTAAGTGTAGTTGCTCTAACAGTTAATCAATACTCATTATTAGAAGCAAAAATTAAGTATTTCAATCAAATCTTCCGATGTATTATTTGCACTTTCAAATGATGGGAGCGCCACTAAACTTTTCTGCTTAGAGCACCCAAACGATAGTAGCATTTTATGGTTGATGTCAATAATCATTAATTATTGGCATCATGCAATAATGTATGTCTTTTTTTATATTGTGACATACTTGGCCTATTAACAGTCTATTTTGTGCCATCTAAAACATCTGCTATGATTTCTTTTTTCATTATATAAAATATTGGGAATAGTGCTCGTATTGCTGAAAATATTACTACTTTATGATAGCTGAAAGTATTTTTCCTGAAGCATTAGCAAGCATTACAGAAGATCTCACCCTTTCATCGTACCATCTTACATTGAGAAAGTTCATCTTTTTAATAAACTCTGCCAATTTACCCTCACACCAGTGCAGCAAGTTATTTTCATTTCCGCTCAGAAGTCTTGCCAAGGCACATGGAGTCTGTCTGTCTCTTTCATCGTCTACAATTGTGCTTTCTACAGGTGCTGTGCCAGAGACAGGGCCAGGCCTTAAATTCATTATCAGCAGTCTTTAAGATGAGGGGCCAATCTGTCTGAGAGGCGTCTGAAAGGCTCCACAACATCTCGGCAGTAGATGCAACACGTTCCCTGGAGTATGGCGTCTATGTGTTTAGAATACAAGACAGAGAGCACTGAGTGGAAATGCAGGAGGCGCTTGCATGGTGTTTGTGAGGAGAAAGACACACAAAGGAAGAGACTGGAGCGGACAGAAAAGGTTCAAACATAAGGAGATTACAAGCCATTGTATGTATTCAGTCACATATGCTCAATGACATGAAGGCAAACAAAGGATGCTGCTTTATGGTAGGATTTCTTATGTTTACCATGCTTTTGGGTGCTATTTTCACTCTTTCTGTTGTATGTGCAGCGACGCAGTTGAATAGGAGTTGGCAAATACAGCGCTTGCTAAACTGCTTGGATATACATATCAAATTCACATTGTGGCTTACAATTGCTTTTGAACCAGTAAATTTCCAAAATGGGCACAATAGAAAGAAATATTATATGTGTCCTTTGTAAAGCATCGCCGTTGTAAATTAATAAAGTGATAAACAACACTACGTTTACATACACACCAAACTGGATCACTGACTAGTCTAATTTAAACCGATGTTTCAAAATGCATGTAAACCCAGGAAGGTCAATTCTCATTAACACATTCTGAAAAGTCCCTGTGTATTCATATTCCTGATGTAACACTGCAGTCCAATCACTATGAGCAGGAGAAGCATTCAACTGCATGGAATAAAACAATATTAGACATGTTTGTACTCATTTTAGATCAGCAGAGATGACAAACTATGGTCCGCGGACTGGCACATGTTGTTTCGTTTTGCTCTGCTAAGTTAAAGTGAACGTTAAATTACCAGAGTTAAAACGTGTTTATTTGCGCAGCAGAGGAAATGACTTGTGTTGTATGTATAATCGCCCTTTTTATTGGCATTTATAGCAGCAAAGTTTTGGCGCTAACACTAAATTAGTAGACGTCTCTCTCGCACCTATTCGCTCTTTGATTCCGCAGATATCCGCAATGTTTTTCGGTCCCTGTGATATTTTTTGCTTTTCTTTTTTCCTCATAAGCAACCATGTTTGTCTTGATACGGACGGATCATGCATGCCTTTGATTGGCTGTTCCACCTGTCAATCACACTCGCGGACTGACTAGCCAGAGCACAGTTTGTTTTTTCATGTCTCAGTCCCTTTTCTCATGATATTTTTTTGTTGTTTTAGCTCATTGGAACTTTTTGAGAGGGGGGACACTGCGGGTAAACGACAACTGTCAACGACAAAAGACAACAGCGACAGTGCATTGAGACATTCTACGGTGACAGGTTTGGTGCAGTAAAAGACAGGTGAAATAATAGGTGGCTTGGGGCTCTCCAGATTGCTGCCACTTAAGTATTTTTGTGTTTTTGCCATGTAAGACCCCATCAGCGTTCGATAGTAGCAGCAGCTTGTCCCAGCATGCCGGCTCTGGGACTATGTATGTGCTCAATCAAGGTTCGTGTCTGGGAGTCAGTGGGAGTATGCACTTTTCTACTCTCCCCATGAAGACAATATTAGCATCACACTCGCAATGTTTCTTGAAAGATGTTTACCTGCAGGTGGGCAATTTGTTCATGTCTTCGCCAGCATGTCCTCCTTTTGAATAGGCTCGAAAAGAGGAGACACAATTAAAACTAATGAGAGAATGCAGTGCAGAGAGAATGAGTAGTTGTTCTGTGTGGACATGGAGAGTTTTTAAAAATGGAAGAACGCAACTTAAACAACCGAGTAACAAGGTCAGCAGTGGCACCATAATCTGTTTTTCACCTGTAACAATATTGAAAAAACAACACCAATGAAACAACTAAGCAAACAAGGAGTCAACATGAGAAAAGTATGCAACAACAGATGAACACTTGTTATAATGTTGGAAAGAGTGACGTCACAATAGAAAATATGAATGTTATGATTAATCTGAATAAAAATAATTAAAAAAATAACATTTAAATGTAATTATTTAATTATTATTTTACAAATACTCATGATACTTGATTACATTGTGAATACGGAATAATCACTCATTCAAACTATCTGATTTTCAAATTAAAATTATAATTTGAAATAAGCTTGACTTGAGTCACTTTTTCATGACTTGAGACTTGGGACTTGACTTGGACTTGAAGGCCAATGACTCTGAACTTAACTTGGACAAGGAGCTCTCTGACTTGAGACAACTTGAGTGTTTTTTGGTAATTTGGAAGAATGACTTGAAAAGACTTGGAACTCGAAGCAAAGGACTTGGACTTGACTTGGACTTGTGGGCCGTTGACTAGGAACTTGACTTGACACTTACTTGAGATTTGCAAAACCAGGACTTGGTCCCAGCTCTGGAAGTATTAATTGACATAGAACTAGGGTTGTTAACTGGTTTTTCTATAATTGTGATTTTTTTTTCCCTACTGTATGTTATTCATGGGAGTTTTAGAAGCCATGGTACCGCAGAAATGTCTCGAGTGAAGAACACAGCCAAAGCGTGAGTGAAGTGAAAGGTTGTAGCTAATAACACATCTAACATGATTCAGCATCTGTAGTGCAATCATCCGTCACTGTTTACCCAAGTCAGGGTAAAATAAAAACGTGTTAAAATCTCTATAAAGGCGCAGCTGCAACATAATCGTAAAAGTGTGTTTTTTACCCTCAACATAATTGTCACTCTAACATTATATATCGTGACATCCCTGACGAGAACATAACACAAATCATCATATCATATAATCCAATTATTCATAATAAATGACAGACTCTTTAGCGGAGGAAAAAGAAAATCTGAAAAATGCTCTAATGATAGAACATCAAATTCTCTTTGACTGCATATCTACCTTCAGAACAGAAAATCAAAGCTGCTGTATCTCATTATAAAATCACCATAGAAACACAAGGCCAAGGTACAACCTCAATCTCTCCTCTTTCTATTGGATTATGATCCTAACTGTGACCTGTGAGAAACACTGTCCTTGCTCACTCAAAGGCCAAGGGTTGTCTGCTTTTTATAGTGAGCCATTTTTATAGTTGGCAGCTTTTCAATGTCACTTTTAAAGGATACTTAGAGAAAGTAGTGTTTTCAGGTCTCGATACGCAACAATAACCACAAATAGCTCCCCAACTTCTTGCTAATGAAGTGCCAGCGACAGTATTCTTTACAGGATCATTTCCCATTCACTTGCATACGCCGCCTTGTATTTATCCTGTTCGACTGATATAAAAGGCCCAGCGCATCGAGCAATTACTTTCATAATGAGAAGCTGTTTACAATTGTCGAGATCGCTCTTTTGTTATGGAATCTCAAGGTTACAATTTCAAGACATTTTCTCTTCTCTTTTCCCATTGACTCACCTCATTTTTCCAGGAGCTTCCTTCTTTACTCTTCAGTCATACAGTCCCAGGTATTATCAATGATACAAAGAAGCACACATATGGGGTCTAAATACAGATACTTTACTTGCAAAGAAATCAATCTTGTTACATTACCTGAGATTCATTTCAATGGGGAATGACTCACCTTCAAATTACATTTAAACCACGCTGAACCAGACTGCATTCCTTATGTTAAAGTGTAATGCTACATCTGTCACCAAACCAGACCTGCATCCAGAAAAAAATGTTGCTTGGAGTTCAAATAGAGCAAAAAGTACTGACGCTGACGGTTAAGGCAATGGGATTAGTCCCATATTAAACAAACACAAAAGCATTTGTACATCATTGCTTTCTAATGCTGCAAGGAAGTAAGGAGCAAGCACGAAACACCTTTCACCCTTGAGGTGGAGAAGGCACACTTATTTATCCTTGTATAAGCTGTCTCGAGTGAGGAGAGGAGTAAAGAGAAGACCCACGATGTCAGGTTTCTTTACCGAGAAGATGAAAGCGAAGAGATCAAACAAACAGAGCTACGTGATACGCGAAATGTCACCCCTCCCTTCCAACACTCAGCAATCACACATGAACATTTAAACACCCACAGGTGACGGAACATGGGGAGCACCTCTCCAGAGCAAACAGCAAAAAAAGTGAGTGTGCGATATATTGTAGTAGACTGGACAAAGTGGACTAGCTAGACACATACAAATCAGATGAACATTATGAATTAGTATGCTGACCTGGGGCCCACTAAGCCATTGCAGCAAATCTCCTATTCACGTCTTTCCCTATCACACAACTGTATGTTTCCATGGAGACAAGCACTAAAGTTACAGATCAGTCAGAATGTGGCCCACTAACAGTTAATGCACAATACTGAAAGCTCAATCGTTTTGTGTGACTAAAAAAAAAAAAAGCTCAAATCCATCAGTGAGTGCGGAAAAGACAGCAAACTATAACCTCAGGAACAGTGAGAATGAAACCGCTTTGTCTGATTATCAAGTGGCAATTGGAATGACTCAAACTATCTGTGTCTCTCTAGTTCATACTGAAATAAATCCAGAGGACTTTTGTGAAAACTCTAAATAAATGGAATAAAAAAACAAATCAAATAAAAATAAACAAAGTCTGTGCCATAAAATGTTGAGTAAAACATATCCCACATGAACACATAAAAATTTCACAGCAAAAGAAACATTTGCCTATTCAAACAATTTTCAATCTGACATTGAATATTGTAACTACAGAGCACACAGCTTTGACAGACTGAGCGTTGACCAAGGATTCGACAATTCATCCATTCAATCCACATAAAAGAAATTACATCCATGCGACTGGCTCACAAAAAGGCAGACAAATGAAAAAAATACCATTTTGGAAGTACCCAAAGAGTTCTACGTATTGTAATATTAATACACTTTCTGGGGAGCTCTCGAGGTTTTGCGCCATGTAATTCCATCTTATACAACAGTGCATGCTAAAGGTGTAATTAATTATTAAAGCACATATGTTTGAATCTGAGCGCTTGGTCAAGGTTACCATAGCGCACATATGCCTCCTGCACTGTGCACACTCTTCTGCCGGTGTGTGGCCAAATTGAATTGGCCTGACACGACTCCATTTACCCGGTCAAACAAACCTTATTCAGAATATTCAATTACTCTTTTCTGCTGACAGACAGTGTGGGGAGAGACGGGAAATGATCGCGGTCCCACCTTGAGGAAGTAGGTCTGGAAAATGCAACAATTAATGGCACGTATGAAGACTGAAAGTGGGTGTTTATGTCAACCCTGGGACAAACTGATCCAGGTCCAGGTTGATCTATTAAACACTGGATGCATGGATGGCTGTGAGTACTGTACATGGAGTGGACAAAATGAATACTGAATCAAAATGTGTGAAGAATCAAAATACCCAGAGTGTGAAGAATCAAAATACACTTAAAATGCTACTTGAGAAAAGTCAAGCTGTGTCCCTTTGGTCCTCTTCAGTTTGGGAATCTCACATCAACACCCTGATTTAGTATGCTGTGCTGAGCCATTAAGTGCTTGACAACCGACAACCTGCTAAACGTGAAGTTTTGACTTTTTGACACAGGATTGAGGAGATTGTTCTAATAGTTTCAGGAGAGCTGCATTTCTCCTTGGCAGACCCTGACTAAATGGTGCATACTTTTCCACGGGGTGAGCATAGAGTAAAAAGTTGTCTAACTTATCTTAAAATTAGTATAATTTATTGTGTTTATTTTACACTTACTATTTTATATGTATTTGTTTCCTGGTTTTACTCTATTTCTACCCATTTCGTCATTTATTTCCCCATATTTATGTATGTATTCTTTTATCCATTTTAGGCTTTCCAGTGTTTCCTCTGTGGAGCTCTCTGCTGGGCCCTGGCTCATGGGCCCCTGGTGGAGGTTTGGTGTGTACCTCATGTCTCCTCTGGGCCCTGTGTCTGTGTCCTGTGGCTGCACCCGACTCTTCGGGTTCAGAACGAGTCTGGTGAGGATTTAAGGACTTAAAACCGTGAAAGATTCTCAGATAAGTGACGTATATGATCTTAAAAAACGGCACGGATGGAGGGCATTCAGCAGGAAGTGTTTTTGACGGTCAGAGAGGAGGGGATTTTCAAACCGGGATTCCTCAAAACAGCGTGAATGAAGCTAAATGCAACTTCAGGTATGTTTTTGATGACGAAACATTGTTAGAACATGGATAAAAGCTCAAACAAGTCACTATAACAGAATATTTGTCCTTTAACTAACTGTGGATAGGAAGCAAATATGTGTTGCACAAATTAAATTAACAATGAACCGCTAAATTCATCATCAAAGTTGTTCTGACTTTTAATTCATATTCTATTCTATCTGTCATTTGATATTTTTTAATGCTTTTGAGCCAAGTTATTTCTCATGAATCAATAACGATGAGAATGAATCGTTATTGTGGTTGCACACGTGAACTAGGAAAAAAAAAAAAAAGCTCTCTAGTCTGACTCAAAAGTATCTAAAAAAGTCCAGAAAAGCATGGTCCAAATCCCCAGTTCCTGTTCTTAACTTGAGAAGCACCCCGCACTGCAAAAGGTTCATAAACTGTGAAAAAACCCTATTATTGCAATACATTAGACTACGGTGCATTCTTCATTCCTGACCACAAAAGCTGATGCAAGGTATTTCAACGTGATATGAGGGTCTGTCTGCAAAGGATGCTGATCCATGTCATTTCAAAGGAGAGCCAGCAAAGTATGACAAATGAGCATCGAACAGTCACAGTGCTTTGAAAAGGTCACCTCGTCTCCTCGGCTCAAGTACGGCCCGCTGCTTGTCTCACACTTGTGGATTCTTCATCATATGCCATTTGAATGCTAATGCACTTGCTGTCTCTATAGGACTTCAGACGCAGACCACACAGCGCTGTCACAAAAACCTCACATGAAGTAAAGTCTCACTGCATGCATCCCAGAGCCGGTAAGGTCACGGAAATATGAATTGGCATTTTTTTGCATTACAGAATGAGTCATTTTAGATGTAAAATGTGACACTGCAACTTTGTTTATGTAGTTTGAACAGAACATAGAAGGTCTGGTCAGGCAAATCTGATCTAATCTAAATCTAAAAACATGTGGAATTTGTTATGTATTTAAAGGCTTTTGTGGTTTAGATGTCAGCTATTCTGCAGAGAGAAAAGAAACAGCACATTAAAGTTGCACACTTTGATACAGGAATGTCCCATTTTACATTTCACTGGCACAGATATGCTGTTTACGAAATATATCACAAGCTACTCCATGTCTTCAACTGATGTTTGAAACAAAGTGTATGGTACAAAAAAAAAAAAAATAACATTTTTCCCTTTTTATTTTTCTATTCCAGATTCACACAAAATGTTCAGCTGCATTTAAACTCATGCCATAAATTCAACCTGATAATCATTTGTTTCAGCTTTCTAAAATGCGGCTTTCATTAGTTTAATTAGAACAAAACTGACAAGAAAGAATTACATTTATTTTTAAACTTGTTCTTCATCTCAATATTAGATGGAAGCTCTCAAGATAATCAATTTTTTCTAAGAATGATTTTCACAACTAACAACCCAAAAGGTCTATAAAAATGCTTTATCACCTAAATCATAGTAAGTGCTCTTCAAAAATCTCTTAGAAACAAAAAAGGCTTTAGCTATAATTAAACCACTGCTGAAAACGATGTGTTATTTTGCTACATATTTAGTAAAATCAAACTAAATAAAAAGCTAGATAAAATATTCTCCTAGTAAAGCGGAAAAATGTCCCAGTAGACCATATAAATGAAACCACTCTCATTCTAGCTCACAAAGCCCCTTGTTAACGTCTCCGTCTCTCCTGTTTGGACTGTCTTCATATCATCATATCCCTTTCATTACGTCGCCGTTGGAAACTTGAGTGCCGCGTCCAATTAACTGTCATTTTTGCTTAGCCATTACACGCTCAGTATAGTCGCACTATTTTCGCCCGGCCTTTATTAGCTTCCCGTTTTTATTTACGTCTTTTGAAGGGGACCTCGTGTTGACCAATACCCTGATGGAGTGGAATAAGCGCCCGGGCCATGGCGTCATTACATCACATCTGGCACGCACTCCAACTCGCCATTTATCATTTGACATTGAGGGAAGAAAACAGGGGGGAAAAACAGCAAGGGAGGTTTTATGGCCCAGTTTTATTAATACTTCAGGCTGGTTGCTAAAAGGATTGCTGTGTGGCCGAGTGCGGGTGATGAGGTAGATTTATTCCAATGTAAATAAGCAGACGCCTTGGCCCGGTGGCAAGGACTTCTGGGAAAGAAGGGGGGAGGAGCTAACGGAGAGGAGGCGGGTGGTAGTGGCGAGCTGAAAGTAGTGGACGAGACGGAGGAGAGTGGATGGATAGAGGGGCAGACAGAAGGACACTGGCATTAAAAGAATGAAGAAAAAATCAATGGATGAGAAGGAGAGCTGAAAAGAGGACAGAGAGGAGAGGGGACACAGAGGCTGTAAAGTACTGGCAACAGTGGAAATCAATTATGCAGCATGGAATAATAATGCTGCAATTTTTAGAATTATTTTGCTGCTACATATGTGACATCCAAAATCCAAATCCATTCGTATAAAGAACATATTTTATAAACAAGTGGTTTCCAAAGTGCTGCACAAAGACAGAAAATGATTTTTTAAAAAGTAACTAAAATAAAAACAGATACATTTAATGAACTCCTAAAACAATAAAACCAGTCAAAACAAATAAAAAACATGAAATAGCAATAAATAATGAAAGAAGTCTAATATAAGGTATAAAGGTACGTTACAGTTGTTTAAACAAGACCAAAAGTGTGCATAACTTGTTCAATGAAAGATGAAAAATGTTTGAATTTGGATAAACATCTTAAATGTTAAAAGTCAGATTTGGCTTGCTTGTCAATTTAAAAATCACTGTCATTAGTGATGGCAAGGTTGTGACAGAAGGCCGTTTGAGTGCGTCAGTTTAAGGGGTCAGTGTTACCAAACACATTGACCTCCGTTTTGTCAAGTCAAGGGTGCGTTCACAGATGCACATTCTCCACATCAAAATTGGGATTCAAACATGACTAATTCTGAAACTATACAACAGAACCAAACCAAGTCCATATAATGCCTAAAATATGCTCAATTTACAACCAAATAACAACAATTATGACATTCAAACAGAGGCAGAGGGAAGTTTTTTGAGTGGCAGATAAGTTTGGCCATTGTCTACAGAAAAAGTTAATTGAATACAATGTTTTTTTGTTTTTTTTTACATAGTGGGACATGGTCAATTGCAAAAATAATGGCCGCAAGAATTGAACCTTCAGTGGTAATGTTATTCAGATTTTGGCTTTACGTGGAGCCACACAAAAGCCACTACAACACGTAACTTAAAATTCATTCATTATTTTTGCTCTGTGTCCTGTACAGCAGCAATACTCTCACTGTTCATACACTTGGAGAAGAGAGGAGAAATACTGTCCTGGGCTTCAGGGAAGCGTGCAGGAGCGTGCCTTAGGGTTTTCAAAGTCATTCAGAGTAAAGTCAAACACAACTGCAGTGATCAGAGACTACTCGATCACTTACAAACACATGGTCAATGAGCATGGGTTTAATCATACAAAAAGGGCAAGATCCGGTGTATGACCATGAACCCCAGTAGCAACCATGACAGGTTTATTCAGATTGAAACCATCAATCAGGTCAAATAATAACTCCTTGCCCTGGGCTCACACCACACGCTGTCCAGTTGCAGTGCAGTGACCGCAGCCTTTCCATAGCTTTAAAAGTGCGAGAGGAGCTCCGACCGTGCCGTGTGGTGGTGCCCGCGGAGGTGCTGCGGCGCTCTGGATTCTTTCCGTTGGATCCAGTTTTCACTGGACTGCTGCAGCCCATCACGTCTTTTCAGTGTATTGTAAATGAAATGAATACGAACAAGAAATCCTACGAGTGCGAGTGAAATGCATCTAAAATGCATTTAAAAACACCACAGGTTCCATTTACTGCAGTGTAAAGTAGCTCAGTTCAAATGATGAAAACCTCTGGACTCACCGCATTAATCTAGGTTTCTGTATTGTCAGGTCTACAAGGAGGACTAGCCTGGCAAACAATAACAACAACATTTTAAGCTGTTTTACAATACAGACCAATTGTCTCTGTTCTTCATTTGATCTGTCTCCTGTAGCTCTTTATTGATGCACTATTCACTATGCTTTCATTTAACACAAATGAGAAGGTGATCGGCTGCAGCCTTCCATCTGTCCAGGGCCTCCAAGACTCGGGGACGAGCAGCTGACCCTACTCACCCTGGACATGGACTATTTGAGCCACCCCCCTCGGACAGCCCTAACACCTGCCACTTTAATAATCATGTCAACAACACTTATCCATTTGCACTGCTAGTTTTGCACTATTGTTCTGACCGAACCTTACATTTTGCGTGCACACTCGAAGTCTATTTTATTTACTCCTTATTTTTATGCATGCCTTATTTTATCATTGCTTTTATTATTTGTTGTTTTAGTTGCACCTTACTGCCGAAGCAATGGCAATAAACCTTTTCAGATTCTGCTGGTCCTGGTCTGAGTCCATGTTAAGGCCTGGTTTGGTCCTGTTCTACTCCTGGTTTTGTCTTAATATACGGGTCTAGTTCTGGTTTAGTGCCAGTTTTGATGCAGTGTGGGTGCATGTAAAGTTAAAGAGCACATTGGGAGTGTGTTTTTACCTATATTGCATTTGACCCATCCTTCAGTACGACTGGAGCTGTCAGGAGCAGTGGTTAGGATCATACCTGGAGGATAGCTACCTGTAGGCATGGTTAAATATAAAATGCCCTGGCTAACTTCATTTTTAGGTTGCCCCATTTTTATCCCTAAAATATGTCCATCCTACTGGCTGCTTCAGTCTTCTATCTCGTGTTTGTTAAAACTTCGGAATAATTCTAAAATAAACTCAATATAATCACACTACAGACAAGCAATTTTTCTACTAAAATACCTTCTCCACTGGGACTGGGAATCAGTTAAACAAGGCATCATGTCCCACACGTGCCAAATCCCAGTCTGGTAGAGGAGGATTATCATGATCATCATTAATAAGCAAAATGGCAGCATTCATAAGTCAGTCTGTATCTACTAAATCCTCTTTGATCCATGCAGGGGCATAATTAATACAGATGGTGAGGAGAGAAGGTTAGCCCCGACTGAACATGAGCTGGTTAATAAGGAAGTGCATGGGGAAGGTGTGAAGACCCTCAGAATCAAATAGAATTTTCTGTGAATTTACGTCAAGTCAGATATGTTGGACTTTTATCAGTTTTCATGGTCAATTATGTCATTCATCTTCAACAGGCTGCAGCCTCTTGCAGAAAAAATGGGATTTATCTGGCAATTTTTGTTTGCACCGTGGCAAACTGGACAGTTAATAGAAATAGAATCTGCTGGTAGAGATTGATAGTTGACTTCTAGTAATTTGAAGGGGGAAAAAATATTCATAATATTGCTTTTATACCTTTTGGTCCAGAATCATTCTTTCTTCTTTATAGTTGACTCACACTCATAAAGAGTGATTGTATTTGTTTGGGTTTTGGCTCAATTAAAATAACTTCTTTATCTTTGTAAATTGTTAGACTTTTGATTATAACCTACAACATTTATATGATACAGAGGTGTTTGAAAAATGCTCCGTAACATTTTGACTTCAGTTGTACTGAGTGGCAGAATTATAGGCTGCAGAACTGATAAAATATGCCGTGGAGCTTTTGTTTTGCTCAAATGCCAACTGAAAGTAGTTTCTCAGTGTTGCTGCGATTGTGCAGAGCTTGGCTAGCTTGTTTACCAACAGCAATTGGAGATAAAGGACAATACAACAGCCCCACAACAATTAATTTCCCCAACATTTGGACTAGGTAATGAGTTCAACTGTGATCCCAAAGTCTGTATCAGTGATAAATGTGAGGATAGCTGCAGTGCTCTGTTGTTTATCTGGTTACATGATTTTCTTTTTTTAGATTTCAGGTACAAACTAAATATTTAGCAGACTTTGTTATTAGTCTTAAGCAACTTTTCACATTTTAGCTGTGTTTTTACAGGAGAAAATGTCATTACTCACCATTGACTTTCATTGTTGCCACTCGCTGCTAAAGTTTAGAATTCTGTAACGTCACCTGCATAACCTCTATTGGCTATTGGCTCAAATGCAGTTAAACAAAGTAAAGTTTGTTAGTGAGTTGGAAAATTAGAGTTAGCTAGAAGATTAGGTGAGAGGAGAAAAGAACTCGGGAATAGCAAGTTGTCTGCAGCAGCCGACTGGGATGAACTAGAGCGTGGAGCACGGCCATCTCCAAATGTTAATTGCACAAAACCAAACCAGGAAGGGAAAAAAAATACAGAACAGCTTGCAAATGAGTCGTGTTGGCAACACTGCGGGAAAAATAATGAAATGTTGTCAATAGTGTGTGCGTGGAGGGCTCTACTCATTGGTATAAAACAAAGTAATTTCTGTTAATTGTCTTATTTGAGTAGTTACAGTTGCCTGTATGAAATAATAATATGGGTGTTGGAAAAACAACCACGTGCTATAAGCAGCAAGTGGAAGCTGTGCTCAGGTAAAAGCCTGCTCTATAATACCGATAATAATGATGCTATTTTGTGCCCTTATATATTTGCATTTACTGCTAACTGGGTCGAGTAGAATCGTCTGCATATTAATGTGAAAGCCCCCAGAGAGTGTTTGTTATCAAGTGACATCATTCTGATAAACACATTCTTTAATAATGTGTTTGTTATTTAGCTCCAATCGCCACTCGACTGTGGCTTCAAGAACGGTACATCTGATTGCAAAGGTTAATGGTGAAATTTATCAAAGCTGAGTTAAAAGGAGGATGAAATATGGATGGACAAAACACTCATGGCATTTGGGATAATAGAGGTCACTTTGACATAATTTATATTTAGCCGCATCATTTTAAATATTAACTTCTAAAAACATCCCTGAACATTTCTCTGTGGCACATTCTTTTTGGGTCATCCAGGGATTATTAACTGCGTCTTATCTTTTTATATTATTGTCAGCTCAATTAGGACAAAGTTAGGAATTCAGAAAGGAAACGACGCATGACTTTGCAATCATGAATAGCATTAGCAATAATAATAGAACTGAGTAAACTAATTGTCCAAATTGTATTGCTAAGATCTAATGTATGAGTGAAATATTAAGCCATTCTTCCTCATATGCCACAGTCCTGCCAAGAGTTTAATCCTAATATCCAAAAGTGTTTATTCTTTAAACTGTGAACCATAAATTATGCTCAAATATTCGTTTTATTCCAAGGTATAATAAGACACATTTATAAAACGATATGTTTGAGCAAAACACTGCACTAAAGAACTACCCCATTCTCCAACAAAAATAGCTATTGCTATAAACTAGAACAAAGTGGGGTGAATTATTAAATTAGGCTGCAAACTGTCTCATTTATAGAGAAGGAGCGGTCACAACAGTGGGAGCATGAGAAAAAAGAAATGTACTTGTGATCTGTGAAGGTGTCCCTCATGCACATATCTCCTCACTGTTATTACTGAAGCATTACACATCGGAGCACTTACATCAATAAGAAGGATTCTCTGCTTTATGACTGATCTTATCGTGTCGTCACGACACCCAGGATACTCTTTTTAATATACCTGTAGCCACCTGCTCCCCACACATGCATACGGTCACCTCTAACAGCCCAGCAAGCGCGCTGAGCTCCTTGATTAAAATTTCCTCCCCGTTCTGCTCGACTTGGTGGCACAGTGAATGATGTGTGTCAACTCACAGATGGTGCTCTCTCCTACTCTCTCAAACACACACGAATACAAGGCTTAGCTGTCAGGAATCGCCCAAGGTGTGCCAAATGCCTAATCTGCTCAAGAAAATGGGAAAATACCTCAGATGAAATCTCCCTCCAGCCACTCGACTGTGGAGACAGAATAGAAATGAGGCGCTTGATGAATAAAAGAGAAGGTCAAAAGGTAAGTTACAGTTAAGTAGAAATATCGAAAAACATGTCATATCTGGAATGTTTAAGAAATGATTGAGGATCTTTACATTATTTTATCCATAGGCGAATTATAGATGAACAATAGCTTTCTATTCAGGAAAACATTTAACATGCACTGCAAAAATAAATCCCTTCCAATGTTTACAGGTTGTGGCAGAGTGGTTAACATTATACTGTATCAGAAATAGAAGCGTTTAAACTGTGCCATGTGCAAGTATGTGAAAATGTATTCACAATTGACACTATGTAATCTTTGCAGGTAAAAATACTAACTGACACAGCACTCTCAAACGAGAGCTGAGAATGTTTTAATAAACCCAAGTCCAGCAGGTCAAACTTCTCCAAACGTTTTATTGTTAAACACATTGATTCCATCCTTCCTGCTTTGTAGCATATAGCCGGTCACAAATATTGGAGCTGAAGCTTGGTTGAATAGTCACACTATGGATGTTGAAGTCTACAATCTGCACTTGTCACAGCACTTAAGCTGTGCCCCTTATTAATTCATTTCCACATGTTTTTCAAGTTAAGTCTGTCTAACCGTGTGACCCAAGTGACCCCGGCTAATTACTGCCATGGCAACTGTACTCTGAAAAACTGACAGGGAAACGAAATAGACTCTCTCTGCAACCACCATGTTTCTAAGTCAACACAAGACATTCACCTAAAAAGCAGCAATTAGAAGGTGCTATTTATGAACAGAAAAAGCATGGCAATAAAAACAGAATTGATAGACATTATACCCTGCTTCCATCCTCTTCTTCGGTGTAAATCAGATGCTGTAGAAGTGCCAGATGAGGTTGAGGGCTGGATTGTAATAGAATTTATTGACAGGGAGGAGAAACATGAGTGATGGTGTGAGTGCGTATTACAACAGGAGGTTACAGATGAGGCACTCTTTCTCTTTGTGAGCCCGTCTGTGTCTCTATCCGTCTCTGTCCACACCACTTCTCCACAGGGAATGCTTCACTTCAAATTAATGGTGGCTGCTTCACGGCCGTGTTGTGCTCACGCTGTGTCTCCAAAAATGCACAATCACGGCTCACTTCAGTTATGACACCGCTGCATTTATATAGATGGATCCCCACAGTACAGAAAACTAAAAACGCTAAAAACAAATGGAGAATAGTGCGAGAGGTGAAGTAAAAGTCTGCTCTGCATTGTAGTCAGCTAAAAATAGTATATAGTAAAAGTTGTATTGTTATCCCCATCTATACAGTATGTCATAACGGTAAATTGCCTGAAGCATGCAGCTCACTTATTTTTTCAACATTTTGTAATCTTTGGAATGCAGTGAGTGTTATAGCTGATAAAAAACAGCCGGCCTACCTGTGGTGACCTGTGCCACCCTCAGAGTTGTGAGATAAACTCTTGGCTTTGACAATCACTACATTTATGAGCGTGCCACGAAAACCGGATAACCAAGTCTACTTTTTTCAAAATGCTTTTAATGGAAAAATATTATGCATTTTTCATAACATGCTCTTGAGTACCTTAAATTTGCCATCTCATGTTTTGAAACAAAAACATTTTTTTTATTATGGACTAAATGAATTTCTCTGCTGTGTGCAATGATACTTACTGAGTGCATCCAGCCAGCACATGGCGCCTAATGCTGTACACAATTTAGTTATGTTAGCACTTTAAGACACACGACATTAAGGTCAGCAGAAGCAGTAATCATGGCAGAAATGCTCAGAACAATGATTTAAGGACTTAACACAACAAAAGATTGTCGGATAAGTGACGTATAAAATCTGAAAATCGTCACTGATCGAGGGAGTTCAGCAGGAAGTGTGTTTGATGCTCGGAGGAAGAGGATTCCTCAAAACAGCGTGAATACAGCTGAATGCAACTTCAGGTGTGTTTTTGATGACAGAACAGAACGGTTATAATGGTTAAAAGCTCAAAAAAGTCACTTTTAGAGTCACTTTTTTTGTTTTTTTAGTCACTTAAAGGACGTGTCCTTTAAACCTGGGAAGTACGACTGAGGAGGCTTCGTTGGAATTTCAAACATCCTGGCAACACATCTGGAGAAGGTCGCGTGCACTCAGAGCAGACTAAGAGAGGTTTTCAACTGCACAAGGTAAGAAACAGACAGAAAAATATTTCATAAGCAGAGATGACAAACTACGGCTCCTCCCCTGCGGAATAGTAAGTATTGTTTTGGTTCGCTAAAGTGAAAGTAAAAACTACTGTAGCTTAAAGGAGTTTATTTGTGCTGCTGAGAGGAAATAAGCAAATGACCAGCGCAGTTCCTGTAAAGTATGACAATCAAACACTCTACATGAATGAGTTGTCACTTTTCTATGTTTGCCAAAAGTCTGGTTATATGTGCCACCTCTGTTTTATATGGAATTATAGCTACAAAGTTAATTCTACATTACTAGACACCGCCGCTCACACCAATCAACTTGGTATAGTCCAATTCAAGCAAAACTAAACTATATCCATTCAGCATTTACTCACAGAATCTGATGTTTTAGCCCTGCCCTTGTTTGTGCCCAAAAGTCAAATGCCATGTTCTTCTTATTCATTTCCCTCTCCTCTTTGAGCTCTCTGGTCCTCTGCTGTTCCCTCCTCCCCTCCGTCCCTGCTTCCTCCCCTCTCGTTTTTTTTTTTGTTTTTTTTTTTGTCTGTTGGATTATTACTATTCAGGTCAGGCGAGTGCGAGCTTCTGCATGCCTCTGATGTTTTTGCACTGTTTCTTTTCTTTTTTAGCTCCATTACAGCCGGCTTTTGTTACTCCACCATTCCTCTCCTCTGTATCCGTTATCACACAAGCTTCATATTTCATTGTTTGACCTTCTCTGTAGGCATTAAAACCGAGTATGCTCTTTCATACACTATTCTTTCAATATGGAGTGACTTTGTTCATTTATGGCCAAAGTGCCTTTCAAGCATATAAGTAAACTGTTACATCATGACCTTGTAATGCAGAAACAGTATTAAAGCGATCCAAATTGACCAAAGCGGGTTTAACAATAAACATTTGACACTCAAGGCTAAGAATTACTATTTTAGACAGAGGACACATTTTTAGTTTTCCTCAGTAGCCGGTAATGTTCAGAGGCATAAAACACTACGCTGTTAATGTGCTGACTTCTAACTCGCGCTCATAAAAGATGCATCATTTAACTTCTCTGGTGCAGGGTTCGCCACCTGCTTGTCTCCATGGAGATGTCATTGCTTTGCCAGGAATTTTCGTCAGTATGACATTCAACTTCTCTATCACAAGAAAGTGGCAATATATCATCATTTAGATAAGATTGTGAAAGTTGTTTTGAAGATGCACAGTGTGTTTGCAGTGTTTAAAATGCTACATAAAGAGCTGATTAAAAAGTTATCTTTCAAATAAGAGCAGAAAGTGATATTTCTGTCCTTTTGTGATTCATTTTATAGGCATTTCAGATTTGTCTAATAAATAAACATCAGTGAGCGTGAATTAACACATTTCTATTGGATTGACATAATATTGTCTGACTATTGTTATTGGATACTCAAAACATATATCAAGATATTCATTTTTGTCAATTTCACCCACCTCTTCTACCAAACCTATTCAGTTACACGTCAGGGGTCTTAGTTATTAAACTTTGCATGGAATTTTGACTAGAAGTATACATATGGCCAAAACACTAATTTGCTCATCAAGCTGTCTTATTATAAATCCCAAACTTAATGTGCAAAGTCACATTTTGTTTGTACGCACGCTGTATAAATTAGACCCCAGATTTGTGGAGAGGCCACCCGACTTTAAATTTCAGCAATAAAAACAACGCTAACTAAAGAAATGCAAAATAGATGCAATCAACTCCATAGAAACAAGCAGATGGTGGATCTTGCAGCAGAAAAGTTACATGGTGCACTTTCAGCTTCCAACTAATCAGTGTAAATAGAAACCTTTAGGTATTGGCAGTTTGGCTCGTACCAAAGTTTAATCATTTATTTGAATAGGACAGCACATATTAATGATTAGCAAATCTGGCACCAATTCCTAGCCCCATGGAGCAGGAGAGGGGGGTAAAGGCAACTCATTCTTTCATAAACACTATACTTTTTACAATCATTCATTTGACAAATCTTTGAAGTCTCAAAGTATAATATTTGAAAGTTTTCTTCACAAAGTCACATTTAGTCGAGCATAGAATTGAGCAGCGTTCTGAAGGTTACGTTCCTCACTGAAGGCCTCTGCTCGAGAGTGCACGGGCAGCCAATGAAGTTCTTATAAAAAATAATCACTGCCGAACGAGTGCCTAGTCAAATTCATTTGATTTCTGTCAATGTCAAAGATTTGCATTCTGACTTAGTTGCAACCTTACGCGCCGTTACAGAAATGACCACTTAAATCTCAACGGGCATTACAGGCAAGCTTTAACATTTTTAATAGGACACACTTTGATGCACACAATCAGGAACTAAGTCAACATAGCGAGCAACTCAAATAAAACTGCTGCCAAGAGTGCGTGGAACAGAAATAATCCTGCTGACGTGAGCAGCGGTGACACTCCACTGAGAAAACTCCTAATGATGGTGGAAGTTGCATTTGCAAGATGGAGATGCGGTCTAACGGTTTGCAGCCCTCTCCACTGACGCCGCGGCCTCCCCACAGCTTGGGCCATGTCAGTGATTAGTGCTGGACATGTTGGTTGCCAGATAAGATGGCCACTAGTCCGGAGTCCAGCAGAGAGAGACATCTGGAGGTGGGGAGCAAGGCAGCGGGACGTTTGGTTGGGCAATGGCCTTGATCACACACATGACTAAGACGATGTGGTAAACGGAGAACTGGGCCTTCTGTCACTCTTGTCCCCAAAACTGTCTGCGACTTAATTTATCTCATTAGCAATTCATTTCAAAGTCATAATTATTTGCTTATTATACAGCCTCTGAGCAAACTTTTAAGCAGGACAAGTATATCTTCCGACCACAATTAATTATTACTGACCTTTCTTGACCAGCATCATCCATATATTGATGTGAGCACTTAACAACTGAAACACAGATAATGCATTATTGCTTGTGTAACATACTCATTTATTCAAGAGAACGATAGGCGCATGAAGTAAAAATCGATCCGCCTTCAATTTCCTTGCGCACACAAATTCCTAAAGGTACTTAAATTTAATCAGGTGAAACATTCTTTTGTTTATACATACAGAGAGGGATGAGCGAGGAAAAGAGGAGTCTGAACATGTTGAGTTAAACAACAAACTCAGGACACCTAATACACCACAAACTGTGCATTAAAATCCCACCAGCTTGGCCACACAAACTAATGGCGCCCTATTATAAGAATTCTCCAACAGTATTCTGGGAAGACACATCTGAAGTATCTTTCCCGTAAGAACCGATGCATTGATTTTTATTTTCAGTGCATGCAACCAGCTGAAGGACTTTCTTCCTGGAAGGCAAACCCAGAAGGGGCAGCAGGAAGTATTATACTCGTGAACTCGACACGTGGCTCTGAGTGAAGAAAAGCTCGCTGCGAAATCCATAAAAGCTGTTGTGCAGCTCATTGCACCATGTCGAGTAGAAGTTTCCCATCTCCTGTGTTGCCAGGTCGAAATTCCCGGTGGCTGACACAGATGCTCTTCCTCATGTAGTGCATTTAATTAGTGTGAAATTAGAAAGTGCTTGGAGACCACAATGCTATGTAAATAGGGACCAGACCTCCAAGATGTTATTGCAGTTCCTCAAATAGACACCACCAGATTTATAGGTCATCTTGACCTCAGTGCTGGTGCTATAAAGCTGTGTAGCCCAAATGCAACAGTCTGTGATGCGCTGTGTGCAACAGTTTTGAATCAAAACCAGATCAAAAATATTTGGCCAATGTCCGATCGCTTTAGCTTGCCTTCTTCTGCTTTAAGTCATCAAGTTTCAAGACAAAGTAAGAAGACAACGATGCCTGTCAACATTCCAGTCATTGGCTGCAAATTTTAGGCAAAAATGCTTTTCAACAATTTATTGCAAAATCATACATTTTTTTGTCTGATTATTAGCTACGGCTGAAATGTAATAATGGTCAGAATTCATGACAGCAGAGCAATTCCATTAACTGTGTGTTGGCCCCGAGCCCATTGTCTGGCACAGAAAATCCAGGAAGAGACGCAACGCTGACAGACAGAAATATTAATTGGACTTATGTGAAAATTAACCTCAAATAAAGTTGGTTTTGACTTTTTTTTCTTGAATCAATCCACATTCATTTAGTTTTAAGTAAATACTCTTCACCTTCAATTATATCTACTAAAAGTAATACGTTATACTTTAAACGTGACTGTTTTCATCTATTACTTCTTTAAATGACTATTATCCCAATATATTTTCTATTTGCAGTCTTTTAAAAGCATTTATACAAATGTACATATTATAAATAATATGTGAAAGTTATAACTTTTATTTTAGTTCAAGTGAACCATTGTTCAGAGAGAACCCCTGGGATGAATGAATCATATTTACATTACGTATATTATACAAATATTATGATACTTTGCTGTGTGTTGCATCCTACTGCCAAAGCAAGTTCCTAGTTCCTAGGCAATAAAAACCTTTCTAATTCTGATGCATTTTTCATATTGTAATTATTATCTCATGTTTAGCACTAAATGAATAAGTTTCTCTGCACTCTGGCCTGACACTTACTGAGTGTATGCAGCCAGTAGATGGCATCTAGCACTGTACACAATTTAGTGATGTTATCACTTCAAGAGACTCAATGAGATGCGATGATTAACCCAGCAGTAGCAGTGAACATGTTTAGACGGCAGAATGTTCAGAACGTGTCTGGCGATGATTTAAGAACTTAAAACAGCAAAAGATTCTCGAATAAGTGATGTATATTATCAGAAAAATTGTCACTGATTGAGGGAGTTCAGCAGGAAGTGCTTTTGATGGTCGGAAAGGAGAGGATTTTCAAACTACAATTCCTCAAAATAACATGAATGCAGCTAAATGCAACTCCAGGTATGGTTTGAAGACCGAATGTTGTTAGAACATGGTTAAAAGCTCAACAAAGTCAATTTTGCATAATATTTGTCCTTATTTCAAGATGTCTTACTGATTACATGTCACAATGTATACTGATAACAATAAGAACATATTTATCACAATCTTTCACTATTCTTTTTTCATGGAATATTCATACAATGTTTAAACCTGTCCAGCTCGACCGCACATGCACTTGATTTGATCCCTGCCCAAAATAGGAGGATTATGTGCTGCACTGGCAGAGCATGAGAAGCCAAAGACAGTCTGGAAGTGGCTTAATGGTAGAGAATTCACCCATTAACCCAAAGGTTAGTGGTTAGTGCATGAGTCAGAAATGAACCCCTCAGGCGACAAGTCTATATGTTTTATGCATGTGTCTCATGCATGTTGATATTCACGCTCTGCCGTGACCAAATAATAATAATGGGTCAGTAGGGAGAGTGGTCAGAGCTCACAGAGCAGGGGATTAGACAGGTAAGGGGCCTAGAGAAGGGGGAGGGAGGGGGGAGTTTATATGACAGGTGAAGGAGAAAGAGTGCGGATGGGAATCTATTAAAAAATCTAAGACCACATCCCCAGACACACACACATGCCCATATAGTACCTTTCCCATAGGGTTCAGTGGACCGCTTCTCTCTATTGATTTAGATGAAGACTTGAGCTGCTGCTGAGAAGAGTCACTCTGACCTGCAGCTCAGACGAGCTTTGTCCGTGTGTGGGTGAGTGTCAAGAAGGGAGAGGAGAAGAAAAGTGCACATATGGTTGCCTTAGTTCAGACATCTTAGTCCATTTGCTTCAGATACTTTAGATTTTATGGCTTGATATTAATTGGTAATTTAATTTCAAGTTTTGTCATTTTCAAAATCTTTGCAATGGTTGATGCAGATACCAGTTGTTTAGAATCCACAGATAACTATGGCCAATAAGCTCTGCAGAAAACTAGAAACTCCATCACAAACCTGTTTTACCACAAACTGGTGAAGAGAGCAGTGTGGTCCCATTTCTGCAGTGCCCTATTCACATGGAAGTGTTCAAATAAAGCTTCATGTGCATTCTTTAGGCAGCAAGGCGGACCAAACAAAATATCGCTGGAAATTTAAGGCGGATAGTCAATAGATACATATATCAGTATTTGGTCTGTTTGTAATTTTTCTTTTTAATTAGTTGATTATGAGACAGTAAAGTTGCAAGTTAAAATAGTAAGTAAGTAAAGAAAACAACTTGCATTTTCCAAACAGCCTTTTAGACATGTTGAAAACGAACAACATAAAAACTCAGCTCAGTTGTTACCTAAGTATGTGTGTTGTTGTTTTTAATATGTATGCATTGCTCTCTTCAAATGCAATTTATTAAGGGGAACCTCTTCTATTCATTGGTTTCAAGTGTTATCCATAACTCCAACGAGATACCTCTGTGCGTGGAACCATGGAGAAAGGCTAAGGCGGTAGAAATGGGAGCGAGTCTTAAGTGGCCGTGAGCATTTCCCCACGACACAAAGGGACAATTGCATTAGCGGAAGTGGAAGTGAGCAGTGTGCCCATGTTAAGTGCAGTTCAGTGCTATTTGAACAAGCAGATGTGACATTTGATACAGGGGAAGCAGGATCACAAGTATTCAAACATGCATACACTCACAGCGCTCCCCAAGACACTGCACAGACATATTTGCACAATTACAACATGACATTTGAACAGACGCTCAGAAAAGACGGAGAGATTTATCAACGACAAGCGACAATTGCTTCCTCAAAGGCGGTGTAAAAATAACTGACAAGCTTCCATTTTTAGGCCTAACGACTGAGATAATACATTTATCCATCCTTTTTATGTAAATTTGAAAGTGGCTTAGTGCTCCGACTTGTAATATTTCTTGATATAGAGTTGATAAATAATGCAGGCGTGGTGTTTAATGGGTGCCATATGCATACTTAACTAGCTTTTGTTCCATAAAAAGCAATTGTAGAGAAGGAAAAGAGTCTCAGAAGATTAAAGTTAGTAGACACTGGCCTTTCGTAAATTATAAGTTTTGTTTTTGCTTGTATTTAGTATGCTAGAGTTAAAAATGTTACAAAATAATTTAAATTTGAATGAAAACCAATATTGATTTCCATAATTTTATAGTATGTCAATGATTGCAGCTTCTATCAAGGAATCCCAAGCAGATTCCTTTTACTGGCAAATTTTAATTACGACTCACAACAAATTACAAAAGGGAAAAGAAACAAATTACAAAGTTTTTGTTTGTAAAATAAGAATTTGTGTTTTAATTTGTTTTTTAAATGATCTTGCTCACACTGGGACCAGTCTCTGTAATTATAACCTGAGTTCTGCAACGCCTTGGCGAATCCAGATAAAATACAATATATAACGTGTAAACATCCGTCTCCTCACTGTCGGTAAACTTGGCTTCTGGTTAACGGGGACATGCCACAACTTACGACCAAATGTTTCTAAATAGATGTTTTCCAGCCGCTGGAGATGGTTTAACGGCCCTGATCCTCTGTCCTCCGGGCTCCTCTGAGTCACACAGCACTAACCCGGACATCTCAACACATTTGCTGCTTGACAAAACGCTTCCCATCACCTTCTCTCTTTGGGAATAGCTACTTTTTTACTTTTTCTAAGAGCAATAGATGTTTGGACTTGGACTTTACAAGAACTTGGAATGTAGAAAGAACTTCCATGTGTTGGCAGTAGTGATGTACCGTATAACAAAGATTTTTTTACTATTAACCCGCAATAAAATAAAAACGTGTTGATTGTTGTCGATACACTGATCTGCTTGGTCAATGAATGGTGTAAATTAGGATTATTGAGTTTCTGTCTTTGGGCTCCGTGTATGGAATTTCATTTCTAAAATGCCTGGCTCATTGTTCTACTGAGTACGTCTGGTCCAATTCTGGTCCAAATCTCTGTGAGGTTTTTGTAAAGAATAAATACTTAAAGATCAGTGAGCTGCAGGTGACTGTCACTGACAACATGTTAAAGACTTTACAAATGAGACGAACACTTCCCCGGCGACACGTCTGAGGTGATAAACGGAGGTGTTTGTGGGTCATGGCGTTAATGTTGAAGCATAATAAAGATTAAAAATGAAACAAATGAAAATAAAACAGAAGTAGTCTATAAACAATCACACAGTGTTTCTATATATTTCATGTTTTAATAAAAGTTAGCATTAGCTGTGAGAAAGGGTTATCTCAGTAAACTGCTTCTATAAACAGAGCACACAGCAATCATCATTCAAGACAACAATCAACAAGTGTATTTTAAATGCCAAAGCAAAAAATATGTATTAATGTTCATTCATCTCACATGGAATCCGGGATGTGTCAGGTTTTTTGACTTTCACACTCGCGATTCTAAGCTACCAAGCTCCATGTCCAGGACATATGGTCCAACAGATTACAGCGTGTTACATCAGACAGGTAAATTTACCCATGAAGCCAGCTGGACGCAAAACAAACACTGACTTCATAGTGGCCACGTCTGCCAAAACATACAGAGTGTAGACCCTTTAAAATGTGATGTCATCAGCATTGTAGAATTGAGGCGACTGGAGGCTAAATGAAGTTGACTGTAAATGTGTTAGTGATTAGCTCACATTAGATCTAAATTCTACTGGTTTTACGTGTCTGTGTGAATTTCCAGGGTAGAAAAGTCAGTTAGTTTGGTTTTGTAACAAACGATGGACAAAATACAATTTTCTAGATTTAAAATTGTACTTTAGCTTCAAAAGAATCTAATTTATGGTAGTATCTAATATATATGTAGATAAAATGAATGAACTATTGTGGGCTCAACATATCTGTGAGTATTTTTCAAGTAAAACCCATAAATCTGGATTGTTCCTTCATCAAAAATGCATAGAGTTTATCATAATTTCCTTAAACATAATGTAAAATGCAATAATAAATGTGTTTAAAGCAGCTTCGATGTCATTCACATGTGTCTGAGAGCGTTTCAGTTTCCAAAATCGTCTCAATTTTTCATGTTTTATGATATTCAGAGGTTAATCCCAGTTTCTCCCATGAAATCACATTGTGTTCCACTTCTCTTTTGCCTCCATTCCAAATTTAGAATGTTTTTTTTTTTTTACAAACTTTAAAACGACTATTAGATGACAAGTTAAGCCAACTGGGAATGTGAATGGATCGAAAAACAAAAAACGCATGAATAGTTGATAACCGATTAAGGTTTTGTTCTAATATTCCAACATGCATCGCCCAACATTCAGTGTTATTTTCAATAGTAGTTGGCATTGGTCCACAATAATATAGAGCTCCTCATGGCAAACAAAAAACACTAGGTAGCAATTCTAGAACAGAATATGAATTATTTAATTTGTGACAAAAACACATTACTGTCTTAAAATGCACAAAAGAAAGAAGTTACCCTCACAATTTTCTGTGGGAACATGTGCTGCACTGGGAAGTAAATTCTGTCCAGTGTGCAATAAACCATTAAAGTATGCTTAATACATTATTTAGTGTTATCAGTGAAAGAAGTATTAAACTGAATGTGTCAGATTCCATTATGATTTTTGTTTAGTATTTAGCATCGTC
The DNA here is from genome assembly GCA_019453435.1 of Rhinogobius similis. Taxonomy (NCBI): domain Eukaryota; kingdom Metazoa; phylum Chordata; class Actinopteri; order Gobiiformes; family Gobiidae; genus Rhinogobius; species Rhinogobius similis. The sequence continues at coordinate 22,914,688 of CM033623.1, read as the reverse complement.
ACATCATGTATTTGGCGGTCACTCCTCTAACCTTGCAAAGACAACGGATATAGCTCTTAATTTTATCTTATGGATCACCTTATTAAGTTGAGTTTGTATTGATTACTTTGTGGCACTGTATGATCAATTGTGGCTAACTAACAGATTAAGGAGGTGAAAACACATTAGCTCGTCGAGACAAACGGGAAATGAACATCATAAAAATGTTAAATGCTAAAGGCCAGTGACATTTGAATGGTTGTACTTAATTGATCATGTCAGAGCAGGGAAGGACATCATCACTTGTTGTTTCATGAGGAAAGGCTTCAGAGGAATCAAACATCAATAACAGAGACACAAGGGGACTCAGGGTGACTGGGTTTAACGCTGATTGAGTATATGCTCTAAATAGACCCTATAGAGAGAAACAGCAATTAAGAGATCAAGTAAGAAAAATAGTGTCCGTTATTTAGTAAAGTTTATTTATTTATTTATATTTTATTTCTGATTACACTTATACAGAACTAATGTCTCATGAGAGGAAATAAAATAGACGATAATAATAATGCATTTGTGAATATAGTGCTTTTTCAGACATACAAAGTGGTTTTACATCTTCATGCACTATTCATTCAATCCATACTATAGCCACAGCTGCCCAGGGGTAGATTGACGGAGGCGAGGCTGTCAATAAGTGCCATCAGCCCTCTGTTCCCGACCAATACTCAAACACGAACCACATACACAGGCAAGGTTGCTGACATGTCTTGCCTAAAGACACAGCGACAGTATGTACTAGACTTTTCTGCCTCACTGTGGAGCCTGGTTTACACTCCCACATCCGATACAGATTTACATTTTTCCTTAGCATGTTTTCCAGTAAGATATTTCAGAAATTGACACGTTATATTTGGCTCATGAGCTGGACCTGATGTGAGCATTTTTTCTCAGCGTTGAGCAAATTGAACATCTCCATCGTCAATTCTCCAGAGACTTATTTGAATCTGCATTATTCAAGGTGGAATTGATGGAGTGTGATTGCCTGCGCGCGCATGTTTGATTGGTTAGATCTGTACTGCATATGAGACTTTGTGTACAGACGCAATGTAACAGACTGTGCGTTTTATTCCATTTGAAGCTGTTTATGCTGCCTGGTTAAAGTTTGATGAGACCTCTGCAAGTAAATGAACGCTGTTAGGAATTTGAAGACGCATTGCGGAAAATACAGCCTCTGTGTCTGTGTCTTCTAGTTTGTCAAAATGTGTTCCAGCAAAAATATGCTTTTGGTTGATCCAAGTGCACAGATTGTTGCTGGTTATTGTGACTGCAGTTATTTTTACTGGCGTTCGTAACAGATATTTTTTTACCAAACTATTCCCCCAGCAATACTAAACTTTAACTATCTCAAAACAATAGCAGCATCCATAACTGGGTCCTATACAATTTTAAAATGAAATATAATTAATCATGATTTAATCGTCCTGCGTGCCAGTTTTAATTTCATTTCATTTCAATGTAACATAATGAAAGTTTCAGCACAGAAAATTATCATTATTTCACTCATCTAAATTAATCATTTAAAAGCTGGCTATAATCTAAGTCTAGACAGTGTATTTGTATGGGCACGTTTCAGGTAAATGTTCACGACCAAACAACAGGTTTAGTGAAGTTAAGGCCCTTCATTGTCGCTTATGAAAACAGTTGCACATTATCCATATGGCTTGGGGTTTGGGGGCTCACACGCGACCTTTATTTCCCTCACACAGACTCGTACTCGACATCTCCAGAGTGCATTTGGTTTGATCTGCCGCGCGGAGCAGAGCCGCGCCGGGTTTGCTGAGTGATCTGTGCTCGTCCACGTGAGGGATTGATTCACATGTCAGGGAAGTCTCCCAGTCTAACTTACGAGCGCGTTTGGTCAAAACAGACCGCTCACGATTAATGAACACTTTTTTGGATTCGTCACAGTTAACTTTGACAGCCATACAAATGATTTAGAATTGATATATTTTTACAATATCTTTCAAAAACAAATGGATACAATGAAAACAGGTTGAAAAAAATGGTATACTGTATTATAATTGAATCATTTGAACATATGATACACATGCTAACTGTACAGATCATGGGGTGATTTCCCTCCAATGTCTCCAATTTACTCAAACTCACTCTCATTCTTACAGTGTACTTCTCTGGAGGCAAGATGGGTGATGTGCCTTGCCCAAAAGCGCACCAACAGTGTGCAAGTCACTGCTGGACCAGTGTAGCACCTGGTATTGTCTCCTACCCAGTACTAACCAGGCCCAACCCTGTTTAGCCTCAGAGATTAGAAGAGATCAGCCATTCTCAAGGTGGTACGGCTGCATAAATTCACCCCGTTAGCCTCACACTTAAAATGCCATAATAAAGCATTTACTTGTGCTGGAAAACCTTTGGATCGAGGATTATGGCCCACTTCAAATCAGTAAAAGAATAAATGATTACTTTTACCACATTTATTCGGGAACCATATGATCCCAATTTTAGAAAACCATCTGAAAATCTATTACAGGGCATCGCCGCATGTGTTTTGATGACAGTTCTTAACATGAGACAGATACAAATATTCCCCCCCCCCACTACAGTGAGTTGTTTGTGCATCATTTTCTTTATACCGTTTGCTGTGTTTGTGTGGATGGCGGAAATGAGAGCGTGTGAGATTGGCGTGTAATTATCAGGGTGTCAGCTTACAGATAGTGCGGGTCATTTATCCTGCGCCTGTCATAGACTGCACCCTCCAGGACTTCACACTTTACCCTGAACTTCAAGAGCCTGTTTGTGTGTGTGTGCGCGCCAGCCAGCCAGCCAGCCAGCCAGCCAGCCAGCCAGGCTCCAAACTCCACAGAGAGATGAGAAGGAGGGAAAATCCTTGAAAAATTAAAAAAAGAAATAAATGGATGAGGTCCTGCATGACTTCAAAGCTGCCTGGCCGCTCCATGCTGACTGTAAACCAGTGACTCTAAACTTGTGCTAAGACTTGATGGTTTGATGGAGCCTGTGAAGCAACCTCATGCTAAATAAGTGATGATACAGTCCGAAAGCAAACATGAAGCAGTAAAAAGACTTGTCAATTACAGTAGCAGGGAGAGGATGAGTGGATCTGACTCAACAGTGCTGAGTAACGATACCAGGCCAAAACAAACAGCTTCAAAGAAAGATCGGGGCTCAGGCTACAAAATCTGGTGTTGCATTCTGAAGACACAGCTGACTAAATAGTACATTTTTAAACTAAAATGTGTGTTTGTGTTGTTTTTGCTTTATTATTCAGTAACAGTTTACGAAAATGTGTGCAATCGTTTTATTCCTCTGCAAACTGAAAACAGGGAAGATTAAACTTGAGGCCCTGCTGAGTGTGGCTGATAGGCTGATAATTAGCTGATAATCTTATAAGAAGGGTTAATGGGGATATTTGCGCGCTTGCACTCTTTACTGTTTAATCCGACACCAACATTTTGAAACAAAGTCTATTGAAGTCTATTTACGCTCCTTATGTAGATTTTTGGTGTTCCTGGCCTTTTACGAATTAGTATATATTTTATTTCTGTGTTATGATTTGGAGGATATTATACATTTTATTGTGAGATTTGAGACGTTCTACCTTTAACTCCCAGAGCAGTCATTTTTAATGTTTTAAAGTGTGCACTGACTATTGTGTGGTACAGAGAATGTACTAGAAAGACAAATGATCTCACATTCAAGAGCCGAAGTGTATTCACAGATGCACCAAACACATGCCTGGCATAGAAGAACACACGCAGAGAAAAGCGTTGCACAGTTTCACAGCACATTCACCAATCAAACCTGCGAATTCTACATTCAATTTTTATATTACAGTTTGGGTAAATTATACATTATAACCTTTCGGCACAAAATGTCATTCCAAATTAAGATGGTTTTGGTTTGGAAGGGCTGAGAGAACATCCCATAAATTGTCTGACTAAAGTAGATGAAACTGGATGGAGACCAAAAAAATCCAGCATTTTAGACAAATGAACCCAAAAGCTCCAGCCAAAGAAGTGCAGCCGTATTCTTACTATATTTCTGTGTCCAATGGTAGCATGTAATGATGCTGAAGACACTGAGTTTGGCTGTGTTCTAATTATGTCTATTAAAACTAAAGAGCAAAAAAAAAATGAATGAAATGATCACTTTTCTTTTCTGTGTCAATTACATACTTAGGTTTACAAGTGTTTTACTTCCTCCAAAGAAAACTCAACTGAAAATGCAATAATGTCATAGAATGAAAGTGACAGATGTGTCATCACAACAATGCTCGCTGAATCATGCTTTTGCAGTATACAATTAGATGATTACCCAGTATGCAGGGAACGTGTTGCCATGTCTGTCACAAATATGAATAAATGATGACTGTTTTAACAAATAGTCATTAATTGTTAATTAGGGCTGCAATCATACTGTGATTGTGCTGGATCATAATAAAAATCACGTCTTGCTTATTCCTTATTTATATATTTTCATGTAACAAACAACCAGTGAAAGGAAGCACACTGTGGGGTTTGGTGAACCAAGAAGAATAAGTAATTACATGGACTTAATGAAATCCAATCTCTATTGTTAATTGAAGTATTCTCACAGAAACATTTAATGTGTATTCTAGTCTGGTGTTTTATAAGCAGGAAAACAGCAAAAAAGTATAAATACAATCAGCCAAGCATAAATGTTAAGAGTCATTTTGTCTTATCAGGAAAAGTAAAAAGTATAATCATGATTTGTAAAGCTATGTAGAAAAAGCATTTCATGTATTATATTACAACATTAGGCAGCGTTTCCATCTGAGTAAACAAAACTATCTGTTTTTTTCCTGGAGTACAATTCTGGAGCAGTTATGTATCTTTGTTTGTGCATAAAAGTGGGCGTCTCATCAAGTCCAATGAACAAAATCTCAGGACTAAGCACAAATAAAGCAAACGTCAGTGTTGAAGTTGACCCTGGCCCTGATTAGCCAACACTTTTTCATGTGCTGGGATTTACATTTCACATCCTGTCATTATGATAAATTAGGTGCTTGCATGCTGCCCAGAAAATGTGAATCAAAACGTTTGAATATTTTGACGTAGTTTAAGTATTTGTAAGTTGCAGGTTGAGAAAGTTTCATTTTGTATGTCTTTACTGACATAAAATTATTAACAAATTAACATATAATAACATATTTTTGAAGATGCTTTGTATACTTTCTTTCACAGAAAAAGAAAAAGCTCTGTTAATTCTACCTGTTTTACCTTTTTATGAGTCGACATTTTCACTATCCACTGTGACTGCTCCTTTAAGCCAGTGGGCTCAATTGTATTTTGAGTCATTGAGTTTGATTCCCCACAGAATCTGCCGCTATGATGTAATAAGCGTACGTGTGTCTCCATAGTTAAGTTTACTGCTGTCAGAATAGTTTCTGCAGTAAATTATGAATCATAATTGGCCAAGCTCTCTGTCACTTTTGTTTGTTATTTGTGGAGTTTGTGCATTGCCTCGTTGACCCTTTCTGCAGGTGGTAAACGCTGGAGCCATTATTTTGAAAGCACCAGGGACAGCGTTTAACTGTTTGTCACATGAACTTGACACTGTAAACTTTGCAGAGGATTTTTGACAAGACAGGACTTTAACAAAGCAAAAAGAGAGAAGGATGGCAGTGAGCACAGATTGCCCGAGCCGGCAGCAGCACATGTGAGTTTGTGCACTGGTCTCACCTCCAGAGCCGTGCTCGTGTCTCGGCCGTGCCCTGTCCATCCTGTGTCGCTCACATACCGGGTACCATGTGTCCCACTGCTGCAGGCTGAGCAGGCTGTGCGACAGGAGCACATGGTCAGGGATGAGCGGAGATGATCAGGAATAATAGTTTGAAGATTAATTAGAAATAATGAATCGCAAATTAAAATCTCACGAACACGCATGCAGCTGAAGGACATGAACGAGCAGCTGCTGGGGAGAATAAAGATATAATTCTTGTTTTCAAACGACATGTAGTCTCTTTAAGGCAATGTAAAAACAGAAAATAATTTCAAAAATTGCTTAACTAATTGTATACATATTCTCTGTCATCATAAATAAACAAAGAAGTGAAATTATTTTTCACAATGGCTGACCAAAGTGATGACATTATTCAACCTTGAAGATATCATTGTTGTGTGTTTAAATTAATTTAAACCAGAAGATTAATTCTGCAAGTTTGTGGACACAATCCCATACAGTTTCCAAACATAGTTTCTATTTTATAGTTCTCATCCCATAATGTATTCAAAAGTTGATTTTTTTTAGTCAAGAGTTTGTTTACCTGACAGTTTCGACTGCTCACTGCAGTCCTCTTCAGAGTGTCACGTGATGTTGCTGTGATGTGTCTTCTGTCATCTGATTCACACGTTTAGTGATATCTTCCTACAACAGCGCCATCTGCAGCCCAACGTCTTTAGGACAGTATCTCAGAGTGTGGGAGAGTCTAAAGGTCCTCTCATCTGGGTTTATAGTCCTGTGGACAGCTTCAAAACCTGCATAAATCTGCTGACAAGACACTGTGAAGATTGCAAGTGAGCGGTCAAAACTGTCAGGTGAACAAATAAACAAACTATGACCTGAAAAATAACCTTATAAATAAACTGTATTTAATAGGTTTGGATATTTCTTTCAAAACCAGTACATCTCCCATAAACCCCTCACTTCCATCTGAAACACTTGTCATTATTTGATCCTAAATTGAGCTCATTTTAGTCCTGATGTACTTTTTCTAGTCATTGTTCCAGCTTTAGTCCCAATTTTTCTGTGGTGAATGTGCAAGTGTGAACGCACCTTTAATCGAGTCTGTTACAGAAAAACAGCATAATCCGTAAATGATTCCACCCAGTCCATGTCTGCTTTTCCAGTGTTCAACTTTCCGCCCTCGAGCCCATTAACAAGCAAAACACTGGATAGCGTGATGTGTACTAATTATCTACCAGAGCGCTTTAAATGCCAAACTGGTGGTGATCAATATCAGCCAAAAAGGGGAAAGCCATTCTTGCCAAGATAACTGTCAGTATTAACAAATGACAGTGGCCCCAACCATCTTGTGAGAAGACATTTGCATTTACAACATCATCCTTAGGGGACTTTACAGCAATCCAAGCACGTATATCCACATAAATGTAAAGTAGATTCATATAGTGGCTCATTTGTGTGCCCAAAACAATCATAATAAAGTAATAATAGGCATTTTTCCATAACGTCATGCCTGTTATAGGAAAAAACACCCATTCGCTACTATCTGATCTCATTAACATTGCTGCAGTTACTCTCTCTCAGCCCTTTCTCCTCAGCCCTCCTCTTCGCTCCTCTCCACCTCCTTTTCATCACCCCATCCGCACTTTGTTTCATCTAATCTCCTTTTATCTGGCATCTCGTGTCTTTTTCATTCACCTCACTTCTGCAATTAATGACAAGCTTGGTGGTGCTGTACCGTGTATTTAGATTAGTACAGATTATGTACCGAGGGTATTTTTAGTCAGATTACATGTCTGTGCAAGGAGATAATTTTACTGGGGTTTGTTGGGCTAAACAAGATGAAAGAAAGTCCATAAACGTTGTATGATGAACTATTTATTGCCTAGTAAAGTACAATATATCAATGTGTAAGTTTACAGAAGCTGTGTTCAGACCCAAGATATCTTCAAGCTCATTAATATTTGCTCAAATAGCATACTTTGCTTTTAACAATATGCTCATTAATAGCCTTCATATCACTGACATATTAAACATTTATTAAAGGCTCTGTAACTGATTTACTGCCTCAAAAACATGCAAAACAGAGCATCATAGCATCCAAATTATTCACCACATTTTATTTTTAGGACTTTCAGAGACCGGAGTGAGGTTTTGCTGTCACATTTCAATCCGTATTGCAGTGGTTCCCAACCTTTTTTCCTCAATTGTGTTTTTTATATTCCCACATCCGATTTCCAATCATTTGTTTGGGATTTTGACAATTTAATTTGCACAAATTATTACTTTGATGACCTGACCCCCTGACCAGACAAAGCTCTGGGCACACCCTAAAATCTCAGGTGCCTCCCCCTGGGGGTCCCCACCCCCCAGGTTAGGAACCAGTACTGTTTGTGCAGTGTGATTGCTGTTAGCTGTACAGATTACTTGAGTTTGTTTGTGCATCACTGATAGTACAGAAAGTTGTCCATGTCTCTCAGTTGCGTTCAGGAGCTCTCTGTTCTTGTGCCACTCATGCAAAGTGCACTGTGACCCAGCACACCAACATTACTTCCTCATGTGTGGACGATAAAAACACTATCTATGCTGTGGGTCTGTCAACTGAAGACATTCTTGGCCGACTAAAGACATAATTTGTACATTAATTACTCAACTAATAAGAAAGAGGTCTGGTAAAAGATGGCAAAAGCGATTAACCTATCAAGAATCTCTATGATTTGAACATGTATCTGTTCCCAAAGTGCACAGACAAGACTGCAGGATTACAGGAGATTACGTAATTATCTATTTGAATTGGAAACTACTAGTAAGCAGTAGTGGTAAACATTTAAAAGTTGTAGCTATTGTTTCTGCTGCTGTAGGGGAGCGCTGAATGTGGAATGTGTGTCCAGGGTCGGAGGTTGGGCAAAAAGTCATAAACTCTGATCCATGAGCAGGGCATCCTGTCCTATCATGGCAAAGTGTCCTGAGGTCAGCGATAGTTCGCCTATCATTTCTTACATAGTGTATTTATCAAAAGGCAGATTAAACTCACAATTCTATCCCAAACCTCAAGAAAACCCACATCTTAGCTTCTTCTTTCTGCTGTTGTCAATACAACTCCTTCAAATCCCCTCATAACTAGTAGAATAATAACCATTTGGGTTGACCAAAACACCATGTGTATTTGACAACACCTGTTTGCCCAATCCCAATCCCATCAGATCTCGGACACTAAGCAGGTCAGGGCTTGGTTAGTACTTGGATGGGAGACCACTGGAACACCAGGTGCCACAATGGGGTGCCAGAGGAAATGTTGTTGAGTCCTTAGGCAAGACACTTTCCTAAACACTTTCCATATTTCTTACTATGAAAGTCGTGCATGGGTTAGAGGTATAAGTATGATGCATTGTTATTATACCATCAACTGCTAAATCAACAAACAACTAAAGGTCTAATGGCCTACTGTACTGAACAACTCATATTATATGAAAAAGAATCTGGGAACAGCTTCTTACACAAAATACACCTGTCCTCTGCATTTGACCCATTTGACCCAATGCCTCTAGGACAGCCTGTCAGCAGGGAACCATCTCCACATCTTAGCTGGAGGATTTTATATTTTGCATGTTTTGGATTGATGGGAAAACAGGAGTTCATGAAAAAATCCACCCAGACTTGGGCAGAAACAGGAACTGAACCTTCTTAATGTGAGACGAGAATGCAAGCAGCGTGTGAAACAGTTGTAATTACTAATTGATTACAAAACAAGACAAAAGTTCCCTTGATCTAAAAATAATAGTTACGTGAATTAGATTTTTTTAAGATAAACTGTATCATGACCATAATTTGATTAAACAAAAGCTGGCCAATTAGAAGGCTCCTCCAAACTGCGAGCTCTCCTGAAACAGATGCACATTAGTGAATAATAATGACAAGTCTACAGGCAGACAGGCAAGGTTTCCCGTAATGATGTACGTGCTGGTCCTTGAAAATCTCATTGCATCTTAACAAGACAGAAAATATGTGTAAAGATTTAAACCAAAGCCTCAGCAAATATCTAACATTGTCCCAAACTGAACCACAAAATAACAGTATTGCTTTGACTGTTTAGTTATTTTCTTTTATTGTGAGTGGAAATAATAGCAACAATAATCATGCAAATAATGTACAGTAATTGAAAGGTCTCAATGGAATAATATACTTTGTTTTTATGTATGTGTGTGATTCTTAACCTAGACCATCTCTCACCAGTGCTAAAACACTAAAAAGAAAGGTTTGTGTGCTACATCTACATCTTTCTAAAGTGCATCTATCTTCACCTGACTCATTCTGGTCATTTTGATGCTCAAATTGCCAAGACTATGATGTATTTCCTGCTGATAATCAATTCCGGCGCAAGTAGCTATTTTATTTTATATTCCATTGTGTAGACGTCCTGTGTCTGGAGACAGTCATTGTCTTCACTTGTCCTTCACTTCTCGCACTCTATTCTTCCTTCTCCGTCCTTCCTCTGTGTTCACGCCCTTTGTGTGTCTCTCTCTTCTCATTTACTTTAATAAAAGACCAAACTTCTGGACGCTCTTTGATGTTCTCCCCCAGATCCGGCTTCTCCCGCTCCTAGTCAAATTGCATGACAGAACAAAGTTAAAAGTCCTACATTTTCTCACACATTCCGCTTGCCTCTTTTCAAGCTACCGCCTCGTCCGCAACTGCACAAGAATCGATGGACGACTTCTTGCTGTATCGACGCGGACATTCACTCCTCTCATCAATAGCCACAATGTTATGGTGAGAATACAAAAGGAAATCCACTTACATTTGGAGTTGGTTTCAGTCTGTCGGATTTGAGTCACGGCTAATCGTACGTCTAACCTGTCACAGTCGGACACAGATTGAATGACAGTGACACTTCATGTAACTTCTAATTGGATGATGCAGGAGGCAAATATAGGAGCTCATTATCTGTGCCTGGCATCGCACTAATGGCCCCGGAGCAGTAAAGATGACGGCCAAATAGCCCCGCATCATTAGGACACTTATAGAAATCCATTGGCAAGAAATATTGTAAAATGTTAATAGGACAAAGCATAATTTGACCAATTAGAATATTATTTTTTTAAAGTATAGATAATCATGGGGCTTTAAAATGTCTGCATTTTCCAATTCATCTTACATTTACTGCAATGTTTTGTTTGTTTGTTTTGTTGTGAAATATTTGTGACAGTTTGATGTGTGCAGCTGTTTTTAAATGGCTTTCATAATCTTTTATATTGTAAAAAGTCTAATGTGTGAAAGATTGGATGATTTATCTGCATATTATCTGGTTCTTGTTGTAAATGACAATTAGTTCTTATACTGGATAAAGGATGAAGAATAACATAAAAATAAACATTTACTGGTATAAAGTCTTGAGTCAAAAGCCCCATTTGGAGAGGATTAGTTTTACCTGGATGTTTTGTTTCATGTCATTAATAATAAAATCACAGACTCTGCTCTTTAACAGAGTTCAGTAGAGCTAACAGTGTGATGTGTTGTTGTTAGCCTGCCTAAAAGCTTATATTAAACCTTGTTTGTGTTTGGAAACTATCTGCTTTTGTTACTAACGTGACATTGGCAATTAAATAAAACTTTCTCGCGCAATTTTGTGATTTATGTCGGTTAATGACCTCAAACAGCGAAGATAATTTACTAAATCAGCTGATTTTTGCCTGTTGATGGAGACAATCAGTTGAAGTTAAAGGGCAGCAGTTTCTTTTCCGACTTGTACTTGTGCATTTTTTAACTTGGCAAAACATTTCCACATCTGAGTTATTTATATATAAAATAATAACCAATAAAACACAACAAACTGCAGGAAAGACATGATCAGGAAGTACAGTCCTGTACAAATCCAACTGAGCAGCATGGAGCATCATCATCAATATTAGATCTGGGAAAACTTAACAAATACAAACAATACTGTCATGTTGACCTGCACCAACATGCTCACTTTGTTAAGAAGCTCAATAGCGAATAGTTTTTTCAAGTACAAACACAAACAATCCACAACTCCATATAAAATGTAACTAGGTGAACTCTGGCTCATCTTTGGCATCTGCGCTGATAAAACCTCCACATCAATAGTCTGAGATGCCACATGGCGCGTATCCTGTGTGCGAGCTGTCACCAGCAGACTGTAAATAATAGGCAGAAGATGAGACAATTTCCCCAGCAGAAAACGGGGCAACTTTGAGTGTGTTTTTGTGACGATGCCCCACAGGCCGAGGCATTTGCCCACTCCGCGGCTGTTTTTTCCAGTCTGGCGAGCCGACAAGGGGAAGTGAAAGAGATAAGTTGAAAGGCACAAGTTCCCGGAGTCAGCGCGCGGGAAGGATGTGCTCTGATTGAGATAGACACTGCCTGATTGCTGTTTGGACTCGCTTAAATCATCACGTCATGCTCGCGCTTGCGCCAGGTCCGGGGTCAATTCAATCAATTTGTAATAAAAATCAATTTAAATGTGCAACACTGGAAATATATTATGCTTGTAAATTAGGTGCCAATTTTCAGTAATGTACTGTCATGATGTTATAGACTATGGCTCAAAGAGTTTAAACGAGCACTAACTGTGGCTTGGGAAAATCTCAGAAAAATAACATTCAATAGACTCACTTCTATGAATACGTTTTTTTAGTCAGTATTTGAATTTACAATAAAATAAGGTGAAACAAGGTAAAGTCATGTAGAATAATGACATACAGTTGGTTTTAGTTGTATATATTTGTGTTTCAATCATCAATAAAAAAAAACAAAAACAGGGTATATATAAGAGCTGAGAAAAGTCTATCTGGTAACACTTTTTACCTTTTGATCTTTAATAAAACATGATAAAAGATTCGTAAAAGAATTCGTACATTCATCAAAATCACAAGTTAAAGACTTAATTCCCATTGAACAAATAGTTTATTAAGAATGATTCATGCTTAGTAACTAATGTCCATAAGTTCTAACCCGAACCACTTCATTGAGCAGTTAAGTTGTCGTTCCTGCTTTATTTAGGCTTGAATAATATAATAATAATATATTATATAAAGTGTTACTGACTATCTTGGAGTTTACAGTGTTTTAAATGTTAAGTTATGTTGTATTTGGATGTATTTTCATCATTGTTCATTTGAAGGCAATCAGCAGAGGGGGGTAGAGTAGCTAAAATTAGTACTTCAGTAAGAGTAACGTTACTTTAAAATAATATTACCCAACAACAACAAACAAACAACTATTACTCAAGAGCAAAAAAGTGTTCAGAGAAAGTAATATTTGACAGAGTTTGTATGTGAAATGTAAATAAAATATGATATTTGATTTGATTTAATGTAGTTGTACAAATGATAATGCACAGATTCTGGTATTTCCAAAGAATAGACAAATTGCCAAAATAAATCATTCCTGAGGGTAAGGCTTTTATGGAGTTAAAACCATTTAATGTGGTTTTGTCACTTACTCAGTAGAAAGAGTAACCAAAACCTTTACTCAAGTAAGAGTATTGTTACTTAAAGGAACCACTTTATAATACTTATGCCTTAATAAAGAGTTAAAGTAGAACTAAGTAACATTTTTACCTCATTAAACGTCTTTGTAAGTCCGCGTGGTGGTTGTAAATGTATTTTTGGGCCGTTTTTAAGCCCCCGCCCTCTCCCCTTCTGTCTCTGAGCAGAAAACCAGCCTTGTCACTTTCCTGACGCAGACCTGAAGACAACACTCCTGACAAACCTTGGCTCTCTTTTTTATATTTGGTGACATGAAACTTTCTTATTTCAATACAAAGAAGGGGAAAAAAGAAAAGAAAAAGGATTTGCATCTTTTTACTGGCAATGTATTTTTACAAGAGACAGAGGGAGCTCTGTCGCTTAGTTCTGCTTTAAGTCCTAATGAACAAATTGTTCACTAAGAATGATTTAGGCTTATAACTACTACTACTAAGTGGTCAGGATATTAAATAAGTTGTAACATAGCAGGAATCTTTCTGAATACATTGTTTGTTCACTATGAATTAAGTCTTTGTTCACTTTACTAAGGCCCAAAAAAGTGTAAGTACTATAAATTACCCAAAAGTAAACTGAAAAGTATAATTTCTTCAAAAAGTAAATTCTACTTACTATCCTCTTCTGGCAATAACTTAGCAATATATGTGAAAGAACTGTAATTGGATTAGTCATTGTCTGCAAAGCAATTATTCAATAAAACATCACAAAAAGAATTGAATTAAAAGTTATAAAAATAAAACACTACTTAAAATAAACTTGTGTTATATTTGAAAGCCTGTGATTCAGTTTAGGATTCATCTTGATCAAATCAAGCAGGCTGTCATGTTATATTGTCCTCTCCTCACATGATTTAAGTGATACTTCTGAAATCCTCAATGCAGGATGGTGAATAAACAACACACCAGCTTTACTTAGAAAAGCTAATGCCTCACATTTCTGCAAACATTTCTAACTAAAGACCAAACATTTATGCAAAATATGCTTCTGATGAGATCGTGCCAGGACCTTGAAGCGTTTTATGGCTCCCAGATGGCAAATATTGACAGCTCAAATTCACTATCACCATCATCTCTTTTTGCGTTTCAAGGAACTATTTCTGACTCTTGTCTTAATATAGAAAAGATTCAGATTAAAAATATTGTTCTATTACATGTCCAGTGATTTGATTTGGCTGGTGTGCATCGTTTTATGTGGGAGGGCCTGTTTTTTAACCTTGTGGGTGAAATTATTTGCAATTTGAACAAGAAAATGTGTTCGAAAAGCAGTGATGATGGTAGCAAATGTCAAAATGACTGCGTAGCTTTACTTTTAATCACGTACAAATTTCCTCCAACTTGAAATCTAACCCGACACAAAATGAAATGTTGTGATGGAAATGTAGGAGTGGGTGTACAAGGTGCGTGCTGCTTCTGTAATATAAGTATTGGCAAAATAGACAGCGGTGATGTTGCAACCAGCTAAAGTGCGGAGAGAACCAGCGTGAGTAAGTGAGCCCACGGGTGCTGTGTGCTTAGTGAAGGGTGAACCACTATAATCTTCCACACACATTCGCATACTATTATAGCCTCACACCCACATGTGCGCCAAATCTGAACCAGGCAAGAATCAAAAAGGGCGCAACTGAACAAGGAAGGTCATGTACAGAAATACTAAAACAAAAAAGTCATGATGTGTAGTTTGGAACGAGGTGCTGGCTTATTTGGATTTGTGAATAGAAATTGCAGCTCAAGTGTAAAAGTGTGTACCCTTCAAAGAGTCTCACCGTGGGGCCGTCTGTCCACCTACACTGCAGCTCAGTGCATGACAGCTGGAATAAAAGCAGACCGCATGACATGGAGTGGACACAGTGTGACAAGACAGACGGCCTTTTGAAAAACTCTTTTTTTCCCTCGGTTGGGGTCCATTGAATAAATCTACCTTGACAAAAGACTTGCCTGCCATATGTGCATTCTTTCATTTCCGGGAATTCAATTAGTCTGTTATTTCTGTACTGTTGTTGGCTATTTTAAAGTGGACCATGATTCCAGGAAGTTGAATTGATTGACCATAGACATATAAGTATATATATAATAGTACTTTGGAACTGTGATTAATCACGATTAGACGCATCACACGCTTTTTAAAGTGTCATAGTTTACACGACTATTTTAAAGTATTTTTGCACAGTTTCTTCTGAAATTAAATAATTTTATTAATTCACAGATCTAAATACATTATTTAGATCTAAATACATTATTTAGATCTGTCTAGACTGTCCAGACTCACATTTCATATTGTGTCTGTGGCACATATTTCAGGTAAATCTAGGCTACACTACGAAACACAGGTTTAATGGATTAAGGGACCTTCATATACACATAGAACTATGGTTACATAGGTAACTGACATAGTTTGGTGACATGTTTGGTCCATTTAACTTGTTTTAGCGCTCACAGACGAGTTTTGTTTTCGTCACGGAGCACACGCTGCTGGACATGTGATCTCCGCGTGTTTGGTTTGTTCTGCGCCGCACCGCTCTCCGCAGCTCCGCGCTCGTATACATTGGCCTCTGAGATTTCTGTTCTCCTCAATGTGAGGATTTATCACACTTTGGAACTGTAATGAATCACGATTAATTGCATCACGCGCTTTTTCAATTGTCATAGTCTACATGTCTATTTTTAAGTATTTTTGCACATATTCTTCTGAAAATTAAATCAGTTTATTAATTCACAGATCTAAATACCAGCGCCAGCACCAGAGATTAGTCACAGTATTGCACATGATACAGGTGACACACGGTGCTAGCAATATACATTGTACAGTCTCATGTGAGGTCAAAAGTTACTGTTGAGTGTGTGAACCTTTTGGTGTTTTTTAGATGATAATTAGCGGGAAACCTAGGCATCTGAGCTAAAGTAGCCACAGGCAGAGATAGAGAATTTCCCATGGGAATAACTATGCATGGAGAATATTTGTCCTATAGGTTTTCTGTACACTAAAATATAATAATTATGGGCCAAACTCAGCTAATAATAAACTTCATGTTACACTTTCCAAGTAAAAAAAAAAAAAAAAGAAGAAGAAATAAACATGGCCATCTATTTGAACACATAGAATATTTAATAACCTAACATTAGCCACACTATGTGCAACTGAGACTGTAAATCGATTACTGTATATTTATGACGATTTGCTCTAATTGTTGAAATTGTGCTTAAGGAAAAATAAGACTTTAGAAAATACTATTAAGAAATCTAATGTAATTAATGTTACACTTCAAACATGAACACAAAACGTTGTATTTTGAGGGTGAACTGTTGTCTTTGAGCATATGTTTGAGTGATGGCTGTGGCGAGCCAGCGCTGGTTCAGCGTGTACCCGCATCTGGCCCAAATTTGCTGGGAGAGGTTCCAGCCCCACCTGCTACAAAATAATCTGAGCCAAAGACAATGAATTAAAGACTGAATGAAAAAAATAATCCAACGTACAGGCTGTTTCACCAGTTTTAAGATGGCGCAGTGGTAAAGCATGTGGAGATATATTGTTTGGTTACAATGGAGTGTGATCATTTTGAAAGTCTTGATAATAAGGGAAAGGGTGGATACTCGATACAGATTTTTTTTTTCAGCAATAATATAATTTTCAACACAAAATAGTGCTTTTTCTTTAATATTAAATCTATTACAATATTAATTAACTCTAATGTTTTACTTCTTCAGATTTAGAAAAGTTTTTAAACATGTTTTAGTTGAGGTTTAATTATCAGACAAATGTGAAAAGTCTGTAAAAATCCGTTGCAAAAGTGAAGAACTAATACCATAAACTCTTATTTGAAAGTTTACGTCTCTTTTGTTTTCATTCTCTTTTTAATCAGCTCTATTTGTAGCATTTTTTCCTATAAACAACATTCTCGATATTCAAATTGTGCACATCTTTAAAACAGTATTCACAATATTATCTAAAATTCAATATATAACCCACGTACCCTGCACACATCCATACCACAGACAAAGAAGACACAGCCGCGAGAGAGCTGAATAAATGTGAACAAGAATGCAGTTATAGCATTTGATTTTAATTTATTCCTTCTTTATTGTCGACTTTGGGCTTTAGTGAAGTGTGTTTGCAGCAAAACAACCCCATCCTCTGAGACTGTTTGCTTTATCATCCAGCGCCATATCCTACTTCATTAGCCTCAAGGTGATGGTACTATTTTTACAAGCAAACGGCTCCTTTTGGTCAGTAAATGCTTAAAATACTTTGACAATGCAAAATGTGTACTAACCACTTGCGTCTATGTTCCCTTTTCAGGCGCAGGACAATGCAGTAGGTAGCTCAAACATGACATGCAGCTAATTAAAAGCAGCGTGTTCCATGATAAATGTTCCCACCTTCTCTGAACTGTTGGAGCTGGGAATAGAGGCAGGCCTTAGTCAGCAGCGGTGTTCTACTGTTTCACCGCCGTTTCCCTCATGCCCTCTTTTCAGCGTCTTAATGGGGCAAAAGCTGGAGAGGAAATAAGCTGCATCTGCCACGTCAACGTACACTCGCTAATGAACAACACCCAGGCTGGATTCTCGTGTTGGAGCACAAGTAGTTCACTGCAGAGAGTAATATCCAGCCCAGAGTGACTGTTCTGTGTCCTACTTCAGTGTCAGTGCAGGACACATGCAAATGATGGAATACACTTTTGGATGAATTTGTGGGTTTCAACATGCGATAAGAACGTAACAATACGTGTGAATCTCATATGTGGAAAGAATTCTGTTGGAAAAATGTACCATATCAAAGTGCTTACTTTGCCAGGGAAATACTAACTGTGGATAGTGTCCAAACATTATCCTGTGTTTTGGGACTGTGCTACTGCTCAGAAATATTGGACTGAGACTTAGGCACTACATGTTGTTTTCGACATTCCACTTGACGTCAGAACTATGTATCTGGGTCTCAAAACCTTTGCCATGGACACAATAAATGGATACCTTTGGAACATATTCAGGCCGAAGGGGAAAAGGCCATTACAACAGAAATGGATGATACAAACTGAACCAACGATCAAGAACTTATAATTGAAGATGTGTGTGTGTGTGTGTGTGTGTGTGTGTGTGGGTGTGTGTGTGTGTGTGTGTGCGCGTGTGTGTGTGAGCGTGCATGTATGTGTCACCTCAAGCTTGTATTCCACACAACAGTGGATCTTTTGATGTTTATTGAACATGTTTAAGAATGCCATTCACACGTTGCCCATTACACTGTTTTTTGAGTCTGCTCATTGGTTAGGATTAATTTATTTGAGGGCTTTATTTATATATGTGTGATGTTTACCCTCTTCTCTCTCACTTTGTTATGATAGTTAATGAATAGTCAGCTCTAGAAATAACCATTGAATTAAAATAGATAGACCCAATTCAAAGTCAAGACAACTGACAGCATTATGTTTAATATTCATGTGTTGCATACTGATATTAGCCTTGAGGCAATAAGAACTGTTTTTAAAAATGTTGAGTTTAATATAGTGAGATGCAGCTTGTGAAAATATTGAAATTATGTGCTAAAAAACAAAGAATATATTAAAAGTGGGCTATCTTTCAGAACTGCATGTTACATGACAGAAAACCCAATACATTCATTCCAAAAAACATTGCTGGGGGCTTATAAGAATTAAAAAGCATAATTAAAGAAATGAAGAGGATGCTGTGTCCCTGCGGAGAGCAAACCAACTGAAGAACAGATAAAGAATAAAAGGACTTCCACGTGCTGGTAAACACACATCGTGAGGCATGTGAAAGTGCATAATGGCCCACATTAGCACCTCTGAGGACAGACAGGGGGGCAGGAGAGGAGCCCATGGCCAGTCTTTGGATCTCCTTCAACACAAAGACAGGCAGAGGAGAGAAACAGACAGAGCATCATGTGTGTGGACACTGCCCATGTCAGCACTGCTTTGGCTTGTCTAGTCTAATCCTAACTATCGCTTTGATCAAAGATCTCTTCCCTCTTTCCTGAAAAGCCAGTTGAATGTGGGATAGAGGAGACTGGAGGAAGCTGTAGAGAGTAAAGTATTCAATTGAAATGCCTAACTCCTTATCCTCCTTATCGTCTTAATGATTTGGGGATGTTAATGTAGATTTCTCATTTTGTGTTGCAGTTGTTTGAGTTTGTTGATGACAAGCACTGTAGAACAATTATTAGAAGATTCACACGTAAGCTTAGGTTTTTGTCATATATTATTCATATTTTGATTTAATCACTGAGGAAACAGTAAGTGAACTACAAACATCACCCCTCACCTGGACTAATTTAAAATGAATGTAAATGCAACAAACTGGTCATCTTTGGTGCTCTGTTTTTGATTATGCAGGATGAATGCAAACCATAGAAGAAAGGAGAAGAAAGTGAAGAGACAGAAGAAAGAAAAGAGTCAGGTAGAGAAATGGAGCATGGCCGCTGACATATTGATCCATAGTGTGACCAGACACTCACATCTGCCAGCACAGCCCCCAGCACAGATCACCACTCCAGCCCTCATGTACAGGTCACACGACTAACATAAACAGACATGGAACCAGATAACCACAAATGTGACCACCAACGTGTTGACAGTACACTGTGTCATAGACAGACCACAATCCACGCACACACAGTTTCCTCAGGGCCAGACCAGGACGCCATTCTCTGTACCCATTGATCCAAAGCAAGAAAAGTCAGACCATTCAAGCTGTGACAGGATCTTGGCTCAAACACACACTCATGCAGTCACATTTGGAGGTCTGGGTGTACTGCGGCGGGGAAATGGGAAGATGAAAGAAAGAAAGAAAAAAAAAGAAAAGAAGGGAAGGGAAAGAAAAGATTAGAAGTTAAAATGATGAAAGGTAGAGAGCGTAAGCACAGAGGTAGTGGCATATTTACAGTACAACACCAAATGGTTCTGTGTACACTAGA
This sequence comes from Rhinogobius similis, assembly GCA_019453435.1. Lineage (NCBI taxonomy): Eukaryota > Metazoa > Chordata > Actinopteri > Gobiiformes > Gobiidae > Rhinogobius > Rhinogobius similis. Next base: position 22,894,541 of record CM033623.1, on the reverse strand, counting down.
CACTAGTGGGATGAAAATGGCAGCCCTGGCAGCTGGGTGTATCCAGACAGCAATCCCAGCTCAAGGCCACAGCCGTATAGATCATGCCCCAATCATCTCACTGCCTCCAGTGTGGAGCAGGAGAGAGAAATATGAGCACAACTGCACTTATTTGCATTGCACATTCCATTCCTTCTGTGTCTGACTGTCAGTAAACAAACTTACCAGCGCCAACAATTGAATTTGATTAATACATAGAACAAGCAGTGCAATATGAGACCTCCAATCACAGAGAAAAATAAATAAAAAAACAAGTTCATTTGTTCGCTGCAATATCAGACTTTAAACCTTGATTATTATGATAAACCTGCGTTACAGTCCTGCCCAGCGACGACAGTGAAAGTGGAGCTTATAGCCAAAGTAAAGTGAGTTTTCAAAATGAACAGTTACAGTATTCTATTGTCTTTAATGTTTTATGTGGCTGAAACATTTAATGCAAGCGACTCCTGGTTGTAGTTTTACATCTGTGAAGAACACATAGGCAATAAAAGAAGGGAAAACAAGAACCACAACCAAACAGGAGAAAGAACAAAAGCAAAACCAAACAGGACAGTGGTGACCCTCCCATACATCGGGGGGGAATCACAGAGGCTACAACGGGCCATCAACAAACACAACATGAGCACTGCAGTCAAACCACACATCAAATTCCGACAGTTGTCAGACAGTACATCTCAAGGCCAGAACCGCTCAAGAAAACAAATGTAACGTCAGACACGACATCCTCTGTTTGCCGGGACACAGAAAGAGCATTCAGCACTCAAAATTAAGAACATGAATGGAATAATACCATCGTTGGACCAGGCAGGCCATCGAAACGTGCCCACCAGGCTGTAAATTATGATGAGGCGGCATACCAACTCATTCTGAAGACGTTACATACATCACAGTAACATCACGTGACACTTCTGAGGACGTCAAGGGAAACACTAAAATACATGTCTGACTAAGAAATCCCCTAAACGTATTAAAACGTGACAATCTAATGAACCTATATTGGACTAGTTTTACATCCATTTGTGTCCGTGGTTAGGCCCCATTTGGACCAGGTAAAAAAAACTGGCGCCTGTTAAAACGTTTTAAACCATAAATTCGTCATTGTAGACATTAGTTGCAAAAAGTTCTGTCTCGAAATTCCAGTTTAAGTTGTGCTTTCTCTCTCTCTCTCTCTCCAGCACGTGCTCCTCTGGTTCACCCCTCTAGCGAGACCAGCTGTCTCATAGCAACAGGATGACACTGTTTCTGACTGCCTGACCACCCACACACACACTGTACACACACGCACACATTCTGTACACGCACACACACGCAGCCATTTCTTTGACTTGCACTTTTTCTGCTGAGACCGGTTCTAACCTCAACGTAACCCGAGATTTGATGCAGGTAAAGCAATGCAGTCATTACGTTCGTATCAGCGCAGTTTATCCACGGGTTTCAGAGTGATAAAATAATTAGGACCGTTACTATAAATTAACAATCCAAAACAGAATATTAAATCTTTAAAATGGCACCTACAAACAACTTCTGTGAATCTCTATAAAAAGCGAGTAGAAAAAAACACTAAAACACATTATACTTTCCTCGTTGCGGCTTATACTTTTTGTTTGGTGTGCCTGGAAACGACTGTTTTTCTAAGCTTTTATCCTTGTTTCCAAGAGCACCCTCTACTGTTCTCACTGACTGCCACGTCCTTGTTTCTTCTAGTGAATGCATGTAGCTGAATGATTGCAAAAAGTTGTTGACTTTGAAAGAAAAAACAGACACGCAGACTGATCTTACCTTTAAAACTGCTCCATTAAGTGTATCATCGTATCTATTGTAAACTATTGACAAAAAGCCATGGTAATGACACTTTGAGATGGGAGCTGATTCGTTGGGCATTGGTGGTCCACGCTGCTTCACTTTTTTGTCTGAAAATGTTGCTCTAAAGCTGTGTAAGAGGCAACAAAAGTCCTACAAACTATAGGAAATAGTTACACATACCTATTAATGTCCTCTTCCTTCTTTCAAGGTTTAAAAATCAGGTGCCATTTTTCTGGTTGAATGTAATTTTTCAGCTTGTACTAACCCTAACCTTTGACCAACTTTCTGAACAGACATTTTGTTTGAAGAAAAGAATTGGTCAGTTCCCCTCACATAACTCAGCTAATTGGTAATCGCTTTCACGTTCAGGCATCTGCCCAAGGCCTTAATCTTACTTGGCAAGATAGTTCAAGGGTGAATTCGGAGTGGAACATGCTGAATTTCAGAGAATACAGTTTAATTTTGTAACACTTATTTTACTATTTCAAACTACAGAGGTTGTTCAGTGTCCTCCAAAATGCCACATTCTCGCTGCATCCCTTTCAGAAGAAAAACAGTATTGGTAAAATTATAAATAAAAGCAATGGCAACAGTAAAGCACCCATATACATTTGGAATCAAACACACTTCTTTATACCTTTTCCAATACCAGCATTATCTGCAACCTCTTTCATGGTAGCAACCAATCAATTCTGGCGAAAAAATATGTGAGAAAATAAAGAGAATAAAAGAGAAAATAAAAAGAAATTCTGTAAAAAGAACCCTGACATGGAACAGTGTCTCTCACAATTCAAAGCTTTTTCTTTTTTGTTGAAGAAAATGGAGCTGAAACCAAAAGAAAACAGCAGGTATGTGGTTAAGAGTCACATTGGGAGAAAAGAATCACTTTGACACAACAGAGGGGATGATTTCTATGGTGGATGGGAAGCTTGCTACTGAATGTCTGAATGTTATATTCACTAAATGTCAACTTACTGAGCAACAAATATAAAATTGTTTCCTATATGTATCTTTAATCACATAGGACTATATTTAAGGCGATTTAGTTTAGTCTGTTTGTTCTCTCAACATCTAAGCTTTCACCTGTAAAAAACAACCTTGTCAGATCTGCACCAAACGATGTTATAATAAATAATTCAATCCACTTGCATCCATAGATTTATATGGGGTATTGTAACTGAAATGCACTTTTCTCCAAATGCATTTTTCTCCCTTAGAGACATTAAGATCAGGCCTGTTATATTTAAGGCCGGTCTTATTTTTTATTTTATTTAGAACTTCTATTTTCTTCTGCTGGTCGGTTGCATGTCTGTATCAAAAAAAATTTCCCTTTGGAAATGATGTATTTGTCAGGGACCATGTACAAAGCCAGTAATCTTATAAAAGAGAAGATGCTTTGCACCAGATTCAGCAAAAAGCTGTAGTCCCTGGGCAGATGAACACAAACGTTTAACACATTGAACATTGAATAAAAGTAATTCTGATCTGATATGATTAGCAAGATGTTGACAGATTGTACATATGAATTATTTGATATCTAATTTAAAGCCTGGTTTATTTAAAATATTTTTTTTTTCTTAAATTTAATGTTTCAAAAAGAGACATCCCCCATGTTGTTAAACTCTAAAATGTAATCAGACCAGGTCTTCACCGCTCCCCATGTTACAACTACTGATATTTACTTACTTTGTTCAGCTATTTTATGTTCTTAAACGGTGACACAGGTAGGATTCGGCAACGTCGTGTAGCAATTTTGCCTCAAATGAAAAATAATCCTCTGTTCATTTCGTGAACTGCAGCTCTCCAAAGGCGAAGTTACGTAAAGGGGCCATCGCAAATCAGCTCGCCTTTTTTAACGTTTTAGATCAATATGCGATTTTAAATGTCCAAAATGGAACATAATGACATAACATAATGATCCACGAGTGTCAAAGATTAGAACTCTATAGACGACAAAAGCACAATAGGTCTTCTTTAATATTTTTTCCTATTTGCTTGCAGTATCTTGCCTTTAAAAAATGTTATTTCATTTTTCTTCAAGGACACACGGGGCGATGGCGTGGAGTAAGACGTGAGAGGTTGCCTGTTGCCTTGTTTATTGGCTGCCTGTTGATGACAGCTCAAACCTAAAAAGACTATTCTAATCCAGACACGGCGCGGCAGAAAAGATTGCACAGAGTTACATATGCACACAGCACCGATGACTCCACACAAAGCATCAAAATCAGGTATAAGGGCGAGATCAAGAGAATCCACATGAAAAAAGAAATAACAACACAATATCAAAATAAGTCTCTTTCATGTCTGGGAAAAAAAGGAATGAGTTATTTTCTCACAATGAACTCTTCAATTCCAACAATGAAAGGCGTGCACACTGCCAGTCTTCTTTTGTGCAGTAAAGCTATTTCAGGGCAATAAATATGGAAGAATAATCATCTCCGGCACAGCGGGTGGTCAAGCTCCTGTTGATTAGCATTCAACACAATGTTAATAAAATCAAGCCTTCTACTCCTGAACACACCCTGAGTAGTGTAAGAGGAAGTAAATGTGCTCAATTTAAGTACATATTGTCTTGGGTCATAAGAAATACATTTTTATGGAGTATTGCACCAGTGACCTTGCCTGGAAAAATCCAGACTCACCGCTGTACCAGTGGATGAGTCTGGTTGGCATTTGGCTCAATTTCTAGGGCGGAGCAAACCCGGGCAAACAGGAAGTGGTGTAAATCAGTCAGAGAAGGGCGGATGTGACGTTAGCAAAGCGACAATGAAAAGTACATGAACGGCCCAGGACAAGCATGGAGCGATAATTCAACATGGCTAGTACTAGAGAGAGCGATGTTAACGACGTGTGTTGTTGTTCTAGGAAGAATTTAAGTATAGGTAGGCTGTGTCCGAATGTCCACACTCATGCCCTAAACCCTCGTTCACTACATAGTCCTGCCCTGATCAGTGGACTATATAGTGCCCTCCATCACAGAGCGATTCAGACAAGCAGCTCACTACTTTCACCTCACTGCGGGTCACGTGACTATGGTATCTGGGAGGAAAAAAAGTCAGCAAAACTCCAATTTAAATAGAGTTCTGTAATGAATATGGATCAAATCCTCTTGACATGCAAATATTTATGGACTAATAATCATCTTACAAGTTTTATTCATCGTGGATCGCACATTAAACGGACTCGGTCATTCAACTTTTTGCTGGAGATTTGTGATCTGTTCACAGCTTAAGTTAAGGTAAGTGGCTAATGCCAGCAACATTCAACAGTTCATTTAAACAGCTCCTCTTTCTGCTTTCATTCAGTTCGCTGTAGTTTTTCCGACTCTTGCAATGCATTGTGGTCAATATTGATACTGATATATTGTGTATAAATAATACATACAATATATTCAGGACTTGCCAGGCAACTAATGACCCAACTGTCTATCACTATTCTGATGTATGTGAACAACTTTTTTTAAGTGTATGGTATTCATGATGGATTTGGCATTTATATAATGTTAATATAGGTTAAAAATAATAATAAATAAAAATGAAAATATGCAACATTGTCTTCCAACTTTTCACCAAATAATAAGCACGGTGTTATCCAGAGGCAGCATTTCTACAAGTATAATATCTACTGAACCATGGCTCCAGCAGCTGCTCTGTAGGTAATGAAAAAATCCTTACAATAAAACTGCACACCATCGAATAACATGTGTTCTGTGATGATTAACACCGAACACCACATTTGCCAAATGTCACATGGATGAATAGTAACACAAGCTAATGTAAAGGAACGCTCTGCCAAGTAGTGTAGCAAGTATGACCGATTATAAACTGGATTTCAATGCTAAGGAAAAAGATGGACACTCAACAGAGATTATGTCAAAACATTTTCAACACTAAATAATGGTAGTTTGTTTAAGAAGACAAGACATACTTTTTTCCTGTATTTAGGATTTTACATTTTGTTGATTGTAAACTGCAATAATGATCTACTGAACAAAATATCTAAAGCAACATTACCCTCTTTTTGCTCCCATTTTTCATGAACTGAACTTTAAGATTTGAAAAATTGTCTATTTACACAAGAGACCCATTTTTCTCCAATATTGTTCGCAAATCTGTGTAAATCTGTGTTAGTAAGAACTTCTCCTTTGCCGAGATAATCCATCCCACCCACATCCCACCACACAGATGTGGCATATCAAGATGCTGATTAGACAGCATGAATATTGCACTTTAGGCTGGACACATAAAAAGACACTCTGAAATGTTCAGTGTTATTACACAACACAATGCCACAGGTGTGGCTTTGAGGGAGAGTGCAGTTGAACTGCAGCAATGTCCACCAGAGCTGTTGCCCTGCATTGAATGTTCATTTGTCTACAATAATCCATCTCCAAAGGCGTTCAGAGAATTTGGCATTACATCCAACCAGCCTCACATAACAAAAGAACCATCTCAGGGAAGCTCATCTGCATTTTGTCGTCCTCATCAGGGTCTCGACCTGACTGCAGTTCATATAACCGACTTGAGTGAAATGCTCAGTCGCTGAAGAGGTGTTCTCTTCATGGTTGAGTCCCGGTTTTCACTATTCAGGACAGAAAACAAAAGTGTTTTCTTCAGTGTAGAAGGGCTTAATAATAGAAACAGATCCACTGACTTCCTCTTCATACTCTCTTCATAGAAGTATGTCACCCTAGAAAGCAGCAGATTTTCATACGTGTTTTTACTGTTGAAAACGGCTACATGACATTTTTGCAACAACTGCAAGTACAGGGCTGTGGGTGGAGGTAGGGGGTAGGTGGAGACAGACGTTTTCAGAACAGTCAAGCCTCAAATCCAAGATTACTCAAAGAGACAAAAATAACTCAAGATACAACTGTGAGTGGCATGGGTAAAAGCTCATAAAAGTAATAATATATCCTCTTCAACAGCACTATGTGGTCTTATCTTAGACTAGTACTTATTATTCAGAAGGTCCAATTCTGTCCTATTTATTTATATTTATTCATTTATCCCCCAGTATTGATACATGTTCAAATTACTATTTTTGTGTCAACATATTTTGTTATGAATTCAGGGGGAAAACTGTAATAATGTGCATTTAATCATAATGTAAATATTAATTTGAAACATTACTGAATTATGAAGAGCAGGTCATTGATCAGCAGATTGAGTTGATCAAATGTTCGACCGTATGATTACCATTTTACCAGTGTTTCTTACTCTTTGGAGAGACAAGAACCACAGCCGACTGAGCACACCACATAATCTGCAGTTATGGGTTCATGACCCGCAATTGCACTCCAATATTTCAACCCACTTTAGTTGCATTCTAATGTTGATTGTAATTTTGTTTGGCTTGGCATATTTAACCATAGTGTTCAGTCACAGCTAATGGAAAATTCCATGTCCCCCTTGCTTCACTTATGTGTGTTTTCTTCTAGGGCTTAAACACAATGGAAAGGACTATGTTTTCGAGTCTTGTCATCCACTCGGCCTCTCTGAAAGCTCTTATTTTCTATGTAGTGAGCAACATATAATTTGCTTGCACTGATCAGATTAACTCATTTTAAGTGGCCCTGAAATGCGTGGTATATCTGTGTATACACTTGTGGGATGTGCCCCATGTTTTTTTCATGTGATATTGTATTTGTTTGGCTTTAGTATATATTGTAAAACTCATCGTGGTGAATAATTAGGACACTTGGAATACATTAGGAAAGCAGGGAATAATAACTATTTCAGTGTTCACGTTCATCATATCTTTAAAAAATGCATACAAGTATTGGAAATCTCTGGCTTATATTGTGAATTCATCTTCCACCACATTATTTTAGGACTATATGCAAAGTGAAGTCAAAACAGATGATGCACACAGATGGACAGTAACCATTGCCAGTTTAAAATACTGAGCAGCAGTTAACCAGAATTGAATCATACACCCAGCTCCCCTAAACACCTCATTTGGAGAAGATTTGGGGGTGAAATATGCTTCTATGTGTAGTTAATTGTCCAATAATCTGCACTCATCTCTCCATGGGGCCTTTAGCAGTTGTAATTGAAGCATTCCAAACAAGTCTTCATCTGTGTTTACAAACTTCCTGTGACATGACTCACCGCAGCCAATCAGGACCTTTCCCCGGGTACAGCAGTGTAATTGTAATAATTGATCAATCAACAGTTTCATTTAATCAAATTCTACTAAACATGATATTTGTTTACCAAGATGCATAATTTGAACAGTCCCAAACCCCTTGCAACCTGGATTATATTAAAAAAATAAATCTAGGTCATTTTTCTATTTATTCTTGTATTATTGCCCCTCAGTGATAATAAAGTAATATTGAAAGATCGGTTGATTATATGAAATCTAACAGGTTTTGAAGCAGCGATTTTTACTTCTCAGGTTTTGAAAGCTATATTTTTGGGGATATATTTTATGAATTAAAACACAAACCTAAAAATGCAGCTATTTAATTCACTATATTTGTGTAATAACTCTGTGTTTTTTGTTGAAAAGATAAAACGGCACACCTAAATCAGAGTTTTTAATTTAAAAATGTGGTATAATAAGGCGAATAACTATTGTGTCACTGGTTCTTTAGATTTGGTATTTGTGATTGTTTATTGTTTTCTTTTTCAGTACACAAGTATGTTCAAGACACTCCAAAATAGTAAAATATCCAATTGAATCCAAATTAGAATTTTTTTCAAGGGACACTAGTGTTCCCTGGTATTAACTGACTTTGTATAAGACGTTGTAAGACATAAAATGGTGTTCAGTGGTATGGGATGATTTAAACTGATTGCTTGAGTTTTTCATGTTGTTTACTGGTCGGATAAGTGTGTTTTCTGCTGAATTGAAATGACTACATACTTTTACACTTTTAAGTTGTATAGTTCAGTGCCCTTTGCTTACCGATTGACAAAGCCTATTTCATGGCTGTGTAACCTGCTGCTCTCTCTGTCCACGTCTTTGCCAAGGAGCCTCTCTCATTCCTATATTGTGCTCTTCATTCCGCTCAATCCATCCTCCATCTCCTCTATCTGCTCTTCTGCCTGCCTCATAGTGCTTCATTTGGCTCATGATGAGGTGTCACCGGGCTGTCCTTGAGTGGGCCCCAATCCCCTCTGACACACAGCAATATAGTGTTTGTGTACAGCTGTATTTCTAATCTGTCTCCATGGTGACATACACGTGTGGGGCCTGGGACGTTCTGCTAAAGTGGCAGACGTCAAGCTACTGTTGTCATGAGATGATTTACTTGTCAGAGAGCTGAGGGACAGGAGGCAGATAAGCAGATAGTGATAAATGCTAAAGCTAATGTAAAGATGCTACAGCACCAGGCTCCACTGCTGGGACTTCATGCCTTCGAGCAGCACAGCGCACACACATCCATCTGGAACACAGTGAGACGAGTTGGTTTGAGATTGTCATGTGTGTTGTCATGTCAGTCACGGACTGTCTCCTCATCTCCTCAGCCGCAAACCACACACACAACATGCACGTCTGCTGTGTTCACGCAAGGGACAGTCACAACTATAAGAAACTCTGTCACCCATACACTGCATGTTGGTGTGCTCATTTCTTTAGCCGTTTCCTGTTTTTAAACATTCTTGTTTGTCGTGCGTTTTATTTTAGGGTTTCTAAGTTATGGAAGTGGCATACTAATGCACAAAATAAATTAATGTATAAACAAATGTTTCTTTGTAAGAATCTTAACACTGAATAATGGTAAACTCCAAATCATCATGGCATTGTAGTGTTCGAAAAGTATTTCTTTAAGGATAATTTCAGCCTACATTTCATAGCACATAGTGCCGGTCTTTTCCCAATCATGTAAGTAACCAAAGAATTCCTAAGCCTAAAACTACTTAACATTCACAACATGTAAAGGACCAAATGTCGTCCTTCAGAGCCCACACTATCAGCAGAAAAATCGCTCTCTGGTATATGCCCCACTAAAGACACATTAAGGAGGCATTAATTTGTGTAACAAAACACAGGTACTGATTAGCTTGTTGTTGCTGCATCGGGTAATAATTGTTCAACCCAAGCATTGTCGTTACAGCATAATTAGGCCCGAGCCGATGGGACGAGAATCGTCCCGGCGAGGGACTAATTGTAATTGTTACGAAAACGGGGAGATCGCGAAATACGCATAGTAAACGATGACGGATATGGCCGTGACTGGTGTCGAAAATTAGAACTCGATGAGCTCTAATTATGAGTGAAGGCCCCACGAAAAAATATTGCACGACGGCTGAATAGCGCCCCCTCGAAAATGGATTAACATTGGGCCAATGGGAGCCCGGCCATGAAAAATGTTCAGCTAAAAATCCAACTCATGGCCCAAAAAATAGAACAGGTCAGGACATGTAAAAAACCCTCTTATGACCCCGCCCCCAACCAAACAGGAAGTCGGCCATATTGGATCAAACCCGGGGCTGAGAAAAGCACACACCTGTGTATTTTGGACTCCTCCTCCAACAGTTTTCATCGAAAACACTTCAAATTTGGCCACAAGACACTAAACCCATGTGGAATGACATACTATCAATTTGAATGTGATACATCTTCAGATATGGTCATGGTGAATTTTCTACAAACTCTTAATTTTTGGAATATTAATAAAAATTATCTATTTTGCACACAATTTTTTCTTGGAAAATGCTAATAGAGCGTTTCTGCAGATTTCAAAGCTGAGCGGACTGATATGCAAATCAAGTAGCTATCTGATAAAATGGCTCTATAGCGCCCTCTTCAAATTTTATTTTTAAAAATTCATAACAGCCAGGCTGTTTGTTGTGGATGACTGAAAAAATCTACAGAGGGTTTATTTGTGATGGGGTACAATGTGACAAAGTGGCATGACTCTAGCTATTGTACTTATGGAGAAAAATAATAGTGGAAAAAGAATTTTCCGTTATTATTATTATTATTATTATTGTTCTTCTTCTTCTTCTCTTCGAAACCGCCCTTGATTTGACCCCCTGAACGTTAACGAAAACTCAATTTTATTTGACCCAAAATTCAAGGTCGGTGAAAAATTTGTTTTTTTGATATTCCAAAAAATTAATGATGCACAATGACTCGCTAGCGCCATCTCAAAAATCAAAATACATTACGGCAATGGGAGGTCAACTTCATCGTAGACATATGAAATTTGGTACGAAGGTAGGTCATGTCAAGACGAGTATAAAATTCTATTATGACCCCGCCCTAAACCCTACAGGGCGTCGGCCATTGTGGGCGGAACCTGCTTTTTTCGCAAATTTACAATTCGCGTTGTATTTTTTTACACCGTGGATTTTCAATCAGTGTGCTTGAAACTTTGGAACAATGACCTAAACCCTTGTGTGGTTACAGATGATTCATGTGATTTTTGATATCTTGACAAATGTGGGTGTGGCCAACCCGCAAATCAAAACACTCAATTTTCAAAGTCTTTCAACTTGCGTATCTTTGGCCAAGAGCGTCCGATTTTCCGGCATTAATATACGTTTTTGTTCGAAATCACGGGCTGAACGTAAAGGTATACAATACATACGTGTATGTTCTATAATTGCTCTACAGCGCCCCCTTGAAATTTTGAATTGGACAAAAAATTTTAGTTTGCCGGAAACACACGAAATTCGGGAAACAGATACTTCTTACCACTCTGAACAAAAAAGCCAATGAGATCACACCTATATCTGTAAGCATGTTACCGTGGCAATGACAAATATGTGCCATTGAAATACATGGGATTTGGCAAACAGGACACAGATTCTGCTCAAATTCTCCCCAAACACAGTCTGAGGGCTTTGGTGATTGACACCCTGTCCCTGCACTGGCCCCTCCTCCTTGTAAAAGGTGAGGAGGAGAGAGGGGCGGCAGCAGCGGCAGTGGCTCAGTGGCAGAGAGATTGTCTTATGATCCAAAGGTCAGCGGTTCGAATCCCACTCTTCACATAAACATCCTTGGGCAAGACACTTAACCCGCCTTGCCCCCAGTGTCTGCTACTCTGGTGTGTCAATCATAAATACATATGTGACCGTTTACCGAGAGGGAGAGAAATGAAGAGGAGAACAGAGAGCAGTCTGCCCCCTACTGGCCAACCCGCGCAACTACCCCGCCCTTACGTCCCTCAACGTGAGCGCGCCTCACTGTGCACGCACCTCCACCGCGTGGCGAAGCCTCGAGCGGAGCACAGCTGCGGTAAACAGCGACAGACTGGAATACACTTTTTCTCCGTCATGACGGTGCGTCGTGCTGAGTCCTACGTCCTGGATCTGACCTGGAGTTTGGTAAATAACAAGCTAACTCTTCTATCTGTCGTTTCTTTCGTGTAATTACTGTGTAGCATTAGCATTAGCTATTTTCTATCGTTTTACGTGTACTTGCTGCAGTTGTAAGACTTTGGCCACAGAAACAGAGAACGTGTGCTGTCGAGAAAGTCCGAAGGCGAATGTGTGTTTGTGTCATGAATTAGAGTTCAAACTGGGGCAAACAGATCAGATGTTCTGACAGATGACGTGGCTAGTACCGACCCGTTGTGTTCACAGCAGCAGCGCTGGAACTAAAGAAGTGGCGTTCAAAGTGAAGTGACACTAAACAGACGCGGTTACGGTCGCCCCAGAGGGCTTTACGGTTCTGCCGCGCGCTCCACGGAGCCGCGGCTTAAGCTCCGTGTCATCTTAGTGAAGCCGCGTCATCTTAGTGAGGAGCCCCGTCTGCTGCTCACCCGAGGGGGACGGTTTGGTGTTCTTTACCCGCTCAGCTGTTTGTCCCGTCAGCTGAGACGGGCTGTTAATGGGATATACGGGGCAGTGCGCGCCGCTCTCTCTTTTTCTCTCTCACGCGGCGGAGCGGCTGGCGCTGGACCGGAGGAAGAGCGCGGTCACCGGGCCTGACACACGGACTGTGGACCGGGTTTGGAGCAGGGACCGCGCGCCTCGACTCATGGACCGACAGCGCCCGGCTCTTCTTGTCCGGTGACGCCGTTCAGTTTCCTGTACGTCGCGCGGTGGTGCCGCTTGAGGCCGCTTCACAGCGGCCCAGCTTTGGTCTTCGTTTTGGGATTTTGAGATCTCAAAAACTATTTTTTCTTTTTGGATTGTTGTGGAGCCCACGTCTTGGCCCCAGCGTATTTTTTGTTCAGCGCCATGAGGCGGAGGAATCTGGGGGAGACGGGCGCGCGGCCGATGGACTAGGAGACATTAAAGGGGATGTATGAAGTTTAGTGGATTTTTATGTTTGTTTGTGGAAAAGGACAAATTATACTTTGTACTTTAAACAGATTGCATTTTGTCATTGTTTTGTTGGCTTTGAGATTCACAGGACATTAGAGGCCATAAAAAAGTGAAGTCATTTACTCAGATTAATATTTGTGTCGGGAACATCACTCATTATGGGTGAGTGTTACAACCCCATATCAAGATAAGTTAAAATGATATTATGACCCCGCCCTAAACCCTACTGTACAGCCGTGACAACGTCTGACCTTCACTCATTGCACTGAATGGAGCAGCAGTATATGGAGGCTGTTTGTGTGGGAGCAGTGATGCAGGGGGTAAAAGCAGGCGGGTGAGAGGCGGGCTCTTCGTGTTGGCATGGGGGGCGGGGCGAGGGCCTTTAACGCCGCTTGCGGCTTTAATTAGGCCCGAGCCGAGGACGAGAATCGTCCCGGCGAGGGACTAATTGTAATTCTTACGGAAACGGGGAGATCGCGAAATACGCATAGTAAACGATGACGGATATGGCCGTGAGTGGTGTCGAAAATTAGAACTCGATGAGCTCTAATTTTGAGTGAAGGCCCCGTGAAAAAATATTGCACGACGGCTGAATAGCGCCCCCTCGAAAATGGATTAACATTGGGCCAATGGGAGCCCGGCCATGAAAAATGTTACGCTAAAAATCCAACTCATGGCCCAAAAAATAGAACAGGTCAGGACATGAAAAAAATCCTCTTATGACCCCGCCCCCAACCCAACAGGAAGTCGGCCATATTGGATCAAACCCGGGGCTGAGAAAAGCACATACCTGTCTACTTTTGACTCCTCCTCCAACAGTTTTCATCGCAAACACTTCAAATTTGGCCAAAACACACTAAACCCATGTGGAATGACATACTATCAATTTGAATGTGATACATCTTCAGATATGGTCATGGTGAATTTTATACAAACTCTTAATTTTTGGAATATTAATAAAAATTATCTATTTTGCACACAATTTTTTCTTGGAAAATGCTAATAGAGCGTTTGTGCAGATTTGCAAACTGAACGCAGTGATATGCAAATCAAGCAGCTATCTGATAAAATGGCTCTATAGCGCCCTCTTCAAATTATATTTTTAAAAATTCATAACAGCCAGGCTGTTTGTCATGGACGGTTGAAAAAATGTACAGAGGGTTTATTTGTGATGGGGTACAATGTGACAAAGTGGCATGACTCTAGCTATTGTACTTATGGAGAAAAATAATAGGGGAAAAAGAATTTTCCGTTATTATTATTATTATTCTTCTCTCCCAAACCGCCCCTGATTTGACCCCCTGAACATTAACGAAAAGTCAATTTTATTTGACCCAAAATTCAAGGTCGGTGAAAAATTTGTTTTTTTGATGTCCAAAAAAATTACTGATGCAAAATGACTCGCTAGCGCCATCTCAACAACGAAATACATTACGGCAATGAGAGGCCAACTTCATCGTAGACATATGAAATTTGGTATGAAGGTAGGTCATGTCAAGACGAGTATAAAATTCTATTATGACCCCGCCCTAAACCCTACAGGGCGTCGGCCATTGTGGGCGGAACTTGCTTTTTTCATTCACTTTGTATTTTTTTACACCGTGGATTTTCAATCAATGTGTTTGAAACTTTGGAACAATGACCTAAACCCTTGTGTGGTTACAGATGATTCATGTGATTTTTGATATCTTGACAAATGTGGGTGTGGCCAACCCGCAAATCAAAACACTCCATTTTCAAAGTCTTTAAACTTGCGTATCTCTGGCCAGGAGCGTCCGATTTTCCGGCATTGATATACGTTTTGTTCGAAATCACGAGCTGAACGTAATGCTATATAATACATATGTGTATGTTCTATAATTGCTCTACAGCGCCCCCTTGAAATTTTGAATTGGACAAAAAAATTTAGTTTGCCGGAAACACACGAAATTCGGGAAACAGATCCTTCTTACCATTCTGAAGAAAAAAGCCAATGAGATCACACCTTTATCTGTAAGCATGTTACCGTGGCAATGCAATATATGTGCCATTGAAATACATGGGATTTGGTAAACACGACACAGATTCTGCTCAGATTCTCCCCAAACACAGTCTGAGGGCTTTGGTGATTGACACCCTGTCCCTGCACTGGCCCCTCCTCCTTGTAAAAGGTGAGGAGGAGAGAGGGGCGGCAGCAGCGGCAGTGGCTCAGTGGCAGAGAGACTGTCTTATGATCCGAAGGTCAGCGGTTCGAATCCCGCTCCTCACTTAAACATATTTGGGCAACACACTTAACCCAGTGTCTGCTACTCTGGTGTGTCAATCATAAACACATATGTGACCGTTTACCGAGAGACGAAGAGGAGAACAGAGAGCAGTCTGCCCCCTACTGGCCAACCCGCGCAGCTACCCCGCCCAACCCGTTACGTGCCTCAGCGTGCACGCGCCTCCAGCCTAGAGCGGAGCGGAGCGAAGCACCTCGTGCTGCGGTAAACAGTGACGCACTGGAATAAACTTTTTCTCCGTCATGGCGGTGCGTCGAGCTGAGTCCTACGTCCTGGATCTGACCTGGAGTTTGGTAAATAACAAGCTAACTCTTCTATCTGTCGTTTCTTTCGTGTAATTACTGTGTAGCATTAGCATTAGCTATTTTCTATCGTTTTACGTGTACTTGCTGCAGTTGTTAAGACTTTGGCCACAGAAACAGAACGTGTGCTGTCGAGAAAGTCCGAAGGCGAATGTGTGTTTGTGTCGTGAATTAGAGTTCAAACTGGGGCAAACAGATCAGATGTTCTGACAGATGACGTGGCTCGTACCGACCCGTTGTGTTAACAGTAGCAGCGCTGGAACTAAAGAAGTGGCGTTCAAAGCGAAGTGACACTGAACAGACGCGGTTACGGTCGCCCCAGAGGGCTTTACGGTTCTGCCGCGCGCTTCACGGAGCCGCGGCTTAAACTCCGTGTCATCCGAGTGAAGCCGCGCCATCTTAGTGAGGAGCCCCGTCTGCTGCTCACCCGAGGGGGACGGTTTGGTGTTCTTTACCTGCTCAGCTGTTTGTCCCGGGCTGAGACGGGCTGTTAATGGGATATACGGGGCAGTGCGCGCCGCTCTCTCTTTTTCTCTCTCACGCGGCGGAGCGGCTGGCGCTGGACCGGAGGAAGAGCGCGGTCACCGGGCCTGACACACGGACTGTGGACCGGGTTTGGAGCAGGGACCGCGCGCCTCGACTCACGGACCGACAGCGCCCAGCTCTTCTTGTCCGGTGACGCCGTTCCTTTTCCTTTAACTCGCGCGGAGGTGCCGCGGGAGCGCGCTTCGCAGCGGCCCAGCTTTGGTCTTCGTTTTGGGATTTTGAGATCTCAAAAACTATTTTTTCTTTTTGGATTGTTGTGGAGCCCACGTCTTGGCCCCGGTGTATTTGTTGTTCAGCGCCATGAGGCGGAGGAATCTGTTCATGGCCCGGGGGAGACGGGGGAGATGGGCGATGGACGAGGAGACATTAAAGGGGATGTATGAAGTTTAGTGGATTTTTGTGTTTGTTTGTGGAAAAGGACAAATTATACTTTGTACTTTAAACAGATTGCATTTTGTCATTGTTTTGTTGGCTTTGAGATTCACAGGACATTAGAGGCCATAAAAAAGTGCAAAAGTCATTTACTCAGATGAATATTTGTGGTGATCACATCACACATTATGGGTGAGTGTTATAACCCCATATCAAGATAAGTTAAAATGATATTATGGCCCCGCCCTAAACCCTACTGTACAGCCGTGACAATGTCTGACCTTCACTCATTGCACACAATGGAGTTGCAGTATGTGGAGGTTGTTTGTGTGGGAGCGGTGATGCAGGGGGTAAAAGCAGGCGGGTGAGAGGCGGGCTCTTCGTGTTGGCATGGGGGGCGGGGCGAGGGCCTTTAACGCCGCTTGCGGCTTTAATTCTAATTAAAATGATGATTGGTTGTTGACAGAGTGAGATGACGCTTAATAATCCAGGAGAAATACATGAAGGCCATCTATTGACATCTGTGGAATGTATTTTTCAGATAATACATGATTTAGCCTTTTTTCGAACCAGATGTCACAGCTACTCTACAAAAAATATTGAAGCTTTAATACTAATTAGACATTGGTATTGTCAGTGTCAGTTGCTGATGCCAGTCCTTGAGTGTCTTGGGTTTGCTCTGTTCATTCAGGGCCATACAAAACAGGTAGTCTGACAGACCAAGGGCCCCTGCTGACATCACCGTATTGAAATCTCATATATTTCACTGGCATTAGAAAGCCTCTGAATCAGCACTTGCACAGGCCTCTGTGACAATCAATATGATGTCTTATTGTCTAGGTCTCGCTCTCTTTTGAGTTTTGCCACCGATGCATCCACCAGGGTGTGGCAGCAGACTTAATGCATTATAACAGATGTAAAAACCAACGCATGTCTGGATTCTGGTGGTGGCCAATCCATGTGGGAACATGATGTCTGTCGCTCCTTGAACCGCTACAATTTGAGTCCAATAAATTCTGGCATTGTTGTCGTAAAATGGCTGTGTCATCAGGGAAGTTAAATCCACCGATGGTGTGAGGATATTTAGCTTGACATGTCACTTTAGCAAATTTTGATGTATGATATATGATCTTCTGGTTATAAGTTCCTCTGATTTAAGTTCCTGGCTCAAAATTCGAAGATAGAGATAACCAACTGCTCATGTAAGATGAAGCTAATGTAGATGTCAATTAACTTAAATGTATGCATGTTTGTCCAAACCAACCATTATCTTGAAAGGTCAGCTGTACCTCCAGAACTTCCTTACAAACACAGGTGGTCTAAAGTCTTGCATTTTGCTGTGGATAAGTCCCTGTGCTGAGACTAAACATTCTGATACAGAATTTTGCACAGCTGGTGTTTTTAATGTGTGTTGCCATGGCTGTAAATTATAGATTCAGATCACTAAGCACAGTCACTTGGAAACAGCTCAAAATTGGCTGCTATTAAGCATGTATTATTTACATGTCATGATTAGATTAGTGCTTCAGTTCTCAGTGGCATGACCAGAGTGACAGGAAATATGTAAATGTGCACAGCTGGATGTTCTTTAACATCAAGCTAATCTAAATGTTTGAAATTTGGTTAATTAAAACTCAATTTTCCAGTTGGTATTGCTTTGATTAGACTTGCTCATTAGCAAGAGAAAACGTTCGGCTTGATTCTAAATATTACAAGTCTAATACAATAGTTTGACGTCATTTTATGGTAATGTCATGGCACGTTTAGTCCAACTAACTGATGGATTTATTTTGTGGTTTAAATCGTGGTTATGATACATCAGCAATGTCTGAACATGACTGGTTCCAACAAGTATATGCACTTTTATACCAGTCCACTCAAAAATCATACATTTTCTTAGATGGTGTCAAATAATTTTCCTATCCCATAAAACCACTGTGTTGTCAAAATGGGTCGAGTGCAACCGAAGTTATTGCACCATTGTTCTGTCAGGTTACCGAGTACGTCCTCATGTCGGGCCCGGTTTACATGGCTCTACACCCGGACCCTGAGGCTGCAGCGAGGAGAGGTGAGTGGCAGTTCTTAAGGTAAGGCATCACTCAGCCTTCGGACTGGGAGAAATCTACTCTTATGGGACCTATGTGGATGTGCTAACCGCTATCAATTGTGATTTGGGGCTTTACCCAGTGTAAACATGCCTCTAGCGAGCATGTGCTTTCTTTGGTTTGTGTGTGCGTGGCAGGTTATATGTTAATGTGTCCACAGTTTTCTCCCACAAGCTATTATTAACTGAAAATGTTGGTCTTCAGGGCTTCGTGAGTGTCCGTATGTGGGCAATTATTACCACTATACTGTGTTGTGGACCCTGGAGCGTCCCTTGGGCCAAGTTCAACGCCATCGTGTTTTTCTCTGCACTTACAAAACCGCTCTGCAATCCAGTGCTGCGTGCCTTCACCTCCCCGGGTAATTCTACATGATCAATCCACACGCCCTCTTTGCTACAGTCTGTAATTTTGTCAATGCTGGTCAAAATATGCAACATATCGATGGGTAATTACATGTGCCCCTAAATCATCTCCAGAGAGAATTTCCTTTGAACTGAATCGCTCACTCACTCACATAAAGCTCTCCAATACCTCAATGTACTCTCAAGAGCTCGACGGAGAAATCAGGGAATACTGGCTGGTCTGCTAAAGTTCAAGTTAGATGTTGTTTGCATGTTTCCAGATTTCTGTTGCTGCTTTTATCCAGCAGTGGTGTTTGCTGTCCTCTGTCCCAATGACTCTGGCTCCATCCCAATCCATAACATGGTTTTCTCTTTTGCAGTGATTGGAGATGGTTGAATTAGTTGTTCTCGTTCTACTTTTTAGTGCATGTGTGTGTGTGACAGACATTTCTTTTTCATCTTTTATTTTCTTTTTCCGGGTGTTGAACGTCTTCCCGGTTTCCCCGAGATACTGTAGGTTTTAAGGGAGGACATCAGCCAGACATGTCACTACAACAGCGCGCGACTCTTCTGATGATGACGGCAGACAAGCAGTCGCAACACGAAAAGGTATGACAACAAAAGTAAAAACTAAAATCTGATTTGCTCCAGTATGTTGTTAATGCAGCTCTTTGACACACTGCTCTGTCTGCATCTGATTATAGTGTGTTGTATTCTCCGCAAAGAAGGAAGTGCATGCTAGTTGTTGTTAGCTTTACAGTGACGGCATTTGCTGCATGTGCAAAGAGTTTAAAGTCTGTATGACAGGTTCTCATGTTTTTCTAATTAGGACTTCGTAGTTTGATGGGAGGCCACCTGTGTTTATTGTAGGTTTACATCTGAAAAATAAGTAGTGTATGTCATCAAAAAGCAACATATACAGTCGAAAATAAAGAGACGGTTAACACTCAACTGAAACAGTTTTCCGACAATTTAAAAGGTCATTTATTATTATTTGCCAAATCAAAACTATCGTGTAATTTATATGGCTTTTGGCCCTTGCTTTCAAAATGGTTGCTAGGTAACAGTTGTGATATTACCTCTACCTATGCCGTATTTGCTGTTCATGTCCAACCAGGAATTATAAAATTATAAAAACTGTCAAACAGGCAAAATGTTTAGTAAAATCTTAAATATAATCAATTCAGTGAAATGTGACATCTAACCTGTCATATAGACTTTAAAATAAGCTGGTTTTCACGGTTTTAAGGCTGTAAAAATCAAGTACAGCACCTTTAACTCTCTGTGTGCATGGCCGCTCTTCCTTTCTCTGATCACTTTTGATCGAGAACAAACTGTGAACACCCCGATGAACTGGTTTGTTCTCACCCACATTTGCAATCACAACTCTTGGCCCTATCAAACTTGCTCAAATTCTGCTTGCTTTCACATTTTTCATGCTTCTAACACACACAAACGTTCTAATAACAACAGTTCAGTGTCAGTGGTCATATAGTGACATGTGGTGTATATGAAATTAAAATTATATGAAACTTTGTTGGTATAGTTGGCAGCGGAAATATTGAGGAGAGGGTTACATAAATGTGAAATGAGTACACAACCAGAAAGTGTGTTGGTCTCATAGGCCTGTTTTTTAGTTTACACACACCTACACACCACTCTGCTCCTCCTGCCGGTGCCCATAGGATTTTCACACCCTCCATCTGGCTCGCCGATCTTTGGCCCGCTAAGCTCCCTGTGAGCTGGGAATCGACTCTTCCTGCCTGTCAAGACTGCATCAAAACTACATGCATTTAGCCAATAACTTGTCAATTTGTGGACTTAAGACTTGCACAATTTACAATGTTTTTTTAAGGTAACGGAAGTGAAGAATACAGATAACCGCAGCGAAAAGGAAAAGCATTCTCAACTTCTGCATCTGACTCATTAGACACAATGCAAAAGAAACAGATAAATGAAGACAGACTCTCTCGGTTAATATCGTCGTGGCCATGAGCTACAATCAATGTAAACGAAAGCTTGCAGCCTTGGAACAGCTAACGACTTGTACTGTATGCTGAGCGACAGAATATTCCACACATATGGGGATTAGCTCGGTGCTCTCTCTGTGTTTTAATTCTGTAGTTTTTGTAGCTTTAATCAACATGCGCATGTGTCACAAATAATTGCAGCTTTACACATTCATTTATTAATTTAACTCTACTAAAGTAAAAATCCATAATTAGTTACAAAAAGAAATACTAATTACAGTTTTGGATGTTCAAACTTTTGATAAATTGATATCATGAAAAGATTTAGAAGGGTTACAAAATTATTCAAGTACACTCACACTCATTAAATTATACTGAATAACATTACCGCATAAGGATAATAGATCTTGATTAAACACAAAAAGCATGACAAAAAGGAATAAAGAAAGGCAATGTCATTTCCAAATGTGGCACAGTGCCCTCTCTTAAAGGAACATGAAAGCATAAAAGGAGCTAATGCAGTATATATCGCATATACATCAAGCTGGCACGCAAGAAACACTGCTTTGCTAGTCTGAAGATTATGGGGGAACTTGAAGATGACTGCTTTAAAAGAATGAGTAATGTTCATCCGTAGCTGTTGAAGTGCCCTTGGAGAGCCAACCAACCCTCAATCACTTCAATTGAGCTGCTCAGTGTCCAGAAATACACAACTAGGTCTGCACTGGGCGTTTACCAAATGAGTTTGTGTGAGAGAGCATGCAGGGCCACCACCCAAAAGCCGCCTCATCTGGCTCCTTCGTGTACAGCGAATTAGTCCAGTTTGCCAGTCACTTTGGCAACCGCTCACCCATGGAGTTGGAAAAGAGGGTTGTATTTGCTGAAAAATCAAGTTGGCCAGCTAACAGAAGCTCGCGATTTGACAGCTATTTCTGGAAATATTTATTGATTTGCAGGACTTAATTAAACGCTGTTGGAATAAATAGGCATTCTTCAGAGTACATACTGAAATACACAAGATCTATGTCATCAACAACGACACTAAAGTTATAAAGTATTGTTATTACAGTTTCTATAGGAACAGATTTAAATACATAAATAGTGTACAAATGCTAATATAACTGCCTTCACTCTAATTAATCAAAATTTAACTACATTAGTGACATTAATGGTACCAACGTTACTAATGAATCCACATTTAATAAGTCCCTGCTGTTTACACATTTCCGCAACAAATTCATAGAAAACAAATCAAACGAAAATCACTGAGACACACTGTCACTACAGGACTTTAGACTCCGAAAACCCAACTTTTGTAAAATAGAATTAGTCTTTTAAGATTTTGTTGTCTCGTTAGAACATCAATATATGTGTGTGTGTGTGTGTGTGTGTGTGTGTGTGTGTGTGTGTGTGTGTGTGTGTGTGTGTGTGTGTGTGTGTGTGTGTGTGTGTGGGTGTGGGTGTGGGTGTGTGTGTGTGTGTGTGTGTGTGTGTGTGTGTGTGTGTGTGTGTGTGTGTGTGTGTGTGTGTGTGTGTTTCTTCAAAATCAATTCCTGGTTTGATACAAATCAGAAAAAAATACTAAATATTATTATTATATAAATGAATATAACATGACACAATCTAACATAGCAGGAAAGTTTGCTGTGTTTTCAAATTAGGACAATGTAAAATTGTATTATATTGGACAATAGGGGGCAGCAGGAATAAAAATGTAATACCAAATCCCATTCTAACATTACCCTCAACGCCCAGTGTGTCATGTATGCAATGATACACCTCTCTGAAATTGTAAATAAATAAATAAAATTAAAAGGGTTATTATGGGCTAGTTTTAGTATTGATAATGAACATATCTATTTATTGACAATGACAACAGGATTGCAAGACTTTCCAGACAATTTAGCCATTTGTCACTGCCTGTTTATCTCAGTTCCCATCTGCTTTTCACTTGTTGAGAGTGTAATGCGTTTTCTACAAGTTAAGCGTCTCAGTTCGGGAGGGTCAAATTCACTCAGGGCCTTTATTATACTGCATATAATTTATGGAGGAGCTATTACTAAAGATCAATAGCACTTAAACTACTCCATTGATATTGAAACCTGCACTGATTTACAAGCAGATGGGCCTCTGCACATAACTACACACACAAGCAAACATGGTTTGTGATTGCCCTCCCACAGTACTAAATGCAAAAGCTATTCCCTGTTTATTTTCCCCTAACTGTGTATAGGAGACAAGCAGTATGCCAACAGTGAGTATCAAAGAAATGGATAGATGCAAAGATGTGCTGTATCTTCCGCACTAAGAGAAAATCTAAAGACAACAACCAGTGGAAAAGCTCACCATAAGTGCTATTGTACGCCCAGAGGGAAATGTCCAGAATACCTGAGTAACAACAGATCCAAGGGCCATCCAAAGCAGATGCTAGAGTCCTCTCCTCCTCTTTACGCAGAGGAGCAGCAGCTCTACCCTGAGAGGGATGCAGCTCCTCACTCTCTAACGAGGCGCCCATGAGGAACTCTCGCTTATGACCCAGACACAAGAATGTAATTCAAATTCAAATCATTCAAATTCAAACAAGAATTGAATTTGACTGTTTTGGGGTTGTATTTCACAAGGCTCAAAGACATATTTAACCATAAAATTGTACCTCTTTTTAAAGTACAGAAACCATAATGCTGCCAAAAAGAAGGCTGTGTCAAAACTGCTGCATTTATTGAGGTAAAGTTCAGTGGCCAACTGTTATGGTCCTTTTTATTATTAAAATGTCAATATCTATCTGAGAAAGCTGCAATCAGCAGTCAAAGTCAATTATGGATGCTTGTATGGAATCCATACAAGCACTGGGCTGCTCTTTTCTCCAATTCTGCATCACATAAAATGTAATTTGAAATGTTAAACTTAGGTATCACCAGTGTGTAGATTTATTAAATGGGTGGTTATGATATATACGGATATATACAGGGGACTGCCTGTGTACAGTGAACTCCTACTGTACAGTGCTCAATGCATTAAGTGCTCTCATTTTGTGCATGTTTGAGAGTGGGAAAACTCAGTGGTCTTCAGTAAGGGCTCCTCATGAATCACAGTAAACTGCCAGTATATTTCTGTAGGAAGGAGAGACTTTGTGTGATTCAAGGCTGGTTTATTATTCTACATCTGGTCTCCAACATAAAAAAGAAAAAAATATTACCAAAAAATGATTTGAGAGTTGAAATGAAGGCATGTTCATTTTGAGCTTGTTTTCTGCTTCTGCAGTGCCAGTGCTGTTTCAGT
Source organism: Rhinogobius similis (assembly GCA_019453435.1). Taxonomy (NCBI): domain Eukaryota; kingdom Metazoa; phylum Chordata; class Actinopteri; order Gobiiformes; family Gobiidae; genus Rhinogobius; species Rhinogobius similis. The sequence goes on along the minus strand of CM033623.1, from coordinate 22,870,289 downwards.
ATTGGTAGCTTACAATGGGCACGAAAGGCCTGCAATTATTGAAAAGAGTATTCTTAGCTTGTGTTTGTGTAGTTATTAAATACGAAAGCTATTTTCATCAAAAAAGTGTCTTGTCAACCAATACTGCTAACTCAGTTTTGGAAGCAAAAGAAAATAAATTAACTTCAAGACTATTGGGCTACTACCAAAATTAGACTATAAAGAATTTCTGAAACATGAAAACACACTGCATATGGCCAACAGTACGTGGCTGGAAGTAAACACACACAAACACACACATATCCTGTGTACATCATTTTGCTCAAGATTTTGAGCAGGAGGAATCAAGCAAACTATTCCGGTAAAGACTTCTGGAGACGACAATGTACAGCGACCCAGATCTCCTGCAGAAGGAAAGTCACAACACTCCCTATCCTCACTCTCCCGCTGGACGCAGCTGTATCCGTAGCATGGCTTTCTGTCCATCAGACGTCCCACAGCAACCTGCCTGCACTGTTTCCCTCTTCACCACCATAACAACACTTTTAGCAAAGGGGCCAGATTGAAATTCACTTCACGCTGATACTGGCACGAACCCCGCATTTTTTTTATTCCCCAGTCGAAACAGAGACGCACGCAGAGCGGGGGAGGCAGAGAAAATGTGCTTTTATTAGGGGCTTAAATCGCAGCGCACTGAGCGGAGCCATCAGCAGCTCGTCCAGACAAGAAACCGTCTTTTTTTTAATCCACTGTCAGCCCACCCAGACACCCGTCTACTGCCCATCAGAGCATCCAAATTCCTGCGTCTTACCTTGAGAGCTTCTATATCCAAAGATGTGGAGCGGTCCATGACAGTGGAAGAGAGTAGTGCTAAAAAGTGCAGCGAAATCAGTCACGTAATCACAAGTCCCACAACAACGAGGAGATGGGGTGAAAGAATGAAGATTGGAGGAAAAAAGTTGCACACTAGAGTCCAAAAGTCTGCTTCAACATCCCAATTAGGAGTCCAGTATTTTAGTAATATTCCAACGCAGCATCAGAAAAACTCTCGCACTTTCATCGCTACAGATTATTTCTAAAACCGCAAGGAAATCACGGATCCATGCTGTACAATAGTGTCATCAAAATGTATAATAAGCAACTGTGCCGCTTCTTTATGCGGCTTCTTACGCACCGAACCTATCCACACGTTCTGTCTAAATCAGTTGGTGAAATACTGCATTTAGTTGGGATGACAGACTTCCATATCAAGACAATAATCAGAAACGCAATATTATCCAACAGGCTTCCCGGTGTGGCCGTCAGCGGGCAGCGATCTGGACCGGTGTCCGAAGTCACACAGGAGATATTCTTCCAGCCGAGCCTGAGCGAGTTCCATGCGGCAAACCGCAAGAGATAGCAGCTCTCCCCGAAAAGAAGGGGAAGGCAGAGAACCGAGAGAGGGGGGAAAGCGAGGGAGACCTCATGAGAGATGGTGCTGAGGAGAAAGAGTGAGAGGACGCGGCGAGAGTTGAGACGAGGCGGAGGGAAGGAAGGTTTATGCTGTATATTATCCCCCTGACTGACGCACCGGGACGGGTGCACGAGGACGGAGAGAGAGAGGCGTGCGTGTGCGTGTGCGTGCGTGTGTGTGTGTATGTGTGTGTGTATGCGTGCGTGTGTGTATGCGTGTGTGTGTGTGTATATGCGTGTGTGTGCGTGCGTGTGTGTGTGTGTGTGTGTGTGTGTGTGTGTGTGTGTGTGTGTGTGTGTGTGTGTGTGTGTGCGCGCGCGCGTGTGTGTGTGTGTGTGTGTGTGTGTGTTTGTAGGGGAGGGGGGCTTACTAATCAAATAGATGAATGGAGAACGCTGCTCAGCCACTAGATTTAAACGCATAGATTTTTGGGAAGGTTGTTGCAAGACCCATTTCTGGATGAATATGTAAGTGGATAGGCTCTGAGTCAAAAGTTACTGATGTACTTCCTCATACAGCACATGTATGACTTTAGCATGTGTGTGACAGGGCCAGGCAAGGTATCATTTGTTTTAATGAGCAGAGCAAACTTTCCTGTAACATCTCCAGTCTGTCCTTCTTCCGTGGTGTAAATTGTCTGGATGGGTCTCCTGCATAATGAGGTGTCGCCGCCTGCCGACCAGCAGGGCTTTTTATTATGTGTCACACCCTTCCAGTGAGCTGCTGGGGTGAGCGCTGTGGAGATGAGACTGGAGAAAGTAAAAGAGGGAAGGACAAGGCAGTGCAGATAACAGGGCGGCTGAGGAAGAGTGGTGACTTTATTAACTCTTAATATCAGCACATTGTGCATGTGTTAGACAAACATCGCATCAGCTTGTCTATGATGGGCCCAACAGCCGAACTGCAGACCAGCTATTTAATAGAATCAGTCCAGTACACCGGAATCCAATCTTCATCACTCTGATGAATAGTTACTTGGGCACTCTCCATGTTTGACATGTTCAGTCAGGTGAAGCAGATTACATTTGAATTCCCATCTCAAAAGATATACTTCCGGAGGGTCTGCCAAACCTACCTTTCTGGAGAGCCAGTTTCCAACCCATACTGGCAATAATAAATATAATATTCAGTTATTGCACAACAAATGCTCACTCTGATAATGTGGTGTGTCTGTAGTTAGAGTTGTACATGCATAGCAGTTTAGAAGGTAACAGTATATTTCCCCTACTGGTCACCCATCTACTACCCATCAGAAATATGTAATAATAATATACATACTGCAGCGTTATGTAACTGCAACGCAATTATGTACAGGAAAGAAAGTATACTTATACTTATTAAACAAAACACACGCACTCATGATATTATTTCCTCTAAAAGCACTAAAAAGGACTCAGCACTTAACTGTGTGTTTTAATTACCTTATTGTTTTGGCCCTGTGGCTTTGTTTTAGCTGAATGCATTTGGATGCATGATTCATTTTGGTACATGCATGTAATTGTCTGCACATGTAGTGCGCCTTCATAGCACACTTGAATAATAACACACTCACGCACCAAGATAACGAACATCATTTTAATTAATACCGACTGCCAAGTCCACTACCTCACCTTCTATTTCCTTTTTTCCCAAGCTTTATCAGACCTTTCATAAAGCTTTTTCTCAGCACCCGTTCTCTCATGGCCACTTGCTGTTTTTATAACTAAATGAGTTACAGTTTTCTGAGAGGGTATAATAGCAATTTTTCAGTGCAAATTTTAAATATGTGTACAATGTATAACCAGCCATTTTGCCCATGATCATCTGTTATTGTCTTTATTTCTATCTGATTAGGTAAGGGAGTGATAATTTGCTTCAATTAATTGGATTATGTTCTGGGTAGTTGCTCTGTCCTGCTGTGCTTTTACATATGGTGGCTGTGGTATCATTAAGTTACGCCTCTAAGATTTTATAATAGGGGCTGCCAGCTGGATCACATGTATATTTTGGGGTGGCAGGTAAATATTTTTTTTTATTTTTTTTATGTTCTTTGTCTTGCTATTATCAGCCTTTTTTAATATAACAAACCACATTTTCAGTAACACATTTGGTGTGTCCCACCTAGAGTCATAGTCACAATAATATGTGTCCTGATTCAATTTAAACAGGGCTTAATATTTAAGAGTTAAGGCTGACGCGAACAACTTATTACACAGCAGTAGCAAACAACAATACAGAAAACAAAAACAATATATAATGGGCTCTTTTGGACTGGACAGACTGAAGCCAATTTATTAAAATTCATTAATTTATCCAAGTATCAACACACAAGATGCATTAAAATTTTTTCTCCCAAACATTCCATTCCTATCCACATACCATACAGCGTTTTACTCCAAAAAAAAGTTTTTTTGGTTTTACTCACAACATCGTAATTATCACAGTGACAAAAGTCATGGATTGCACCTTTTAAAGAGTGCATTGTTTTACTGTGATATTCACAACATGCACATTGTTATGCCCACAATCTGCTCCATTCATACCTTTTGGTTTAATAAAGTTGTTTAATTAAAGCAGGCCCCTATTACAGCTTGACCACTGGGGGCGGGCAACTGGTTTTCACCCCTTGGAGCGCCCCTGCTCATTAGCAATTAGGAAAACAGAATGTCACGCAGGTTTACTCGGTCACACAGGACGGAATGAATTCATATATATATTTACTTATTAAAAAACTATTTTCCAAGGTTTAGCCTATTTGAATACGAGTTTTATAAAAATGTCTTCTCTTAAGGGCAGAGATGACTGAGAGCTTTTTTATATACTCCAGTGCAAAGTGCAGCTGTTTTCTAGTTGCGGAGTGAGCAAAACCTCTTTGGAAGGTCAGACTTGCCTGACTTTGCTGCTGATGTCTCCCAGTGTGAATATTTTGCAAGCACAATTACAGAAAAAAAGGGTGAAAAAAGAAAGAATGACAGAACTAAAAAAATTAAACAGTAAATCTAATAATACTTACAGAAGAGGCAGAAGATAAGAACTAATAAGAGCAGTTGATATTGATAAGAATGAAAGTTTCAGTGACAATATGCAGACGATATTTGCGATCCATAATAAATGTCTTTGTTAGGGAATATATCCAAAATATCGTGGATTGCAGACTAGGACTAATTTCAGTGGGGTTGGGACTTTTTTTTATCTGGAAAACTTGTCTGACTGTAACTGTGTTGAGATTTGTGACACCTTTAGGGGGTGATTCTTTCTTCTTGTGTTGCTTCAGACATGGTCCCTGGTTCGCGCTCAAGACCTGCTTTTTGTGATTCTTTTAATAATTTTGGCTTTTAAGAACAGTTCTGAGGGAATCCTGTAAACCGTGGCACATCATGACACACTATCAAAATAAGAATTCAAGTCAGTCAAGACAGTCCAACAAAATATTGAAAAATCAAGCCTGTCTGACTCAGATAAGAGTTAAAAAACAGCATGCTGTCTTTTTGATCACGCTTGGTAAATGAACTAGAAATGACTTTATTTCACTGTGGTAGTCGCTGTTGTGTCGTACATGTAGGCCTAGGCGCAAAAATGTAGCATGACAGAATTACAGTTTTTACGTGGCTACAACATGTCCAGATTGTTTCATGCAGATTGACTTTAACACTGGCACTGTTACATGTGTTTATACACCCTCTGTGCATTACAGAGTATGTGGTGCCAGAGAAACAGAGACATAGATATTGTGAGTGGCAAATCCACATTCATACATAAATAATTTTTCCCTTATAGCTAACTTTGGTTCATTTGTGTGCTTGTCTTATTAAACGTGAAACAGCTTTAATGTATTCAAATGGAATCAGTTTTAATTACCTCTGCCACTGAGGTAATGGAAATCCTAGCATCTGTTTGTTGTTTTATTGTGAGCTGGTCTGACAGCAGGATTACTCTCAGTCTGGAACCTGATGTAGCCTATGTGCTACAGCATTCACATGTGAATGAGTTTTTACATAGTAAACCACATTTTGAAATAAAAACGATATAAAAAACACAACCTTTTTTTTTTTTTTTTTTTAATAACTTTCTCTTATTTGTAATGATTTGTAATTTGAAGTTAATGGAATTGGAAGGAAAAAACACATTACATAATGCACAAAGTCTGTTAATTTGTCACTTGTAGACTGATATTGTGTCTGAATATTTTAAACAGAAGCTGTTTTAGAGGTTGCTTGCAGTAGTTTTGTAACTCATTTGTTCGAACACCCCTGATGTCACAACTTGGTGAGGGTTTGGTGCAGTGTTCATGTGTAACTTCTGCTCAGTTGTATTTACAATTTACTTAACCAACACAAGTGGAAGCACTTGTCCCCTTGCTCCCATTCACTGTGACAGTGGATTAAAGAGGGTCTAACTGGCTTTAACATCAGCTTCATTTAAACTTTTCATTAAGTGGGAGTGGAAAAACATATGTTTTTACCGCAAAATTCAGGTCTACCGGAACTTCCGGTGACGTCATGGTACAGGCAGCAGCCTAAAGGACACGCTCGTCCAATTTAATATAATTCCCTAACAAAACTATCATAAAACTCGGCGATTTCTATTTGAATCAACATGGCATCGTCTCTGAGAGGCAGGGGAGCAAGCAAACAGGATCAACCAAAAGAAAAAGGTGAACATTTGAAACAGCTAACTCTGATGCAAACCTCGAACGGAGCTGCAGATGCTAACGCTAGCACACGCGACTCCGAGTCAAGAATACTAATGGAACTTGAGAAATTGAGAAAAGACAATAAAGAGGGGCACACGGAAACCCAACAATCCTTGACGAGACTGGAGATCTCTCTTAAGAACCTGAGAGAAGATGTGATAAAACTGGATAAGAGAACGACGGACGCGGAGGATCGCATTAGCGCCAATGAGGACACCACCAGGCGCCATGAGCGGGCGCTCCGGTATTTGCTACACAGAGAAATGGATCTGACTGCACGATGTGAGGATTTGCAGAACAGAATCAGGCGAAACAACTGAGAATTTATCGCGTGCGGAAGGGGAGTGAAGGGAGGGACGTTAGACAGTTTATACAAGAGCTGCTTAAATCTGTCCTTCAACTTCCCCCGGACCTTAACATCGGCATAGAACGAGCTCACAGAGCCCTTACAGCCAAGCCCAGAAACCCCGGCGCTGCGCCGCGCTCCATCCTGGTCAGATTTTGGGACTATTATGTGAAAGAAACCATACTACGAAAAGCCTGGGAGCAGAAGAAAGTTATGTACAAGGAGGGGCAGATCTTCTTTGACAACGATTTCTCTCCCGACTTGCAAAAGAAGAGGGCACTTGTGCGGGATGTTGTTAAGCAGCTAAAAGTGCAAAACATAAAAGCCAGGTGTGTATTCCCTGCACAACTGAGAGTGTTTAAAGAAGACGGCGAAAAAACGTTCCCGACGATTACAGATGCTTTGCTGACGCTTCAGGAGCTGGGGATAAGGGCGCGAGTGGATGAGAGGGAGCGCCTAGAAATGGAGCTGTCCCGGGACCGGTGGAGCGCCGCGGGAGCGAGACCAGGTGGAGCATCCGTGATGCTCTCCCCTGCAGAGATCAAAACCTTCTTCACAACAGAGAATTGATTAAACAAAAGTAGTCTTCGCCGAGTTCATTTGATCACTATCAGAATTATACGTTAGGATGAGGAGATAAGTTGTGTTTTATTTTAATCTTTGGACGGGACGTCTAAGAATCGGGTGGATATCTTGTCCACAGTTAAAGCCGCAAAGATCTGCTCTTGAAGCGGACGATAGCGACAGCACATGGCTTGTGCTTTTGTTTGTTTTTTCCCACGGAGGACCTGTTGCCACCCTCCGCCCAAGAGACACCGGGGACTGGGTCAATTAGGTTGGAAGACTAGCTATGTTCTTGTTAAAATTGTTATTGTGAATCCAGTCGGGTATGTGGAAGTTACTGTTCTTAATATTTGTTTTAAGTTCATTTTTAAATGTTTTTTTGTCCTGAGACTAAAATTGGGCCATCACTCTATTAGGTATAATAATTGTGCTTTGTGTGTAAAACTGAAAGAGGAAAGCTAAGAAATGGATTTGATCTGTGTATCTTATAATGTGAAGGGATTGAGTAATCCAGTTAAAAGGAAAAAGGTACTGAACCAACTGAAAAAACTTAATTGTGCTATAGCAATGCTTCAGGAGACCCACCTTTCAGAAAAAGAACACATGAAGCTGAGGAGAGAATGGGTTGACCAGCAGTATAGCTCTACATATCAAAATGGGAGAAAGAGGGGGGTTTCAATTCTTTTTAATAAGGCAATATATTTCTGTCATGAAAAAACTTTTACAGATAAGGAGGGACGATATTTGATGGTGATTGGTTCTATAGGGGGATCAAAAATTACTTTACTAAATTTATATGCACCAAATGAGGACTGCCCAAAATTTTTTAAGGGCATTGCATCACTAATAGCAGAGAAAGCGGAAGGCATTATTTTGGTGGGAGGTGATTTTAATTGCGTTTTGAAAGCTTCTGTGGACAGGCTTCCTGCAGACTTTGGTCCTAAATCCAAGAAATCTCTTACTTTAAAGGCGCTGATAAAGGAGTTGGGCCTAGTAGATGTGTGGCGCACTTGCATCCCAAAGAAAAAGACTTCACCTTTTCTCACATGTACACTATAGCCACTGAGGTTGGATATGTTTCTAATGTCAGGAGCGGATTCTTATAGAGCTGTTCAATGTAAAATAGAGGCAATTACAATCTCTGATCATGCCCCAGTCTGCTTGAAATTAAAGATGGGCCCAAACAATAACTTTAAATACTGGCACGCGAATGTATCTATTCTAAACAATGAAACAATCCGGCAAGAGCTTCAAAAATGTTTGCTTGATTATGTTGAATTTAATGATGATGGTAGTGTATCACCTACTATATTATGGGAGGGAGCCAAAAGTGTTTGAGGAAATATAATTGCAGTGTCGTCAAGGTTAAAAAAGAGAGGCTTACAGAGCAATCAGAATTGGAAAAGAAAATTAAGAAATTAGAGAAAGAATATCAATTAGTTCATAGTATCGACACGCTGACTGTTTTAAAAGAGAATCGGCAAAAACTCAATGATTTGTTAACGTATAAGGCGGAAGGGCAACTTCGTTTCACTAATCAAAAGTATTATCAATATGGTAACCGGGCAAGTCGGCTGCTGGCATTCCAAATACGCAAAACACAGTCAAGCAGAATAGTTCATAAAATTAAATGTCCAAATTCTGGGGAAATGTTGTGTCAACCTAAAGAGGTTGTAAAGGCATTTGCTTCATATTATGAGGAACTGTATAAGGAAGAAGATAGCCCAAATAAAATAGGAAAAATCGAAAATTTTCTTAAATCAATTACACTTAATAAAATATCCCAGGAAGAGGCTGATCTAATAACGGGCCCAATCTCAGTAAAAGAAATTAAAGACAGTATTGGGAAACTGCAAAATAATAAATCCCCAGGAGTGGACGGCCTTCCTGGGGAGTATTATAAGTTGTTTGAAAAAGAGCTAACCCCACTTTTGCACAAGGTTTATAATTATGCATTAACAAAAGGTGATCCTCCTCGGTCATGGTCTGAAGCTATTATTAGTGTCATCCATAAGGACGGGAAAGACCCAACCATGTGCGCATCTTATCGTCCTATCAGCCTGCTCTGTGTCGATCTGAAAATACTTACAGCCATCATTGCGAACAGAATTCAAAAAATGATGAGAAAACTTGTGAAACCAGATCAAACAGGTTTTATTTCCCAGAGACAAGGAACTGACAACGTAAGGAGAGCTTTAAATCTCCAAATAATGGCGCAAAAAAGGAACATCTCATCAATGTTTCTCAGCCTGGACGCTGAGAAAGCATTTGATCGGGTTGACTGGGCATTTCTACAACAAACTCTTAGACATATGGGCTTTAATGAAACTTTCATTACATGGATCCAAACCTTTTACAAAAACCCCAAATCTCGGGTGAGGATTAATGGCCACTGCTCTGAATTTTCTCTCTCGGGCGTGGCACTAGACAGGGCGAGGTACTATCGCCCTCATTATTCGTGACTCAGTATAGAGCCTTTAGCCGAACTAATCAGGTCTAACCCTCAGATACAAGGAATTAGAGATGAAGCTAATGCCCAACATAAGATATCACTTTTTGCCCAGGTATATTTTGTTATTTTTGGAGAATCCGATTACCTCTGTTCCAGCCTTGCTTCATGGCTTGAATGAGTATAGTATAGTGTCAGGTTATAAGATAAATACAAATAAATCAGAGGCTTTAATGATTGTTGGGAGCTGGCCACCACAATTGAATCACCTTGTGTCATTCAGACAGTCCAAACAAGGGTTTAGATATTTGGGTGTAATTCTTACCCCAAAGACCACCCAGTTGTTCTCGTCTAATTATGATAAGTTGTTTAAAGAAATTAAAGAGGATCTAAATAGGTGGAATGTACTCCCGCTTTCTCTACTGGGAAGAATAGAATGTATAAGAATGAATGTTCTTCCGAGACTATTATTCCTATTTCAGAACTTACCTGTCCGGATACCACAGTCTGCATTTAAACTGTTAGAAAAAATGATGTCCAAATTCATTTGGCAGAATAAAAGACCAAGAGTACGTCTTAAAATTCTAATGTCCGGTAAAGAAAAAGGAGGTCTCAAATTGCCTAATTTCAAATTGTACTATTGGGCAGCCCAATTAAAAGCAATGGTGGCTTGGATCATTGGTGATCCGGAAATACAGTGGGTGTCTATGGAAGAATATTCTGTTCCAGGTATCTCTCTCTCAAGTCTACCATTTCTTAGTCCACAGTCACAGAAAAAAATTGAGATAACTAATCTCTGGGTCAAACAAACCTTAAAGGTTTGGAATCAGGTGCAAAAGGTAGTGAAGGGGACCGTGGCCTTGTCTCGAGCAGTCCCTATAAACGGAAATGTTGAGTTTTTGCCTTCTCTTTCGGACAAAAGCTTTGGACGATGGGCAGAGAGAGGTCTGATTACAGTTAATCAATTATTTGAAGTGAATATATTTAGATCTTTTGCCCAATTGAGAGCCAAATATGGCTTACTCTCAAGGGACCATTATAGATATTTACAATTAAGAAGCTATATTACAAAACATAAAGACTGGGATCATATCAGGAGAGAACCAACAACAATAGAAAAGCATTTTATTCATTTACTTGAAAACTCTGGTGTTTTGAAAAAACAAGTGTCTTTGATTTACCAAAAACTGATGATTGATGTATCAGATAATACACATCATATAAAACAACAATGGGAAATGGAACTGAATGTAATTTTGGATGATGTCACTTGGGAGAGCATTTGCTTGGGTTGCCATAGAGGGGTGGGAAGTCAAATTTGGAAGGAGTTTGACTGGAAGGTCAAATTGAGGTTCTTTAGAACGCCATTAAAAACTTTTATTTCAAAATGTAATGTTAGTGACAAATGCTGGAGGAATTGTGGACTTGTGGGTGATCAGACTCACATATTTTGGGACTGCCCTTGTGTGCAATGTTTCTGGATTGATGTTAAGGATGTATGTCAAAACATATTGAAGGTTAATCTCTCCTTGGACCCCTCCATCTTCTTGCTGGATATTTTTCCCGATGAGCTCACCCATGACCAAAAGTTCTTGCTGCACCTCCTCCTGATGATGGCTCGAAAAATGATAACAATCTACTGGATGAAACCTGAATCGCCTACAGTTGCTGAGTGGATACTAAAAATCAGACAAGTTTATACAATGGAACGGTTAACAGCCCAACTACAGTTAAAACTGCCAAATTTTGAAAAGAAGTGGACTCTAATCATAGATTTTCTCAAATAAGACATTTATTATTGTTGCTATTATTCAAATATCTATATAATTGACATTGTAACACTTACTGTGTAAGGACCCAACCTCAGGACATGTTCTTGTTGATGTGAATTGCCTGTTTGAATTTATGGCAATAAAAGTTCAAAAAAAAAAAAAAAATTCAGGTCTACCATAGTAATTCAGAATTATAACTAGTACTTTTAAAAATAGTATTTGGAGTTAGTTTAATTCCAATGTTTGTTTTTGCTCATCACAGTTTTGTGTGCAAGTTTACAAAGAACAATGTAAACTTGCATAATATATATAATTATATATATATATATATATATATATATATATATATATATATATATATATATATATATATATATATATATATATATATATTCATTCAGATAAACTACAATACCCATGATACTCCGCTCTAGGACGTCTCTTCTCTGATTGGTCTGGTTGTAGTCCAATCCCTTCCTCGACCGTGTACTGCAGTTGGAGCATCCTTCCGTCATGGCGTCTGTGTGGTACAAATCCGTCGCAAACCCAGCGGTTTTGACCGCGTTTCTCCTTATTTTGCTCTGTCTCCCGCCTGGAGGAGGCCAAAAGAAGAAGGAGGTAAGCTCATTGATACAGCTGATCGATCGAAATGTCCTGCTATTTAAAACTTAGCAGCAAAGGCTCACTACCGGTGTCCGTGAAGCTGATGCTGCTGCTACTGTCAGGTCCGATTGTCTGGTCAGGACCAGGAAGCATTTATAGTTACCCAGTGCGTACGGCAAGGGCTGTTATAAAAATGACGATAAACCTTTAGTTAACGCTTCTACTTTATTTGATCCCATCGACTAAACACTGACAATTAACCTGGATATAGCGTAGCCAGCTAACATAATGCTAAACACAGACGTGCATGCGCGAAATATAAAGCGTCATTGCGCGCATTGACAGCGGTGGTCCGCAGGTTTAACTGATATCAGTATATATATTATATTGAAATGGCGTGACGTTTTGGGGCAGATCAGGTGACGCGTTTTGCTTAAAAACGTCAGTTGCCATTTTTATGAAGTGGCAAACTACAATGAAACGTAATGAGCAACTTCACTTTAGTCATCACATTCTCCAGAATAACAAAATCGAGGCTTAAAAGCACACAACAATACAATAAACACCAGAGACCTGTACTATGAAGCTGGATTAGGGGTTAACTGTTAAACCTGGTGTGGTGGTACTACGCATCTGGTTCACTTCCTACCAGAGTAAATCTCTTATGGCAACAGGCTGCAAACTTCTAACCTGCTCCGGACCAGGTTAAAGTCTGTGACGGGTTAGACGTCACATTTCACTAAAACGTAGTGAACATGATTATATTTAAGATTTTACTTAACATTTTGCCTGTTTGTCCCAGTTTGACAGTTTTCATAATGTTTATAATTGTACTTCCTGGTTGGTAATGGGCAGCAAATATGACATAATAGGTGGAGTTAATTCCAACTGTTACCTAGCAACCATTTTGAAGGGTCAAAACCCATATAAATTACACAATAGTCATGATTTTACAATAAATAATACCTGATAATAACTTTATTTTGTTGAATGATGGTTTAAACTGTCAAAAAATGGGTCAGTTGAATATTGACTCACACAGAACATCAGTTGAGTTGTTAACTTTCAAATTGTACTGCACAAGTGTCCTTTGGTGAAGTATTTTTTGTAAAGTCTTTTACATGTTTCATGTTAATTCAGAACAACTCACTGTCACTGCACGATCTGTCAGGATTTATCAATTTTAGACTGACTGGACCAAAAACCCATAGAAATAAATTAGACAGGAAGTACTGAGCAAATGATTAACACACAGCTTGTCATAGCCTCATTACCTGCCATTTTGATTCAGATTCAGAGCGCCTTGCTTTAGAGTAGCAACTGTGGGTTTCAGTAGCAGCTTACAATTGTGGCCCATTCATCCATCAAATGTTTGTTTCATTGGAAACAGCATAAAGGGCTGCAGCAAGTACAATAATAGTTTATTATTAGATTAATTGCACTTATTGATTAACTGAACTTGTTCATTTTGTGTTTCCAGAATTTGGCCTAGTTTTACTTTAGTTTTTCAAATCAATACTGCCAAGAGGGTAATGTTAAACTTATGGAGACTTTACAATCTCCATAAGTTACAAGGACACGATATCAGAAAAATGGTGGAATTGTATTATTTACATTATTAAAGAGACATGTGATATTAAGGTAGCAGGTGTTATAAAGTGAGTCCAACGGCAGAGGGAAAGAAACTGTGGCGGTCGGTTCTGGTCTGTAAGGACTATAGCCTACTGCCCGAGAGAAGTGGCTCAAATTGTCCATGTCCAAGATCAGAAGGGTCAGCTGTGACCCGACCTGCTTGTCCCAGAGTCCTGAAGACGTACAGGTCTTAGAGAGATGCTGAATTGCTTCCCAGACTTCCCAAAATTCAAATCTCCTACAGCTCGCAGCCCTTCTCTGGCTGTATTGTTTGTGATGAAAAAATATGTCCCGCCCACCTTTTCTTTAATGGTACAGTACTGCTGTGTCCGTGTAGTGTTCTGTGTTGGTTTTTCAGTGTCAGACTCCTAAACAAACTGTGTCATGATGATTGATCTAATGAAAGTGGATTTTTTTATATGCAGCTATTCCACCTTGACAATACCATACAAAATGTAGTTGGATCTCTGCAGCTAAGCAGGGTTGGGGCTTGTTAGTGCTGGGATGGGAGACCACTGAGAAACAGGTGCTGCAGTGAGGCAGCAGTGGCACCATGTGACAAATTTTGTTGGGGCCGCCATTTTGGCAGGGAAGAAATGGCGGTAATGAATGTCAACTAGCCCAAAATGTAGCTTTAGGCGTTTATCTTTGTCATCAAATCATGACTAAAAGTTGTATCAAAAAAAAACAAAAAAACGAAACATTAGCATTTGTGATTGTGTGAATGATTTGGTGTGTGAATGCTTGTAGGAGCCATATGAGGGTTTTGTGGTTTCTTCCTGTGTGTTTGTGAATGGTTGAATGTGCACGCGCCTGGGTATAAGCACAACGCTGCGGTGGCACTGTGGGTTTGGTGAAGTCTATTTGGGCGCTCGCTCACCTGTGCTGTTTGTGTGGCTGATGATGGCGGCACGGTCAGCGTAGGGAGAAACTTTCTGTTGACCATCACGTCTCGTCTCGCCTCGTTTCTTTTCGTCTGTTTCTACCATCCTGACCAGAAAGATTTGCTGTCAGAGGTTTGCTTGGCCTATGTATATGTCATCGCATGAAGTAAGTGCCAGTTTCCCTGCCTTTGACATCCTGGAGCAATAAAATGTCCCATCTGTTCTGTGTGACATGTCTTCAGTGTTTAAACCCCTGCATCTTAGCCTGCTGGTGATGGTGGTGGTAGGTGTGATGGCACATATTGGCTGTTTGCTTTCGTCAGTCTGCCCCAAGGGAGACTTAAAATATTAAATACAATTTTAATGTGTATTTCTGTGCCAAATTGCACCTATTTATTCAAGTTGTTTTTTGTCTGTGGGATTTTACATTTTGAACACTAAATACTGATCATCTTCTAAATCCTGTGCTGCATTTGTTGTGTCCTTAACACTCTTAACTTAAACAAGTCCCCCTCTAAACTCAGACATTGTTAGTTCCAGTGGCTGATGTGTCTGGGAAAGAAGATGGCTCCTGGTAATATACAGAGACCCACTGCTTCAGCATCACAGAGCCACACACACAGGCCTCTGCGGTTAGAATGAGCCACGGGAGGCGTATCAAGAGTTTTAATGTGAGAAATGTACTTTGCCTTGTCTCCAGCCCAGGGCCACTGCACAGAAGTATGAGGAAGATGTTATTTAGGTGGCAATGGACAAAATGGTGAAGCAGCACTTTGTATTCACTCCATGACTTGTGCGCTCTGTCTGTGCCCTTCATCCCATTCTCTTCTTTGCCACAATAGCTCTCTGGCTCAAACCTTTAGCGTCTAGTCCCCATGGCACGGCGGTATTTAAATATCAAGTGACCATTACAGCTGTTTCCCCTTGCCCATTTAAAATCACTTCTGCAGACTCAGCCATTTTTAACTTTTCTTGCAGATAGTTTGAATTTTACACAAAATTAGCAACATGACTAAAAATATGAATTACATTTAGAAAAGCAAAAGAGTGAGCAAGGGTTGTCTCAATAGCAAATGTAAGTGGCCAGGTCCCCCTTGAAAAAGAGATCTCGATCTCAATGGATCTTTTCATGGTTAAATAAAGGTTAAATAAAAGTGTTACAATTATTGTGAGAAAAAACCCCACAATTTTAGGATTATTCATGATTACTCACCAAACAACCTTTAATTTTCCTTAGCATTCTTAATTCTTTATTGACACAATTGTTCCCAACCTAGGGGGCGCCTGAGATTTCAGGGGGTCCCCAGAGCTTTGTCTGGTCAAAAGGTTAGATCATCAAGTTAATAATGTGAGCAAATTATATCTCAAGCTAATTATTGGAAATTGAAGGTGGGGACATAAAAACTACAAGTTGTGTTTGTTTGAAATAAATGTTTCTTAGTCATAATTTTTATCATGTAATGCATCTGCCGGGGCCACGGCTTTAGACTAAGGGGACACAGCAAGTCTACGGTTCACACAGGGTGGGCTTCAAGGAGAAAAGTTTTGGAACCACTGGTCATGAGAAACTGAGTGATCAGCTTTACAAAATTCTACTTTCTGAATGACAAAATAAAGAAAGTTAATTTGGGGGGAAAAAAACAGCCAGATATAAAAAGTTTACATTTACTGTAGGTGTATTTTTTTGGACTATAGAAAAACACAACGACTTAATTATGCTTCCAAAACCATCTATAAAATCACACGATTACAACGTTTATATTGTGACCTGAAAAATCACAGTTCTCAATGAATTAATTATGTTGACATCCCTACAATGGGCTTTTTGTTGTTTGTTCTCATGCATCTTTCATTATTGCCATTTTCAAATGGGATCTATAAATTTGATTCAATCTACAAGTTAAGGTTGACGTTTTTCCGCTAGGAGCTGCAGGTAATGGTAACGGTCCTCGTCCTTACCTCCTCTCGGTTTACAGGGCAGAAGCAGCTGGACTGGCATCACACGGAAATCTCACATCAGCAGCACAGCACAGGTCTTTGCAAAGGTGTGCTGCATTGTAAGAATAGAAAATGATATCGACCAAAACGCTGATCTGGGCACTTTTAGGGAAATGTTATTTTTAACCTATGGAATATGTTGTATGTGCAGACTCTAGCTTTCTCTGCGAAAATCAGATTAAATGTATAGAGATAGACGAAGGAGTGGACATGGGCAGTCTGCAGAATGTATTCGAGAAAATACAAAGCGTTAAGCCCTGAAACTCTTACTCTGCACAATACAATAACGCATGTAGCTCTAAATAAATAAACAAAACGAAGCTCTCCATGAGCTAAGGAAATTGAGAAAGTATGTAAGCTTATGTAAGCCAATCTGTAAATTGGCGAAAGGAGGCACTATTAATCGCAATCGGATCGTAATTGCAATTTGAATGGACGCAAATAGCAAAGGCTGCATTTTTTTTTTTGAAAAATTGTCCGCAAACAACAAAATATACTGTCTGAATAAAAACTGATAACCCTGCAGTTTAGATTTGTACAAACATGTTCTGAGATACATTCTTTTAATAGTTTGTCAGTTCATATTTCAGTCTTTTTGTCAATTATCCTGGCCGCGTCTCTCAAATAAATCTTTTTATTCTAAATAATCAATTTATAAAAATATTGGTGGACTTGGACATCATCAGCCGATAACTGACTACACGAGTGAGGGCTTACAGCACAAAACGTGTTGCATACTGTGACATTTTTGGAGTATTTTATATAAATTCTTCTGGACCTTGCACTTGAACTCCCGAGGAAGTGTCACTATAATAGCAGAAGACTATGGATGTCCCTTCATTGTTCATCACTCGTGCTCTGCTGGATATTATATGTAGCTTGTGTTGTGTTTCTGTCTTAAGGCTGACTGCAGCACAAAGAAACAACTCGTGTAAGCACTTCCTGTTCCCCGGCTTATGGAGTCAGGGGAGCTACGAGAAAAGTCCAGGCCAGCGCGTCGGAGAATTATATCAAGTATCCAGAGAGTAGTATATCTGTGGAGAAATATAGTTTGCAAACTGTGTGGCCGGTGCCCACCCAGGGACCCAGGACCAGTCAAATAGGAGGATTGGAATAACAAGAGGCTGGCCCCGCGTACACCCGGGCACAATAACCAGCTCTAGCCTCCAGGGCACGGCTGACCATTCGCAGACTTTAGAGCTTTATGAAGTTCTTAAGATGAGGTAAAACTGTGACGCACTCCTCAGTCTGCAGATTCAACTGGGGATAAAGTGCAATTCAACATTTAGACATTTTTACTGGCTTTGTTCCCATCAAATTATGCCAAGACAGGTACAATTAGAATGATGAAGAATCCTCATTAGATTCACCAAAAAGTATAGTTATTTAGCTAAGGATTTTGTTCTGCCCTTGCTGAGTGAAGTACCAGTAATGTTGCTTTTCAAGTGTGTAGGCTAGTAAAACGTAATAATCCTCTATAACTATTTATTTCATTTGCATCTTTCTAAAGACAGGTTAAATGACACAAACTGTCAAATATGGCAGGGCAATACGGTGACAAAAATCTGATCCGATTGTGATCTCATTTCTGTGACGATTTTGATAATACTGTCATTTTGTGAATCAGTCATTTTCTCTTGAATCCAGCTCCAAACACAAAGACATTTTTTCCCACCCACACCTCCTATTGGTCAGACTCAGGAACGCTTTGAGTGACAGGAGGATTTTACAAATTGCAATTAAGTGTGCACTCTAAGAAGAAGCAGGCTGACTTTAGTTCTAACTGCATGAAATGTGATCAAATCAAAATGGCAAGAAGCGTCGCAACATGAAACGTCCTGATGCGACAAAGCAATACTGGTACATCTATCCACGTGTTAGGGTTAAATGGTAAATAATTACAGAACCTTTTACCCATTCACCTGGTGTATCAAAACTTAAATTGATTAGTGAATGCATCATAGTAAATATAATTCATTGTTACCCACCACTGGGAACAGTTTGAATTTAGACACTTCATTTTCAGACAAATATGACAAATTTTATATATATATATCTGTTGAGCAAACTTTACTTTTCCCTACCTGCTTCTCATCCGTCACATTTGGGGCTCATATGTTCTTAAAGCAAAAACAGGATCACAGCAAAACGTCTGGGAGCGAGTAATCAATCAGAGAGATGTCAGGGGCGTTACCTGCTGCAGTACCATTTGATTTGCCTGTAGCTCGATCTGACCCCATCACACATCAGGCCATATATTTTCTCACATGTTCTTCCTCATGTATATCTCATTGTGTTTGTGTCTTTCTTGACTTTTTTCTTGCTCTTCCTCTTACCTATATTGCAGCGCAGTGCCCCTAATGATTCTCCCTCTCTTTTGTGCTCAGTATATTTCCGAGCTCCATCACAGATTGATATAAAGCACCCCATTTCTTAAACTGCTGCTAAAAGTAGCCATAAAGGGCGGCGTGGTTTGCGTAGTAAGATGTTTCAATGTTCTCTGAAGTGAATTCAGGGGTGATTTGTTTGGATCTCGCTCATTAGCTGTAGTCATCTGAATTATTGATGCGGCGATGTCAGGCCTGCTTTCCCGGTGACTGATGGCCTGTGTTCGTAAGTCATTTTCCCCCCTCCACTAAGTCCCCGGCCCACATTTCTATAACTAATTTTCTGAGTGGCAAAAAGATCTCCATCTCTCACTCATCATTCCAGTCCTATGACATCTCCCCGTACCTTTTGCTAATTTTTCTGAACACTGAAATACAATGACAATATGACAATAATACAACCGTTTACAGATAACCATTGTAAACATTGAAGGAATGGGCAATATTGACAAAATTATTTTTTCTCAATATTTTGTGGGAGTATCAATATTGATATTCAGTGTTACAGTAAATAATCATGTGCTAAAACATGCCTTTATTCTGGTTTAGGACTGTTCAGAAATATCACTTTGTATGTTGTAAAGAGTACAGCATGAGGAATGAAAAAAAACATCTGCTCATGAAGCCATTCCCACTATTATGCACTATATATTTCAATATAAAGTAGTAGATTTGAAAAAAAAATTCTAAATAGACTCCACAATTAATAAAAACCTCTTTAGACATGGGCAAGAAGAGGTGGGCAAAAGACAAAAACAGTTTTGAAGATAACATTTTAAGTAACTGGAAAGAATTCTCCAGAACAGTATTCATTTATCAATATCACCTACCCCTACAAACAAGTTGGCTGAAAAATATGGCTTTGAAACAAAGAAAGGTCATGACACCTTGTGCTTGTTAATCTAAAGCAACATTTTGATATATTTCTCGAACTTAAAAATTGCTTTGTGATAAGTTCATGTCATTTATTTCTCATTGTGTAATTTGGATATTCAGCCACTGTCCTTCAAATTTGTGTTAAACTGAGGAGTATTAGGCAGGACTGAGTAATTAATCGTACATATAATTGTGATTTCAATTATGACTCTATTCAATTACAGAAATGTTGTAATCGAAAATACAATGAATTACCTTCTGTTCAAAATACATATTCGGTCTATACTTTCTCTACAGAATAGTATATATATATATATATATATATATATATATATATAGTAATTGTTGGAAATAATCGCGATAATGATTTTTGCCACAATTGAGCAGCCCTTCGGTGCTTCCCTCTCTGAACCCGCCTGAGCTACACTTTACCAGCAGCTTGTGTTTGATTCTGTTCCATGTACTTTCTCATCTGTATCTACTATCTTTCTAACTCTGGCTTTTTCTTTTCTCTCATCTCTATCACTGGTTTCATCCTGTTTTTCACCGCTCTTGTGTCTGGTGTGTCTTTCCTCTGCTCCCCCTGCTGTTCTCCCCCCTCTGCCCCCGCTCACTACACTGAATCTGTTCCATCCTACAACTTCTACAATCTCACTGCATGGGCACTTTTGATGTTAAAATGCACAGCACAACTATCAATATTAAGACTCCAGCGCTGTGCCCCGCCCGTGGTGCGGTGGATGGGGGCGTTGCACATATGCGGCTGCTGCCATTGCAGCAACGTGGGTTTGAGTCCAATCCATTTGCCGACTGCCTGTACCCCCTCTCTCCCCCTCATGCTGCAGCTGCCCTGCTTGCTAAAGCCTTCGGGACGGAAAATTATTTAAAAAATAAATAAAACTCCAGCACTGTCGATTTGACATCTTATTGAGAACTGCCAGTAGGCCTGTCAAAACATCTCAGAAAAACTATAATATTGAATGCCTCTAGCTCAATAACCCTAAACTGAGGTAATCTCAGTAAACACGTTCTTAAATGTACAATATTGTTTAAAAAGCTGAAATGAATTAAAAAAAAAGTTGAATGAAACACTTTTGTAGTTGGTTGGTATCTATAATAAATCATAGAAGTTATTTATTGGACACAGCTCATAAGCGGCGCACATGCTCATGCAGCTATCGGCGATCATAATCTTCTTTTATTATATTATTGTGCACAATAATCTCATTGTAGAAAAGGTTTCATCGTAGAAAAGGTTTCAGGGGGTGTCATCCGGACGCTGTTTGAAGATCGAGACGTTTCGACTTCTATCCAAAAGTCATTGTCAATCTCATTGCTTTACACCAGAATAAGCTAAAGCTAAAGTCATCTACAGTATAATGGACAACAGTTTATCCTCAAACAACTGTTTCCTTCTTCGTTGTAATAGTCTGTTTTAAGATGGTGAATCAAAGTCCTCTGTATTCTTTTGGCCTTTTGATTGCTAAAGCAAAAACGGTTTGAGAGGAATGAGGACTCTGAACTTATGTTTGTGCCACTTTTCCTCTGGTGCTCAGTCCTGGAGAGGGGCCTGTCATATCTCTGCCTTATTGAAAACACTTGTCATGAGAGGAAGAGTGCTGAGGCAGCCCCCACTTTCCTTGTATGACCCGAGGACAAATGCTTACAGACACTGGACTCTAAGCCGCCAATCAGAATGACTGTGAATTATTCAGTTCATTTATTATTGTCTTCTAGCTGGTTCTTTTTGGACTTCCTCAGTCTAACACACTGTACCTCTGAAACCTTTAAACTCATTGGATTTTTGTGTTAAAAAAAAAAAGTGGGCTTTGTGTGCCAAAACATTCCGATCACAATGAGCTCATCCATTTATTAATATCCTGAGACTGAAGTTATAAATCCTGCTTCTTCTTTTATTACATTGTGCTGCCTCTTCTGAGTCTGGATGATCACTGTCTGTGTTCTCTTCATTGAAAATGCTCTTAATTGGATGTATTTATTTCTGTTTGGAAAGGCAGCCGGCGTTAACAGCAGTCACACCTGTGGTCGCTGCTGTTTGTGTGAGAAGACCAGCTCCAGACTTGTCAAACTTTAAAGCTGCATAATGTCACCGAATAAATCACTTGTTTGGCTTTATTTGTGGGCATATGCATAATATGTCATCTATCACACTGTCGAGTCTGTCACTTTGTGTATACACAACAATTCAGCAAGGCTGACAGCCTTCTGATTTGCCAAGTTTCAGACTTATGGTCAGTTTTGCTGCTCTTTTTCACTGCAGCATGCAATAGATTTTGTCAAATATCATCAACACCATAAGGACAGAAAATGAAAATATGTATCACATGTCAAAAGGAGGGCAACATAAGCCCAGCAAAGAATAATGGTTAGATTAGCAATGAATAACCCAAGATCCTCATTCTAAAAAATGTTTTTTATTGTACGTGGGTTTATAAGATTCCAAATGAATTTCAAAGGTAATTCAGTTTTCTTTAAAGCATAACAGTTATCATATTTCTCTTTAATTCCAGTGAAGAAGGTAAATGCTTTCTAAGTTGAAGCAAATGACTGTGAATGGCTCATAGGACTAATAACCCAGCCATAAGGGCCCAATTAGACTCTTACACGAGCTCCCAAAGGCTAGCGAGCCAGCGTCGTTTGGCCATTTACACATGTGAATGTGCATTGTCGTCATTCTATTTTGACCATTAAATGCAACACAGTATCCAGATGGGAATAGGCTTTTCAAATGGGGAATATGTGACGTTGAGCTTGTGATGTGAAAATGGCTTAAATGGAAGCGGTGAATTCAAATTATTTTCTTTTCAGATGCCACTACATAAATTTGGAACAAAATATTTTGTGCTTGCCAGTGATGCAGTGGTTAAGGGCATTGCAGATTTGAATTTAGCTGCATTAACACTGTTTTGAGGAATGTTCATTAGAAAGTCCTCTCCCCTCCTGCTGAACTCCCTCGTTATGATTATTATGATTGTTATGACAAACAACAGCAAACATTTAACTCATATTTAAGTCACATGGAGGTTTAATACGGTCAGTAAATGATAGAAAGGTACTCTAAGTCTTCTTCCGTCTGCAGGACTTTAACTTTGGTGTCATTCAATTATAGCCAAGGGTGGCAGTAGCTCACAAGCCGTCCTCTGATCTGAAGGTTGTTGGTTTGATTCCAGCTTCCACAAGGGAATACTGCCATTGTGTCCTTGACTTAACCGGCCTCGCCCCCTGTGTCTGTGTACACTTGTGTGGGAATGTGTGAGTGCCTTGAAGGTAGAAAAGCGCTACATCATTTCATTTTTTTTACCGTAATGTTAATCTGGATTCACTAACATGAGTTTATGGCTGCAAACACTCTAATCTTGAAAGTTCAACATAATAGTATTCATTCAGACATTAGACAGCAGAGAATTTCCTCTACACTGTGTCTTTAGACGTGTCAAAGCTGACAGGGGCGCTGACCTCCTTTTAGACACATGACACATTGCACACGTCAGGTGAGGCATATGATTATGTAAAGCCTGACTGGAGTCTAAAGCTTGCGGCCGTGCACTGAGTCAAGTTTGGAAGTGTCACTGCCTAATGTCATCTTGGCCCATTGGCGTTGATGACAGAAAAATGTATCATCTAGTCTTTTTCATTACTCATAATCTTATTTTTAGTTTATATTCAAGCTTCATAAAATGTTCCAATTTCCTGTCATTTTGTTTATTTATTTTTTTCTCCCACTAACACTTCCATTTTCTGCCTTTATTGCACTGAGATATTTTGCGACCATATGTGCTCTTGACTGCTCCCTATGGGGCCTTATAGTTTATTTTTTTTACAGATGGAATAACCCTGAGCTTGTCCTCTCCCCATTTTTATTGGTATGCCTTTATAACAAAATCATACGCCACTGATGCCCCATAAACCCAATTGGAGCGGTGCACCCCCCTCCAGAGAGCTGAGACTTGCTTGGACAGTGAATAGAGAAATAAACTGTGGGCTCAGGTCTGAGCAGAGGTCAAGCAGAACTGGAAAAAGCACAATGGAATTTAGAGAGATCTAAAAATTATGAAATGCCATGAGGAAATGAGTATTATAGGGATATCAAGATTGACCGTTTTTTCAATAATCATGATTATTTGCGGCCACGGTAGGTTTTTGTGGGAGTTTTAGACGCCACAGTATACCGCAGAAATATCTTGCGTGAAGTACAATGTGATTCAGATTTGTGTGGCTGCGTGGGCGACGGTGAACGCAGCCAGAGCGCAGCGTCACAAACTCACCTCAACTGAAAGATTCCATTCACCCAAAAAACTCTGTGTTGGATCATTTTGGGTAACCTTGTTGTAAAAGCTGACGGATGTTCAATTTGCAAAACCTGTCATTGAAAGGTTGCAGCTAAAGGTGCTAACACATCTAACATGATTCAGCATCTTCGGGACAATCATCCGTCACAGTTTACTCAAGTAAAGGTAAAATAAAGTGGTCCAGAAAGCATCATGAGGCTCACTGCAAAAGAATAACGTGCTATAAACGCGCAATAATGTTTACCGTACGACTACGTGAAGAACAGCTTGATAAGCACGTGAGGCACACGCAACTATATCCGAGTACTTTTTTTACTTCAGTCATTGTCAAGAAGACACGCACATATTGACTTCAGTCGTTCACAGATCACAGTGGACAGTATTTTGATAATATTGAACTTCATAATAATGAACATGAATAGTTTTAAATTATTTGGTTAAACGGAGAACAATTATAATTAAATCATTAAAAAGTCTCTCTTTTGTTATAACAATATGAAAAAAAGAAAAACAATTAAATGTTTAAAATAAGCTAAATATGAATATATTCAAGTTGAAGTGTTAATAAAATACAAAACAAAATTGAATTTGCATTATTCCCTTTCATTACATTGATAATCGTGAATAATCATAAAATTTTGTTTTTTTTCCCCCCCTCACAATAATCATGACTCTAAAATTATATATCGTGACATGCAAAGCTGCAACACATTTAGAAAGTAACTTTTCTTATGGTAATGGGGGTTCTGCTAACTGTTTGTCTGGGTGATGATGTTGTTGTTTAGCCTGGAATGTTCCATTATGGCATTAAAGTTATGTATCTTGCATTTATTCAATTACAGGTGTTTTCATTGCTCCAAAATACCTTGAAAAGCGTCCCTTCCGACATTACTGTGACGGGGTCGCCTCCAGTGGGGAAAACAAATGTAAAAGTTAACAAAGTTAAATGTTTTTGTATCTTTATTTTTATGGCAAATTCTTTTTACTTTTACTTTCAGAGCAGGTATCTGTACTTTCTACTCCACTCCTTTTTTTTTCTGAACTGAGGCAGTAGTTGCACGTTCACTAGAAAATTGGGAAATTGGCCTCAGAGGGGAGGAGCCGATTGTACATGTTTTTAGACTTTAAAAATACGAATATTGTAGCTTTTATGGTTACCAGCTGGCATTTACTTACTTTCAAAACTTTCAGGACTTGTCATTGTAAACTTTAAAACAGAATTGATAGCCTTAGAAGCCTTGTGGAACGGATGGGTTTGAGTTTAAAACTACGAGCCCTCCAGCATTACATTGTTACGTGTTGAAGCAAAATGCCTGATGTTTTTGCTATTCTTTAAGCACCTCTGTAAGTACAACCCTTGACTCTTAACGAGACGGGGTGAATATTGAAGTAAAATGGCTTGTGGCTTAGAGAGAGCGAGAAATACGAGGACAATAGAAAGTATCAAAATGCATATTACAAACTGTTGTTATTGGACAGATAAGCTGACAAATCTCCCAACAGGACTTGTCACTACTTTGCTGGAAACCCAGATTAAAGGCTGACAAATTTGGAAGCTGTGATATGAAAGTGTGGTTTGATTCATTGGATGAGAGATTGGGGAACAATAGTGTTGCTCGCGGCAACAGTCAAAGTGAAGGACAGTCATTGTGTTTACATGCCTTTAAATTGACATTATCAAGAAGTCCTGTTAATATTTACTTTGATTTGTGTGACTAGTTGACAGATTTGGGAGAAGTAGTGGTGAATTTCATATTTTAGACTCTTGCATAAGGCTCACATTTGTTTTAAGAATTCATATTATTGTCATTATTATTATATAACATTTTGTCCTTTGTAAACCACAATATGATGCCAAAACAGCTTAATAATTAAAGAAACGATTCCAGTGAGTTCCTGTTCAAAACTGATCAGCTTCTCTGTTCACCATTACTGAAAAAGGGCAATGTGACAATTTTCTACCCTGCATGTATAACATGGAGTCCAATGTTTTAAGTAATGGCAAGTAAATAGAAGTCTCAATTGCAGGACAGTTCAGAATTACTCAAACTAGGACTGCAAGATCACAATTTAATCGAAATTGCAATTTGAATGGCCACAATTAGCAAAAACTGCAACTATTTAAGGAACGCAACAACCAAATATGAATGTATCTTGCACATTAAAGCGGCTGGTATATTATGGTAAACATCTTCTCACTTGCAAAGGTCTCTGGGTCACTTTTAAAGCTCTAGGTCGGCGTAATGTGTGTGTTGTAGTGCATGTGTGAGCTGAGGCTTTGTTCCCTGTTACATGAAACCAATTTCCAGTAATCCTCCGTTCACAATGGTAGAATTCAGGCCGTGTATGGCAGCCATTTAACCACAGCAGGACTCGTTTTCGGACAGCGGACCGTTTAGACCAAAGACCAGGATTATCGACAGAACCATTACCATCACTGCATTTCATGATTTGTTATTTGGCCCCTGAATGTGGTATCTATTTGTGTTACTTTCTATTGGAATACAGTTACACACAGGAATGGTTTTGGTTCGTCAGCGCTGCATTGCATGATTGTGCTTTTTGTGTTTGTGTTGGATGTTCCCAATTGGCCACTAAAAGAATCCTAATGCCGCATACGTCGCGGAAAAAAACGATGTACAGCTGCGTCAACCGAATCGAAATCGCAAATTGATTGTACACAATTGGCAAATCGCAAAAACTGCAATTTTTGAAATAGCAAATGTTACGACATCGATATAGTGGGCTGCTATATTGATATATCATAATGACTAACGATTTTGTTGCTTGTTGAAAGAAAAGAAACTTGTTTATGCAAAACATTTGACATATCCACTGTTTTGGTTACTAAAATATGTGTATTTCATTTTAAGTTTATGCAGGTTGTGGTTTAACAAAGAGAAGAACTTGTATTGCATTCTGAGCAATATTGATTATCACATGTATCACAATATTGTGACTCTTGAAGGACCTTGTGATTCCCATTCCTAGTGTGTACAAATGCCAGATCCTGGTTGGCCCAGTCCCCTCTTCACGTGGCCTCTGTATGGCTGGCCGGTGCAAGGATTGGTGCAGTGTTGTTCCTGCTCCACCAATAGTCTGAGTCACCTGACACAGCACCCAATAAAAAAGGCCTGTTCTCCGTATAGATTCACTCTAGTCCAGATCGCCAACGCACATGTGTCTCTTTGTTTTTAGTTAAATTTGGATTTTTGCTTTTTTTTTTTCTCTCATGTTTTGAAAAAAAATATATATTACTATGAAATAATTAAAGTTTTCTCTTAGCAGTCTGGAATGACACCTAGTGCATCCAGCCAGTAGATGGCACCAAGCGCTTCGCTATATTATCTATTGAAGAGAATGTGATACACACAATTATCAGCAGCAGCAGTTGTCATGTTTAGACAGAAGAGATGCTCAGAACAAGTCTGGCGAGGATTTAAGGACTTAAAACAGCAGAAGATTCTCAGATTAGTGATGGATCTGAAAATATGACCCAGAACAAGGAAGTTCAGCAGGAAGTGTTTTTGACGTTCGGAGGGGGGAGGATTTTCTAATGAACATTCCTCAAAACAGCATGAATGCAACGGAATTTAACTTCAGATATGTTTCTGATGATGGAACATTGTTAGAACATGGTTAAAGCTCAAAAAAGTCCCTGTAGCAGAATATGTGTCCTGTTCCAGAGTTTGGGTCAGAGTTAGGGTTAGCATCTCTACTCTTCTACTCTTGTGTCATTGAGAGATAAAATGCAATGTAGCTCTGCAAAACCACTGCAAATATATATATATATGTATATATATATATATATATATATATATATATATGTATTTAAAAGAATACGTACAAAATGCAAGTTAACTTGCCATCCTTAATGTGTTGCGCTCCATCTGAAAAGCCACTACTCACTATTACTGTCAAGTGGCACTCTCAAACGCAGACTGAGAAAAGGAAATTATGTAATATTTTAGTATAAGATGTTTCATGCACGTATTGACTGCATGACATTTGGTTGATTGGGCTGAGCTTATTGATCCAGTGGACCGTTAAGATGTGGCACTGGTGCAGCTATGATGCCACGTGTCGGGACCCGTGTTTTTGAAAAACTGCCAGTTTCCTAAGCACCCTCTAAAATATTTTGACCCACTTGTCAAATAATTTTCTGATTCATTCAAAGTAAAGTGCAGTGATTGGTTTGATGGTCATTTGTGTGGCAGCTTTGAGCCCAGAGACTCTTTAATAACAGCTCGACCGAGCTGCTCTTCTCTTCTGACTTACCCTCCTCGACCTTTAGTGAAGTGTTAATCACTAGATGAGTCAGTCCCATCTCAGACACTTTTTTCAACTTATATTTAATCACATTTATTTTTCTTTTCTTTAACTGCCTGTATTACTTTTTCCCAAAATGTGTTCCTTAAATTAACCAGAGGAAATGATGTGTGCCGGCGCCTTGTACTGTGGACTTTGTTTTATTTTATTGTTTTTCCACAACTCATTTTCATTACAAGTAGGGACGCACATTTTCAATTTTTTCTTTAACCGATCGTTGGAGCATTGTCAATAGTCTGTTAACTGGTTGTGTTAACGTAGTGCTTTTTTTGTTCAAGTTTTTTTGACTGTACGAATCATAAAAGTGTGTTATGCCCAGAGGTTACATTAACCGAATATTCTTCCTCGTTGACAGATTATTTTTTGCTTTGACGGAAAATTCTGAAGGCATTCCGTCATTTTGACGAGTTGAAAATCAAACTGTTGCCCTTATTTTACATAGGATATCAACATAAGTTGAACAAATGAACAAATGAAGCACTGATTTTCTTGTCCCGATGTTTACTTGGCTCAGCGTGCCTTGGCCTCCAAAGCCTTGCTCTTTGGTTCTGACACAAGAAATGTGCAGCATGACGGGCAGAAAGCGCGTTTAGATCATAAAAACATAAAGAACAGGACAGAGGAGTTTGGCTGAACACCGAGCGGGCGCGTTCATGTGTCATGCACGGGTCGGTGTGCGCTGCAGTCAGATAAGTGAATGTAGATGTTTGACTGTTGTCCCACTTATGTTACTAAGTTCATTCAAGATGATGTACAGAGGAGTGTGACAGTGGAGGCTGCATGCATGTTTGGTGCGTGCTGCAGATACGCACAAGCGTATCTGAAATCGAGCACCTCCTTCAGGGCCGCACAATCACTAAAATATAATACATTAAATATGAGACTGGGCCTCGAGTTACTTTAGATGGAAAAAGTCGGGCCTCAAGGTAAAAAAGGTTAAGAACCCTTGCTCTAGCGTACCCTCTGATTATGTCGTAAACACAGAGCCGCGACAGCAACAGGTCTGTCCACAACACTGAATGAAAGCTCCTGTAAACTTATTTTTGATGCACAGTTGTATCCATTAAGAACAAAGTACTTTTTTTTTCCTAGAGTCACGTTGTAAAGTCGTTAATGTTAGCTGCTTAGCTTGTGCAGATGAAAGTTAGTTTTGCATCGGAAGCAAAAAACGGTTTACTCCACCAACATGAAATCCAAGTTAAATAAACAATGTAAGATTAATATTAGACCATGGTTACTGCAGTGTCATTCAACTTTGCACCTCAGAGACGTTACAATTGCTGAGAGTGCTTGCTCGGGCACCCTTGTAATACAAAATGGTTGCACAATTTTGTATTACAACATAGTAAACGAAGCAACAAATGAAACGTGGCAGTTAACCGGGCAAGATGTCTTCACTTGATTAAACATTTAGTCACTGTTCATCGGCTCATCGGTTAACCATGAACACCCCTATTCACAAGAATAATATATCGTGACACTTCAAGAGTTGGGTGCTTTTATTTTGGGCTAAACATTATGAAACAATCACACACAACAACATTAAGTATACTTACTGTACGGTTTTATGAGCACATGCCTAATATAACTCTTCCTCTCTCAGTTGTCTCTCAGCCAGCATTAACAAGCGTTTACCTGCTGTACAGTATTCACCGTTTGTAGCTGCCAGGAGCATAAGAAAATCTACTAATCACTTCACCTGTCAGTGGTAAAATATGTCTAATTGGTGTATCTATTTTTTTGTTCAAACAAAAATTTGGATGCATGCATCATAAAGTAATGTTCACAGTGCTCACACTTATTTTCCAACAAGCGGTTAGTTTTCTCCTTTTGTTAAATTTCCATTGAGGGTGTTTGCAGAACCAAGCACGTCATTAGTGCGTTTTTGATTGGCATCCGGGACTGACAGCTCTGCTTTTGAGCTGAATGCACACTGGAACCAGCTTAGCAGAAAATACAAGACAAAGTCAGAGGTGTTGCTCCTGTGGGATTGTCCATGTACAGGTACTTGGGTTGTGTTTGAGTATTGTGCTTGAGTTGTCCTCCTAATTTAACACGCCCCATTAATGCGGTAGTACAGCGCAGTGGAGTTTTCCCTTTGGGCCACTGAGCGACTGGGCCGGTCTGTATGTGTATGGTCTGTAGCAGTGCCAGTCACAACACGCTCTCCTGATGTTATGTTTCATTGACCTCGCCATGTTCAGCTTTACAGTCTGTGTTCTGTAAAAAACAAACCTTTTATTTTGGTACTTTCACAAAACTTAATCCAAGTTTAAGCACATGTTATCTCTGGTTTAGAAATGGGGTATATAGTTAGAGGACTGAGTTAAATGTATAATATTACACTTATTGTTTTGAAGATGTGCAAAATCAGAATATGGAGTCTATCATCAATAGATTGAAGTCTGAACTTTCAGTGTAATCTGCCAAATAATAAATAATGTCTAAATATCCTTATTGGGATTCTCTTAAAAATATAGATACATTTTTGTCCATATCGCCCACTCGTATACAGTGCACCAGTAGATTATATAAAAAGTTTCAAAGGTAGTCATCTGGACAGTGCTTTGAAAATCAGGAAAATCAGGAAGTAATTTTCAATCTGAGGTGCTGGTCTGAGAAACTCAACTTGATAGAAAATTACTAGTCGCAATATCTTGATTTTTAAAACATTGTCCAGATGACTACTTTGGATCACTCCTGAACGTATGAGGGATTACACCGACCAGTACAAATAGATTCATTAATTAAAAATGAGATCAAGGTTAGTTTTAGTCCAGGCTTTGTATTCTTCTCTTAAATGTATTTAAGTTTAGCGGCTGCCTGGATCTTAGTGACATTGTGGATTAATCCTCATTTATTGATCACTAAAGTACACCTACTTTTTCCACGTTCGTCTTGGTTTAGTGACTAATATCACGCTTGACTTTGTCCACTGCATGGTACCCTGTCTGCAGAACCACTGGCCAATGTTCAAGTAGATATTTTGTGCCAGATTAGCTGTCCGCATTGCTAAATAATTATATAATTATTCAGTGCTAAAATCACAAGTCAGGTGATGAGCTACTATAATTTCTAACATCTCTGTCTAATTTCCCTGCTCCTTTTGTTTATCTAATTGATTGTAGTAATTAATAAGTATATAACTACGACTACTTTGCCAAATCTGCACCTTAACCACATCGATCTGTTGAAAATGTCTTTGTTTGCTGTGAGTCTGTTGCTGAATGTGAATGGGATGCTAAATATATATTCCTTCTCCAAATGAGCCTCTCTCTAACCCACTGACTAATGTGATGAAAAAATATCTGTGAATTACAATAAACCTCGTCATAATTTACAGACAGGAAGAGGCCTGACTCTGCAATGTGGGGGAAGTGCGTTGTGCAGATGACAGTCACACCGTTGTGTGTGAAAGTGTGTTGATTAAATGGACTTCTGCTAAGCCAAAAGGTCAGATTCACCAAGGCTGAGTTACTATACGAAGACTAACACAGAGTAATAGTGAGTAGTGGCCTTTCAAGATGAGCTCAACACATTACGGATGTGACCTTGTTCCTAGTGTGTCAGAAGTTGCATTTTGTGTTTGTTTGTTTTTTTATATAGATTTATTGGATACAGCAGCACATAGCATTTTATCTCTCAATGGCACTATAAAATACATTTAGTTATACATATAGTTTTAATTTGTGACTTAATAATAAAAATGATTGAATTTAAAGCATGTAGGATTCCAATGCTCAATTCGAGTGACTTCCCCCTTTCTTGTGAATGCAAATGGCCTTAAGCTTAGTACATGTTTTACTGTAATTACTATTATTACAAAAATGCAGCCTAAATATCCTAAAAACACATGCACAACAACAACAAGTTTTTAATGTGACTTTGTGTCCCTGTGTATGTCCAGAACCTGCTGTCGGAGAAGGTGGAGCAGATGATGGAGTGGTCATCCCGCCGCTCTGTCATTCGGATGAATGGGGACAAATTTCGGCGCTTTGTGAAGGCTCCTCCCAGAAACTACTCCGTCATTGTGATGTTCACAGCTCTCCAGCCTCAAAGACAGTGCTCTGTGTGCAGGTAATGTACTGTAGATAATTTCTGTTTCTACGAACTCTAAAAATGAAGGACAAACTTATTATTTCATATGGATGCCTATCAAACACAAGGCCGCAAAACATTGTGTGGAACAATGTCTCAGGTCATGGTGAAATATGAATCAAAGAGAAGGCAAAAAAAGTACAAGGTCGACCACACCGAAACCTGCATACAAAGAAAAAATGTGATATTTGAAAAAATGTTTTAACTTTTACTTGACATTTTTAAGAGAAGTTTGGATTTTTGTATCTGGGATTAACCTTTGTTGACCCAAGCGTTTAAAAGGAACCTCTATAAACAGCAAACTCTGCACCGTGATTTCAGCCCCACGAAGAGCACTGCAGCGCTTCTTTTCTGTGGATCGGGATTCAGTTCAAATGTTCTTGTTTTAGCTTTGATTGATTAAATAAGGATTACAAGACTTACATACTTCTTCTAACATTCAGAGACCACTCAATATGTATGTAACTTCTTATAAAAGCTCCACATGGTGCACCTTGAATCTCCATTAACAAGTCTGCACTGTTTCTAGAGCTGGCCCGCAGCATTAAAGCCGATGATCCATATCCCCCGTGTTAAAGTCCAGCTACAGTAGATCATGTAATCAACTTGTGTGCCGTGACCCGGCCTGTAACTCTAATCACTCACTCTTCTCCTTCATCAGCCCTCTCATTAGATCCTGTATTTATCACATATGTCAGCATCCCTCGGCATCTTCTCTCGCTCTTCGAAGTGTCTATGCGCTCGTCTTCCTTATGCATTATGTAATTTTAACTCCCAAGTCTAAACATAATGTATTCAGGTGCTGTTTGTTGTGTGCTGTTTTTGTCATTAACATCTTCGGTGAGAGTCTCCCATCAGTGGAGAAACGAAGGATGAAGATAAATGTAACACAGTGACCTCAAAGTAAGCCCTAAGAACACTGAAGAGGGGGGCTTAATCACTGGGGTGCTCCACATCTCATCACTCTTTTTAAACGCTTTTGTTCTACACTTAACAAAATAAAATACTCTCAAAAACAGCATGCACACTTTACAGCAAGTATTATGCTGTTAAATTGGGTTACTGTTTTGAAAGCCAATGTCAGGGAGCGGGCAATAAAAATTTACTGCATAGGGGATAAATATGAAATGAAAAATGAATATGTCTTTGATGCAAGTTTGTTTTGCTGCATTTTACACTCAAGATTGTTGCTAAGGAACTGTCGAGCTGAAAACAAGAAACCAAGGTAACAGTGAAAGAAAGCTTAACAAGTTATAACTTTTTCTATTATTGATCACTGAAATGATACCAGAGATACACACTGGTACAATGTTAAATGCTAATTTTGGATGACTTTTTTAGAACGTTTTATATACATTTTTAAGTGATTACAAACTTGTATTAAATCTTGTTTTGGATCAGGGATAATGTCTGTTTCCAGGATTGCAGAATTTTATTGCAAGATGCGGCTAGTGATGCTAACCTTAATTTATTTGGTCCACGTTGCCTTCAGTTAATAGTTATAGTTAGTTTCCTTCGTTAAATAGATTGCCTTCACGTTCTAGAATTTGATGTTGTATTTTTTAGATGGAGGGCAGGGACTTTTATAACTCTATCGGAAAGTCTAGCCGGAAAGATATAAATATCCTAACTGGAAATCCACATAAAATAAACCAGATTATAGATTAGGACCACACATTTGCCACACATTAAACCCGTGACTCAAAGTTTTTTAATGGTCACGTCTTTGTGTTTAAATAATGACGCAACTTTTTGAATCTGTGCAATTTCATCTTAGTTTGTCTCGGCTGACAGAAAAGATATTGGGCCTCATTCATGACAAATATGTTCTCAAGATTTTTTTTTTTTCATTCACTACATTTGTTCTTGTTGAAATTGTTATTCTGGAAGAACAAATTCTACAAACAGTCACAGAAATATGATTACTCTTATAATGCAACAGTTAAAAGGCGAATCATACAATTCTGGCCGATCTTGCATTCCCTCAATCTGAATATTGAGAGAATGAACAATGTGCCTTTTTTGCATAGGTTTTGTCTTAGTTTATTATTTATTGTAAATATCTATGTATTTACTGGTCTGAACAAAAATATGCCAAACTCAACTTGTTCTCCAACAGCACAAATGAACTAAGCTGATTGATTGTTTGATAGATAGATGGATAGATTTACTTTAACAGTCATATTATAAAAGAGCTATTTATTTGCACTGCTACATTTGCACAACCTGTACATTGCTGTATATACTCTATTTTATATCATTCTTAATTTTATGCATGCCTTTTTTATATATATCTTGCTACTATTTTATTTGTTGTTATATGCTGCACCTTACGCCAAAGCAAGTTCCTATGTTTGAAAATATTGATCACTGACAGTGGCAATAAACCGATTCTGATTCTGACTGATTGATAGATAGATGGATAGATGGGTTAGGGTTATCCTCAGTCATTAAAAGTGAATCCACACCTCGACTGTTTGAGCGCCACTTAATATCTGTGTGCATCTGCTGGCTGCAACTTCAACTTTGTCTCCACTGACTTTTCCAAATAGCAGGCACTTCAAAGGCTTTCTTTTTTTTTCCCAGTTACACAGATAACAATATAAAAGCCGTTCTCATAACTGGAGCTGACAGATGACTCTGTGTAATTAAAGTCAGTACAAGACACTGTTGACATGAAGCACAATGTCACAGCCGGCAACCACAGTCACAAGTCAAAGAATCAGGGGTCCGCCAGATAATGGTCTGTTTTTAGCATCGTGTGGAGTGTGATGTAGTTCATGGAGCGGACAAGGCAATGAACCACGACCATTTCATTTTTTATTCATTGATTTTGCCAACTTCAAAGCAGAAATGTCAAGTCAACTGTCAAGAAGAAGTTGAAGTTCAAATACAGCGTAACCTTTTACACACATACAGTACATCACTACAGCTGAGCTTTGATTTAAAAAGATTTGCTTTATTGAAACGATTCACTTTCATTTGTTGATCACGAAAATCAGTTTTGACTTATCTATCATGTCATTATAGGCAGGCCAACGAGGAGTACCAAGTGCTGGCAAACTCCTGGCGCTACTCGTCTGCTTTTTCCAATAAACTCTTCTTCACTGTGGTGGACTATGATGAGGGAGCTGACGTTTTCCAACAGGTGAGTTTTTTTATGCCTTTGTGCCTGCTTTATGACTTCAGGTGTATTTCTGAGAACATGGCATACACCTTGCATTGTTACTGCAGCACTGTAAAAATGTAAATAACTAAGCACGCTAATAAATTATAGTTATTAAACATGTGAGTAGTCATTATATTTGAGTTTTAAAATACCTTACATGGTTACAGTGTCATAGAGAATAAATTGCATTGCATTTCTATAATATTGTGACAGACAATGACAAAAAGAATTACCCTACCTTGAGATCTTGGGTGAAGTGTTTATAGTAAACGGCCATTCCATAAAAGCTGATGTATTTCCGGCGCAAAAAAAACGATTAAAAAAAAAAACCCGCTATGTGCCTCTCTGTCCTTGTTCAGTTCTTATTGTCTTTTTCTCCCCCTCTTCTCTAATTATCCATAGTAGGCATCTGGGAAGACACGTAAACCAGTTGACTTATTGTTGAGGATAATTGCTGGGAGCTCTGGGAGGCACAGCTAAATAGATGTGAAACATGGAGAGAGAAATCAGAAAGGAACGGATCGAATATGGAAAACGGGATAATAAGCTTTTGTTTTTGTTTTTCTGTGTGAGAAGGGCAGTTAATACAAAATAAGGAAGCCATTACTTGTTATTGTCATTGTTGAGGTCATGTGACTCTGTGTTCTTGTGTGCAGTTAAACATGAACAGTGCTCCCACCTTCATGCATTTCCCAGCCAAAGGAAAACCAAAGAGGGCTGACACTTTTGACCTGCAGAGGATAGGATTCGCCTCAGAGCAGCTGGCCAAGTGGATCGCTGACCGTACAGATGTCCAGGTAGAAAAATATAAAGAAATCAACCCAATTTCCATATAACATGTTGTACAGGAGAAGAATTATGAAGAAGACCATGTCATTCACCTGAGCAGTAAATGCAGAGCAGAAAATTTGAAATATCTTAATCATCTATTTAATTATGCTCATAATAATCCATACCACAAGAGTCTTTGTTGGTTACAAGCCGAGGTAATTAGAGAGGATTCCATAAGGAGGGGTTGTTATGATGATGTGTTTAAATGGTACACATTTTATCCCGCGTGTATCGAATCAGCATATTTCTGTGTTTAGGTTTCACTGAATTTAACTTTTAACTTCTAAATCAACTTTCAGCAATAATTAACATTCTTCATAATGGGTTGGGATTCAGCACATGACGATGTAATAAAGTAGATTTCCTGTTTCCACTAATTGTTAACATGTAATTACCCCCTTACAATTATCATTTTTAGCTGCCTTGTTATATCCATTTCATCACCATGTGATATGTTTTGTGAAGTAAAGTGCTACCTAATAATCTAGTCTGATGAAAATTGATTCATTTTTTTTAAGATGACACGGATGAAATGAAAAGCTGTCCAGGTGTTTCATTCGTTGTATAGAGGATGTATATTTACTAGTTCCCTATCTGCTAAACATGTCAGTGCAAGAGCAGGAGAGGTAGGCCAAGCATCTGCTGACATCCTGTTGATTGATCTGGATTCAAATGGCTGCCTTTCAGAAAAGGCGAAAAGGAGCACTTATACTAAGTGCTTGCTTTCAGCCACTTCGATGTGACTGTACCCCATGAACACTCAGGAGAAAAGGACATGGAAAAAAGCACCAATGCTTGATATGGAAAAGACAGTCAAGCGTTCAGTTTCGAAGTAGTCATTGAGGAAAGACTTGGAAGCTCTCTGAGACAAAAGAGATCCTGTTTTAATAGTTTGTGGACAGTCATTGTTCATACAAGATATTGTACATGTATTTAGTTTTTCAAAACTTCCCAATATATGACTTGCAGTTAGATCTAATTTGTATTTGTATGTTTAGATAATTATATGAAATAACACCTTTCCAATCTATTCTTAATTCAAGACTATTACACAATTTGTACATGTTGCTTAAGCCGTGTTTCTGTGCTGTAGATCCGTGTCTTCCGTCCTCCCAACTATTCAGGCACCATTGCTCTGGCGCTCCTGGTCTCTCTGGTCGGAGGGTTGCTGTATCTGAGGAGGAACAACCTGGAATTCATTTACAACAAAACTGGATGGGCCATGGCT
Organism: Rhinogobius similis; assembly: GCA_019453435.1. Lineage (NCBI taxonomy): Eukaryota > Metazoa > Chordata > Actinopteri > Gobiiformes > Gobiidae > Rhinogobius > Rhinogobius similis. The sequence goes on along the minus strand of CM033623.1, from coordinate 22,832,709 downwards.
GCTCTGGTAACACGTGCTTTCAGATGACAGCCCACTGTACTCACTTTGGTGCTAATTTTCTTTCTTATCCTGTTGTAGTGTGTGGTTTTTGCCATGACGTCTGGTCAGATGTGGAACCATATCCGTGGCCCTCCCTACGCTCACAAAAACCCCCAGAATGGACAAGTGGTATGTTTTAGTTATATGTTTACTCTGTAATTTAAAGCTATTAATTAACTCTAATGACAATATAGCAGGGCATCTCAGCCCAATCTCACACATTTTTCTCGGGTTTAGGACAAAACATGGGTTTGACCCCTGCCCTTGTCACTCTTAACCCTTCTGCATCATCGTGCCTCTGCCCCCCTTGCTCTATTGTCTCGTCCCTCTTTTTCCAAATCTAACTTGTAAAACGTACTTGTTAACGGACAATATAAAGTGTATCTAAATATAATGATGTGCACACATTAGGGTTGTAGTCTTTTAGTCATTTAGGCGATTAATCGGTCAATGACGTTTTGGTCGACCAACATTTTTTTTAGTTGACTGCCAGTAATTATATTATTGCAATTAAAAGGATTTATACTACAAAAACAGCGAAAAAGTGAAGTTATGGAGAGAGACATTTTGGAGTGAATAATGAGTTATCTAACAGATAAATACACTGTTTCCTGGTACTTTTCTGAATTAATTGTTATTTTTAGCATGAACATCCAGTGCAGTTGTGGTTCTTTTTGAGTGCAGTTTAGGTCAGATGCAAAATACTTCTCAGTTTTGCCAAACCCCCATTATTTGATTTAATCGGTCGGAGATAAGTCTTTAATCAACCAAGAATGTCTTTAGTCGACTACAGCCCTAGCATGCATTTATATTGCTTTCTGCTTTGATCCCATGTGTTTTTGTGGGAAATATGAATGTAGCGGTATGAATTAAGCAATGTATTTGTTATGCTCTCTGTTATGTTGATAGAATTGATCCACGGCACGCTCTCCTTTAAACACTTCATGCACGCCGTGTTGTGGTGACAGAGGTGACTGGCCCACCCAAAGGTGAAGCAGAGGAGGAGCACTCAGAGAGGCTCTTATATTTGCAGAGCTCAATCAGGTTCTTGTTTTTGTGCCAGTTCAAACAAAGACCACTTAGTCACAACTTGTGTACACATATTTTAATGAAAATCACACCACTTGAAATAAATGCTATTCATAGCATTTAACTTTCTCATACTGTTACTGCAGGTTAATTTAGGTGTTTATTCAAGCTCTAAGAAATCAAATAATTATCAAATGCCTAATAATTAAGGTCACACCAGAAATACTTTGAGAAGAAGTGACATTTATGAATACAATTGCCACCACAGAACAGTCCGAATGTGCCACTTATATATTAGATTTTTTACATTGATGTATAATGAGCAATGTGTGACCATGTGTTAATACATTGTTCAGTATAATGAAGTACTGAGCCATTAAGACACATGCTTGACATATCACACCAGTCTCACACAATTCAGATGAACAAAGCAGCAGAACATGGCTCACTCAAGCACTTTCTTCTGTACTGACAGTTGCATGTGACTGGACATACAAGAACAGATGTGTTTTGCTTATGCTGTATATAAAAGTGAAAGGCTTTCTACCAGACATGCACCACAACAAATCACCAGGGAACGCACACATAAAAGCATTTGCTAGTGAAAAGGGAAAAGAAATATTCAACACAAACAAAGTATCATAGACTCCTCTTGCCCGTTCCTGCTCTCCTCTTCCTGTCCCAATCCGTTCCTTTTAAGCGCCGCTCGATTCGTCAGGCTCCGCTGGTGCTGTCATTCTGCACTCTCTTTGACAACAAATGGCTCCCGCTCTTATCCTTTGTTAGTTGATTTTGTGGCTCCGCGCTCTGTGGTTGTTGTTTTTTTTTTTTTTCCGTTTTTTCAATACCTCCTCAACAACGTTTTTCTACTCATTCCTTTGAGAGCCGACATTATTCATGCCCTGATATGCAGCCACTGGACAGAAAACTTTCCTCGCCACTCGACAAAAACAGGCTGCATTATATAGGTATCATTCTAACTGACTCATCTCATGTTGAATTACTGATTAGTTAGTTTAGATAGATAGTTAATTGATAAAGGTGCTAGGTCAGTTTTTCCATGGAGTCATTGCTTTGCCTCAAATGTTTCACAGCCTGGCATGAAACGTGTCTGTCTGCATTCATTCAGTTCAAGCTGTTTGATAAAATACCTTCAAAATATGGTCTTTGAGAGATTCACTATTTTTGGAAGAATTATCCAAACTTATGATCCACAGATGTTGAGCCTTATCATTATTATTTATTACATTTGCCGCTTAAAGTCCTTTCAACTGAAAACAAACAATTTGGGGTAGAATAATGGAACCACTTTCTCAAGCTAGTGTGAAAAATCTTTTTCCCTGTTTTCTTTACGCTGACAGAGAATATGAACAGCCCAGTTATTACAGATATTAACCATGAACCTAAGGCTAAACAAAGTGACAGTCTGACAGTTAAACAACCAATCCTGACCCTGACTTTTTAGGAGATTAAATTATGTTCTGGAGTTCTCTGCTCTAGTCTTGTTTAACAATAGTGTATATGGATGACTTTCATGTAAATACATACATAAATAATTGTTTTGGTCCTGTTGTTCTCTATGGACTTTGTGTGTGGGCCTTGGACTCGACCTGACTCATCCGTACAAAATTTCTCGATACATTTTTTTCTGACAAACATCAACAAAATAAAAACCTCCCTGGCTCGTTGTTTGGTTACCTTGAATATATCTCCTTCTTACAAAACGCTGAACTTTAGACACAAACGTTCATTGCTTATTTTCCTGTATGTCGCTTTTTTTTTCCCCGACGGCAAAAACTACTTTTATCAGCACGATGTCCAAACCTGTATTTTGTCTAGTAATTCCTGACAAAATAATTACTATATTGACGCACAGTTTTATAAATAATATTTTTAGGGTCTCATGTACATTTTCTCTGCATAAGTGGTTATTTTTGTTATTTTCGAGTAGTGCAATAAAGGCATTTTTTGACTGGTTCGCTTTGGTGCGTTTGAGTGGATCCCACACTGTGCTGGCTCGATTTACGCCCCCGGAACGCTGTAGCTTGAAATGATTGGACAAGAGACAACAAGAGAGAACGCAGAACCTTAGCATCAGCTGTTTCCTGTTTATCGATAGACAGCACTCACATGATGAATCAGAATATTATATTTCCACCTCATAATGCATCTAATTATCCTAACCAAACGCAATACAGAAAGAAACATCAAAACGTGGTGTGGATGTGGAAAGAAGAAGAAGGAAAAATCTGACGATAAAATGTTAAAAGTTGCTTCTTGAATTGCCAACATCATGAAGAAAAAGTAAAATCCAGGTGAAGCACGTTCTGCAGAAGTGGCCTGAGAAGTGAACCAGTCTGAAGGACCAGTTGAAACGTGGCTTATGATCTGAGCTGTAAAGGGCAAAACCGTAAAGGGTAAAGTTTATATTAAGTACTAAAGTGTTCCATTTGGTTTTGCATTCGTTGCAGTTCTATTTTTTTAACTATATCATACATTTAGAAAAAGGTTCACTGGGATATAAGTGGGGTTGAAGAGAAAAGTAATCCTTTCTTCAAATTTTCTTTTCTGTACCAATATATTGTGCTTCAAAATGTGTTATTGAGACTGGCCAACTTGCAAGTTTGTTCATTTAAGCCTTCAACCGCAAAATAAGAAGTTGCAGTAGGCGCTACAGTAGGGGGCTTTGCGTAAATGACTTTCACCTGCTCCCGCCTATACCTTTTATGGCCTCCTTAAATCCCATTTGCCTCTTTCACACATTGAATGGCTAGAACAGGGCGAGGGATATTTGGGATCTTTCTCTTATCTGCCGTGTTCGCTTTCCCACTGTTCTTTGTGTTACTTCTTCACACCTCCTCTATAATCTTCCTCTATCCCCCTCTTATTCTCAGCGCCTTCCAGACAGTGTAATTCCTCTAAAATGATGAGCAAGCGGGGCCAGGTGGACTCTATTGAAGGGATTTGCCAACTGACGAATGGTACAAGCGCACAGATGAAATTGCAGAGAGCATCTCGGTGTGCCGCCAAGGAAAAAGTGCTATGTCATTTTTACCAAGACACACACAGAGAGACGGTCTAGTGTGGCATTTTAACGTCATGCAGAGTTATAAAGATTATGCCGTTTTCTGCTATTTAAAGGAGCTTTACACATTTTTTTTTTTCATGTAATAAAATAAAAACTCTTTTGCCCAAGTACAGATAGATCATGAAAGCAGCACTTGGAGTCAAAATGAGACCGTTGTGTGCTGTCCGCATGTAGTTGTAGAGCGCTTTTACCCTCCACGAACTCTGATGTAATGCTGGTACGTTGTTCACATGCTAGTTGTTGTTTGCATTTGTGTGGTGGCGAAAATTCAGCTCTGGCCTCTGAAAGTTGTGAGACATGTTTATGAACTCTTGGCGGTAAATAATCAGAATGCCTTGAATGTGTTTGGAAAGTGAGCAATTCATTTGGACCTTTGCAAACGGTTTAAAATGAACTTCTTCAGCTTTTTAATGGAAATCTAATATGTTGATTATGAACTGACATATTTCTAACAGGTACTTCCATTCATTATGAGGTGTTTGAAAGTAAGGACTTTTCCGAGACAATCTTGTAAAGCCGATGTGAGATTCATGAGATTTTTCATTTGGTGATAATTGCTGCTGTGCGAGTAGAGAATCAAAGATTAAGTAAGGCTATGGGAAGGTTACAATGTTAGTGAATGCAGTCATTAGATTTGATTCAAAATTGAGAGCATGTCGACTGGTAATGCATTGTAATCATTATATGCACAGTGTATACTTAACTGATGACATTTTCACATTTCCAGCAGATTTCACATGCTTTTGACAAAGCCCATCAACCTTTCACGTTTTTTATGACCACAAAATATATATAATTGAATATTTTCTTCAAGTATGGTGTGGATCGCAAAGTTAATGGCCTTCATTTCAAGAAAGGCATGTAAATACTCTGCATTATATTCATGTGTGACATACTGGATTTGATTAATTTAAAGATAGAGCATTTACTCCTTTCAATGAAAAGGTTAATTCCCTCTGCTCTCGTTGACTGCTTTATGCAATTTTTGTGTATTCATTTTCACGCAATGCAATGCTCATTATGAGACCCATAAATGCAAAATGCAAATTAGGTTTGGTTAATTTTATGAAGGCAGGCACTGCTCCAAAAATAAATAAACAAAAATAAAAGACAGGGTTTTAAAAACGGATTTTAAATGGCTTTATTCCTCTCCTGTTATAATTAGTCCCAACTCTCCACGGGATGTGTGAACACAGTACTGCATAAACATAAGCACTAATGAAATTTCAAAGCATCACCTGAGTCCCTAAAATAGACCAAAAGGAGTGAAAAATATCCCTCACAGTTCCCCCTAAATTTTGATTTTATTTTAACCTTAAAATTCATTTCAAGTGTTACATACATTTAAGAAACTAACCTTGACCTAACTACAGGCACCCATGTACTGTACAATACTCTACACAAAATTACTTCTTGAAAACCATTGATTCCCTGAGTCTCATTTCCCTGGTCTTACATACCTTAACCGCCTCTGTTCTGTGTTTTGTTTTTTCATTAGTCCCTGGTCTGGTCTGAGCGCCTCCTGACCTTTAGCAAACAAACCCATGTTCTCACACAGAGGGTATGTGTGATGGAGAGAGATGGATATCACCGTTTGTAAAGGTTATCTGGCCCCGGTTACTCCCTGATACCAATGCTATAGTTCAGTTCACTGTTTGTTCATAGAGTGTCTATCATGACCCAATGTTCAGTTTTGTGGTCAGTTCTTTCCAAGTCGCATATATTGTACATGAAGTGATTACTACATAAGCTTTAAAGTTATTAAAAAACATAATCTTAGTATATTTGGATTTGGAGTCACGTCAGAACTTGACTAACTTATTTAGTTGTAATTTTTGTTCCAGAACAGGCTCTGTGCGTCGCTTTGCAACTGTAAAAGAGCCGTGCATGTGTGTGAGCCTTTTGGTCATCCACTTGGCTAAAACAAAAATAGGGCCCAGGTCACTTTAACAAATAAAGAAATGTAGTCTAAAGACATTGTTTTCAAGAGAACACTTCTGATTTTTTTATAATGATCTAATGTTGGTGTAAGTTATAGTTTTAGACTAGACTAATTCATACAGATATGTCACTGAAGGCTGAGCTCAAAGCTTGCTTTACTGTATTATTGTGAGACAGTAGTGGTCTTTTTTTGTTTTTCCTTCTCGTAGTGTAGCCGTGTGACTCATATGCACGTAATTGATTGCCTGTTGTGACCCTAATGCATGTCCACATCCCTTCACACTTCACTGTATCGAAGCCCTGGGCATTTCCATATTTCCAGTATTGCATGAGCTCACTGGTGCAGACATCTGATGGGCTCTGTGGCCTGACAAATTGGCTGCTTTATGCACTAATATAAACAAGGCACTTTAATGTCAATATATTCAAATCAAGGCATGGACACACTGCCTCGAGGAGCCCTTGGTGAGACCTGTTTTAAAATTCAAACACTGATATTTAAGTTTTTGATTAGGTTAACCTTTAAAGATAAATTTTCTGGCAGTTTTGATACAATTAGAACAGGAGTTTCAGCCCTATTATCTCTTTTATTGATTTTATAGTAGACAGAATCACTTAACATCTTAGTGGTTAGGTAATGCAAAATGCTGACACATTAATCAAACTCCCTGTATGTAATATGCAAATGTTATATGCACCGGCTAGCTTGTTTTATCATCACTTTGTAATGTATGTTTCCCCTCTGCACTGATTCCCTTAAACTGTTTAATAAAGAATAAATAAATGTTTGCTTTTTCAGGTATGAAACTATAACATGTAGAATAGATTATTATTTTCTATTTTGTTCGATACAATATTGCTCCAAAACTGCTAAATATTAGAAACGGGTCCATTGACTGAGAAGCCCTGCATTTCCCACATATAGTGAGTAGTAATTTTACCTCACATTTAAAAAGAAATTGCTTTTCCATCACAACTTCAATAGCATTTTGATGTGGTGCAGTCCTCACATTATGAGCTCAGTCTGGTCAAGCCTCTGCTTCAGTCAATGACCCTTGATTTAGAAAACATAAACAGTTTGTCCCTGGTGGATTAATGTACAGGAGTTGTGCATGTTAATAACCCGTTGTGTCCTTTTAAACCTAAACTGAAGTTATCCTTTGTGATGTAGCTCCTCCATTCATCTCACATGAGTTTCGGCAGCCGCTGTGGACCACCCCTGTGCACATGTACCTAATGGGAACACACTCTCCTGTGCAGACACTCGACAAAGCCTCATTCACAAACACACTTTCAGTCCTGTGCACACCTACTTTTACACACAGCCGCACACACTAATGAATAGACGCCTGCATTCTAATCCATCAGATTAATTGGAAGTGCCCGGCCTCGGATTGAGAAATTTTTCTTCCCCACTCACTACTCCTACTGCGACTTTCTGCCCACTGTTCATCTTGTATTTAGCATTGTAACAAGCAGTACTGGGAGAATGTACAAGGGCGCTATGTTTTATTTAAATATTCCACTGGCAGTGTGCCTTGGCACCCATATTTTCATAAATGTTTTTACAGTATTTTTGTTTGCCTGACACGCGGCTGCACAACTTGTCACCCAACTTTATGTTTAGACTTTTGATGTCCTAGCTACAGGGGGATCCTGAATGTACTTGTTTTTTAATGGTAAGGGTAAATAGGTCCGTCACTATTGCAATTTTGAAGTGCGATATATTGCTACAGATTCACTATTGAAACTATGTTATTTCTGTGTCATTCACTGTAACTCTAAAGCAGCAAAAACCCTTATAGGCTCTTTTCTGAATGTACAATATTGTTAAGAAAAAAACTTGAGCTGCAATAAATAAAAAGCAGAGTAGAGTAGAATAAATTAGCATCTATACTAGGGCTGCACAATATATCGCAAAATATCGATATCGCAGTATTGGCTGACGCAATAACGATATCGCAAAAAAACAAAATATATTGCAGTCACACCAAGGTCTGATAAAAATGTTCTGTTTATAAAATGAAAACACTGAAAGGGAAGGGGAAAGGAAATCCTGAATAAAATCTAGCCTTTTCAAACTAAATTAGCAGAAAAATGGCTATTTCTGATTTTCCTCAATTATTATTCATAAATATTCTCCATCTAGAAGTGTTCAGTCACAATATTTAAACATTTATTTGGTTAAAAATGTTCTAAGTCTCAATCTACAAGAGAAATAATCGTTGACTTTTAAAATAACCGTTAGATTTAGCCTTAGTCAAAAAGTGTATTTAAATATCGTAAGAATATCGATATTGCAAATCTTAATAGCCATATCGCATATCACAATAATTTCCAATATCATGCAGCTCTAATTTATACTACAAGTTACTTATTTCACTGTCTACAGCTCAAATCTTATTATACAACTAAGAAATAACAAAACTTTTCCGGCTCGTGCAAAGAAAACGTACACAATGTTGACCCCAAAATATTATTCCAGCTACTATGAACATTTGGTCAACATACTAAACATCGTGACAGGCCTAAGGGTAAACACAGACACAGGGAGAACATGCAAACTTCACGCAGATGTGTCAGTCTAGTGGTCAAGGATTCAAACTTGTGACCTTGCTGTGAGCCAGACGACCTAACCACTATACCACATCACTGCCCTAACTGAGCTGAAGTCCACAGAAAGTAGTTTCTAAGTTTGGTTTCTTGGTACACTTCTGATAAGCACTGAATAGGAACCTGCTAATTCTAAACAGCAGGTTTGTTGTGAAGACAAAGGCATCTATTTTGTCCGTTGTCGTCTTTCAAGTGCAAAACTCTTCTTTTCTCTCCACTGAAGCAAGAAAGAGCTGTCCACCCTTTACTCCTCCCTCTTTGTCATTCTCTATTCATCTCCCCATCCGTATTCCCGTCTGATTGAAGAAGAAATGAAGAGGCACGCAGTCAAGTGGAAAGAGCTGCTGCGTGAACCTGGACACTAATAATGTGGAGAGCCACTATAATGCACAATGCAAGACGTCTCTTTATCTTATTTCCACAGGAGTTCCACTTGTCTTTCTCTGTCTGCAGCACTAGCACGAGGTTCAATACAGTCCAAGGTTTAAATAGACAATCAAGAAAGTGTTTTTGGTGTTTGCTTGACATTTATGTATGCGATTTTAAATACTTTCGGTCAGTGTGCCAGTTGGTTCAAATGGATGGAGGAAAGTGGCAGATGTACTTTGCAGTAAAAGGTTTTTTAGTAAGAAACGAGAAAGGTTGTTGAGGTCCTCTTTGAGAGAATAGTTGTTGGTGCAAGAGAGAAAGAGAAGAAGATTTCCATTTGTCAGCGGTTGTCTTTGCCGATACCATTTCAGTGCATATTCTAAAGCCCGGCACATTAGTTGCAGAGCGCCTGACCATTGAGGTAATAAGCTCTTGTTTGAGTAAGTGTTTCTGTCGGGTTACAATGACCTCTCTGCCCACTCTGAAAGTTGCACCTCAGTATCCGCCCACGCGACGACTGGAAGAAGGCTTTATGACTCACAATGGGCATACTCACCTGAGTAATCTGCAAAACTCATGTTCCTCACAAAAGCCTTTTGTTTCCAGTGTTGGTCAGATTACGTGGTAAAAATATTTGCTTTCTGATACTTTGTTATGCTTTCTGCTACTGATTAATGTTATACTACTCTAATTACTTTGATTACTATAAATGACTTATAACATTTTAGTTAGATTTTAGTTAAATATTTTTTATAATGCGCTTTAAAAGTGGACAGTGATGGGCATTCTGTCAGAGGAAGACTCTTCCAATAATTAGTCCATTTGACAGACTGCACTGTCGGTCCAAATGTAGTACATCCGTGTGGGACCTCACAGTCCCCTCAAGCCATGGCCCTGATGCCCATCCCACGTAGTCTTTCATATAGAACTTAATACCTCTTTTTTTATGGCTGCAGTGGCAAGGCGCACAGTCCTCTATAAACCTATTTGCTTTGGTTCAAAGCTGATCTGATCTTGCCTGGAAAATCCAGCCTCTTTGCTGTACCAGCGGATAATATATCTTGTATATATTCAATGCAGAGATATGTCATTCTTGACTTGCCAGGCAAGATCTGATCTGCCAAAAGAAGACATTGCGCACAACCTTTTTTATTGTTTTATGACTGATTTCTATGGATTAATTACATCTATGGCCGGGCTAGTAACTGTAGTTTAATTCATTTATTGCTGGGGCTGAGCAATATTGACAAAATGTATATCTTTTTGAAGGATCCAATCCAACGATAAATCAGACAATATTATGTAAATCCAACCAAAATGTCTATAAACATATCAGTTGAGGTTTCATTGTCACCCCTTTTTGATGCATTTTGTACTATTAACAATATACTTAATCATATTAAAATTTAGCAAATTTCGATGATCTGCCCACCTCTGATTACTTCTCTACTCAAATCTGATGACCGTAATCCCTTACTTGATAACTCGTTTTTGCATTTTTGCACAGAGCTTCTCAGTGTGTGGTGCAGGTGTTACTGTGTTACGCTGGAATCCTCGATGTATAAGGTGTTCAGAACCTGACTGAAAAACATGTTTTCAGCCATTGACTTGATTTTGATGAGCTCCAAACCATAGCCATTTCTAATCCGGGCAAAACACTTTTACAGTTGTACAGTTCTCTTTAATCCACGGCTCAGTCTTTGTTGTTTGTTGATTGATCCCAAGTTTAGTGTTAACCCTGGTGTGGCCAAGGATTGACAGTTTTATGTCCCCAGTAAGGAAATCAAAAAAGGTACTGACATTTTGATGCAAGGTTGTAAAAAGTGAAATTTAACTTTTTTATTTATTTTCTCTTCTTTATTTTTTGTCTACTAACAAAAACATATTTCTGCCTGTATTTATAAGAATTTGACTGCAGCACTACACTTTGTCTTCCTTGTTTTGCGCACAGATCTTCAAACTTCCTGTTCTTTTCTGCTAATATGATTCTAATGTTGTTTGGCTTGTTTTTAATTGGATCCAGCTGTGTCACACTAACATTTGTCTCTTTCTCTTATTTGCAGAGTTACATTCACGGGAGCAGTCAAGCCCAATTCGTCGCAGAGTCACACATCATCCTTCTTCTGAGTATCCTTTCACCAATATAAATTTGTTTACACAACATTCAAGTTCTGCTATTCACATTGGTTTATCACAGTAGATCATCAATTTAAAATATGGCAAACAAATAAAAAGTTAGGTTCACAGAAGAGACTCAAACAATGGCAAAAATGATGCTAAAGTAAGAGTACTGCTGTCTTAAATGAGTAAGTAAATCATGTTGTGGGAAAAGGAAGACACCTGTTCAGCTTTTATGTATAGACATACTCACACCGGGAAGGTTAGGCAATGTTTCAAAATATGGATAATTCATGTTTTGAATATGTTAAAAATTTGAATATAGCGTATATATTGTTTATAGTGCTGATCAACAATAAAACAATGGAAAAAAGGTTATGATGTAATAAGGTTATTAGGGCTGCAAGATTTGGGAAAACTATCTTAGAATTGCGATTAGATTTGCAACTTAGGTTTTAATAACAGGATTCTATCAAAGTTCACATGTTAAACACATCCAGGAAACTGAAACCGTACATGTATTTCAGAACATGTTTGTACAGATCTAAACTACAGGGTTAGCAGTTAGTTTATAGTTAATAAGACATGATATTTTGTTGTTTTTGGAGGAAATTATGGTACTTCAAAAATGTTAGCCTTTGTGATTTGCCAATTGCATTAATTAAAATAGTGATTTTGAGAGATTAATTTTTGCCAATCTTGCCCATCCCTATGTACAAGCATGGTGTGATAAAACTACTCACAGAAGAACAGTTATTTAAGTAAATGTATTTAAAATAGCAACGTCACTATTAAGCTTGATACAGTATTTAAATTTGAGTTACTATTTTTGTATGCACTTGTAACAGTTTTAGCCTCAGTGGTGGGAAAGCTATACTTGTCTATCATGAACATGAAAGCTGTGTCATTTCCCCGCTTGCTCCATAGGGAATGTGTTTGCCAGACCAAACAAACAGACAACACAAAGAATAGAGATTGTGCTCTTTTAACTTCATCTCCGCGCCTGATTTGTTCCAAACTCAGCCCCTGATGATAGCCTGTGTCCGTGTGCGCTTTCCTGTGTACATTGGCACCAGAGATGTTTGTTTGTTGGCCTGGCTTTTGTATGCGCACAGGAAATGATAGCGTTCATTCCTAGCTGTTGTGTTGTGCACCCATGGGAAATAGTGGGTCCAAGGTCACACCTGCTGCACGGCAATATTTGTTTTTTTATTTATTTTATATGCCCATCTGATTACATCTAAATGAAACGCACACCTGCTGAAACGCCCCTGCCCTTGTTGTCTCTGCAGGAGGTGTAAACATACGGTATGACCAGTGGTGCAGTGCTCCCTGTGGATCTAACCTTGTTTAATTCACCTCATATGCATTCGAGGAGGAAGAATACACACTGTTTAGGATTAGAAGAAAGGCAGACTCGTCGGTACAAACAGGCGCCATTGTGAAGTCACAACATTCAAATACATAAATAGTATGGTCAAAAAAGAAAAGAAAAATTGCACACAAACAGTATAATCAAGAATTGAGTTTAGACATGTAAGAGACAAACTTCAAAGGACATTTTAAACTTTAAAGGTGCTGCATCAGATTTTTGCTTTTACAAAAACTTGGAAAAAATAAGTAGTTCATTTTGAACTCTTTGCAGCAATCCACATGTAACTCTCTGAGCCCAGCCTTTCATGAGAAAGCTACCAAACATTAGCATGGTAACAGCACACTTCCTGATTTGCAGAGAATAAAACACACTATAATTAGATTCAAAGAGTGCATAATGAACTAATTTTCACCCACTTTTACAATATATCTTTACTGGGGTAAAACAGATTTTACTTTACAGCCCATTTAAATGCATCTTCTTCATAAAATATAGTGACAAAATAATACCCCTCCTCCAGACAATTTCAACAATAACTATTTTCTCAAAATGTACGTCTTTGTGCTTTAAATCAATTCATTATACATGGCTGTTTATCCATCCCTAAAATGCATTCTCTACATTCAGTCAAGCGCTCACTCTTTTGGTGCATAATATTCCCAGGGTTGACTTGACTGCACACTCGCTGAGGTGTTTAAAAATGCCACTGAATAAATCATGTATACTGATGTATTCCTCTGAGGTTAAGGGTCCACCTCTCCACATTTATTTGAATTGATACAAAATTCTAGACTTTTATTAGTTTTGCATTGAGTGTTGCTCTTTGACCTGTATTTCAATGCCAAAATACAATACTGACTGTCATATGAACCTACTGTTATCTTTTTTTTTTATTAACCATTATTTGTTTATATTGTGTATATTGTTGAACGTTGAGAACGAATTTTAGTCCGTCATAAGCAAGGGTTTATTTTTGTGCTGCAATGCCTGCTTGGTCTGCCTGTGGGTTCTTGACCAGTATAAATACATATTTGAAAAATACAGTAACTCCGTCAGACCTCCCAATCACTTTCACTTGTGTAGAAGGACTTCTTAACTGCTGTGCTCCAGATGCTGCCATTACGATGGGCATGGTGCTACTGAACGAGGCTGCAACTTCCAAAGGAGATGTTGGCAAGAGGAGAAGTAAGGTTTAAAATATACATTCATTCCACTGCTTATTATTTTCACAGAAACTGCCTTTTGTGACTTTATCTTTCTCATACAATATTATGTTATAAGCCATATCTTTATTTTTGAAAACTGTCAGAAATTATATATTGCTCATACAATGAGATGTTGATGATGATTGAGGCCTGGTACCATTTTGTAGAGGTGTTTTTCTCTTCTACATCAACATTTGAAAGGGCACAAACGCAGCAGAATGTACAATCATGTACAGCTATCACTCCAAGTGCACTTCAGTGATTACTGCTAAAGTTGAGCTTCCAGGAACCTTGACTGGGACTGTGAGGAAAGAAATGGTGGGTCTAGCACAGCCAATCAAACACATTACATAATATGTTAGAAAGCATTTTAGTCACAAAGTATGTGCAAAATGCATTATGTTTTATATACAGTTTGCAACTATGCAAATTAAAACATTGCACTTTACTGTATGTACATAGTACCATTTACTTTCAGTATTATCTTTTTACTTGTTTTCTCCTGCGGACTTCTACTGAAATCTATCTCACTTATACCCAGTGGATAAAGGTTTGTGTGGTGCCGCCCACACAGGTACAAACAAACCATGGCCCAGGGGTATAGTCATGTGTCAGTAATAGAGAGGATTAGAATTGAACGGTAGCGTAATCACTGCATGTTAAATCCCCAACTCCACCTCCATACTGCTGAGGCCAGCTACAGGAAATGATCTTCTGCTTCGTTGGCCATTTGCTTCCACAAAAACACAGTTTCTCAGCGAGAAGAGTTACTCAACTAACAAATGGACTTATAGAGTCACTGCATATGCAGGAGCCGCAAAAGGGAGGGCCGGGGAGAAGAGCGAGGAGGGTTTAAGAAACACAGTCCTAAGATTGTGATGGAGACAACTTAAGAAAAGACAGGGAAATTGGCTTGCCCAGTGAAATGTCAGCAAGAAAGGCAGCACTAAATCAGAAGTCAATGAAGAGTAAAGAGTAAGATTATCTTAATTGTTAACCTAAAATACTAAATCATTGCTTGTTTGTGCAAGTAACTGAGGCAGACATTTTGATTGTTTAATAATTGCCATGCCCCAAATTATTTTTGCGGCAAAGTCATACAAGCTCAGTGCACTTTTTATTGGACAACGTTCAGATAAAATTATTGCATTTTCGTATTACAAGCCATGAAGACAATGGAGTGTGGGTAATTGTATCCAGAGATTGAGTCAGTTAATGTCTCTTGGAGGCTGTTTCTAATCAAAAGAATTACCGTGAAGAACCATTTAGCATCATCATATCTATCCATATTTGTCCTCCTAATTACACGGGCTTAAGTTAATATGTTTATTGGCTTTCCATGCCTGGAGAACGTACATATATTTTGCCATGCCAATGCATCATGATTTAGTGAGCGCCAAGTCGCCCAGTCAAAAGAGGGATTACCACCTTTGTCATTGAGGAAAATCATTTCGCTTAAATAATTTGTCGTCTGGCCAAGGTCATAAATCTCTTTGCATATTAGCATGCCCAGCACACGTCTGAGTTCAGCCCTGATTATCCCTGGATGCATACTAAGACAGCACTCAGTCATAATTGATGTGCTATGGGAAATAGATTCCACTATACTTAATGAAGGCGCACATACTTCCTCACCCGCTCAAACGTGAAGGTGTACCTGGGGGGACCGGGGCCAATGGGGGGTGCTCTCGGGAGAATAAAGCCGCAATCAGTGGTACTCTCAATCAAGTCGATCAGTCAAAGCCACACAAATGAATTTTTATTAGACATGTCAGAGCGGCAATTGAAATTAGTCATCATCAGACCTTTTGTTTAACCCCTGATCTAGTCTTTCCAACTGTCCTAAAAAGCATTGATTTCCAGAAGAGGTTAGAATAGACAAAAATTGTACTCAAGTAAAAGTACCGTTACTTCAGAATAAAATTACTCAAGTAAAAGTACCAAAGTACAAAGTAGTCTAAGAAAATACTTGAGGAAACTATTACTCAAATAACAGTGATTGTAATGAATGTAACATCTGATATGTAGTTTTGAGTAAATGTTTGAACAAAACATTAACTAATGCACAAAATCAAGTGTTTTCAAAGGATAAAGCACAACAATGTGAAAAAACGTAATCATATTTGAAGGAATGGTGCAAGAAACACTAATGTTTAAATAATGTATACACTCAAATATGCATGTATAAAACTTTTGTCACAGGGGACTCACAGTGTGAAGAGGAACCAAAACACTTCAATAAAAATACCAATTGTTACTGCAGTAAAAAATATCATGTTGTAGGAAAAAAGAAAAGTACTTTCAAAAGTACAATTTCTTTAAAAAGTCACTCAAGTAAATGTATCCCAGTATAATTTACAAAACTTTACATGCATGTTTAAAAGATCAGAGCGTAGCCAAATGAGATATACAGAAAATGTTTTAACACTATTGTTTTCTTTAATAACAAGAAATTATAGCTAATAAGCAACATGGATGATGTTTGCATGTCCTCCCTGTTACTGTTTATTTTCTCAAAACTTTCTCCAGATGATGCAGAAGATGGTAGAATGATACAGCTGTTTTTGTACAATCTTCACCATTAAACTTCACAATATATCTTAAATCTGATGCACCTCTCGTAACTGCTGAGTGGCCCTGCTCTGTCTGTTTTGATGGATTAAGACCGGAGTGTCATATCAATTGCTGCCACACAGTTTTAGCTAACTACAGAGGTTTTGTTGGTTGTGCCTGAGCGTCCCTCCGATCTTGCATGTAAATGATATGCTTGAAGAATGGGAATGGGAGCGCTTTGAGCACCGCTGACAATGAGTGATGGTGACATATTCTACTATACATACTTGCATCACAACAAACACACCCACCAAGACGCAGTCGCGACACACACGGCAGCGGTGCTTTGATGATGAATGACAAACCCCAAACTCAAATTGACAACAAGATTTTGTCCTCCATTTTCCCAGACATTTCTAGAGGTCTGATGCTGCAGCTCTGACACACACGGATATCTGAGAGTTTCAACTCCTGGAGAGGTCCTCATCCTAATCCCTGATTAACAATATCTGTTGGTGGTGACAGTTTAATTTAACACAGCGCTTCGCAAGGATTAGCCAACACACACTTTTCCCCACAGATTAAAGATCATGTCTATGTATATTTCATTTTAGCCACAGAGGAAATAAGATGATAATGACCACAAACACTACTTGCAAAATTTGCAAGAAAGATAATTAGAAAGCAGGACTGTGGAGTCATCACGGAAATAAAGGTGCATATAACAGGTGTTGTGTTTTAAAGGGCTTAGTATTGCATCAACAAAAGATCTTCTTGAGTCTAGGCCTCATCAAACACACCTCTAGTCTGAAGTGAGATCAAACAGCGAGTTGCATCAGACTTTATAATCTGCATGAAAAGTTTTTTACACACGCCTTCGGCCAAATAAATCTCCTGGGTCATTGTCTAAGAAATACTTTTTTTTTTAATCTATCAATAAGTTTTCTCATTTCTTGTGACTAGACTATTTCTTTGTCACTTTTTAAGGAATTTAAAAGTTTTCACAAAAATTACATCATGTCCCCTTTGTTTACCCCATTTTTGCAACCTTCTGAAATGCTTCCTTGGGTTGCACTTTCCCTTATTGCACTGTAAAGGTATAAGATATAATAATATATAAACAACATGGTAATTATTCAGGAAAACAGGACGTGTGGTCTTTAAGCCACAGTAATATCATCATCAATCCTAACCATAACATAGAATGAAACTTTGGGCATATTTGCTCATCACATTTTACCTAGTAGCTTTTGTTTTTTCTTATTATGCATTTACTGTAAGATTAGGTGCAATCATGCTTTTTCCAGTTTTGGTCCAATTGTATGTAATAATGGCATAATATGTTAACTTATTTCTTTGTACAGTTATAATTTGTTTAGCGGTTAGGGTAATCTCATCCTTACTCATCCTTACCAGTCATGAATATTTTTTCCCTAATTTAAGTCCAGTACAAAGACAAATTATGTGTTTTATGTTCTACCATGTCAAAAATGTCTGAACCACAAAAGCCGCATCCAAAATCCACTTCATTTACACAGCCGATTTTATAAACAAAAGCCGTGCTTCACAGACACAACAGCAAAACACAAGATGTAGTAACAAAGAATAAGTGCCTTATTTGTTCCAACAAAATAGTCAAAGCAAAGCAAAGCCATAAAATACCAATAAGTAAAATAGATAAATAAATAATAATAAACATATGGCACCACTCAACATATCAGTAACAATCTTATTCAACCCCATCTCTATAAAACAACACAGGGCTATCGAATGTGGTGACATCATTGAAAATCAATACATTGTGTATTGTCCTACTGTTATTCGTTTTTTGTCAGACTCTTTACATCCTTCAGTTCCTGACCATAACACATTTCTGTTATTCTTTCAGTCATCTGCCTGGTGGGCCTTGGCCTGGTGGTGTTTTTCTTCAGCTTTCTGCTCTCCATTTTCAGGTCCAAGTACCACGGATACCCCTACAGGTAACCATAGCAACCTGCAGGTGTCCTTTCAAGTTTTGCTGCAGCTTAGTCGACGCTTATTCAAACTCACTAAATGTAGAAGTACGAAAAGAATCTCAAAATCGCTGGAGTTGACAGAAAGTCATTGCAGAGTTATTGCAGACATGGTACAAAAAGTGAGGCCAACACAGCATCCGTTCCCATTATTGCTTTCATCTTAAGACAGCTCCTGAATTGGTAACTGTCCCTCCCGAAAAGCCAGACACAGCAAAGCCAAGTTTCTGCTTCTTGGGAGTCTAATCAAATAAACGCATAACAAAACAATCCAGCCCTCCGCACAGACTTCAGATTTAGACCCTTTGTCTTGTCCATAGGAGCAGGATGTCTGTCGGTCATCTTGTCAAAAATAAGTTTGGACTTTAACACAAGGTTTAGTGAGCAGCAATTTGAACTCACTTTGAGCTAAAGGTCAGCACTACATAAAGAAGATTTAATGTGCAACAGAAGGCACTTTACAGAACTGTGGAGGCTGGATCTAATTCAGCCAGAGCTTCACCAAAAATATCAGCAAAACTCGCCTCGAGGAAAAGATGAGATCTGCCATTACAGGAGCGTTCAGATCCAGTTTTTAAAATGTTGCGACACTATAAGCATAACATAAATGAGCAATCGTTAAAATTTCCGATTACACCTTTCAGTACCGCATCTCAAAATGGTTTGGTCATGGTTATCAAAATGAAGAGTATTCAAGTCCATTAGATTACTTCAGTAGGTTCTGTGGTTGTAATAATAATGTATGTTCATGATTGTCAGGCCCTAATATCTCCACTATAGCGATTAATCATTATCTAGAGCAATATTGGAACTTTTCTCTTCAACTCACAAATCCCACTGTAAAATTTAAATCATACCAGAGTATATTGTTGTAAATATGAATTGCTGGTACAATTTAGGCTCAAATCTGAATGAATTAAAAGACCCACGCAATTCCTCATAAGAGCGGTCAAAATAAGGCTTACAATTCCGATGATTTTAGTGATAGCTGCATATCAAGTAATATTCATTAACATCAAGCGCTGACGGCGGTGTCAGTTTGACCTCCACTGGGATTGTTTTTCTCTGGGAAAAAAATAAATCTTTATTGACATTCATTTGTTCTCATCACCGACTTTGTTTTCCTCTTTGCTCCTCTCTCCATCTCTCAGCTTTCTTATTAAGTGAAAAATGAAAGAAGATGAGGCCAAAGGATTGAAGCAACGGAACCCATGATGAACTTGAAAGAGGCCAAGGCATTATCCACTGGGTCCATTGTGTATGGATTGTTTCTGTTTTTTATTATCACTGTCACTTCTGTGAGTAGAATAGAAATTAAGTTATTTCCTAATACACTGGAAAATAAATCTTCTGATGTATTTCACAGTTGGGCATATCGCTGTTTTTCATGAATAAAATGCAACCATACATTTTCATATGTGGTTGCAAATGTAAGGTAGCTTTTTATTACACTGTGTTGCTCTTGGGGTTTTTGGTTAAAACTTGACATTTAATAAAAGAAATGTTTACGAACTTTAAAGTGTAAGCTTATTTCATTGGTCCCAAAACACTGTGGTAATATTTGTATGATATTCCGAGGACAGTATAAATGATTGTATAATATGGAGTCTGGCTCACCTTGAACTCCTGAAAACTGTGAGCACTGATGCAGAACTGTTGCATGTTGAAAGTGAGAAGTGAGGGTCACTGGGAGAAAACTTGCATTTCTAATTCATCCACTGCCCACTGCTGCAGTGAGTGGGCTGGAGCTCTGAAGACTTTACATAACCTCTACTTCTTGTGGGAGGAAAGCAGCAGTTGATCATTTGGATGGATAAAAATATTCACTTTTAGATGGTATAATAATTTTGTTTTGGAGTCATTGGTTCGAAATGTTTTGGTTTGACTTTGTTCTTGTTAGTCTTTGACACCTACAAGAACCTCAAACATAATCACACATCTTATTTTTTTGCAGCTCATGAATTCACTCTTAACTGAATAAAACAGCATGACAGAAAAAGTTAGAGCAAAATCATAAACTCTACTCAAACTGACAGCATTTCTTTGTCCAACTGATTGTTTATGATCATATTTCAATGGAAAATTACAACAAACTCTTCATATTTGAATGCCCTGGCTCGTTCCGAGTGAATAAAGTACCCCAGTTATTTAAGATCTTGCTTCGTGAATTAACCATTGTTCAGAAGCAAATCCTGTCCTGTATTAAATTTGACTAAACTGGCTGAAAAGTGCTGATCACGGAGAAAAGAGTCCACACTCCTCTTCTCTACTGTTGGCCTTTCGTTGTGCACAGAATAAGCAGAACAAATGTGACCTTCAGGGGGATCCGTATTGGCAAATGGAGCCAAATCAATGTGGATATTAGACAGAGGCCAGCAGAGGAACAGAAGCCATGATGACATATGGGATAATCTCTGGCACCAACGACATCGAGGGCCAAAGCTGCTACTATTACTGTTTTGGACTTCTTTGTGTCACTAAGACTAAAATCAACCTGTTAATATTTATTTTTGCCTCAATGTTAAACTTTTGCTTGACTAGCAACAATTTCTCACCAAAACCATTTTGATAAGAAAAAGGCTCAATACCATTCCAATTTCAATTACTTTGAAAATAAAGATAGATATTTTATAAAGAAGATTTTTTTGGCAATCAACACAAAATAATATGTTTACGTAATATTATGTGGCTTTACAGTAGCTCTCAAGATCATTTGGGAGTTTCCAAATGAACTTCCAATTTTGCCCTTCTTATGTTTGTTTGTTTATTTATACCTAATACAAAATGCTTCTCTTCCGATTCACAGAGCTGGGAAAATCATCTTTTTCCTACTCTGCATCATGGTCTTGACATCATTTTGATAACCTGTTGCAGATTGTGGTGGGGAAAGTGAAATCTCATGAAGCAATGAGGCCTCACAACCCATCACCTCAAAAAGCACCAAAATGAAGACTCAGAATACTGCCATATACTGGGATTTTTGTCATTTTACATAAAATATAAAGTTTATTTAAAAGGTGTCGGAAGAACTTTTGTTGATTGTAAAAATAACAACTAAATATTTATAAATGGTTTTATGCTCACATACTCACAGTATTACACACAGCCACTTTAGAGCTCGAACTAGGCTTCGAAGGCTTGATTCATTTTGCCCATCACTGTTTGCAGATTTGGTTCAAACAAAGTACTGAGCACAAACTAAGGTGCCACGCCCATCTTATGAATTCACAAAATGTGTGGGTGACTTTTTTGACACATAGGCTTTCTGGACAGGACAGTATAACGTGAAAATGTGATGAAAGAGAGAAGGACATTCAGCAAATTGTCAGACCTCACGTCTCTGAGTCCAGCTGAACACTGAGCATGGTATATGTGCTTTCCACTCCGCCACCAAGCGGCATTCCTCATGCCTTACTCCCTGATTTGAGAGTTTCCACCTGCAGTCCACACGCTGCCTCTGCCCTTGCACGTCAGCTGGAGTCATTATGGGAGCACAAGTGTAAAAACTCTTGCTGTTTTGTTGCATCAGCGTCCGTGTTTGTGTCTGGAAGTCTGCTGCACCACACTGTGAGCATGGAAACACAAGAGTCTCAGAAAATAACTCAGCTCTTCGTCTCTCATCTTGATGAAAAACACATTTTGGAAGCTGAGCCTTTGTTCCACATCAGCTCCTCACAAAACCACCTGCTTTGCTGTAAAAGTGATTCATATTCATTTTAATCCAGCTTTAAAAATCTCAACTTTTCTGTGTACTTACAAAACACAGCAGATCTTTTGTCTTCATTTTGGGTTATCTGCTGACTAGGCCGCTCTTGTGCTGTTCTGCCTCCGGATGGCTCATGGTAAACCTGATGGATGCAGACACACAGAATAATATGGTTTTCACGCTGAAGAACCATTACTCCTCCCTACAGAAACAAGACATTATTTCTTCTATGAATCCTCTGAAAATATATTTTTGTCATTTGCCAAACTGATAGATATTTATGTATTTTAATTATGTGCATCTATAGAAAACTGTAAACACTCATAATATGAGTCTCAACCAAAACTTGTAAATGTTTGTTCATTCAGCTGCCTTTAGGTGTCGCTATACAGTGGACAAGCTGCATGTTACAATAGCAAATGTTTCACTGCAACTCCCTTATTCTCATGTTTTTTATTTTAAAAAATGAGCACTGGTATGGTTGATTGGGAAGAACTGGCTAAATGAAACGATCTCAGTGGCCAAGCTTGAAGTCATGAGGTATAAGGAGGCTTTGGACTTCAATCTCAAAAGCGGTTTCAATTTCTGAGTTGAAAGCTCACACATTGCAGTCCATTACAGAATCTTGGCCTCTTCATGTTTCCAAATAGACCTTGCTAAGGCTTAATTTGTGTCTGGCCCAGTGAAATTCTTACCCTATTTTCATGAACACTACTTTAAAACCTTGTTGACATGAACTTTTTAGTGGAAAATGTTGATATTTTTAGTTATTAATTTAGTAACAATAACAATAATTACTAAATGAGCATCTATTTCGAATCTAATTACTATATCAAAAGACCTACAGAAAGTGGGAACACCATTGAAACTCTGGTATGTATGTAGATGTGTGTAATATGTACAATATGCATGTTTATATATGAATGTGTTACAGTATTGGCCTGGGCCAGGCTTGTCTTGCCCTCCCCTGTCCATGTATCATGATGTGCCATATTTTGCATATAATGCTTGAGTCCAGGCTCCTGACTGGTGGATCCTGTTTCCTCATCGGTGGATTGGTGCTGGTCTGGCTGGTGTCCCAGTTGGAGGGGTTCTCCCTGTTCTGCCAGTCCTGTGTCTACACCTGCCTGCGCTCCACCTTCAGAAGTGCCGCCCTCTTGCTGATCGGGCCGGCTCAGACTCAGTGTCTAGTTTGCCTCTGGACCGTTCAGACGGGTCTCTTTGTGTTGATTGTGTGAGACATTAACTGTTATCAGACGTGTGGTCTGTCTTATTATGTCTTATGTCTCATTTTCATTATTATCATTTGTTTTGTCTGTAACCCACATTTTAATTTGTTAATTATTAAAACCACTTAACATTCCATCTCAACATTCTTGGCTATGTTCCATTTCTTCCTTTACCCCTAGTAGAGCTGACAAATGTTTGTATGTTTGTAAATTTGTAACAAATGTGCATATATTATCTCAACATTCATTTCGTTTTGGCTATTTATTTCTTTATATTATTTCAGAACTATTATCTACATCAGTATTTTATTTTTTTACTTTGTTTGTTTGTATTGAAAAAACAGGCACAGAGCTTCTATCAATGAAAAAGACATAAACTATATATATATAATACAAACTATGCTTTTCTAATTAACATTGAGAGCGTATTCACCATAATGCATAAAAAATTCACAAAGTATGCTTTAATATCAATGATGAAGGTATCTTGCTCACACTTTCTCAGTGGCAGCCCTTTAGATGTTGTTCTTCCTTTAACATAATTGCATTATATCCCCAAAGAAAAAGTTGCAGGTCTGTGAGAATCCACTGCCTGTTGTGAAGGCAACAGGGTGAAGGCAAGTTTCCTCTAGCTGAGATCTGAAGGACCTCTGTCAATCAACACCTTCCATCTTATCACACTGTTTCTATGGCAACAAGTGCTCTCAGACCTATATGAAGTGCACTTATATCGGAGTATAGGTCTAAGAGTTATAAGTCTGTCTGAACTGTAGTGGCATTAAACGACATTAACGTTTAAAATATAATATTCTTAGACAGTCAATGGAGATCACTGCCCAGTGTTGGTGTCTTTAGATTGTAATGTGTGACATATGTGCATAATATATTGGCTTTGCTGCGTTCTTATTGTATGTCTGAGCTCTTGGTGTAACCTTCTCCCCTAAAGGAGACAATGACTGTGACTTCAAAGACTCAATGAGTGCAGACTGTGGCTAATTGACTTTAATAAACAAAGTGTCAAAATGCACACTGTTTTGAGATGGCCATCGCTGTCTATAAAAACACAGCATAAAGTATAGTGAGCCATCAAAGGCGCTCTTCAAAGGGCTTTAATTACATTATTATACACTCCTCCCTGTCATCTCACTTTCCCCCGTCTCTGTTCCCCTGGGTCCCTTAAGGCAATAACCTGCAGGATTTTTATTAAACTAGCAGAAAATAGCAATTATACCATCACTACTGCATTGCAGCCAAGTAAAACATAAAGTAACAATCTCCTTGTGTTTGGTCTGAGGGGCGAGGGAGGCAGTGACCAGACTGACATTCTCTGTGGCTCCAGGCGTGCCAGCCGTATGTTAATGGTTTCATTCATGAATGAAGTCATCTGTGAAACATCACGAAATCATAGAGATTCCTGATAAATCATAGTGCAAGGGTTCCCAAACTTTTCTGGCCCGGACCCTCATAATAGCCATGTAACCAACCCGGGACCCCAAAGTTAATGAAAATAACAGTTGTAGCCATTACTGTGCCCTATTTATCCAAATTAAATCTTGCAATCATCTTGCAACCCCAGCTCATTCCTCGTGACCCCCACTTTGGGAACCACTGAACTAATACATAAATATATAATTAATGAATGCATGAATATGTTATGAATCCATGCATGATAATGTAAGAGCTCTTATCCCCTTATTATAATATGTTACCAACGTTCGGTTTACTCAAAAATTGTTAAAGGTGTACTGTGTAACTTTTCAGGGTCAGAAGTATGGCTACACATATCTCTTTTATTTATTTATGTATTTATATATATAAGGAAAATGCATATTAATGAGCATTTAAACAAATTTCCATCTGCAGGTTAACAGAAAGATTAGAACATGTACACAGTATTTGCACAGAGGAAAATAAGGATTTGTCATGTTAGTACAAGTACAAACATTCAACAATAAACAATTCAGAGCGTGACAGAGAAGAATTAGCTCTATCTTGTATTTGTTCAATCACAGGATTCTACAGCTAAAAATACGAGGGATATCAGATGCTCAAAATGTGCTAAGAACAACACCATTTGTTTAGGCTCACATTTCATTAAGATAAAACCATGTGTATGTTGCTGTGTGTTTGCAATGAGCCAACTGTAAGCTGTATATTCCATGTGGTGTCTAGGCCACTTTTAGAAAGCGTACTGGAGGATCCCAGTGTTCCTCACGCCCCAGACTTTTGAGCAGTTTCCCTGGAGACACTTCTGAGACATCTCCTTTTCCACAACAGTATGAAACAGCAGCAGACAGCTGAGATTTCTCCAAAAATATACTCTAAACAAAAGAAATCACAACTTATCATGGCCACACATATTTGTCAACTCCAATACCACACGCACAGGAGTTGAAATACTTTAAAATATACAATTTATTAACTGTTCCAAATTAAAATCTAACTAGCAAAGAAAAATAGGAGGGGAAATATGAACTTACTGTCACAGCACTATCAATCTATAATAATTAATATTCTATCTTTGGGAATTTGAGAAAACACAAAGTGCTAAAATTGGATTGTGGGGTGCAGGAGAAAGTACGATGTTTGTTTGTTTTTTCCTCAGCTTGAAATCCTTCTGACATCCAAAGTTCCATGACTCCATGTGTTGCCAAGAATTCAAGCTGTGACAATCTCACCTTTTCATTGCCTGAAACATGAACTTCCATATTTTTCCCAAATATTTGGAATTACATTTATCAAAAATATCTATAAGTTAAAAAATGAATTAGGTTTTATTGCCCAGGCATAAAAAACAAGAATTTGGACCATGAAGAGTACAAATTAATCTTGTTTCTCATGCATGTCCATTATTTTAAATTGCCATAAAATTACCATATATCCGTATTTCTTCTACTTTTCTCTCTCAAGACCAGTTGAATAAATGGCAAAAACATTTTGCATGGTTGGATCATAACAAGGTCAGAGCTTCAATAAGCAACAAGGAATGGGAGTGAGACAAAAAAAAAGTGTATACAAGCATAAGAACAGTTAAACTGAAATACGGTGTTCTGCAGCTGATCAAAAGTTTAAGACCACATGCCTTTAAAAGCCCAAATCTAAGACATTCTGAATGAACATTTTGAATTTCTTAATAGATCTTGAGGGTTATGGAACAAAAATGCCAAGCACTGAGCCAGAGGATCCAATTGTTTGTCGTCAAGACACAGGATGATCCTCAACACAAATTAAGGCTGTTACTGGTGTCGACTGCAGCCCAATAACCATCAGACGCATCTGTGACTGAAGGGCTTCAAAAAGAAAAAACATAGTCAAAAACCTCATCTACTTGAACACCACAGAACTGCCACTTGGACTTGGAACCACTGGGTTTTTCAAGAGGACAACGCTACAGTTCACGAAGCCTACAGGACAAAGGACTTCTTCAGGAGAATAACATCACTCTTTTGGACAATCCTGCATATTCCCCTGATCTAAATCCAACTGAGAACCTTTAGTTTACAAAAATGGACCACAGTTCCAGACAGTAGATGCCCTTCGTTGAGGCCGTCTTCACCACTTGGAGAAATATTCCCACTCACCCCCTGGAAATGCTTGCATCAAGCATGTGTAAACGTGCCATATTTCTCTCCTTACATTTATGTACTCATTTTATTTTGAAAAACATTTATTTTGGTAAAAGGAAGTGTGACTCCTCTCTCTCCCTCTCTCTCTCCCTCTAATGTTACTTCCTGTTTGGTCAGTCACGTTGTATGATAATTAGCTTATTTGTCGAAAGCAAGTAAGTCCCGCCTTCTAAAGACGATCTCAGTTTTACTTTAGATTTGTTTTTTTACGCTTTGAACTCACACTAGAGAGGCTGTGTTGAAGATCCCTGCATGCGTTAAGCTAATAGATCATCTCGGTGAGTGTATGCTCATGTGAAGTGATGTAAAAACCATACAATATTCTAATGCTATAACAGAGAGATGCTAATTGAGAAATGCGTATGTTATATTCATAGAACTATAATAAAACCTGGAAGATGAACCCAAGATGGCCGTCCTGTTTATCCCTATGGAGAGTGCTCATTGGCGCATGACCCCAAAAAAGTTTCTTACTTCCGCATTTACTTCCTGATACGAAGGCTGACATCTTTGCTTTCCCCCATGATGCTTTGAGCGACGTGAACGACCACGCAGCTTGCAAGTTTTTGTGTTAACGTTAGCTTGTGTGATTGTAATTGTGTTCTTCATGTTAGAGCACACCTGAAAGCGTCTGAAATGAAATAAAATACAACTTACAGGTATCGCTAGTCGAGCCTTTTCCACGTGCTTCTGTTTATATTGTCCGACGTGCTCGTTCACGTGACTCGCACATGTTTGCGGTGACGTCACTTATATATGAAATATAAAAACGGTAATTTCTGTGATTTTAGAAACGGTAGAAAAGAACATTTCCTTCTATTTTATTTAAATACCGATAATAATTCAGTACTGTCTGCAATTATAATGTGCAATTTTAGAAAATGGCTGGTTCCAAGAGGCTGCAGTACCTCGCACGGCCACAAATCAATCTGGGACCACAGACAGAGGGGGCGTACCTTATCCAGTTCTTTTAATACATCCATGGTTATATTAAAGTGTATTCCAACTGTGAACGGGAGGGTTCGTGACGGTGTTTATCAGGGCCGCAGCTTCCATAAAGCACGTAACGCACAGCGCGTAGGGCACCAAGTGCTCTGAGGGGGCACCACATCGGCTGTGCCGTGGCCGCCTAGCCGTGGCGAAAACGAGCGGTGCCCACGCGGCGCATGCGGCCGCATTCCGGCGCTCGCCAAAGTGAAGCGGATGCACGTAATTTAATAAAACCGCGACGCCAAGGGCTCTCTCTCTTTCCTCCGCGGCTCCTCCCTCAGAGAACAGGGATGGCCAAGACCCCAGGCAAAGTTTGAGAGAATGATGAAGGAGAGAGAGTCAGCGGAGGAGCCTATTACCTGTCACTCTGCAGCTAACGTCTGACTCTGAGGCGTTTAGGGGACATTTGGTGCGTGGGCTTTTATTGCACTTAATCCGTGAATAAATATGATGCCAATGATACATTCACAATGACAACAGTTCCTGTGCATTTCTTAAAGCTGAATAAACTATTTTTATTCATTTTTTGCAAAAAAAAAAAAAAAAAAATTGTAGTAGTAGTAATCATTTACAGTTACAAATATTTCGTTTCTTTTACCCCTTGAACTCACCACCAATTGGAACAGAAGCTCTCATATGATGACTTGATAAACAACTTTGCAGCTAGAAAATGTAGACGTACACATTTGTAGGAGCCTGTTAATGTTTACACTTCACTTGTTGGATGATTCTATCTATATTCGTATTTGCACTTTTATTGGGTGGTATTTGTTTTACACTTGAAGACATTTCAAGACATTTTGCATAGGGCACCAAAAAAGCTAGCAGCGGCCCTGGTGTTTATTACCGTTCATGCTAAAACATCGTCTTGGTGACTCAACACGTGCTTACCTACAGTAACAGGGTGAAAACAAGAACATGCTAATCGCGAAGCTAAAGCTAATCGTGAAGATAATGCTAATCGCAAAGCTATTGCTAATAGCAAGTGGTAAACTACTAGTTACTTAAAATCCATGTGAAAATTATTTCTACTAGCTTTATGGTTTTCTAAAGCAAGATTTAAGTTGATAATATATGGTACTGCACTGTTGTTTTGTTTTGAACGGTTTCTGACTAATTTTAGTGTGCATTTAGCAACATTTTGATGCAAAGTAATGCTAAACCTTGGTTTACTGACCTATCCAGAAGTTTAAAGGTGTACTATTGAATACATTGTTTAGATACCTGCTTGGTAGTGAAAATAACTTAATTTTAACTCATTTCTTGATTTACAAAAGCTTAAAAAAGGTTAAAAGTTAATTATTTGATTGTTTTAAAAATATTACAAAGTACATGGTTAAATAAGGAAAAAGATAAAAAGAGTAATTGATATTATCGTTATTACTTGGGTTAAAAACAATTTCATGTGCAACAATGATATTTCGAGTTTAAAACATGCATGTATATCATTTTTAAAAATGTAACAAAAGTTATTTGATAAGAACTAAAGCTATAGCAACCATGAAAATTATAGATTGATACCAGACTTTAGTCGATCAAGAAGACTCCAGATTGGATACTGGATTCGCCCTCATTGGAGATGGCGAGCCTGTGCCCAGATCCCAGAACCGAGAACAACGTTCAACTTGTGTTTCTTCTTGTCGAATCCGTACGAACTGCCCCAGTCAAACTGAGCTTTTGCTGAACCTAACTACAGAACATTGTCTCTGATTAAAAGACTTAATTACTGAGCTCAATAGGACTTGAGGTTATTGAAATGTTGTGGTCAAACTGAATGTAAACTATAGAATGCCGGATGATAAGTTGTAAACTTTTTATTTTATTTTTTTGTTCTACTTCAATACAGCAGTAGTTGTTGCTCATCTCTGTTTCCAGCCCTTACATTTTCTCACTCGCCACAGTATTCCTGTTGTAGCCCATGAGAACCTAGTGCCTGGTCCAACATACTAGATTACTAATTGTACTATTCCTGAGTCAGAGCCGCTACAAATTTTTGAAGTGATCAACAATAACCGTGGCGCAACTCATTACTGAGTTCGTTTGAAATTTTGAATTTTGTTTTGTGGGGGTTTCGAGGTTGTTTTTTGAGGTGTGGTCCTAAACTTTTGATCAGCTGCAGAACAGCATATTTATCTGTCGTTTTCAATAAAATGTTTATTCAAACTTTTTATTGAAAACAGCAAACCTTGTTAAGATCTAATCATTCAAAATGTGACTTTTGCCGTTTATTCAAACGGTCTTAAACATTTGATCGGGACTGCATATAATTATAATTAGTTTTTTGTCTTAGTCAAAAAAGTTACATTATTTTCATTTTATTTTCAGGCAGAAGTATTTCTATGACTTTGTTTGAAAGGTAGAAAAAAAGAATAATATGTAGTGATTTTATGGTCTAGAGAACACAAAATAGCTTCACTAGTGTGTTTTTTTTGTAGCTCAGCTCTAGAATTGCACTTCAAAAAATTGAGATAATAACCAAAATTAATCTTCAAAAAATATTATCTTGTGGAAAGTTTGAGCAACATACGTTACACAAAGAAAACATGGCATAACATGAAAATGCCAAAGGACATAACAGGGTTCTAGGATCAACTGAGGGTTAAACACAAAAAAATAAATTATTTTTTTTAACAATAGCTTCTGAAAGCGGTGTCCTTATTCATATGCATTATTACATGCTCCTGCTCACAAACGCAAAGGAATGCCCCTTAAAACCTGAAAAGAGTACTAAAAACAGATTCAAGCCTCTACATTCCTGTATGTTGTGACTTTTTCTACCCTCTACTGAACTCAGGCCAGTCATGTAAGGGCTGTTTGAATTCTGCTGATGCTGCACAGTTTGGTAAACGTGTTCTGTGCAGCTGAGACTGAGATCACAGTTTGAAATTCACACACATTCTCATAACAGGGAGAATACGGCCTCATCTTTCCACTTTATACTCTTCTCATTACTTCAAATAGCAGGCCGGTGAGCTGAATGGCAATGCAGGAACAGCAGCCCAGTGAATGTCAGATGAAAGAGAAGTGAGAATTAGAAAGCAAAGTAAGGGGAGAATGGACCTCAGACTGAGCGTAGAATGGTTCCTTTGATTGATTCAGTGTCGTGCAGCCATTTTGGACGCGTGGTCCCATTATAATACTGGTAATTAGATTACTTTTCTTTTCCCTTTTCATAGCGACAGTGGATAAGGAGTTTTGTACTCAGTGGTTGGTTGTTTAGTCTCCCTTGTAAAGAAAAGAAAAAAGAAAGCTTGCTCAGGCCACATCAGTTCAGTGGTAAGTAATGAGTACAAGACCTAAAATATATTTCTATTAAAACCTGTTACTTGATTTTAAGTTTTGCATGTGTGTTTTGGACTGAAAACAACCACGCCATAGACATTACTACACAGCTGCTTAGTCTCTGTCGTCCTTTTAACCAAAATGAAGGAGAAATTTACTTCTGGAAACCACAACGAACTTCAAAGTAGATGAAACTTTTGAGCTCCATTTGACCAGGAGTATCCCAATGGCATTCTTCAATTATACATTTCCCTGGTCATAGCCAGAAATCTGGCGATTTTATATATTTCTTATTGGTTTAGGGAAAACCAGTGCAGCCAGAGAATCACAGGCTACACAGGAAGAGCATGCAACTTACTGTGCATACTAATTATCAGAATGAGATAACAGTACATATTTTGCTCTGAGGTGAAAAGCACAATCAGTTTATGAAGCTTAATTTATTTGTTACATTATAGAAGTAAATGCACTTTTTCATAGCACTAAAGCAGTATTTCAGTTGACATTAGCAGGTATGTAGCCAGTACAAGTATAGTATGTGGCTAATTCCTCTAAATGTAGAGCTTAAGGTGCATAGACTATCAGTTCTATTAAAGGGCCAGATAAGGCCCTCCAAACGATCCGATTAAAATATAGTTCTTTTATTGTTTACTGGTTCTGGTTTAGTACTAGTTTAGATTGGTTTGGTCTTTGGTTTGTCCTTGTTTAATTCTGGTTTGAATTTTGGAATAGTCCTGGTTGAGACCCAGTTGGTATCTAGTCTTGTCATAATTAAAGGTGAGCATAAGGCTGGGCTCAATTTTGGAATATCAATCTTTGGCTCATGCCCCATGCATTTCCAAATTAATATTCTGGTTCAAGTATTCTAATCTGGCGCTGTTTGTAGAGTTGGCGTAAGATGAAGGCTCTTTACTGCACGAGGGTCACATCGGAACACCTCCCGCTCAAGCAGTGCCTAGTTAACACGAAACTCAGTAAGCGTGCATTGTCTTCAAAACTACATGCAACATAACATTATAGCCTTCTAATTAGTCTTTGCTCATAGTGTGGTACTCAAGTTATGGCCACTCTTTTGTAGCTGGTGCTCCGTATGTGTGGCACGCCATGCCGATTTGAGCATTGGTGTCTGTAACATTCATATTAGGTATTAATTCTCCAAAAATGTACTTCAGAGTAGTGTTTCCCAACCAGGGGTACGGGGACCCCTTACGTGTATGTGAGAAATAACCAAGGGGTACTTAGAATGGTTTAAGGTTTTAAATGAAGATGAAAACTAAAATATTATAGTTATAATTGACAATCTGACTACTAAACCAGTTTATTTGCCTGATACTCAAGTTAAGGGGTACTCTGAGTGTGAGACAAGGTTTAGGGGCTGCTCGGGACAAAAAAGGAACCACTACTTTATAGGATTGGAAACTCAGCGGGCCTCTCCTTCGCCCTCTTCTTTGCCCCTACACGTCTTTTCATTTGAGATCCTTCCCCTGCATCTTTGCACAATTTAAGGCAGAGGCGGAGCCCTCCGGTTCCGTTCTGGCGTCTCCACTGGGCAGTCGCTGGTATTGAACTGTATCAGTGTCCCAGTCCACATGCACCAGCGCATGGACGGCTAGTGTTTTGGGATTTTGTGAAATTGGAACATGCCATAATATTATCAAAGTATTTTTATTATGTTTCCACAAGGATTTTATGTAGCTGAAGTTATTTTATCATTATTGAAACATATCTAGTGTTGGGGATATTTTGTGTCACCCCACATTTTGTCAAAGTGTGGTGCGGCCCAGAGGGCCATGTCCTGCCGAAAAATCTGGCCCTCAGGAAAATTAAGTTGAATAACTCTGGACTATATACGAAGTGAACATGATTATATTTTAAAGTATTACTAAAATACAATATATTAAAATAATTTAATCTTCCTGACATGAGCAGCAGATGAGTAGAGGTAATTCTATATGTGTTATCAAACAACCATACATGTAAACAAGTGCCAAAATATCTAACAAAGATTGACAAATAATATGGTTCTATGATTGTTTCAACTTTCTGAAATATAGATTATACATAGACAGAGGTATTCTGTTTTTGAACTCAGCTCTTTATTTATTGTCTTTTTTCTTCAGAAACAGCAACTTGACTGATGTAAAACTATGATCAATATTTACCCAGGTTCAATCCCACCAAAGAAAGCCATAATTAGAAAACCAGTCATGCACTTTAACATGGCAGTATTCATTGCATCTAGGATCAACGGAGAAGGAAGTATGGTGTGCTGGAGCTTCACATGTAAAACTTTCTAAGCTCAGTGTGTTGAAATCTAAACTAATATTTTTCCATTTGCTGCTCAGACAGTGATGGCACCCTGCGTTTGGTCTGGTGACCTCTCGTCCAGCCCCCTGGCCTCTCTGCCTTCCCGCTCGTTGTTAATATTCTCAAGATTGCATCAGCTCTAACCCCGAGGTGACCTGAAGAAAAGATCTCATTTTGACTAAAAACAACCATCATGCCCTAATAAAGTTGGAGCACTTGTAATAAAACACACACTGTTCCATCGCTGCCACACCTCCATTGTTTGGCTGTATCTCTATACAATACAGGAGAGTGAATGAAAAGTAGTAAATTAGACTTTATCAATTGCTATAAAATGAGATCTAGTAAATGCAAGAAAATGTTATGACGCCATATAACAGAGAGAGGAGCAGTTAAATTTCAAAAATATTCTTGACCATTAACTGTAATATATTCCCTTTCAGATGTACATTAAAAATGCACACAGCATTATAGAATAGATCTGTATATTTTAATCCACATCACATCTCCCATCTTGTTTCTTCGTTATATATATATATATATATATACAGTATATATTTAAATCATATATACGTTGATCAACTGCCCACAGAACTAAATCGATGTAAAACAGGCTGTGTCTTAACTATGATTACTAATCATCTCATGTATGCCGTTTATCTTGTGATCCTTAGCCCCTACAGTGCTGGATGCAAGAACTGTTAAAAATCTGCTCAGTGTATCATAAAGTATAATCCCATAAAGAGCGTGTATGTCTGTGAGTATGTAAACAGCCTCTTGCTCTCACTGAAGAGGTCAAATACCTGGGTCACTTTGTGACAGATGATTGGAGTGATTACCAAGACATCAAGAGTCAATATTGTAAACTGTATGCCCAGGTAAACATGAGAACATTTATAATATGTTCTTCTGAGGTGAAGTGCTCTTTGTTCAGAGCTTGCTGTACTTACTGTCCACGGCTCCTCTGTGGTGAAGCTGTGGACATGGGACCTTCCGCAGGCTCATAGTGGCCTTGACGCCTTTAGGCTTCTGCTGCGGGTGCTGAGGTGGCATAGTGCCAGTCAGGTGTTTGTGGATGCTCATGTGAGGCACTGCTAAGATATCTGATACAAATTCATGCAGCACCTGGAGCCGTCTGAAAATGCCATTATAATGACCCTGACCAACCCTGAAATGAGCTCATGTCGCTGCACTTCTCCTCTGAGAAAGCACAGGGCGGAGAGATAATCATTAATTGAACTGTATGAAGTCATTTGATCTGTTGGGTTTTTTTTGTTTTTTTTGTTTTTTGTGTTCTTTTAATTATAGACCACCTTTGGGTCTGAAATAAATACAATTCAAGTTATGTAGGCCTACTGTATGTTAAATGTGTTGTTATGATTAACATGTTTCCTTGGAAACTATACTCGCTCCTTACTAGTGAGTGGGCAGCCGAGGTTTTCAGTTTACCGATATATGCAGCATTTTGGGGATTTTTTTTACCATTCAAAAGATGATTTTAAGTTATAAATTGTTAATCCCAATCCCAATTTTTTTTTTTTTTATCATTCTGAAACCCATGGATATGATTATGCAGATGATATGACAATTGTGGCAGAACTGTAGGAAAGTCAATGGTGAGTGATGAAATTTATTCTAGAGCTCAAATGAAAAAAATATGAAACGGCTACTAAATTTCGAAAAACAAACAAATGTCTACAACTGTTCACATGTAAAAGAATAAAAGCATTTAAACAACAAACTTTAAACATCGGATCACCTTTCTTTCATTGAATGACATGTTTCTGACATTTTTGGGGAAATTAGTTGTTGTGAGCCAAGAGAAAGTGTCCTTTATCTCACCCTGCCACTATAGCCAACAAGCTAGCTCTGCTCTAATGAAGGCACAACGGAAAAACAACACTATACAACAAAATGGAAACTGAAACAAAATTTGAGTGGCAATTGTGATTAAAAAAAAAGTATATTTTGTAATGTTCTTAATGTGTGGAATAAAAGCTCAGAGCTCAGAGTCAAAGACAGTTGTTTTTTTACTTGAGCAGATGGATTAAGACTGTGGACTTTGGATAAAAGTTTTTCTCTCCCTCTGGGCCTCAGGACCAATGACTAAGACCTCAGTTTTGTCCTGGTTAAGATGTAGAAAGTTTTCTGCCATCCACGATTTGATGTCTAAAATGCAGTTAAAAAGAGCATCCATTGGCCTGGTGTCATCAGGAGACATGGAGATGTAAAGCTGCGTATCATCAGCAGAACTGTGGAAGCTGACTCCATGTCTCCTGATGACACCACCAAGAGGGAGCATGTACAAGTTAAAACGCACAGGACCTAAAATCGAACCCACGTGTTATTTTATGGACCTTGGAGGAGCAGGTATCTAAACTTTGCATTAATGTTCTGTCTGTGAGATAGGAAGTAAACCATTTGTGCGCAGTACCAGAGAGGCCCACCAGGTGCTTGAGTCTGTTAAAAAGAATAGTAGTGTGGTCTACTGTGTCAAACGCAGCACTCAGATCCAGTAGAACCAACACTGTCACCTGTTAAGAATCATAACTTAATCTAAAATCATTTAAAATCTTTGTCAAAGCTGCCTCTGTACTGTGGTTTACTCTAAAACCAGACTGATATTCCTCAAAAATGTTGTGTGTGTTCATAAACTTTATCAAGCATCTCAGCATTAACAAGGACAAAACTGTCCAGTGTTTCCTCCGGTAAAGACAGACAATCAGATGTGTTAAAAAGAGAAGTTTGACTGGATAGAATGTTCCATCTGATGGTGTCTATCTTCCCCATGAAGTGGTCTGCAAACGCTTCGCAGAGAGAGTCTGTGGGAGTAAAATAAGATGTGCTAAAATCAGGGTTTAAAATATTGTCAGTGGAATTTGTGGGGAAGCTGGCCCGAAGTGGTCGAAGTAGGAGGCAGACATACAAAAGTCTTGTACCAGACAAGATTTATTAAAAGATAAAACTTCAGAAACAACTCAAATTCAATCCAACAAAAAACACATGTGCACGCAACTGCACTGAAGTCTCTCCCGAAATGGGGCCAGCAGAACCCTTTTATACCCTAGGCCCCTCCCCTAGGACAGTACACCTTGATTGCAGGGAACTGCACCAACTCAACCCTCAAAGAGGCAATGAAATTACATTCCCCCTCCATGGAGCAATGTCCCCAAACAATTCAAATGTCTAACTGAAACTACAAACACAAAACAAATAAATTTTAAACACCTTATTAAACTAAATCCAAATTGAACTATGGCAGTTCTCCCCGCCACATGGTCTGGCCCATGACCCCTACAAAGGTTATAAAAATGGCCGCCATGAGGCCCTCCTCCTCTTTGATCAGACCATGTGGAGGACAAGGTAAGTTTGTTGAGGTGAACTGAAATACAAATTTAAACGAATAAACATATTGAGAAGAAACTTATGTGTTGTGTGATAACTAAAAAACTAAACAAAACAAACCCGGGATAGTTATGTT
This sequence comes from Rhinogobius similis, assembly GCA_019453435.1. Classification (NCBI taxonomy): domain Eukaryota; kingdom Metazoa; phylum Chordata; class Actinopteri; order Gobiiformes; family Gobiidae; genus Rhinogobius; species Rhinogobius similis. The sequence goes on along the minus strand of CM033623.1, from coordinate 22,795,746 downwards.
TAGCAGTTTTAGTTGTATATGGGAAATTGAAAATTAAGACAAATTAAAGGTGATTAAAGGGACAAAGACCCACTTTGTCACAGAATTATTTTTATTGTTAGTGATTATTTTGGCAAAGTAGTTGTTTCTTGAATTTGGAACTGCATTGTAATATATTCATTGTTGATTATGGAATAGTTGGTGATTTATTGTTGTTTTGTTTTTTCTCCCATCTTCTCTGCGACCCTGCACTCTCGCTTTATTTTTTTGACTTCCTCATTCCTCTGTGGGGAGTGTAGGTTTTGTTAAAATCGTTCTTCTTTTAAGTGGGACAATGAGATCGAGGGCTGATTGAAGTCTGTTGAAATTGTCCGTAATAAATCATAAGGTGCAGGTAAAACAGTAGGACTTTTTTTTCTAAAACCTCAATAAAGTTTGCAGCCACTTCAGGGGTCAGACGGTGCTTCCTCACAGTTCTCACAGAGGTCTCTCGCTGAATAAAACCAGTGATATTAAAAAACACACAGTAATGGTCAGACACAGCCAAGTCGACAACAGAGGACACACTGGTGGACAGGCCATGGGTGATGACCAGGTCCAGAGTGTGTCCTCTGTTGTGAGTCGGCTGTGTGACGTGCTGAGTAAAATCCATATAATTAAGAATGTTTAAAAGATCATTTGAAAAAGAGTCTAAAACATCCATGTGCAAATTAAATCACCATCTAAAATGATATGCTTATAAGAATTGTGTAAAATTGATAAATACTCATTGATAAATAAAAACTGCATTTCTTAGGTGGTCTGTATACAGCCATACATAAAATTTGGGGGTTGCTAAAACAATCGAGTGATATGCAAAGCTTGTAAAAACATTAAATAAAACAGATTTGGTGGTGGTGTCTGTACTTAAAGAAGCAGTGCCACCTTCCCTTTACATGATGAAATCATGTTGGTACATTGCTGATATAAATGACATGGGCCCTGCATGTCCTGACCGTGGCTCATCATGAGGCCATGGTGGTGTTGCCAGGTTACTAACTCTGACATTTAAATGCAAAGCATTTTATACATGTAAAGATTATTCATTTCAAGAGCTGATTCAAGAGACATTGAGGAAAACATTCTGAAGACCTATTATAGATTTTGTGAAAGGTTTGTGAAAGCACTTTATCTCTTCACCGTGAGCAAACTTTGTCAGTGACCTTGTATTGGATCATGTGTTGTAAATATTGTACTGCATTCATACGGGGAAGCCAAAGCCTGTTCTTACTACCACAATTTGTTCTTTTTTACATAAGTCCCACATTAAAATGGATTGCTGCTGTTAAATCATGCTAATGACAGCGTTGAACTGCAGGAAATAAGAATTAGGTGGCCAGGTTTGAAGGCAGAGACATACAAAAAGTAGTATACAACATGTAATTATGCTTTAAGATTAAAAAAAAAAAAAATCATCAAATGTCCCTCTGTTACTCATGCTGTCACACATGAGGAAGTCCTTCAGCTTCCACACCGAGCCTCTCACCGAGCCGTAGGAGAGCTAACAAACAAGAGCCGGATTAACATACGTGGAATAACCATCTACATCAGGGGCTCTATGACAAAGTGGGATACTTTTCTTTGTCCCATAATTCACCTTTAATTTCATGTGTTTGTTTGCTATCATTTGCCATATTCAACCATACAGCTAATACCCACGGTTCTGTTATTTCAGTCATATTATCACTCACCACAAAGTTCCTTTTTAATATGCTTTATTTGTTACAACTTGCTTTAGTACAATCACAATACTTATCAGGTTCACCACATGGTCTGGTCAAAGAGGAGGCGGGCCGCAAGTTGGCAATTTTTATCCTCTCTGGTGAGGTCATTGCCCAGACCATGTGGAGAGGTAAACTGGGGTTTATTTTGCTTTCAGTGTTTCTGTATTTTCAATAAATTTTCTTTGTGTTTGAATGTCTTAATTTTAACATTTAGTTTACGGGACCAAGTTATTGTAATGGCAAGGAATTAATTACTTATAATGTTAAAACCAAAGTCTTGCATTGTACTTACCTGGTAGAGGTCCTTATTAATATAAAAGCAGTCCAGTGAAGACATTAGGGCTCGGGGTCATCGTGCAATTCTGAAAGTGAAATGGAAGCTGAATCCATAGGAATGAGAAAGAAAAGGGAAAAAAAAAACTTGTGCCTGACTTTGGAGGCAGATTTACCAGATAGTGTTTTTAGATTATGTTTGTTACAGGGTGAGACCTTTCACCAGGGGCCCCTGAGAAGCTTCTCCTGTCAGGAGTATGGGCATGTTGCTGCAGTGTGCAAGGGAGAGAGAAAGTGTAGAACCGGTGTGGGCAAACTACAGTATATTATACACACTATTACACGTAGACTTAATGCCTAAAACACCCCAAAAAACTACAAGAGAATAGCAAAAATCATTACCTTTATTTATTTGAGTGGAAACAGTGCCATTGGTCATTCTTTTTAGTCAAAACATCAAAGTTTGGTGTTATTATAGTGGTGGTTATTCTTAAAACTGATCTTAAATGAACTGAACCAACTGCATTCTCAGACAAGTATAAAATGACAAATGAGCCATACTTAACTCATAAAATTTTTTATTAAATGCTTTGTCACACTTAATAATCCCATATATACCGTACATACACTCTGTGGCTGTCCAGGGATAACACCCCAGCTTCACAAAGCTCTATAATTTAAAGCTCTATAGTGCCTGGATGAACTCTGTTTACACTAGTTGAGCCACCGTCCCTCCTCCTGAGTGGTTCTGCCTCCACAGTCCATCAGTCCTGGACCATCTGCAGCCTGTCCGTCCGTAGGATCTCTCCTTCACTGTGGTTCTCCCCGAGGTTTTTACTCAAGAAGGAGGGTCAAGGACAGTCAAGGTCAGTTATCCATTTGCTAAATTCCTTTGAACATTGTTTATTTATTTCTCCTTTTACATTCTTTACCAAAAAAAAAAAGTATATATTCATTGCCGATTTTGGGCGTTACAAAAATAAATAGAATCAAATTTAATTTTACGTGCCAAATGTTTGTGAGAGCTAGGAATGAATTAGAAAGGTTACATAAAATCCTTACTTCGTTCGTTTACTTCATAGCTGAGCAAGAGTGTTCAATCTTTTTTTATCGAGTACCACAAATTGAAATATTGACCAAGCAAAGGCCACAGACGTTGTCAGTACAATGGTCCGTTCAAAAAAGTTGTCTTTATCTGGTTACCATGCTACCACACCTTAAATCCAGTCTTTTAGCCTTAACAGCAGGTCTGTCTTCCACCAAGATGTTAGTTATTGAGGTTATAATGGTAGAGGATTGTAAACTTGTTGTAAAATGAACCTCTCGGGATAATGCGGGCCGATTCACCAGGAAGCCCAAGGGCCAGCTTTACAGTATTAAATCCAGTCTTTCATCTTAGCCTTGCTTTACCTTCACATCCATTCAGCGACATTTACCAAGATTTATGTGTGTTTACTCAGTCTTACACTGCTCTGACTGAAGGTGAGCGCCTCATTCACCACAGAGAGGGGATTCCCATTAAGCGTGCAGCGTAATGGTAAAACATATAGAGATAGAGAGAGCGGGGAGGAGACAGGATCTGCTGGTGTGTGGGCGTCCAGATGGGTATCACTGCAGGCTATGAAGGCCTCGGCCGTTTATTTAAAGAGCCACTATAAATGTATCGCCGTGATAATGGCTGCCGGCCCGGGTGATGACACTTTGACAAACACGGCTTATTACAGAAATGGTTTTATCAATGTGTTTACGGCTCTATCCGCTTTGCAGTATATGGGTGTGTGCGTTTGTACGTATGTGGTCAAGTGTGACGGATTGCCTCCTGCTTGTGTGGACGCCGCTAGTCTCCAGAATAGGAGAGTAGGGTAAGACAATAACGGGCTAAATGTGCTTGTTTTCTCTCATTTATTTTTGGGAGTGGGCAGACGTAGGGGGGCGAGGAGATGGAGAAAATAATCTAATGGCTGAAAACAGAAGTTATAAAAGTGGAAGTGAGGGGGAGGGAAGGGCAATTTGGGCCGTAATAACCTTTTTACATTTTCTTCTTTTTCTTTCTGCAACTTTTTTTTTGTTATATATGTCGTGGCACAGGGGCTGAATGTTTTAGAATGGAACAGACTATACTCAATCAGCCCAATTAAGTAATCGTTAGAGTTGACCAACAACGCCACCCCGAAGGGAAAGTACAGTAATACAATAAGGCTAACACAGGTAAGTATTGAGTGACAGAGACATTGAATAAGGAAAGTATACAATTTTATTAAGTTACTTTTGGGTTTGATGTACAAAATACTTTTCTTTAAAATACTGATTTAAAATGCTTTCACTCACGCACTCACACAATAAAATTATACCTGAAATTCAATAATGACCATGTTTTAGTTACATCCACAATGCGGCTGACATTATCAACTTCAATACCCACAGCAGCTTTAACGAGGCATAAAACGTCCTTTAAGTTCGGTGCTCTGACTGAGGTGAAAGAGGACAAAAAGGGAGAGGCGAGGTGTAGAAGAAAGGGGCGTAGAAGAAAAAGGGAGGCTCGCTTAGTCTCCAAACCTAAAAAGTTACAATTTGGAATTTAGAATCAATATTCTGAATCACACGCAGCGAAACAGAGGCAACGAGAGAGAGTATACGTACCCAAAATCACACAGATGCGCCACGCCAAGACAGAGAAGGACCCAGCTCTGAAAAGGTGCCCGGTCTGGACGCCCCACACTAAGAACAGCGCTGGATTAACAATTTCAATGAAACAGGAATAATAAAGGAAGCGAACTTTCTTACCGGAGCGTTTTTATGAATGAAAGCGTGCAGCACGAGCCGGGAGACATGCGCGTGCACGGAGGAAATGCCCTGGACGCCGCGCACTGCACAAACAGCGCCAGATAAAATAACTTTTCCTCACGAATAATTATTTGAAAAGCACAAAATAAACTTACCGGAGCAATGAATAGAACGCAACGCAACACACGCACGAGCCGGGAGGAACGTGTCCCGGAGTCGACCCTGCGCACGCGCGCCGGAGGTCTACAACCACAAATGTTTGTTTGGATACATCGATTAAATGAATGAACTACTGAATGACTCGGGAACGCATCATACTCACTGGTGGAACACGCAACCTAGGCGCAATCACCAGGCTTTTTAGGCGAACGAAAACGATGTTAAAAGGTGATTTTGAGCGATATGTTGGCTTGATCCGGCGTTCGTTCTGCTACCTGCTCCCAGACGGCGGGTGACGTCAGAGGCGACCAAGAGCTCGAGCAGGTGAGGGACCCTCCCTCTTAAAGGATCAGGTCACACGCAATAGGCTGCCGACAGGCACACGGGGCGTACTACCACATTCTACCCCTCCTCCCTGCATCGTCGCCCCGACGATGGACTTTCAACAACTTAAATCAAGGTTCAGAGACAGTAAACTCTGTATTAGTCCCTAGGTTTCTTGTGTTTAGCACTGACCGTGGCAAATTATGTGGATTCAGGTGGCGACCAGCGGTGGGACGTGATGACCTCCGCACGCAACTATTGGCTCCGCCAACGGGTGAAGGTGGCCCTAACTGTTCCACAGTTTCCTCAGCAGCTGGCACTGCAGTCTCGACTGCGGCTGCAGGGGCAAGCTGAGAGGTTTGTTCTCTCACAGGCCGACTTGGGGCAGTTCTTGGCTCAAGTGGCGGTTCAAGCACCGCATACCAAAAGTCCCCGTCACAAGAACCACTGGGCGAGTTTGAACAAGCACCCTCCAAGGAACCAGTGTTTTGGGTAACCTTAGGAGCAGTTGTCCCAACCAATACCTTTATCAAAGAGCGATGAATTTGCTTAGTCCTTGTCCGGTCATGAGTGGGAGCAATGGTATAAACCGACCCTCCCGCTCGTGGAGCTTTCAAGACAACATGTGGAACTGGGGACCAGAGATCCTGCATCTTACACCGACCTCTAACACCAGTGTTTCGCACCAAGATCATTTCTCCTTCCAACAAAGACTTGTCATGCACATGTTGATCATATTGTTCTTTCCGGCGCTGGGCTGCTGCCCTCAAGCGTTCTTGCGCTCCCTCAAAAGCCAAATTTAAGCGTGTTTGGTGCTCTGAGATCCATTCGTGAAGCTCACCAGCCACAGGTTCTGAGACCTGGCCCAGCAAAAAGTCTACTGGTAGCCTGGGTTCTTGGCCGAACATCAAGTAAAACGGTGACTCGCCGGTTGACTGATGTGGCGTGGTGTTACGCATACAAAGTTGCGGCAAGCAAGAGCACCAATCACGTTTCCGGGACACAGGCAAAGTGCGAAGCAGATTGTGCAAAGTACGATTGAAACGTTCACACTGCCCGTTCCCCGACGGATGGTAAGGAGTCGTTCGTGACTTTGCGATCCCGTAAAGTCCACACAGTTGTTGCATCAGCAGGCTTTCGAAACTTCGACCTTGGTCTGAATGTATTCTAGATGGCACACCAAATTTACAAAACCACTCCGACACCAGGACTTGAGCTACAGTTAGAGCGCGCTGATCCCGGGTTGGAACAGCTTGAGTATATTTACTGAAAACGTCGGTCATAACAAGGACATTTTCAACACCATTCTGTGATGGTTCGAGCAAGGTGAAATCAAGCGCAAGGATTTCGTTTGGTCGCGATGCCAGGAGGTGACCCATAAAGGCGCGAGCAGGGGGGTGCGAGTCTTTGGCAACCTGGCAGCGCTGACACTGCCGGCACCACTGCGCCACTTCCCTGGACATGCCAGGCCAGTAGCACCTGGCACGCAGCAGACTCAGGGTCCTTTCCACACCCTGATGGCCATGTTCTTGATGTACCTGGTTTAGCACTTCTTTCGTCAACTCCGCTGGGAGTAACAGTTGGAATATGGCCTCGCCACCATCTGGGCGAAATACCTTTCGATAAACCAACCCATCCTGTTCTACGAGGCGGTCCCATTGCTGGAGCAAGACACCCGCAGATGGAGATAGGCGTTTCCGCTCCTCAGCGTTGGGACGTGCCTTGGCTCTCCAAAAAGGCATTACCTCCTGAATGACAGGGTCTGATGCCTGAAGAGCATGCAGGTCCCCAGGAGTACGTCCAGGCAGAGCTGCCACCACTGCCTGACAGGCCTCAATCCTTGACAGAGCACTCAATCCCTGCAGAGAGTGTGGGATGAGGGCCCCCGGGAGCGTTTCTGCAAGTTCCTGCGAGGTAAGACATTGCTGGCGGGACAGTGCATCGGCATTTTGATTACTCTTACCAGATCTGTACCTCAGTTCAAAGTCAAATGACGCGAGCTGTGCAGCCCAACGCTGCTCAACTGCACCAAGCTTTGCTGTCGCCAAGTGGCTCAGCGGGTTGTTGTCGGTATAAACGACACACTTATGACCAAGCAAATACTCTCTGAATTTGTCAGCCATGGCCCACTTGAGGGCTAACAATTCTAGCTTCATTGAGCTGTAATTTGACATGTTGCGTTCTGGAGGTCTCAAGCCACGACTTGCGTAAGCAATCGGTCGCACTTTTCCACCCTGCTCTTGAGAGAGCACGGCTCCCAGACCATGGTGGCTCGCATCCACTTCCAAGATGAAAGGTAGTGTGAAATCTGCATATGCGAGGACGGGTGTACGTGTAAGCTTTGCCTTAAGGGCATCAAAGCTGTCCTGACACTCCTTACTCCAGATGTCAGTGTTTAACTTACCTGCCTTTTTCGACTTTCCCATCAACGCTGCCACTCGCTGATGCAGAGGTGCTGCCAACTTTGCGAACCCTTCGACGAAGCGACGGTAGTAGCTGGCGAAGCCTAAAAAGGAACGCAGCTCTGTTACCGTCGTAGGCGTTGGCCAGTTTGCCACGCACTCAATCTTCATGGGGTCTGTGGAGACACCCTTGTCTGAGATGACATGACCCAGATAGCTGACTTCCCGCTGAAAGAAGCTGCATTTATTGAGCTTCACCTTCAGGCCCTCATGATGGAGCCGCTCCAGGACACTATCCAGCCTCTGCAGGTGCTGCTGTACGGTGGATGAAAAGATGATGATATCATCCAAGTACAACAGCAATGACTGACCCTGCTGGTCGCCAAAAATACGCTGCATGAGGCGTTGGAAAGTTCCTGGGGCGTTACAAAGCCCAAAGGGCATCCGGTTCCATTCGAACAACCCAAATGGAGTACAGAATGCAGTCTTGGGTCGGTCCTTTTCGGCAACTGGTACTTGATTGTACCCACTAGCGAGGTCCATCGTCGAAAACCAACACGCACCGGTCATGGCATCCAACGATTCCTCAATCCGCGGGAGAGGGAAAGCGTCCTTGCGAGTCTTTGAGTTTAACTGGCGATAGTCCACGCACAACCGGAGAGTTCCATCCTTCTTACGAACTAGTACAATAGGCGAGGCATAGGGGCTCGAGCTCTCCCTAATGACCTGTGCCTGGAGCAGCTGGTTAATATGCTCTTTCACTACCTCGTATTCTGACGGAGGAATCCGGCGGTGACGTTGCCTAACAGGCACATCGTCCAGAAGGGGTATCTCATGTGATATGAGATTTGTGCACCCCAAATCTTGATCATGTGCAGCAAAGACCGACAGATGTTTTCTTAACAATGATCTAGCCGCTGCACGCTCGTCTGGTGGCAGGAGGGACAGATCTATCCTCAATCTGATCTGGGATGGATGCAACGTGAGAGGCTACCTGGGCAGAGACAGATGACACCTCCGCAACACCTGAAGGTAAACTGACAACTCTTACCTGATCCAAGGTGCCAATGACTGTGCGGGAGTAGAGCGACACGTCCGACTCACCAACATTCACCACGGGGATGTAAACAGTGCCCCGAATGACGCGGACCAAGGCAGGTGATGCCAAGAGGCCCGCTGGTAAGCCAGACTCAGGTGGCTCAAACAATACAGCGCCATCCGAGAATTGTTCCGAACAGGTGGCAGTGACCATCTTCATCGAACCACCTGGTATGCGACAGGCCTTTCCCCGCACCCGAACTCTACCTGGCTGTTGGGGAACAGGTTTTACACTAGCAACGTGACATTTTTGCATAGCATCCATAAGGGGGGTCGGGAAGGCCACCGCAGCTTCTCTAAATAGGTTAGAGCCGTACTGACCAAAAAGCTCTTTGTAACATTTGCTAATGATGTTCATCCCAAGGACACCCGGGACCTTGGATGGCATGCGACCAGGTGGGTCTCTTACCACCAGGACTCCACAGTGAGACATCGACTTCCCACAAAGGACAACCTCTAATTCAAGGTAGCCAATATAAGGAATGGCCAAGCCATTGGCAGCTTTGAGCTCCAACCAATGACAGGCTTTAAGACGTTCTTCACCCCAGGGTTCAAAATTATTCCGAAAAAAACTTTCTGTAATAGTGGAAACCATTGACCCCGTATCCACCAGACATGGCACAGTGGCGCCACCCATGCCAACATCAATGTGTGGACACGTCGAAATTAACTTTGGAACATCTTTCAACCCTGCCCAAGAATCTCCAGAGCCAGTAGATGCCCCACCCGAGTTGTGGCTCGGCAACGCGGTGGGCTTTAGTTTTCCGACGGCTGCCTTGGCTGGAAGTGCCCGCGTGCAGCCGACTGTTGACGAGGTGTAACACGTGGCCCATCGCACTCTCTGGCGATGTGGCCAGGCTGTTGACAGCGATTACAAATGATAGGACCTGGGCGAGGAGAACGGCCACGCTGGTGAGTGGTATGTAGCCGAGCAACGCTCTGCGTCAACTTATCAAGTTGTTCCTGTTGTTGCCGCAAAAGCTCCTTCATCTCACTCACTTCCGATGGAGGGTTGTGTGCCGACTGCTGATAGCCACCTTGCACCACATACTGAGTGCCGAAAGCGGAGGGGACAGAATTGCTTCGGCCCGCGATACCCGCCGGCAGTCCCTCGCGTTCCCACCTAATGGCCTCACCTCTGACGTCAAGCAGGGTCGCTTCGGGGGAGCTCCTCACATATTGTTTAAGTTCTCGCCTAAGCGCGCCATCCAGTACCTGTTCGACGAACTGATCACGCAACAAAATTTCAAAGTTTACCATATTATTTGGAGCACGCAGTTTTACCTTCTCCATTAACGACATAAGCGCAAGAGAGTATTCTAGTAAAGTTTCTCCCTCCCGTTGTCGGCGAGAGAAAAACGCCTCCTGTAATGCTACGTATGATTCAGAACATCCATACAGGTCCTGCAAAATGGCTAGGACTTTGGTTGGATCACTTCGTTCCTCTGCAGAACGGTACTTTACTTCTTCGCGAGCCTCCCCTTCTAAATGATCAAACAAAAAAAATGCTTGGTCAACAAATGACAGATGTCGAGCACGAATGCACGCCTGGGCCTCCTCCAACCACTCGCTCAAGCTAATGCCCGTCCTACCACGAAACATTGGGCATTTTCGGTCACGAGGAACAAAGACCAGCCGGTCAGTGCCTGGATTACTGCGCACCGAGGTTGCTGTAGGTTCAGCGGAGGAGGTGGATGGCCCAGCGGCAGCGTTTGAAACCGACTGAGATCGCTCTTGACGCAGTCGCTCATTGTCAGCCTTTAGTTGGGCTACTAGCTCTTGCAATTCGCGCATCTGTTCTTCCATCTTTTGGGGGGGGTAGAGAAACAAACAAAAAAAAATATTAAAGATTAGGTGAAAAAATGCTGCTGTGGTATTGCTCACAATACAACACAAACCCAAGACTAGTGGCACGGTTAGAGTGCAATTTTAGTGCAAATGGCAGAATGCTATTAGAATAGGACAGTACTTACTGGTGCAATAGTTCAAGGTACCAGAAATTAGCAATAAAAATACATGCAATTCAGTAGAAAACTGAGCAAATCAAAACATGCAATATCAAAGTAAACAAAACAAAAACATGCAAAACACACAATAACCTTTAAACAATATGCAGAAAGCAACTGTAACTATATCTATGCATTTACCAAACACACATTGTACACACTTAAAAACCTCCAAAATTACCAAACGTGACCAAATTCTATGTCTCTGTCCACTTCAATTGAATCCTGCCAACAACGCCAGTCTGTCGTGGCACAGGGGCTGAATGTTTTAGAATGGAACAGACTATACTCAATCAGCCCAATTAAGTAATCGTTAGAGTTGACCAACAACGCCACCCCGAAGGGAAAGTACAGTAATACAATAAGGCTAACACAGGTAAGTATTGAGTGACAGAGACATTGAATAAGGAAAGTATACAATTTTATTAAGTTACTTTTGGGTTTGATGTACAAAATACTTTTCTTTAAAATACTGATTTAAAATGCTTTCACTCACGCACTCACACAATAAAATTATACCTGAAATTCAATAATGACCATGTTTTAGTTACATCCACAATGCGGCTGACATTATCAACTTCAATACCCACAGCAGCTTTAACGAGGCATAAAACGTCCTTTAAGTTCGGTGCTCTGACTGAGGTGAAAGAGGACAAAAAGGGAGAGGCGAGGTGTAGAAGAAAGGGGCGTAGAAGAAAAAGGGAGGCTCGCTTAGTCTCCAAACCTAAAAAGTTACAATTTGGAATTTAGAATCAATATTCTGAATCACACGCAGCGAAACAGAGGCAACGAGAGAGAGTATACGCATCAAAATCACACAGATGCGCCACGCTGACAGAGAAGGACCCAGCGCTGAAAAAGGTGCCCGGTCTGGACGCCCCACACTAAGAACAGCGCTGGATTAACAATTTCAATGAAACAGGAATAATAAAGGAAGCGAACTTTCTTACCGGAGCGTTTTTATGAATGAAAGCGTGCAGCACGAGCCGGGAGACATGCGCTGCGCACGAGGAAATGCTCCTGGACGCCGCTAAGACTGCACAAACAGCGCCAGATAAAATAACTTTTCCTCACGAATAATTATTTGAAAAGCACAAAATAAACTTACCGGAGCAATGAATAGAACGCAACGCAACACACGCACGAGCCGGGAGGAACGTGTCCCGGAGTCGACCCTCGTGCACGCGCCGGAGGTCTACAACCACAAATGTTTGTTTGGATACATCGATTAAATGAATGAACTACTGAATGACTCGGGAACGCATCATACTCACTGGTGGAACACGCAACCTACGCGCAATCACCAGGCTATTTAGGCGAACTAAAAACGATGTTAAAAGGTGATTTTGAGCGATATGTTGGCTTGATCCGGCGTTCGTTCTGCTACCTGCTCCCAGACGGCGGGTGACGTCAGAGGCGACCAAGAGCTCGAGCAGGTGAGGGACCCTCCCTCTTAAAGGATCAGGTCACACGCAATAGGCTGCCGACAGGCACACGGGGCGTACTACCACATATACAAAAGTTTGGGGCTTTGATTTCTTGCATGGAGATCTCTACCAGGCTGAACTTGCAGACAGGGTTCAATCGCATACAAACATTGTGTCCTGGCCCTGTGTCACACCGGACCAGGGTTGTCAAAAAAACAAAAGACCCTTAAAATAGTATCGAAACAGCTGCACAAGTCATGATACCGGATAGTATCACATACACAGCATAACTGGATCTTTCCTGCAAAAATTGGAATAGTTTTCATCTATCAGAACTAATATAAATTGGTAAGTAAGTAATACTTACGAGAGCCAAACCTTTTCCTTTGAAAGTCAGAATCGACAGCTCTTGTCTCTGTGCCATGCTTTTCTGACATACTCCCTCTCCCGCGGTTGGCTTTTGCAGGTATATTGCTTCATATTGATTAGGAAAGTGCACACATTTTGAGTGTGGACCCGAGCGAGTTGGACACCTCAGTGGAATAGTCAGTGAGCACCTGTCATTGCGCTCCCTGTTGGTCTGTCAGACAATGTCCGTCACAGGTGTTTAGCTTCTCTCATCACTGTTCACAGCCTGGCCCTTAGAGAGATGTCTTTTCAGTCTTTCCATTATTTTGCACATACAGTTTTTTGTGTTTTTCTCAGTGTTTTATCAAGCATTGGTTGTTGAGTTGTAAGTTCACATTAAAGTGCTGTGACAGGTTGGACTACTCAACTAAAATGTAGTTAAAATAAATCTATTTCAAATTCTGCTGAAATCTTTACAAATTTGATGCCTGTTTAGCTATTTATTTTAGGTTTTTAATTTGACTTCCTTTTTGCAGAAATCGTCCTGTACACTGCACCAAAACTCCTCTAATGTCACAGATTTTTTAGAAAAATACTTGTGAACACCTTTATTTTGTTGAATTAATGTTTAAACGGTCAAAAGAGTAGTTTCATTTGTGTAAATTATGCATAACCTTTGTCTCCCTGGTGTGATGTCATCAACATGTTTACTTCCTGTATTTTTACAGGAACTAACTAACTAACAACCACCTGATTGGTGTAAAACTATAATTTATTTTTACAAGAGGTACTAATATATTGAGTCAAAATTAGAAAATCATAAAAACTTGTCATACACACTTTAAGAGGACAATATATGCTGGACCAGGGGTGTCCAAACTACAGCCCAGAGGCTTTTTTACAAGACTTTAATTAACATTAACATAACTTTTACGTTTATTTTTCAACAGACAAACATGAATCTTCCAAGCCTCAAAAAAGGTATGGCGGTTGATTCAATCCTACGAGTCATGTAAGTGTGTTTCTATATTCAGTGGAAAATAAAACTTGGACAACCCTGTGCTGGGCTAACTTTTTGATGATTTTGTAACTTCATTTAAACATAACTGAGTTGTGTTTTGTTTCATTTGTGTATGTTTTCAAGTAATCCCAATTATGTTTTCTTCAAATTTCTTCTTCATTTACTTCTTAACGTATGAGTTTCTTCTAATAAAACATCAAACTGACCACGCCTGTCTCTGTCCCATGTGTGAGCCATAGTAGAGCTGTTGATGGTCCGTGTGCCCCGCTTCCTGGTTTCAATAGCCTCTCATATCCATTTTTTGTTCTTGTATTCCTCAGTTCCTACTATTTTTGCGCCATCCCAGTCCAGGATGTGGTTTTCTCTTTTGCAGTGGTCAGATATTGCAGATTTGAAATGTTCCTGTGTTGCCTTTTCTTTTTCTGATCTTTTTAGTCGTCCTTAAGTTTCCTTTTCACGCTCTGTCTGGTGTTCCTTTTTCCTTGTGTTGAATGTTCTCCCAGTCTCCCAATGTATGTTTTATTGCATGTTTTGCACGGGATGACTTTGCACTTCTTCTCCAGTTGAATTCAGTCCTTAGGGTACACTATTAGTTGCCTTAGTTTGGTGTAAGGTTTTACTATTGCATTTATGTTGTGTTTACCTTGTGCTCTTTGTATTTGTTCTGTGACCCCTCTTTTGTATGGTAATGGTATTTCTGTGTGTTCAGTCCCTTTCCGTTTGTACTGTTTTCTTTTTTGTTTTTGTGTTAGTTTTCTACCTGTTGTTTGCATTTCTGAATGGCCCATGTGGGATATTGACTGAGTGCATGTGTAATGTGTTTTTCCTCCCTAATCTTGTCTTCTTCTGTGATGGTGTTGATCCGTTCAAATAACGTTCTTACCACTGACAGCTTGTATGCGATGGCATGTTCCAATAAAGATATTGATCTGTATGTGTAGGTTTCCTGTATTCTGTGGTCTTCAAACTCCCGTCCTGTTGATGATGAATGTCGATGTCCTGAAATTGTATCTTGCCCTCCTTCTCCTCCTCGTATGTGAATTTGATGTTTCCTGTTGTGTCTATGTTGTTTAGGTGGTTTGTTAGTTCTTGTTTATCTGTTTATCTTGTTTTAACTTTTCTAAATGTCGTCTACGTACCTTTTCCATAATGTGGGTCCGTATTGTGGCGGGACAGTTTTTATTGCATTGTCCTCTAGACCCCTCCATGAAAAAAATGCTCATTATTTCTCAGACTGGGTCCCCCATGGCAAAGCCCTCTTTGTCTGTAGATTTTGTTTTGAGATTGAAAATATGTGGATTTTGCAATGAACGTTAGGAGCTGTATGGTGTGTTTTTTGACTGTCCAATCCTTTTTGAATCTTTCCCGTACAATGTGTCTGGTGACGTCAACCGGTGTTTTGGTGAATAATGATACTACTTCATGTGATATGTGTATTTCGTCTTCTTGTAATGTGATGTTTGTGAGTCTTTTGAATTTTTACAGTGGTGTTCTGTGTTTCCGAAGAGGGGTTTAATTGTTTCAACTAGTGCTTTTGATAGATTGTATGTGACTGATCCTGTGCTGTCTACAATGGGGCGGAGAGGTGTGTCTTTTTTGTGTATTTTAGGAGTTCCATACATGCGAGGGGTTTGTTATGTTATGTCAAGCTGACCACGCCTGGGAACAACATCTGGTAAGAGACACGTCACATCCATCAGACGTCACCTCTGATGAGCGCGGAAGTCCTCCCGCCGAAACATGTAAGGTAAATTATCTTATAGCTATTTACAACTGTCTTATTAAAAGAAACTCACAAGGTAATTATTACAAGAAGACAGAATGAACTTTCCAAATATAACCTGTTTGTCCTTAGATCCAGTACCACTGACCAACATGAATCACACACAGTAACGCATGAGTCTTTCGAGAAACAACAGTCCATATAATCTTAACACTGGCTTATGAAAAGACAGTGATTAGCAAATGCAAGGGGAATACACTGATGGAAAAACTGTAATAAATGTAATCCAATTTCAGTTAACCCACACACTCCATTTCCTATGTTATTAATACTGTCATTAAGTGGATTGTTGAATGTAGTTCAAGTGAGTGAGATATGATACAGTTACATAATAAGATGAAATGTGAAGAAATAGAATATAAGATTAGCTTTTTTGGACTTCTTTTTTTTTTAATGCCCAAAGCCTTTTGCATTCAAAGTAAATAAATAAGAGCAATAATCAACTTTTTTTTGTAAGAATCTGTGGCAAACTTTAACAACTTGCTTGACCTCTCACTAAACACAACCACTGACCCGTTTTCAGCACATGTAAAGACCAATGTATCGTGAATGAGAAATATTCAACGAGGCAAAAACAAGGAAATGCATCTTTATGTTTACTGGAGCAAGCATTATTGTTCATCTTCATGTTGTACATGTTAACCATAAAAACACATAAAATATAATGTACATAAGCAAAAACCCGACTGGACAGTTATCTTTTTAAAAAAGTGGTCAATATGGTGTAGCGTAAAGAATCTAGTCAGCTGGTCCTGCATTAAAACATATTTTGTAATTGTGACGCACACAAAATGTGCAGTCACATTTTATGTTGTTTTATGATTAGATTATTTTTACTTGTACTTAAAAGTAGCTAACATGCACTAAATTACACTCATTACAGTGACATATTAATGCTTTTGTTTTATCTTGAGGTACTCAAGTGTTTTTGGGGTGTGCCACAAGGGGGCAGTGTAGTGAGCGGTTGCAGGTCCCAGGCCCGGCCAGGCCCTTCTTGCTGAAATCTCGTGCGCTCCTTTACAATGAAGCGAGGCTGCACAGAAACCAAGCTCACTGCGTGTGTCTCTTTATTTTCCTGGTTATTCAGGGTTTTCTTCTGTGCGGGTCTGCCCCCTAGACCGACCCGTAACAGAAACTTGGGGGCTCGTCCGGGATCGATGACATCATCAGCCACCAGAGGTCGTCGATCCAGTCCTGAACCCGTGGACAAGCGTCTACATCCATGTGCTGTATAATTCAAGGAAAGGGGTCAAAGCAAGTGTTGCAGGACCAAGGCCTGAAGTTATAAGCAACAATGGGGGACAGTGAACGCAAGAAGCTGGTTTGGACTGTGAAAAAGAAATTGTTTCACCTCTCAGCAGATGACTTATCCAAGCTAGTCAACGAAATCCACAAAACATCTGATTTAGATCCAGCTCAGATAGATCTATCAGATGAAGAGAGTTGTATAGGTTTTATTGTAACTTATATGAACAGTGAAAGCTTGTTGGAATCAGAAGACCAAGGTGTGTCAGTACTATTGTACCTTCATGACAAGGTTGAGGAGATTAAAGAGGGTCACTGTAGCGTAGTAGAGAGTGAATCCCCTCACCTTGCCCCTGGAGTTGTCCACGCCCAGCCAACGGACAATGACCAAGGTGATAGCAACCAGAATGAAAATGACAGTATTGAGTCACAGTTGGCCAATCTCCTCTCCGGCTATGAGTCGCTAACTAAAAAGCTCAAAATGGGTGACACATCTCCAGGTCCGACAGCTGCAGAAGAAGATAACCAGTCCCAGGTCAAATACTCACCGCATCCCTCTCAAAGCATGATAGCTCTAAAAGATCTGCCATTACTGCAGAGGAAGGAGTTTAAGATTCAGGGTGGGCAAATTGGTGATAATGCGTCTGATATAAGCTACAGTAACATTAGTAAGCAAATAGACAGAGGACTGAAAGAGAATCACACTGAGAATGAAGTAGTTCAGGCTGTCCCTGCGCATCATCAAGCCTGGCATTTTCAAAGAGATGCTCACAAGCAAAAGATGAAATGAGTGTCGCAGAGTTAAAGAGCTTTCTACAGTCACACCTGGGAGAGAAAAGTACAACTGAACTGTTCCAAGGGCTCATCACAGCAAAGCAGAATGAACATGAAACTCCACAACAGTTTCTTTACCGAATGATGGGGCTCAAGCAAAAGTTAATATTCACGTCAAAACAATCAGATTGTGATATCAAGTATGAAACTCAAATGGTTCAAAATGTGTTCCTGCACACTGTATACCAAGGTTTAAATGAGAAACATGAAGACATTAGACGAGAGCTAAAACATTTCCTTTCTGATCCTACAGTGACTGATGACTTGCTCCTAAAGCAAATGACAAAAACTACAAACGAAGAGAGTGAACGTAAAAGACGTTTAGGTCGCGTCCACTAGCCCCAAAACCGCCCTTGCCCACAGTAACGAAGTTGAGGCCAGTGGTACAAAAGTAAAACCTAACGCTGAGCATAAGGCTTAAAGATGAGCTAATTCGACAACTCAGTGCTCAGGTACAAAACTTTTCAGATGCTATAAGCTCTCTCCAGACCAAACCCAAAGAGAGCAAGTTAAGTCAAAACCAAATGAGACAAGTTCAACATGTCCATGTCACTGTTCTGATAGGCCCCGCCAGCAGCTGAAAAAGAGTAAGTTTGGTTGCCCAGATTGTGTTGCCCATCGTAGGCCCAACTGCAATCATTGTTTTACTTGCGGCGAGGAAGGACACAGGGCAGTTGGATGTTTGAAAAGAACCAAAGGTTACAAACCAAGGCCACAGCAATACTCACCAACAGAACTGACTGAAAATGACTCTCACTCAACTAACGATGCTGCTTGCCATTCTGCTGATGTCATGTCTGCATCACAAAGAGTAGCAAAGATCTTAGGACAGAAATGTCTCCTCAAGTGCAACCTAAATGGCTATGCGATGTCCGTGCTCCTGGACACTGGTGCACAGGTCAGCATTGTTGATCGTGTTTGGAGAAAGACGTTCGCCCTCTCGCCCTCTTAGTGAGTTATTGGGAGACAAGCCCCTCCACGTGACTGCAGTAAACGGTGAATCTGTTCCTTATGATGGCTGGATCGAGCTATTGTTTAACCTACCTGACAATGACAACCCAGATCTCACTATCAGAGTACCATTCCTGGTCAGCAGAGTCAGTCTCCCCCGTCCCATATTAGGCTTCAACGTCATTCAAGAGCTCATTCTGGGGCAGGCAGAAGAAAAGGAAGTGGTCACAGTAATTTCTAGACTACTCAAAGATGCTATGCAGATTCAAGCTGATCAGGCTGAGACAATTGTCAACTTCATCCAGACTCATGAATCCAGATTTGAACATGCTCGGGTTAGAGTAGGCCGACAAGGCGCAGTCATACGTCCTGGTCAAGTCACTCACCTGAGGTGTCACCTGTCAACTGATTTCAGCGCCCCGGTTGCCCTGTTTGAAGTCACTGATCCCGCTACCAAGTTGCAGCAACTTGACATTGGTGATGGAGTAGTTGAGGGTAGGTACACACAGGCAAGCGACCTTATGTTGAGATCCCAGTTGGTAATCACACACAAAGTGACATTATTCTAGACCATTTGACACTACTTGGGAGTATTCAGTCAATTGACAAAATCATAGAAACAGCCAATGCCACACTAAATGACTCTAGTACGTCTGACTGTGTTGACAATGAACAGACACTCAGTGAATCCACATCTCAGCTGTGGCACCCGCCAGTTGATGTGGGTCATTTAAGTGAAGAGCAACAAGCTGTGGTGAAACAAATGCTTTATGAAGAGTCAAATGCTTTCTCCCACAATGACAATGACATCGGCTGCATCCCAAGTCTCCAAATGAACATAACACTGAAAGATGACATTCCTGTCCAAAGAACGTACTCTGCTATCCCCAAACCACTGTATAGGGAAGTTAAAGAATACATTCAAGACCTTTTGGCCAAGCAGTGGATAGTCAAGTCCAAGTCACCTTATGCAGCCCCAGTGGTTTGTGTGCGTAAGAAAGACGGCACCCTCCGTCTCTGCATAGACTATAGGCTCCTCAATCAAAAGACAGTCCCAGATAGACATCCCCTGCCCCGCATCCAAGATTTGATTGATACACTGGGGGGATATAGCTGGTTCTCCATTTTAGATCAGGGGAAAGCCTACCATCAGGGCTATGTGGCTGAGGGATCGCGACACATGACAGCATTCATCACCCCGTGGGGATTGTACGAGTGGGTGCGCATCCCCTTCGGGCTGTCCAACGCACCAGCTACTTTCCAGAGGAGCATGGAGGAGATGCTGACCTCACTGAGGGACGAGTGGTGCATTCCGTATTTGGATGACATCCTCTGTTATGCCAAGACATTCGACGAACATGTTGAGGGACTCCGGCGTGTCTTAAGAGCGCTTCAACAACATGGCGTGAAGCTCAGGCCGACCAAATGTGAGCTCTTTAAAAAAGAAGTCCGCTATGTGGGACGGCTAGTCTCTGCTGATGGAGTTCGTATTGACCCCAAAGATTTGGAGGCCATTCAAGCCCTCAAAGACAAAGCACCAAGCACTGTTGGAGAAGTCCGTAAACTGCTCGGGTTTCTCAGCTACTACCGCACATATATTCAAGATTTTTCTAAGATTGCACGACCCATGTATGAACTGTTAGTAGCAAAAGACATTAATTGCACCACTACGCCCAACCAGTTAAAGAAAACAAAGTCAAAACGCATGCAGATGCCATCAAAAACATCTATACGCTGGACTGAAGAACACCAGAGGGCGCTACATCAGCTCATCTCAACCCTGTCAAGTCCACCTGTACTCGCCTACCCAGACTTCAGCCTTCCCTTTGTGCTGCACACTGACGCCTCGGAGCGAGGACTTGGCGCCGTGCTGTACCAGCGCCAAGGTGGGAAGCTGCGCGTCATTGCCTACGGGTCAAGAACACTGACACCTGCTGAAAGAAGTTACCACCTCCATTCAGGTAAATTAGAATTTCTGGCTTTAAAGTGGGCCATTTGCGAAAAGTTTAGAGACTATCTCTACTATGCGCCACACTTTACTGTTTACACAGACAATAATCCATTAACCTATGTGATGAGTACAGCGAAGCTTAATGCCGTTGGCCATCGCTGGGTTGGTGAGCTTGCTGATTTCCGATTTGAAATAAAGTATAGGCCAGGCAAAGTCAACGTAGATGCAGACACATTGTCCAGACTGCCACTAGACATAGACAGTTATGTGGACACTTGTACAAAAGAACTGTCTAGAGACACTATTCAGACTATTTGGGATGGCAGTCGTGCTGCAGAGTCAAAAGATGTTGCTTATGTAGCAGCCCTGGACCTAGCTCAGACAAACCCGACAACTGACTTACTACCAGCCATTAGCCATGCTGAACTGGTAAAAGCACAACAAAATGACCTCGTCATAGGCCAAGTTGTAAAGCTCAAAGAGACTGTCAACACACTAACTAATGACATTAAAAACCAAGTTAGTGGTCCAGCCCGAAAACTGCTTTATGAGTGGGACAGGTTACATCTCCAAGACAGTTTGCTTTTCAGAAAGACTAATCAGAGACAACAGCTTGTCCTCCCTAAGCTGTATCATGAAACGGCCCTAAAGCTTCTACACAATGACATGAGTCATGTAGGCACTGAAAAGACTCTGACATTGATCCGGGACCGCTTTTATTGGCCGTACATGAAAAGAGATGTAGAAACTTATGTGACAAGAAAGTGTCATTGCATCAAGACCAAAAAGCCTGTCTCCCACATTAGAGCACCCATGGGGAGCGTTACCACTAGTCAGCCTCTAGAGCTCCTGTCCATTGATTATTTACATTTGGAACCCAGTAAAGGCGGTTATCAGTATGTCCTGGTGGCTGTTGACCATTTTACCAGATATGCCCAGGCATACGCCACTAGAAACAAATCTGGCAAGACAGCCGCCGAGAAACTTTTTGAAGATTTCATTCCCAAGTTTGGCTATCCACACAAGCTGCACCATGATCAGGGGAGAGAATTTGAAAATGACCTCTTCAAAACCTTGCAGCAGTTGACTAAAGTGGGACATTCACGCACAACTCCCTATCATCCCCAGAGTAATCCAGCAGAGAGATTTAACCGTACTCTTCTCCAGATGCTGAGGACCCTGGGAGAGAAGGAAAAGGAGAGATGGAGAGATCATCTGGCACATGCAGTTCACGCCTATAACTGTACAAGGCACGAGGCCACAGGTATGTCTCCATTCTACCTAATGTTTGGAAGACATCCCAGACTGCCTGTGGACCTCATCTTCAACTTACACCCTGAACAAGATACCAACACTCCTCGAGGTTATGCGGAAAAGTGGGCTGCAAGGATGAGGGAGGCATACAAGATCGCCATGGAGAATAGCAAACAGTCAAGTGCAAAAGGAAAGAAATCATATGACAAACAGAACAAGGGTACTGTCCTTGAACCAGGTGACCGTGTGTTAGTTCGTAACCTGGGAGAGAGAGGGGGTCCTGGTAAATTGAGATCATACTGGGAGAACACCATCTATGTTGTAAAAGAGAGGATTGCAGATGGCCCTGTTTACAAAGTGACACCTGAAAACGGAAGTAACAAAGTCAGGACACTTCATCGCAACCTCCTTTTATTAGTCAATGACTTGCCTGTAGACTTACCTCCCAGAGTTCCCCCTGTGAAAAATAGACAAACACATCAAACAAGAGCTCAAAGACAGAAAAAACAAGACCAGAGACTCAGTGACACAAAAAGCAATACATCTTCAGACTCGGAAGATGAACCAGTTCAGTACTGGTTAAGGGTTCCTCAACAGGTCACAAGAGCTCCATCTGCTGGGCCACAAAGAGGAAACGCAACTGTACAAACAGAGCCCCGAATGTCATTTCCTGCAAGAGACATAAGACAACACATAGTCAGGGAGCAAAACAAAAGTATCCAAGACAGGCCCCTTGTGAATGTAGGTCAGCCAGAGTCAAATGTAGAACATCAGCAGGATGAGGATGGTACACTTGAAATACCAGAGCCGGCGGAGGATGCCCAGAGTGAAATAGACCATTCAGAGGACAACGGTGAGCCAGCAGGTCTACACCAGCCTGAACATGCCAGTGAGGGTGAAGAGGACGAGCTACAGGTCCGGAGGTCCACTCGTCAACGGAAGCCACCGCAGATGTTCACCTACGACTCCCTCGGTCAGCCTTCGCTCCAGTCCACCTACCAGCCACCACCAGCTGTCCACGCGGTAGAAGCCTTCTTGCCACCAGCTGTGCCTGCCTGGGGAATGAACTCTAACCCGGTGATATATCGTACACCATACAGACTCATTCCACAGCATTATACATATCCAGTAGTATATCCATTTACTGCTCCTGTACATCACATGCCATTACCTGTTTATTAATAGGTGACAAAGACATTGGTTAAAAAAAAAAACATAGAAACAAATTGTTGAGATTGTTTGTTCAGTGGTAGTTCCAGTAAAGGTATATTTGTAAATGTCCGGAGCCATTTTTCTGTTGTCAGGGAGCGTGTGACGCACACAAAATGTGCAGTCACATTTTATGTTGTTTTATGATTAGATTATTTTTACTTGTACTTAAAAGTAGCTAACATGCACTAAATTACACTCATTACAGTGACATATTAATGCTTTTGTTTTATCTTGAGGTACTCAAGTGTTTTTGGGGTGTGCCACAAGGGGGCAGTGTAGTGAGCGGTTGCAGGTCCCAGGCCCGGCCAGGCCCTTCTTGCTGAAATCTCGTGCGCTCCTTTACAATGAAGCGAGGCTGCACAGAAACCAAGCTCACTGCGTGTGTCTCTTTATTTTCCTGGTTATTCAGGTAAATATTATGTAAAACGCATATATACATACATACAAGAAAACTGTATATTATTTTGGTTATTTATGGTCAACTTAAGAGTAGTTTTATTAAAGTGAACAATGTAAATGCGATGTTTTAAGTTCTAGTTACCAACGAAGTTTTGTAATGGCGGCACCCCTCCGCAACTTCAATGCCATGCGTAATAATAAACGTGGTATCCCGGACATGTTTGAAGCGTTTAAATATTATTGTTGAGTAGCTATTGTTGTGAAATATTAGTGTAAAATATTGTGTGATGTTTGTATTTAGTTAATATGTAAAATGGGTCTACGTGCAGACCAAGTTATATATTATTTTTGACTATTTTGTGATTAAACACAATGAAGCGAGGCTGCACAGAAACCAAGCTCACTGCGTGTGTCTCTTTATTTTCCTGGTTATTCAGGGTTTTCTTCTGTGCGGGTCTGCCCCCTAGACCGGACCCGTAACACCACAATCAAAATAAGAACACAAAAAACTGTTCTGTTAAGATCTGCAGTTTATAGAAACTGTTGCTTGTGCTGAATAGCAGAGAGACTGGCTGAGAAAACTTGTAAAATGTTTCTTTTTTGGAAGTGATTTGAATGTTTTGGCCGCCATCCAAAACGCAGTGAATATAATTTATTTGAGTGTGTGCAGGGCGTTAAGCTGAACACCTGTGATCTCCAGTCCCTCAGCAGACCTGCCCTGCTCAGAGACCAGGCTCCAGACGATAAAATACAGTCAAGGGTCCCAGCATGCTTCTCACCAGTCACATTTTTTAAGCTTTCTCACAATTTAAGGTTATGACAGTTTGGCCAATTAGGTTTCCTCATGGTGAAGTCATCAGGAGCAGCGTAGCGTAACTGTGGGAAGGCTTCCAGGCGTCTCAGCGTGGAAACATGGACCGGGTTGGGAGTCTCCTGCTGGTAGTGGATAGGCTGTCTTTGTCCGCTCCATATGTTCTATACGTCCTCACTGTAACACATAGGAAATGGGAGCCATACTGCACCAACCACAGTAATCAGACGGGCTGTGGGAGCACAGCCCTGAATAGACTTGAGGTTCACTTGATTTAAGATGAGGATGGTGCTAAATAGACTGTTTCTACTTTTGTGGATTTAGGTCAATGAAAAGAGCAGTCAAATATCATGCCTATGGAGTTCTCACATTAAATATTTTATATTGTATGTGCCTTTTTTTTCTAACAAGAGCCATATTAGGTGAGAAGAAGGAAATAAATACTACATTGGAGATTGGAGATTAGAACCAGTGGAACTCAAAAGGCGACAGTTCGAAGTTTGCTGAGGTCCAGAAGTCAATTTCTCATACATTTCTTGTTGTAGGTTTTTGAAAAGTTAAAATACTAAAGAGTTAAAAGGCATGATGGAGGCTGTGCAGCTATGTGGTCAGTAATGTCACAGTTAAACAAATACAACAATGCGGCCTATTGTTCTAATGACGCGTACTATAAATACCCATTTTTAATTCAATTCTGTGCACTTGATGTAACAATCTCAGAGCAAATTGCCTCAAACTACCGCAGAACATTGTCATAACATTTTCTCATTAAACTCTCCGAATGTTCGTCAATGACTGCAGTATCGGATCGAGCCAGTCAGCCGGAAGACGATGGAGCGATGGAGAGGCCAGGTGCAACATCTCCACAGCCTTTATATTTAGTCGAACCATTTTTGGTGTCTTGCAATTGCATGATTTATAGATTTTATTACATCACTTGAGCTGGAGAGGCCCTTGATAATTCCATGTGCCGCAGATGTTGGCGATCTGGTTGGGCCTCATGTGTTTTGTTTACAGATGGATGCTTGTAGCCAATTTAAATGATGTGACAGTTCACTTATTAGGGCATGACAAGAACACATGGAGACGCTTATATGCTAATAAGGTCATGTAGGAATTAAGCTATGGACATTAAACCACATTAGTGAGTCTGTTTTGGCAAATTAGAGAATCATTACAACGAGAAAATGCTATCTTGTTTGTATGTTTAGGATTTTTAGGTATATTTTTTATTATGAGTATACTGGAATTAGAAGCGTGGCGTGGATGAGAGCAGATAGGTGAAGGTTGATGAACGTCATGGGTGAGAGAAGAGGCACGCATGCTTGCACACACATATGGAATGCCCATTCAAAGGATGCATGAATGCTCTGGCATGCACAAACACAGCCAATTTGTGCTCAAATTAAAGCTGGGTTGGATCAGAGTGTAAAATGTAAAGTGTAAAATAATCCTTTTTATAAATCTTCAATGTTTCAATTTTTCTGTGCCAATTTACTCATTATATGCCCATGCCTGCTGTGACACAATGCCGGCACGGTTTAGTTTCAGTGGTTTTCTTGTGTTCTCCACGATGGATACAGTAGTGATGGAAGAAGAACTCTGCTGCTCTGGATAAAGAATTGTGCTGATTTTGTGTCAACACAAGCATCTGGATCTGTTTCTTAAGATTGTAAGTCAAATGTGTTATGTATATATTTTTGTTTGTTCAAAGCCAGGAATTGAACTCCAAAACTTCAGGCAAAATGTCTCTATGATCATAACAGTCAATTCTGACGGTCTCAAACTATTCAAAATGACTGTACTTTTAACTGCTGTGGAGTACAAAGTACAGATACCTGCTCTCAAATGTAGTGAAGTAAAAAGAATCCACTGTAAAATTATACATAAGTAAAGTACTTTTACCTTTGAACTTTGTCACTCTCCTACACTGACAGTATAGCATTAAACACTGTTATTGTGCGCTGGAGAAAGGTTTTAAAGGTAGTCAACTGGTCAATGTTTTGTAAAAAATTTTTATTGATTGTCCAGATGACAACCTTACCTTTGAAAGCTTTTCTATTGGAAAGGATGGATGGATTACACTGAACTAATCTGCCTTTATTGTACTATACTGTACCTGTACTGGATTTCACCTAAACCACTGAAATAACAATGGAAGTATTTTCTGTGTCGATGTATCAATAAACAAGAGTCAGCAGGGTCAGAAATTATTTATTTAGTCACGTATGTGTTGAAATTTATTGAGAAAATCATGTTTCTCACATACTGTTGCAGCTGAACTTTCGCTTTTAATAAAACCTTGTACATTACATTTTTAATACATTTCCAACCAAAACTGTGTTATCCAGGTCTCATAATAAACAGCCTTGTTTGCTTGTATACACAGATCCTGTATCTCCCAGGGTTAAATAAAGGTTAAATTAAAACTCGTCCAAACACATTGTTCACTACCTTCCTACAACACGTCCGTCAACAATCAACATCATCTTCTTCATCTTGAAATCATTCTCTCAGGATCAAATCAGGAATGGACTCAAAATGCAAAGAGACAAGAATATCTTTATCTTTTCTTTATTTCTTGTCTTTCTTTCCGAGTGGAGAGAGGCACCGGCCTTGGAGAAACACCCGTCCATTCTAATATCCTGTCTGGGTCCTGCCGCTGTCAGTCGCGTGTCTATCTGCAGATCAGGTGGAGGAGGAGGAGAGACACAGCACTATCTGATGTTCTCTTGTTCTTCTCTTTGGACATTCATCATGCCGAGACATGCTGGGAATGATGAGAGCCTTTCTCTGCACCTCTGGATGAGCTTTATGTAAACTAATGGCACATGGTTTGAACTTAAAACGCGCGTGAAAAACATGCATTTATCAAACTTAATAGTTAGATTTAACAGTTCGAACTTGGACATTAATAGTGTTGAAACAAGGATGATGAATCATGTTGGAATAAGGCCTGTAACTATGAGAAAGTAAGTCTTATCAGCAGAGACATCTGGAAATCTTCCTCAACCCATGACGTGATATCCAGTGTTACATCGTAAACACATTTGTTTTGCTACAATGACTTGAAACACAATAGTCCTGAACCTTTATAAAAGGCTTCTGTTAGTTTGTTATTATAATACAATATAATATGTTGTGATTTCATTTGACATGTTATATCTGATTTGTAATTATCTGTCGTATGAATTTACTACTATGTCCCATTTTGGGGAAATTTAAAGTACTGTATTACATAATATAAACAAAATACTCAATTTGGCTTGATTTATTTGTTCATCTAAGCATGAAACTTGACCTTAGCATTAAATACACAGCATAAAAACATGACACTTTGTAAATCAAGTTGACAAGTATGTTGCGAACCAAAACAGATTTTACAGTGAAAACAACTTGTGCCCACTGGCATATAAATAAAATTAAATGTGGTTTCTAAAATAGCCAAAAGTCTAACTCAGTGGTGAGTTTGGCAGTTTTCATAATTACCAATGGTAAACACTGTTTTACTGACTTCTTCCACCGTTTTCAGGTAAAAACGTGGTTTAAATATTGACCCTGGACAGTGCACCCCATGACTTACAATAAAGAACAGCAGATTTGTATTAAAGGTATAACAGTTTCATTGTTGCTCTGTTCTTGTCGACACATTGGGCCAACAATATGCAATAAGTCACAGCATGAAAAGACTCACACATGAGCTGCACATGTGTTACAAACTTTATGGCAGCGCTCCATGTTTCCTCACATGACCCTCATAGCACGTCCTGAGGTTTGACTGTGTAAAAATAGGCTGCTAAATTCTACACATTACTGTATTATTCTGACAGCCATGCTGCTGTTTTTCTTTACTGAAATTCTGCAAACACGGCAATTTCTACCGCTACGCTTTTTTCTGCAAACAAACAGCATGAATTGACCAAAAGGTGAACAAGCAGGCATTCATTACACTGCGCTTTAGTGGTAATGTTGTGGTTGGATTTGGACAATTATTATAGTTTTTCATGTAGAAATGTTGAAATCTTTTATGGAAGTGTTCAGATTTCAATGTCAATATGAAGCTATAAATTCTATTTAGTTGGTTGTGGCAAAAATACAAAGACAAGTGGATACAGTTATTTTTGTTAAATGAAAAAAAAAATCTCTTTGTTCTGGAAGCTGTTGTTTGTGTTCACAGAAACATGTATGTGAATTCCCCATATGTTTATATTATTGCAATAAACTGGGGCATTTTTTTTTTTTTTACATTTGGGACCAACTCCCAACATGGCATATGCAAATTAACGAATGATTCCTAAGTGTGTGCCAAGGGCTGCACCTGTAACGGCTGCTGCAGTTCTCACTTCACAACTATTATCATAACAGGACCGCACAGTACAATTAAATATTCTTCTGATAATAATTCATCGATACATTTTATGAATGTGTTTTCTTCTGGTGGACAGATCAAAAACACCGCACATTGCTGCTGCAGCAGTATGTATTTTGCAATAAAGTAATTGTAGAAACAAATTCTGTAAACTTAACCTTTGTTTCTTTACTTTATAATTTCTTTGATTTAAGTAATGTGCTTAAATTTAAGTACAGAGTCCAAGAACTTGTTTCACCTCAACACCTGACCTGCAGCCTTCAGTGCTATTGTGCCATGTTTCTGTATGGGCCCCTTTAGAACAAAAGCCAAAACAATACGACAGCCCCAATCAGCAGCATGGGGTGAAAAGTGCAGCTGCCCGATAATGAGATTTTAACATGGGTCATAATACTCCCTTAAACGGCTCCTATGGAGAATTACATGCTTCATGTGTTGATTTATTCTTTGGGGGAGGGGTCAATGAGTGTGATAACAAAGCCCCCATCTACTGTCAAGAATATGTGTCATCACAGGAATGAATACCATGCTGCTTTACTCAGTACACAATGGAAAATCAGAAATAAATCACAAAAAGTATAGACAATGCACGTTTTTCAAACATATATTCCTATCTGGAACATAGAATGCTGGGATGTAATGACAAAATATATAATCATAAAAGTGACATCCACTAAAGAATTATGTTGAGCCATGAAGTCTCTGTTTTTATAGATAGAATACGTTGACTTAAAGCTCTTTCCAATTGTTTCTCAGACTTTTCACTTTGTTCAGACTGAAATGTGACGTGAAGCATTTAATTTCTTCCTCTTGATTTCCAATGGCAAATGAGGGAGTCAATAAATATCTAATGCAGGAAACTCAAGAGGACAAAATGAATGAATGCGTTACAGGCTTAACAAAAACTAGGGACATTGTTCTCTGCACTTGACAGAATGTCAGAATTTCCTATTTTATTGTTGTGTTCCGTAGGCTACAGCTCACTACATATTTGATCAAACATCCTCCCCATCCTTGCCCCTGCCAGCACCAGGCGTGTCTGCGTGTGTGTGCACTGTGTAGGCCTAACAGCAGAGATAAGATCCACTTGCTCTCATTCACAGAGCCCCCAGCTGTGCGCCCGGGCTCCTCTCTGCGTGCGCACAAACGTGTCTTCTCCTCCTGTGTCCTCCTCCTTCACAATGTCTTCTAATGTGGGACAAGACGCGGCTGTGTGCGTCCGCTGAAACGCCACTTTGTCAGCGCGACAGAGACGGACAGTTAGCGGCCTGTCTGTCTGAAGCCAGCTTTTGTATGAGCGATGTATGCTCTTTGTGGAAGGGTAAAATTGAAAAACATTAGCATGATAAAGGCCCGAGCTCGCGCTGCCTGCTTGGCCGATCGTGTGACGCGTTACTGAAAAAAGCCATAGATAAAAATGACAGCGTGCTCATTCACACACGTAAAAATCAAAATGGTGAGCCAATAATGTCTGGGAGAAGCAATGTATATCGGCAAACAGCCAGCTCTGACCCAAAATCACTGCACTGTAATGCTGCGCCCTTTGATCTTTGTATCTGTGCGTATGGATGTGTGGCGTGCGTGCCGTGCGTAAAGAGGGGGGTTTGTACGCACGCATCTGGGGGCCTCAATTAGAGACTGGGCCAACGCGCTTGTTTTTAAGATCCCATTTCAAAGTGAGACACGTATAGAAGGCTTATTTGGGGCCATGGACGTGTTGGTGTGTGTAGTTCCTCTATTCGCCGGTTCCGTGATGGAAAATGAGCAATTAAAACAACATTTCATATCTTGTCAGACGTTCTCAAAACAAAAAGCTGGAACCAATCAATACGTTTAAATATCAGTAGTTGTTCTAACTCAAAATGACTGATGTTGTTAAGTTAGTGCGGTAAACTGAAAAGGCACACTGGGAGTTCGAGATTCATTCAACATCGCCCCCGTGTGGACACAGAAGACACTGGAAGCGTCATCGTTCTTGCAGAGGATTAAAAAATGAGGTCACACATAGAAGCATTTTTGCACACATCCCAAAAACTGTCGCAACGGGTGCGGTTTATCAGATAGGCCTATATTTCCAAAATGCACGTGGGCCACGAGGATCGGGGGGCTAATGAGGTTTTTTGTAAAGCAGGCCCAATGTTATCAAAGCCTACACCGCGAGATCCAAAAATGACTGTGTTTTATGTGATCCAGGTGCAGAATTTTGTTTGTGAGGAAAAAATGGAATGAAAGGTCACAAAAAACATAGGTCTGCTGTTATTGTAGACTACTGCCATAAATGCCATATGTAGGAATGCATTTTTTCAGCCGACAAAGCAAATTGTATGAAGAAATGTGGTGAACATAAACCATTCAAAAGGGCGTTTCCTTTGCCCTGCACGTTCACGTTAAAATGCTAAGATGCTGTCCTCTAGTGACAAATAGTAGACTTGCAGCTTCACATAAGCAGTATTTGGATATACGTAAATCAAAAACATTTTTTTGTGTGTCATTCACGGTTTTAGATTCTACATCTGTGAATTTCTGTGAATTACATTGGTTAATTTTTTTCCTTGTAGTGGTGAGTAATCCCAGTTTTTTCTCTGGCATGATAAATGGTAGGTAAATGGCCACATTGTTATGTAGCATAATCCTGTAAACTATTATTTTATTCAGTAAAGCATTGAAAGACTAGCGTACTCTTTCGTGATTAATTATTGTATTTTGCTGAATTTAATTTTGAGAGGTTATTCTTTTACTCCCCACTAGGGTGTATGGGTGATAGTAACAAAAATAAATATCTCTATTATATTTTACTTTAATATCTATTATATTTTGGGAGGGTCTCAATTACAATATTCAGACAATATTACGCTTATCCAAAAGAAATTCTTCCATTTTTTTTTTATTTTTTTTGGGCATCTACTATTTTTGTTGCCACAGCTGCCATGGGGTCAATTGAAGGAGCATGGCAGCCTGTCTGTGCTCACAGCCCCTCCACACATTCGATGTACATCTTGCCTCAGCAATAGAGTTCAAACTACTAAACTTTGCATTATTGATCAACCCAATAAGCCATTTTTACATAGTTGGAAAAATGTACAAGGGTGACATGATACATTTTCAGTTTTAGCCTTTAGGTCGGAACTGCATGGATCAGTCCTCTTCGCCCCTCCTCTCCTTCAGCCTGACAGCTCAGAATTACAGTAAATGATGGCGCCTCACTGGACAGTCACACCATTTGACCCCCCTGTGGTGTCTGTGCGCCCTCCTCACCCACTAATGTGCTCCCAAAGGTGGGCCCATCCCATGGGACCTGCTCTTATAGTGAAATGACCTCTCGTGAAGTAAAGGGGTTTATTGAGTCAAAGACTAAGGATTCTTCATTGTGTCTGAGACCTAGTAAAAAATAATGCAACAACATCAACTAAAAGGACAACAAAACATAAATAAACATATAACATATAACTATTTGAAATGCACGTATTCTTAAACAATGTACTTACTGTAAGTAATTCAATATACAGGTAAATTCTGAATATTACTATTATTCATCATTTCATTTAGAGCCATTGTTCGCAACCTTTTTCAATTATGACTCGCAACATCGCTTTGTAGGAAAGGTATTTATTTCACAGGTTAGTTAGTTAGTTAGTTTACTTTTCAACGGTCTATAGAAGTACAAAAAGAAAAAAGCAAGAACATAAGAATAAAGACAGAAAAACATTTTACAGACAGAAAGGGTTTGGGCTGAAGTTTAACACTTATTTTTCCAGGTCAACACAGGAACCAATGTTTACAGCTGCATTTGAAGAGTGTTAAGTCAAGCCTTGTGTAAGCCTATAATGAATACATTTTTAATCTTTTCTCATGCAATACTGAAACCTCCTGAAATTATCTTGAGACTTGTGAGACAAGAGAAAAGATCGAAAGACTGCACATTTCCCTCCAGTGCAAAAACAGTATACTGTGACCAAGTGAATGATGGACGTACTGTACCGCAAAACACAAGTTGCATTTTATTTTTCCTTCTTGTTATTTTTGGAATAATTCTGTCTCAATGTTCCAAATGATCCGTGGAATAAAAACTGCTTTGGGATATAATGGATAAGGCTGTGGTTCAGTGATTAAATGGCTGACCTGCCTATGACCCAAAGCAAAAGGTCAGAATATGTAAGTATCTCATTTGTTAGTGTCTCTCCTGGTGATTTTGTGCTCCAGTGTACAAATATCACTCATTTGCATTAACAATAACAAGAGGCTAATCAATAGTAGGCTCAAACAATTGTTAAGCCTATTAACAAATATTAATGTATTCAAAAAGCAGAATTCACAACCTTTTTACTTAAAGCGTTTTTTTAGGTTCAACAAATGCATTTCCAAAACCCTTGCTTTGTGATTATGTTTTATAATAATATAATCCGTATCTACAGCAGATCCCTGGAGGAACATTAGACATCCTCCAGGAATCTGCTGTAGCCAATCCTCCAGTTTGGGGGTCACTGCCCCGAGTGCTCCGATCACCACAGGCACCACTGCCTTCACCTTCCAGGTCTTCTCCAGCTCTTCTCTGAGCCCTTGGTATTTCTCTAGTTTCTCGTATTCCTTTCTCCTGGTGTTCTGGTGTTGCCATCATTTGGTATCGCCACGTCAACCACAACCACAACCACACACACACACACACACACACACACACACACACGCACGCACGCACGCACGCACACACACACACACACGCACGCACGCACGCACGCACGCACACACACACACACACACACACACACACACACACACACACACACACACACACACACACACACACACACACACACACACACACACACACACACACACACACACACACACACACACACACACACACACACATATATATACCAAGTGGCTGGAATGGTGGTAAAGAACTAGAGAAATGAAGGTGAAGGCCAAAGTGGTGCCCGAGGTGATCGGAGCACTCGGGGCAGTGACCCCCAAACTGGAGGAGTGGCTACAGCAGATCCCCAGAAGAACATCAGACATCTCAGTCCAGAAAAGCAGTGCTAAGAACAGCTAAGCTACTGCGCAAAACCCTCAAGAACCTGGCCTCTGGTGGAGGACCCAAGCTTATAGATGGATGAGACCTGTGTGTGTGTGTGTTTGTGTGTGAGTTTTCAAACACTTTCAAATTTCAATTCCAAGTAGATTTGTTCACAACGTTTAGTCTGGTTTTGAGTCTTCGCTTCAGTGCGTGCAGTTCACGTTTGTTCCCACAGATGGCACTAATGTTATGCACATTGACAAAGACGACGACCATTTAGTCCGTTCTTGACCTCTTAATGAAATTATCCAGACCAGGATCTTTTCACAGAAATAATACGTAGAAATAAATATAATAATTGGGCTATAATTAAATGAGAATGACACATTTGGTTTTGTAATAAATTGTTTCTCAACATAAGCTATATGTGAACAATAATTGGCTTTAAACAGTCAAAACAGATTTCACAACTGAAGTTCTATTCATTGAGCCCGAAGCCCTTTTGTTTTAATCATGCATTAAAAAAAAACGTATCCCATCTATGTAGCCAACACAAACATTCAATCAGAGCATGCACCCATTTGCATTCATGAGAGAAATGTTTCATACACACAATGAACAAGAGCCAGACTGATTCAGTAGCTTATATATAAAATGCAGAATAAAATACATACATCTATAGTGTTGCAGAGAGTGATGGTGACTGGGCGATTAGACCTGATGAAATCTTTATGTCCCTGTCAGGCTACACACTGTTCCTGTCAATGTTTCATGTGGTGTGTCAATGTTTCATGTTGTGTGGATACAAGGGTTCTACTGTGGAATCAATCAGATCGCACCAAAACTGCACTCAAGGCCAAACTCAATGTGGATGAATCTTACATTACCTTTTGTCAATGTTTGATGAACATATTGTCTTTTGAAATGTAGAATGGTATAAGGGAAACGGAATAGTGTGTCACAGATTAGGACATTATCAGAAAAATATCAAAATGTGAAAAATGTGTAATTATTTGGGAATTTAAAAGGTGCACTGCATGTGACTTTTCTTGTTGTCTGCCACCTGCTTGTCTACATGGAAATGCTTTTGCTTTGCCCAAAATGTTCCACAGTATGGAATTCTATCTCCATGGAGACAAGGTGACGCCATCAGATTAAGTTACATGTCAGATCTGTGGAGAAACAACAATTCTCACAAAAATAATGCATGTTTTTCAATGTATGGTTGAGCAATAAAAACACCTGTAAATGAAATAAACGCTAAAAAATAGAGACACTTAATGCCATGCTGTGGAACATTCCAGGAAAAGCATCAACATCTCCATGGAGATGAACAATTTGCCCTCAGAAAAATCACATAGTGCACCTTTAAAATGAACAATATGAAAATGAATACCTTTAAACTCTTGATAGAACTCAAAATTACAAAAGTAAACGTTAAAAGCATATCAGACTTAACCCTGAACAAAAAAAAAGTCCAGCCATGTCGAATGTAACGCTTCCAAGCTGGATTTGATTTATTTAAATGAATGGGTGTCTCTTTTTGGTTTTGGAAATATTTAGTAAAATATGAAATTGAAGCTGCAAAAGTAAAGCATGTAATAACAAGAGATGTCAATAAAAGTAATAATTAGAGCAATCCCAGAAATGCTGTGTGGTGTAATGTGAGATCAGCTGCATGTGGGCTGGACTCACTTCATGAAGATGGTGATGTCAGCGCTGTGTGTGTGAACGCGGACATCTGCGCTCGGGTCAGCAGCGGGCCAGGGAGTTATGTGTTTGTGTGTGGCAGTGTCAAAACAGCTTTTACATGTGGATTTTATTGTAGAAGTTTAAAAAGAATCAATACGACGGGCATGTTTTGTGATTTCGATTTCTTGTTTTACAGTGCGACCATACATGCAATCAAATAAAACTTGTAGAGGGAAAAAAGAACGCATGTAGAAGCAGAAGAAGAAGCAAGTACCCATCAACTAGAAGGGGCTGAAACAAGTTAATTGATTAATCGTAACTAATTTAATTTAAACATTTTTGAAAAACCTATTTTGTTTTAAGTTTTCTCTGCAAAGATATTGTCAAGCAGCATTTTAAAAAATCTTTCTCTTGGTTAAATATTAGTAAAAATCTCACATTCACTGACATTTTGCGTTCTAAACAACTAATCGATAACTCAAAAAGACTAATCGATTACCAAAATAATCAGCTGCATAGTCAGAGTTGCAGCCGTAGTCAGCAGTTTAAACTCATGCAATCCACCCTTTACTCGATCGACAGTATGTGACAGTATAAAGGTTGAATTATAGATAAATCATGTTTGCACTTCTGCTCTTCCCAGTCTTTTCGTGTATTAAATAGTCGCATGTGGAGCAGCGTAAGTGTGTGCAGTGTCTAAACAAAGACCATAGTGTAATGAGTGTCTATTAAAAGACTTCATTCCAGGGAGGACAGAGGACCTGAAGCTCACTTTGTCACAGATTTCTTATACTGCTGCTCTTATGTTAATAGTGACACTCGGATATACACACTGTTTTCTGTATTTAAATAAAATAGTCTGCTGTTTTGTCCCCCTGTGTTTTATCCACAGCATTGTCCGTGTATGCATCAACTAAATGTGCATGGACTTTTCATGCCACTTTCTGGTCTCTATAGAGATGTTATTGAAAGATGGTTCCAATCTGATATTCGTTGTATACGTCTCCATGAAGAAAAGCAAGTGTCGACGCTGGGGGCCAAGTTACAGGTCTGGGGACTCATTTATAAAACATGCCTAAATACAAAAATGTTATGCACGTGACATTGAGTTTTTAATTTATGAAAAGATAACTTGACAGGGAAAAGAGTGGTCCAGTCTAAAAAGTCAGAACTTTGCGTGTCAATGTTTTCAGAAATGAGGCAAAAGGAGATCTGTACTCAGAGAGAGGAGAAATGAGGAGGCCTGATGAAGTTTGTGGAAATGTGTTTTGTCCGTATTCCATGCAATTCTATGCAAAGTTTTATAAATGAAATTAAGATCTGTAGAGAGGCAACTATACTTTTTTTTCAAGGTTTCTTTGAGCAGTGCGTGCTGAAATAAATGCTGGATAAATAGTACTTTTCAACTATCATCTGTAAAGCAAACAATCATTTCACATTCTGGGGCTGTGCAATTAATCACATTTAATATAGATTCAGTCATTTCTAGTATTTTTGGGTCTTTTTAATCGAGAGGTCTGTCATATGTCAGAGAAACATGGGGTTTGGAGCAAGAGTTAAAACTTTGGAGGAAAAAATTTGACGCTGAAAAGTGTGGAAAGGAAATTAATATTGAAAGATATTTTTATTTTCTCTTTTTTTTCCCCAAAGTCTAAAATATATTATTTATTTTTTAGACAGCCCCCATGCTTTCTTATCAGCATCCCTTATATGTTTTTTTTTGTTGTGGAACAATAAATTAATGATAAATTCAAAATTATAGGCCAACTTTATGATAATATGAAGTTAGTTTTGAAACACTGTGGCGCAGATCTTGAAATTCTTCACAAGTTGTACAAACACTAACAAATCTAAGCCATACATTTGTAACCAGCAGATGCTCCTGGTTGCCTCCTCCTCATCGCCCTCCTGTCTCTCCTCCTCTCTGCCATAATGAGACGTCGGATATGCACGCTACATATTCACATCCAGAGAGTCGGGAGTCACCGGTGGCTGCTGTGCTGATCCATCAAGGATAGCACCTTTTTACCCTGAAAATTCTGCCAACTCAGGAGGGCAATTAACACCTCGGCAGCTCTGGTCAGAAACAAGCTTGAGATGTCTCCCCAGCGAGTCTCCCAGCCCCATATCCCCACGCTATACTTCCTATGTGTGTGCGCATATGCTGACAGAATAGAGCGCTGTGCAGGTTAAATAATTATGCACGACCTCTTGAGACTCCACGCCAGGGCATTGAGGGTATTTTTGTTTGTTTTGGCCATTTCCTCTTTCCACAGCATGAATGAAATATCAAATGTACCTCGGTGGCCAGTGTCTGCTTTAAAAAGAGCGTTCATCTGCATATTAGGATTGATGCTTTGGGGAGATGCAATCAGAATCTACACACATGCTCCTCAAATTAATATGCGATATCCGATCACCCAAAAGAAAAGCTGTTTCATGAATATGCATCAGGCTTAATGTGGATGTCTGCGGCCGATTCCAGCGTCGATCGGAATAAAACATCCTTAATATTCTTAATTGGCCCGGGTCCCAGGACTGCACTAGGTTTCATCTCATAAACATTTGATGTGTTTGATTCAGATCCAATGGCCCAAACTCAGAATATTAAAATGCGTGACCTCTGATCAAGGCAATTAACCCGCTCTATCAATTATCAAATGGAGCATAAGACGGCACGCTCACATTCACTTACTGAATAAAGATTCCAGCTTGACCAATTCGGCCCAAAATCCCCCTCTAGGGCCAGAGGACATGAGAAACCATACAAACCAGAGTTCAAACTAAAACTAAAACCTTTAACACAATGCTTATGTTGAATTACACTTGTTTTTATAATTTTTAAGGTCCTACGAGCCAGAAGTTGGATCAGCAAATCTGAAGTGCTCCTGTAAAAAGAACAGCAAATGTAAGTACTGCAGTTTAAAGCTGTAACATTTACTGAAGTATTTTGTGTTTTATTACCAGTACTGACATTATTGCAAAAGTATATGTACTTATCACAATACCTCCACATTACTTCTTACTTTTGGAGGTAAAAAATAACTTTTCCTCAAAATAACTTAAGCAAAAACATTCAATCTATGCAGGGTCATAGGCTATGGTGCTCATTAGGCTATTTCCAACCTTGGATAAATTTAAACAACATTTTAAACAAATATGCCAGATAACTTCAGATTTTGTAGCAAATAAGTTCTGATTTTGAAGCATGACGTTCTTGACTTTTATTTTGGATTGGTGATAATACAAGTTTAACAAATGTGCATATGTTTTGCAGATATCAATTCTAGAAAAAGCTTTGGAATTTGGTGTATGATGGATTGTATACATTATGCGCTTTTCACCTCTGATTCCAACCCTCAAAAATCTGTCAAGGATTGTAGTAAAACCATTTAACTTAACCACTCCATTTAATGCCAAATTTAGTCCTGATTCAAACTGTCTGAAAGCTGCCTTGTTTGTCCAGGCCTTTGAAGGGGAATGTGCGGCTGCTGCACTTGCCATCCGTCACCGTTCTTTTGCGGCGCTGCGGCAAGTGGACGAGTGAGAAACCCGAGCCTGCCTTGCACAAACACATGCGACTTCAAAAATAACAAAGCAACTCCTGTGACAACGACTGGGACAGACTCACAGCAGGCAGCGGGGATTGCATTACAGACAGCCTTATAGGAACCGCTATAAAACCCAATACATGTGATAACTAACAGAACAGATGTAACATACTTCAGGACATGTTTCAATGCTGTTTCACATTTTATTAGGCCTACTTCACACAATAAATATAAAGAGAACATTTCCATGAAATTAGTGTTCTGCACTTGGATTCCAATTTCACAAAGGCGTGCTTGGATTATTACTTGGTCTATGGCCTGATGTGGTTTGGACCATTAATCGGTCAATGCTGTCAACTAATTTTATTGGGATCAGAAAGTTTAATATGCACAACAGCAGAACGGTGAAGACACAGAATGAGTTGGATTGAGTTTTTGGAGTGACTGGTCTATTTATCTGCTTTTTTTTACCTTTAAATTCTCTGTTTCTGGGCATTTTTCTTTGTGTGAACTTGTTATTGAGTGATCTTACACAGTCTTATGAAGTTTTGTATATTTTGGGAGGATTATAAAAATTCTTAATAGTTTTGAGAGCTCTTCTAACACCATGTCTCGCTCCCTTTTAGTTGACTATCGATGCTAATACCATGTCTTCAACCAATAATTTCTTTGGTCGACTACAACCTAACTAGTAATATTAGTAATTAGGCAAAGCTGAAAAGTAACGGGGAAAAAAAGCACCACAAAAAGTTATATTGAAGGAAAACGAAAGAGCTCAATCAAGCGAATGTGAGTGGACGAAAGAAACACATCATTGTTATGAGTATTTTTCAGTTCAAATTACAATGTGTGAATAATATGTATGAATGAAACCAAGTACTATTACAGGTGCATTCGGATCAAAAGACAATCATATTTGGTTCCAGGCTCAAAAAAGTCAAACGTTTTGCTGTACAATTTGTCAAAGTTTGCACTCTGGCAGCAGAGTGTCCCATTGTCCTGAGGCGCATCTTCAGAGTGCAACATAATGCCACGGCTGTATTTAGAAGACAATTCCAGGATTAAATTTAGCAGCAGAACGCACACTGCCAGCTACTGTCAGACAACTGCAGAGGTAGTATCCCTTTCACAGACCGGCCTCAGCCTCACCCTGATAATCCAGACAATGGAGAACTGGCAGCCTCAACTCTTCTGTGAGCCAGTGCATCTGCAAACACTAGAAGAGTCACTGCTGTTTAATGTACACCAGTGTGTTTTAACTTGGTGGTGATCCCAGACATTTATTCACAAGATTTCAGCCTCGATTTGCGACGTGAACTGTGTCAACCGCGTGTAATTTCAGTTGTGTCACGAGCAAATTATCCATGCAAATAACGTAGTGGCTTCTTGAATGAATAAAAAGGGCTGTCTAGGGTTCAAAATCTACATTGGGTACATTTACATAGAAAAATCAGATAACTAACAAGCAGATAATTCAATATATAGATCTGATCATGAGATTTTTAGAGCAACTGTTGCATTTGGAAGACAAAGTACAATGAATTTAAAAATAACTCTTTTAATCTTTATCATCATTCATTCATTATAGTCTATGCATTAGTTTGCCCCTTTTAGTATAATTTCTTCGTCAACACCTGCACCGGAGTGAACCTGTCTCCTCTTCACTGAAAAGTTGCATTTCGATTTACAGCTACATATACATACAAGATATATAAAAATAGGTCTTTCAAAGATATATACATACATATACAAGATAAACACAATGGTTTAAAATAGCAGATAAAGAATCCGAATATAGTGGCACAGGATAGAAAAAAAGAAAGAAAACGAAAAGAACGAAAGAAAAACATTCTTGTAGAGTTTTATTTAACATTTTCATGTTTCCTACAGAAAAAAGAGAATTCTTTTTTAGAGCTATTGTACTTTTAAGACAAAGAAATCAGATTACTCACATCAACTGTAACTGTACATAAACTTTCACTAATCTCATAACTCCAGAAATCAACTAAGGATAAAATATTTTTTGTGTGTGCATTTAACATAAGCACGGTCATACTTTCCACAATTTTAAAATGATTTGAGTATTTCCTTTTGATGAATGTTTCTCAAGATATATTTTTGTCAGATGTCACCAGAGAACCAGTCGCATATATAGTGCTTTGGCAGATTTTTGTGTTGTGTTGGATGCGATTCCTGCTGCTTTACTTTACGTGGAGATGAGCTGGTAAATTCTGAACTGATTCTGCCACAGTGTATTCCCTCAATCCAATTATATTAGATATTTTCCTCCAGTCCAAGAAAACAATTTGCCAAATAAAAACCGACCAAATCCCAAACCTATTTCCAACTGTAACAAGGGAATATTTTGTCGGAGGAAGTGTTCAGCAGGTATCTGTCAGCAGCCTGTATCCTTTTAGGTTACAAGAGGAGGAAGCAGCCTTGACCAGACCCTCAACACCCCCACGCTACCATCCAGCTGCCCCAGTGCACTGTGCAGGGCTGGGGCAGTAAATCCACAGCAGCCCCACCTCCCACACACACAGCTGGAAGGGCACACACTCCAGCTGCACCTGCGTTCACACAAGTCGCTGAGTGATTTGAACTTTTTTTTTTTTTGCTTAAGCTGCAACGATACTTCCGCAAAATAGAAGAAGTAACGACTGGCAAATGAAAAACTATCAGTATTTGACCTAATTCTTTCAAGCAGACATGTAACGTTCACAGTTTAAGAGACCTAAAGAGTGAGTATAGTGGGTTGTAGACTGGGTTTTTGCTCCTATGCTCATATTCCTTCTAGCTGCTCAGATTTACAGGTGCCGCTGACCCTTTCATCGTAGGAAATCTCTACTGCAGCCTGGGCCCCTCTGTGGTCTCTCCCCATTCCCTTGTCTTAAATACAGTCTTAAACACAGTATCAATACCCACTATGGCTTGTAGTTGATCCTGGATCGCTTAAAGGGACACGTTATGTAAAATGAACTTTAATGAGCTTTTAATCTTGCAATAGCGTTTCCTCATCATCAGTTTAGTCAAAGTTGTGTTTTGATTGATCCCTGCATGTTTGAGTAATCCTGTATTGTCCTACAACTGAGACTAAAGTGCGCAAAAAGATCCTGTTTTCAGCTACCCCCTATCCCCGCCCACATCCCTGTACTTAGTTGTGATTATTAAAAGAAATGATTGTGGGTGAGACATTTAAAGTTGTAAAATGTCTCAGAGCCACTTTTCAAAATGAAATACATGTAAATGACAATCCGCTGCTTGTAACAGTGAAATGTCAGCATGAATAGGCGGGGCTTATCAGTTCTGCAGTTTTGAACAGGAAGTCGATGGTCTCATTTCAATAGCTGATCCGTTCAAGATTAATTTAGCAGCTGACAATGAAAAAAATGTAAATGTAAAAATGTGATGATCTATTTATGTTATAGCTTATTACAAAGGGCTTGAAAAAAGGATAATATGTCTTCTTCAAATGTATAACTTTTGTTTGTCAGTTACCTGTTGGTCTTCATGGAGATCTTATTGCTTTGCCTGGAATGTACTGCAGTGTAGCATTACAACAATATTTAATTACAAGTGTTCTTACTACTGAAAACAGCAAGAAAAGCAAACATTCTTCTTACTGATCAATGTCACCCTCCACAAATTTGACCTTTCGCGTGTCTCTGTGAAGGATAGACATGTTTAATACCATACTGTGGAATATTCTAGACAAAGCAAGGACGTCTCCATCTAGGCAAACAGGTAACAATCCCACACTAGAGAAGTTACCTAAAGAGCACCTTTAAAATGATAACTCTACCCACAAAACATAAACTTCACACTTAACATCTAAATACTAACTGCCTCTGACTCACCAGAAAGCTGCTTACACCTCCATATTGTAATAATAAACTCATGAACCTGGCTTTATTGGAAAAGGCTGAGAGACTACGATCAATACAAGTGGACTCAATGAAGGCAGAGAGATGCACAGTTGGAAATCTCTCTCACAAACTGGAATTTATTTAGTTGGCAATACATCTCATTTGCCAAGTGTGACCCTAAACCGGGTGTGTAATAGGAACGCTCGAATAAGACAAATCCTGCTGGTTGAGATGGATATTTACACATTTGTATAGCAGCTTGGCACCCTAATGACAAAATAATTAATCTGTGTTACAGGTCTTATCTTGAAACTGTGCATAATAAAGCTATTAACTGCTGCAGATCGAACCCCTGGGAATCACTGCACTACAACTCAGAGCAGCAGCTAAATGGAACAAGACGATAGCCCTCCGTCCAAATGGGATCAGAGTCCATTGACCCCCTTGTACACCATTAGGGAGAATTAATTTGCTGCATATAAAAACACTATTAAAGGACGGAGGTCAGAGTCAAGTGGGGGCCAAAAAGGTATTGATTTGAGAGGTCACGCTCACACTGAGGAATGGAGTGAGGAGACGTTGCTATATTAGTGCTCTGCTCCAGATTTATTCAGTGGGAAGTAGATGGGTTTTACTTGGTAGGTCAAAAATGCAAGAACAACCTATAGCTTCTTTCAAAGGTTTTGTTATTATATATTTTAGTATTATTATAAACCATTAAATATGAATCCCGAAAATCTTGGACAGAGATGGATAATGACCAAAAGAAACCCATCTTTATTTCCTTTGCCCCAAAATGGATATGTGATGCTGCCGAATCCAACGTGTGACGACGTTTAAGGAAACAAAATTGCTGAAAGCAGTAAGAAAATATCAGTGTGCGAAGAGCAGTGAAGACCTGGACTCACTCAATGAATAAAAATTAGTCAAATATGCATGAATCACTCTAAATACAACGTTGAGTCTTTTATTGACAAGAGTGAACATTAGTAAAATAGTTAAAAACTCCTAAAGGTCGGATTTTGCACAATAGGTCTCCTTTAAATGTGCTGTACCTATTTTCTTAAAAGCGTCATAAACAGTTTTCAGTGGTCCAAACTTGGTCATTAAGTGCAATTTTATTTTTACCATAAGAGCTGTTATAAATCTGTACTGAGGAAAAACAAATTTTAATTCAATCGGGTACAGTCCCATAGATCAGTGTCCTGGTTGGTCGTCTATTGGCTTTCTGTCCCTGTGTTTAGCCTTTGACCTCCTGAACATCTCACCATATCCTCAGAAATCCTCCTTGTTGCATAATTGTCTATTATTTATATCAAACACAGCGGCATCATCTTGGCTTTACCACCTCGCATTTTCATTCTCACGGGGGAAACTTGCTTCAATAGCCACTCGTTTACAAGCTCCACATCCTTCCAGCTTTGAGCGTGTTCCAACAACATATTGTCATGAGTTGTCCTGGCCGTAAACCAACTTCTAAGAAACTCACTGACGTCTTCTCACACGCAAACAAACTCCCGGCACCTCTTATTTTGGAGCTTTTCGGCCCCATATTCTACACATTG
Organism: Rhinogobius similis; assembly: GCA_019453435.1. Classification (NCBI taxonomy): domain Eukaryota; kingdom Metazoa; phylum Chordata; class Actinopteri; order Gobiiformes; family Gobiidae; genus Rhinogobius; species Rhinogobius similis. The sequence continues at coordinate 22,751,665 of CM033623.1, read as the reverse complement.
TCTTTGGCATCCCCCAAGATTATGAAGAGATAGGAAAGGCTTTTGTTATAAACACACTTGCTGTTTAACTGGACGGCCCCTTGCCACTCACAGCCCTCTCTGATCTGGAACCATCCCGTTTCCTGATAAACACTGGCTGTACCTGACATTTTTTCCCAACATGGGGATAGTGGCACGGGATTGTCAGGATGGGACGTAACCGTTTTGGGCACTTCCTCGCATCACTCCCCTGGACAAACCCCCTCCCCACCACCTCTGAAGTGCACCTCTTGCGTGTTTTATTGCGAGGCCAGCCCCAGTATGAAAACAAATGCAGAGCCGAGCGGCCGGCTTTGATGTGCCGTTTCCTGGTGGGTTATTTACGTGTGTTTCTCACGAATTTCGTTCTCTTTTCTCTTTCATTTGATTACTATGTGCTTCCTAACACATTTGCAGTCTGACCCAGCAGACAATGTGGGGACTTTAATGGCTTCTGCTCAGAGGAAGCTATAAAGCCCCTTTGAGCTGTATGTACTTTTTTCCCCCGGTAATAGCAATGTGATGGACAAGGAGGAATCATGAGAATCACATTGAAAATAATTTGCCTATGGGTTAGTTAAAACAACATTTGATTGTATAAAGCAAAAACAGCATGTACTGAAGATTTAATTGTTAAAAAAGAAGAAGAAAATGAACTCAACTGCTAGATTTTGTGTTAAGTTATTATTTCTATTAACGCTTATCCAACCACAGAGTTCCAAGATACTGTTAAAAACCCAAGGTCTGATAAACAGTGTGGAGGACGCCAACTTATGAAGAGTGTAAATCCGTTAACTTGATGGAAGTTGTCATTTAGGCACTGGGCCTACACAGACAAATGCCAATAACCAACAAAAAAAAATCTCGAAAGAGGCAATTAGACTCCCATTTTTTCCTAAAACCCATTTGGTAATAAACATGTAGAGATTGTGTTTCAGCCAGCCTGAGAATAGAACCCACAACCTCAATGGCTGTTATAAATGTTAGTGTCAAAAAGCATTTGTTTCAGTCATTTTCAAACATGTTTTCCTGATGTAATAAAACATAAAGAAAAATTATGCCTTGAAAATGCATGGTCCAAGTTTGTGGCTTTAAGTTGAAACCATTGGAGGACCACCTCTGAGCTAGACCCCGTAAAAACATTTCAGTAAAATGACCTAAAATACAGGAGTGAAGTCAGCTGTAATTAACCGGACTTTCCTTTAGGTCTGTGAGCTGTGAGCTGACCAGCAGATCTGCCCGCCTTGACCCACGCGCTCCTTTACTTCAGCAGATAGATCAAAAAAGGCATATCGTCAGTGAAAACGCCACCCTGTTTGAGCCAAGATGGGGGATACCATTAGAGACCCTGCCACAGAGGGTCAGAGCTGAGCCCGGGTAAGTGTCCCAGGCTGAATTTGATGTATGGTCCACTGCCGTATGGTCCAGGAGTTTTGGGAAATACACTTTGTAACTAGACCCCAACGCGCCTCCATTTTTGAGGCTAATTTTATGGGGTTCTGAACAACATTATAGGCAGTTATTTGATCTGTTTCCTTCCATGCAGTAATTTGGAGATTGATTTGAAGCGATTTTACAGTTTCATGTTGGACGATCATCTCCATTTAGGTTTAGCACTGGCACATATGAGTAGGTATGAGCTTCTCTGGGTTTGCTGGATTGATCTAAACTCATTACAATGTGATTGATAGCATGACATTTTATGATTTAAGATGCCCTTCTTCACGCAATCTTCACCATAGTATTGTCATTTTGGACGTTTTTATTAATAACATGCATTATAAAATGCATTATTTCTATATGAAAAAATTACATGATGAAAAACTTTATGTGAGTAAACTACACGAGAAGTTTCAAACTGATATTTTCAAATTCAAGAATTTTCCCTATTCACCTGTGGTGCCTCACCTTAATTAATCCATGGGTTAAGAATGATGAAAAAAATAATACTGTTGGCATAGCAATTTACAATTTAAAACTAAATATTATATCTTTTGAATGAAAAAAATCCTCAAAATGTTGCATATAACAGAAAGCTGAAACACATGAATACCTTTAAAACTAACAGCCTCACTGGCATCATTCTTTTCCCTAACACACTTCTGCAGGACAGCAAACCTGTCCCAAAGCCCTGACCTTAGCCAATTTATCTGTTTCTAAACCTAGCCCTAACCTTAACCTGATTGTGAAAATTTATTTTTTGTCAAAAATAAACAACATTGCCAGCATAGTGTGGCATAAGTGGCTTGGCAAGCAGAGTCACCTCCATAAAAATCTGTCTTCTGCTTGTTTTATTGGCCAAAAATGTCAGAAACATGCATTTTTCCACAGTTCCACACTTCTCCATAAATCTGACCTTCAGTTTGTCCTGGTGACATCACCCGTTTGTCACTATGGAGATAGATAAGTTAAACGCCATACTGGGGAACATTTCAAGCTAAGAAAGGAAAGGAAAGCTGGTGACGGACCGTCCACCAAAAGTTGCATACGTTTGAGGAGGACAGTTTATCTGCAACAAACGATTCCAATGGACAAGAGTGCTGTATTGCCAGGTTTCTACAATATGCTATCTCTATTAAAGTGAATTACAAAGATTAGTTTCCCAATTAACCACTCGTCCATCACTGCATCTCCCACTGCATCCGCCATCAACTTCCACCATCACTTTGAAGCGCTGCGAATGTCAGATCCTGCTTGTGACAACCGATGCACTGCAGCTACAATAATTGGATCTTTTTGGTTGGGTATTTTGCCGGACATAACTACGACAGGGGGGAGCGGGTTGTGGGGGTACGGTAGGAGGGGTGGGAAGCACATGAAAGGTTTAACAGTGGGCAGATATGGAGAGTGCGACGGTGTTAACCGGTCTGGCATGTTTTCGCGTCGCAGTTGGGACCCTGATGACAGAGGGGTCTTTGGGAATTCAAGAGCAATGGCTTCACGAGTGGGCGTTTCCCTCCAGAGAGCACTGGGCCAGGAAGCACGGCTTGCCTTTCAAAGCGTGCAGACCTTTATTTATATTACATATTTTCATCACCAGGACTCTTTCAAAGGCCTGTTTACCGATTTTCAATATGCCTCCACTTTTTTTCCCCCCTTCAGCGCCAGACAGTGACAATGAATTTATTTCCGGAACACAGTTTGCCCAGTGGTGTGCCAATGTTTACAAGTGAAAGATACAGTCAGAGTGTTATTGTTCAATGTGGATAGAGTGATGAGCAGGTCTCATGATTGTTTGGCGTCACCTGTTTTCCAGAGAATGAGCAACAGCAAGAAAAAGAGGGGGAAAAAAACCTGTTGCAAAGGCCTTGAAATATTTGGATGCCAGCCACAGACATTAAGACATTTGAATAAAAACTCGTCTTTGTTTGTGTCATTGTGTACCTGCATGTTCTCTCTGACAATTATCGTTATTAAAATAGAAATCAGGAAAGCCAGACGAAGAAATAATCACATTTTGATGCACTTTACAGCATGTTTCTTGCTTCCATATTGCACAAAAATACTGATCGTGTTTCCCAGTAATTTACAATCGTCACACAGGGTTAGCACTGATGAAGATGTGTTCTGTTTTCGTGAGTAATACAAGTTTAGCATTAGACACTGGTCAAGGATATACTTGAACTGATTCGTTTGGAGTTAAATTCAGATTAGTTTAGATTTTGCACTTTACAGTTTACATTTTACTGTAGGATGTAATAAATTTGCACTTCTTTTCACCCAAAGACAAACATGCGTGAATCTAACATCTAAGTAAACTTGCCTTGCATCCAAACACCCAAACCGCTCCTGACCTCAAGCTGGAAACGTTTTGGACAATGTGAGCTCCCCTTCCCATAAACTGTCCTAATCATGTCAAACATTGTGTGTCACCCTCCCTTTGACAAAGCAGCGGTGGCATCATTAACCATCGTTAGGTCCAGACAGCTGATAAATGAGTCATCCATCAAAGGCTGCCATATCAGCGCACTCCCGATCATTACGGCCGCAAACAGTTGTGTCATCTGATACACTGCGTCTGCTGTCACTGGTCCAGCCCGCAGCTAATCAGCACACGCTCAGGGGAATTGGAAACAAGAAGGAAATAGCAAGTGTTGTGTTTGAACCAATAGGTACAATAGGTTATCAATACATGGTGCGTTTATGCTTTTATGTTTTGGCTTATACAGTTGTTTTCACTTTGAGGTGATGAGGAAAAAAATGTGTATTTGAGATGTACATTGACCCCAAGAAGAGTATCTCAGACTCCCTAAGTGTTTGGCATTTCTTTGAGGTACGGGACTAGCGTTCCATGTTCCAAAACCCAAATAAACCTAGCCCTAATCCAACCCTAACCTCACCGTCATTGTGTAAAATAAAAAATAAAAAATGCTAAGAAAATATGAAACCATTAAAATGCTAAGCGTGACTGAAATGCAACACTTTTAACGAGTCAAGATAACTAAAACTGTGGCAGAAAAGTAATCGAAATATGCACAAAACTAATAGATGCTTCAAATATTAAATTAGGAGAAAATTGGTTTAAATTTGTACTTTTATGTCAAATAAAAATATAGTGATAAGTGGTGTCACCTGTCTTTCTTATTTCTATTTTGTAATCACCATGGATTTGGGTAGGTCTGAAAGAATGTATGACTGAAATTATTGTTGAAATCAATGTTTTCCCTAACTTTAATTAACTTTTTGAAACCATAATATCTTTACACATAAAGCCCTGACGCTGCAAAGTCCCAAATTCAAGATCACCAAGTTTGCGGTCAAACTTCTATCTTTCTTTTCCAGCAGCCTAACTTGAACAGCACTTGTGGAGCAGGGTGACTTCAGGTGAGACAGCCCATACCTCCGTGATGCCTCTCTTCAGCTGTACACTTCTTAATTAATTAAGCAGAGGGGGTGATGCAGTGGCCCCCGGGACCCTTGGGTAATCATACAGGGCAAATTACAGCATGTTGAGCCTGGAGGGGAGCTATAGACCCCCAATGTCACTGTTGATTAATTTCTCTGTATAGATGGTGACAGCAGTGTGCATGTGTAAGCTGTCAGGGAGCACCCCAGAGTCTATTCATCACGGGGCGGGAGGGAGGCATGTGCTTGGAATCAGTAACTGTGTCTGTTTGTGCACAGATGTGGCTCCTGGTGCTGCTGTTCATTATTATACAGCTACTAGTAAGGTTAATTCTCTCAAATATTGTCTTAAAGCACATTGTAATTGTAATTTCACAGAATAAAAACAACTGCACTCCAAAAATGTAAAGGTTTACTTTAAAGGTGCACTCGTTTTTCTGGTGAGGATCGGCAAACTGAGATGTTTTTTGTGGGTTTTTTTTAAGCTAATAGTTCATAGAAAGAACGCAAAAAGACTGACTTAACTCAGAACAAGCTTTGGCTCAACACAAACTAATACATTGGAAAAACACTGCATTAATTTAAAGGTACACTATCTAACTTTATTGCTTTGCCTTGAATGTTTCACGGCATTAAACCTTTATTGCAGTTATTTCGTTACAGGTCTTTTTGTTACTCATAAATGTGAAAAAAACATTGCATTTTTCCCATGAATGGCGTCTCTTCTCCACAGATCTGACCTGTAATTTGGCCAGGTGGTGTCACTAGCCATCAGAGTTTAATGCCATACTGTGGAACATTTCAGGTAAACATCTTCAAGGAGACAAATTTTTTTTGTCATCCTTTTCCAACTGAATTATTTTATGCTAAGCCAAGAGGTGTTCTCAGTCTATTTACAGTCTTACAATTCACTTTATATTTAAAAATATTTAGATGAAACAAAAACATAATACATTTAAGTAAGGTCAACATAATTCGTTTTTTCTTTCCTTTTTGTGATGATAAAACAGCTACAGAAAGGACAAGAATCAAAACAATAAACTGTAAACTAATGCTGTAAATTAATTCATTCAGTTCTAAACCCAAACAAGTTGAGAGCAATTTGTAAAGAAGGTCATGAAGTGTAAATTAAAAAAAAAACTGCCATCATCTGAAAACATTGCACACTAATTCATAACAAGATGGAAAGAACAACAGCGCGATCCAAACTAGGAAGCACACCTGCTGAGTATATTAGCATGCCTGTGTGTTAGCATGTTCCGTCCATTCTGTTGCATGTGCGAACAACATGTAAACAAGACGGTGACGCCTGATAAGACATTCCTGATGACAAACAGCTGATAATGTCCCAGGACACACGGAGGGGTGAGGGGTGGGGTATGGTGGCTCACAGAGGAAATGTATTGATTAGCCTTATTACCCAAAGCATCCGTCTTGGGACAGTGTGGGAGTGGGGGGTCCTCCTCTGCTGATGGACTGATTACTGCGTGGGCCCTGAGGAGAACAAATGGCCCCATCCTGTCCACACACACAATCCAACATGTCCACACTCGTGTACAAATGATCTGCATCGTACAGCATGGAAAAAGTCATTACAGGATTTTAACGTTTACTTGGTTTTACATATTGTGCATTTTAAATTTAGACAATCACAAGAAAGTCCTGTTGAGCAGTGTTTCCACTGGACCTCGTCCCCCAGACCGGTTCACTTAGGAGCATTGTAGGCCACTTCTGTCAATGGTGGACTTCATTTCCGTGCAGAAGTCCAGACTAGCAGGGGTCCACTATGAGCAGCTGACGTCACCCAAACATGACTAACGTTTTCTTCATGAATAAAATCTAAATTGTACCTGAATTATACTTTTTCTTTATGCTGATGTCCCCGGTTCCAGGCCCGGGTCCAGACCAAACTGACTGAGGGTGTGTTCGCATAGCAAAGGGGGGCAAAGACAATACTCTCTTATTAAGTGTCTTTATTTTACATGCTTCAGATAAGGGTGCAAACCCTTTTCAATGAGGGTGCAATGCACCCTTCTGCACCCCTGTAGACCCGGGCCTGCCCAAAAGATAGATTGGATAGATTTGGCTGCAGTATGCACTGGAAATAAAACATTTTGGGTCCTGATGCGAGTGCCATGGTTTGAAAACAGTTGATGCTAATCGTACTAGCTTTGTTTTGCTAAGTCTGTCAGTTCAACAAAAAAAGTTATGATCTCTGGAAATTCGACGGTTTTATTATCAATTATTATTATTATTTTTTTATTTTCAAATGGCACATATTTATTTTTGTTTTGCTCATGAACTCTTCAAAACTAAATTGTTCTGTTTCTCTAGCCCTGAATTTGTGTACTTCTAAAATGTTGTGGCATAATGTAATTGAACTAAACAACAACAAAAACATGTAGTCCTTCTCTTGTTGTCTGCTGTTGTTGTGTCCTTGGCCAAGACATGTCATCTTCCTTTTCTGAATGAATGTGCTGTCTGTCTGTCTGTCTGTCTGTCTGTCTGTCTGTCTGTCTGTCTGTGAGTCTGTCTGTCTGTCTGTCTGTCTGTCTGTCTGTCTGTGAGTCTGTCTGTCTGTCTGTCTGTGAGTCTGTCTGTCTGTCTGTCTGTCTGTCTGTCTGTCTGTCTGTCTATCTGTCTGTCTGTCTGTCTGTCTGTCTGTCTATCTGTCTGTCTGTCTGTCTGTCTGTCTGTCTGTCTGTCTGTCTGTCTGTCTGTCTGTCTGTCTGTCTGTCTGTCTGTCTGTCTGTCTGTCTGTCTGTCTGAGTGATTTCATTGATGGCACAATTCTGTCAGTCCACCCCAGGGCAACTGTGGCTAAAATGTAGCTTACCACTACCAAATGAGGAGTGAATGATTATTGACAGTGCAGAACTTTAAGTGTTAAGCATGTAAAGTGCAGCAATGTGAGAGTTTACATAGTCATTATTTGAATTTCCATACATAAAGTTCATTGATTTGTACATTGACTGAAGCAACAGCAAACTTCAATGCTACATTCATTCTCTATATTCAGCTTCACAGAAAACCAAGGAAGCACTCTCTCATCATTTTGCAATCAGAAATAACATGCCCTAAGCGCCCTATGAAACTATGTGTCTGCATATAGCACCCTGCAATTTGTGTTAATCACACTTCACTTTAATGCTCTTCCCTGGCTTTATCGATGAAACCAGTGCAATTACTTAGCTCAATATTTCCCACATTAGTGCGCTTTAGAAGTGCTTCTCACATCCATTTATCTGTATGGGATTTTAAGCGTCATAAAACCAGCTTCAAACATCATTCATATTTGATTCTATAGAAATATTGCTTGGCTGATGAGCTGCCAGTAACTCATGACCCCAAGCAGGTGTAAAAAAAACTAGAAAAAGAAATATGAAAAACTGTTTTTTCCCACGATATCTACTTCCACTACTGTCAAGAACATACTGTATGAATTGCCATTTTCTTCGACCTTTCCAGATATTCCCTGGTTTGTGCATTATCACTTCTTGTTGTGGCTGGACAAAGGAAATTACTTTTGCAATGTGCTGAGTTCTGTGATGCTCGGGTCTGTTTGGGTCACAATGTGTGTTGCCATCTTGGGTGCTACAAAAATGAGGTCATCTTTTTCTGCTGTTTCACCAAATTTCTACAGAGACCCGGGCAATAGGATTTAGAGTATCTTGCTACGTATAGTCTTGTTCAGTATGCCCTTACGGTGTCCTGTTTTAGTGCAACGTTTAAGAGGGAAAGGCCCTGCTTGAAAAGAGGGAGAGAGCCCACTGAGATCAATCAATACTCATCTTCCCCTTGCCTTACTGTAAATGTTCTAAAGTATTTATGAATTAATTGACTCCTCTCATCCACATAACAAGAAAGCAAGCCATGGAGTGTAAAATGTGCTGTGGAGGTCAGGGGATATAACGCGTCAACGAATAGCAATAAATAGAAACACTCAATTTAATGTTTGTGAAATTGATAGACAGAAGCATTTAACGTTTCATTGTACGCCATGTATGCTTTTAAAATGAAGAAATGGGATAATAAATGCGTTTAACAACTACACCTTAATTTGCATTAATAAAGCATGAACAAAGTCATGCATAAATAGTTTAAATTGCATGACACTATAGCTGATAATATAGCTGTTGTAAATATAAATTATAGCTTTACACCAATCAAGTGTCGGTTTGAAAAATCGAGAAAAAAAGGTGAAAAAATATGTTACACTAAGGAGAAGAGAATTGTATTGAAATGTTGAGAAACATTTCTGATGCTTTAAACATTGATTTAACAAAAAAAGGGGTTCTTATATATTTTCATTTGTCAAATTATAATTTCTGTGTTTTGGTTATTATTATTTGGTTATTACATTATTGCCTGGTAACTGTGAAGTCATGATTCAGGAAATAAAATTATAAACCTTAAAAATTGTCGAACTGGGATAAAATAGGTTAAAAAAATGTATATATTACTATAATTATCTTAACCATGTTTTAGTAAAATTACTAGTCTAATCTGTCAAAGGCACTTTAATTAAAGGGTTAGGGTTATGGTATTATTTAAATAGTAACTAGGCCTGAATTATTGTTAATAAGCTATTTGTTTATTGGGAATTGGGAAGTCTTTGTTCATGCTTTATTAAGGCGAATTAAATGTATCTTTATTAAGTCTTACCCATTTGAGTAGTAGATAGCATAACGTCATTTTTAAACATGTTTTATTCTTTTATTTAGTCAGACTACAATAGCAAGCTAGAAGCATAGAGACTTTTATAGATTTTTTTCGCTGAGCTTCCTGTTACATGTGACTGGGTTGGTGTGTTCTGATTGGACGAGGTTTGAATGAGGTTTGCTCCAGTTGGACCTCCTGTACTGAGGCTCTCCATAAGTGCACCTTCACATACTTCAATTATTCAACTAAAATGATTTAAACTGGACTTTATTCAAATGCACCTGTTTTTCCAAAGCCCATGTGGTGCATGATGGCGCGGTGATGCTAAGGATGGATCGGTGCGTGTGTGTCAAAGCGATGCATTGAGTTTTGGTGAAGGTCAGTCCCATTGTGGCCTGGACTGTAATAACCACAGTGACAGATTGGACACAGGAGGAGGAGGCGTCGCTAATGTCTGTATGCGCATAGTACGACGTCACTGAGCTGTGCAGTGTAATCAAGGGTGAAGATTTTAAAGAGTACACAAAATGTACCGTAATGTAATCTGTGGCTGGTAGGTGAAAGCACACAAAGAAGCTTTTTCCCCCCTTTTTTGTCTTGGCATTTCATGTTTTATCACCAAAAAGTGCATTGCTTTGAGCATTATTGCATTACAGCAAGAAGCTATGCTGTGCAGGGTATATCACTCATCTTGTTTCTCTACCTCCAAACACAAACTCTTGTCCACTTGGCAGCCTCCAGGACCCATGTAAATCTGATTCAGAATCGGAGGAAGGTTAAAGAAAGGTTCAGTTTAAAAAAGAATATCACTTAACTATGTGTGAACTCAAAAGGCAAGAAATGACTGGGAGGCAGCCCTCTTGACATAGTTCGGATGTAAAGGAAGACAAGAACTTTTCATTTAAACCCTCCCGTTCAAAGAAAAAGAATCAACCTACAGCTGCAATTTAAATATGTTCTGTTTTCACGGAACAAAATAGCACTTCTGTGGTTGGTAGTTCTAATGCGCTCCAGATTATGGACCACCACAGTCTGAGGAACATTTTCGGGTGTTCTGTAGGTCGGCCCTGTCTGTATTTGCAGCAGTCTAAATCATGTGATGTCACTGGACCTCTCCTCCCAGGCTTATAAAAGGCACTGCTGCTCTTGGGTGGTATTGAATGGAGACTTGCAGTAGACAGTTTATTAAAAAAGGGGGGAAACATGTTGAACTAGCTCCTTCCCTCGGCTCTGCTCTAACAACCATGTGAGGAGAATGGTATAACCAACCACTCTGAGCAAACATTGTGGTCTGACCGCCACTTACGATGCTGGATGGGATCTGAAGGTAGGCTGGCCTGGAGGATTCTCTGAGGACAAACCCAGAGCATTTTGCAAGGAAACATTCTCCAAAATGTATGCAGTGTTCTGTTAGAATAAAGTGTGTTTGATCAACACGTGTAACAAAACTGGGAATCTCCTTCTGGGCACGTATCTGGGCACAGACCAAGACGGACTGCCCTACAGCTGTGACGGTATCTGTGTTTTTGAAGCAGAGACCACACATGAAACCTTCTGGACACGCAAAACCAAGAGTATTTTTAGCCAAAACCTCCATCAGTTTTACTTTTCTACAAGAGATTTATGGTCTCCCCTCTCTTCGCAAATAAAAACGAGCACATGACTGATCTAAAAATACCATCTATGGAAAATACTGAAGATAGTGCGGTTTTCATTTCCTTTTCTAACATGTACAGGTTTAAGCAAGTTCATTAAAACACAAAAATTGCAACACGTGACAATCTATTCACCCATGTAAAACATCTATGTGTTTTCAAGTGTGCGTACGTTGACAGCACTATCTACATCCTCCCTGGGTTCGGTCCCATTTCCGTCGGGCAGTTCCAAAATAACTGTTCGTCTCTCACTCTTGTTGTTACTTCCTCTCAACACAGGAGCACATTGATCACGCATGGTTCGGACTTACTATCTTTTCCTGAGATAGCCGGAGGAAGACGGCCATCAACACGTGCACACAGCGGATTCTGCTCTGATTTTTAATATGCATGAAAAGCATTAAAAATAGAAGAAAATTTGCCTTTTTCTTCAAAAGCAAATGCATTTCAAGCATTTCAAAACAGGAATATGGGGATGATGAACAATAATCTTTAATCAACTTCATTGCATTGTTGGCATTATAGATGAACAATAATAACCAGGTTTCTGTATAACCAGCATGGAAATAATGATGACTATAAAAGGTGGGTATTAATGAACCTTTAATATGTTTGCTAGATGTGGCATTTCCTATCATTGTTTAGAATGTGTCTGACTTGGTTGTAGTTTTGCCAACAACATGGAGTGCATGGGAAAATGATTGTTGATTTGTTCAGTTGATAGAACTATTACATCATGCGTCATAACATGACTTGGATGGGCTTTTTTTGTCCAAAGAAAAAAATGTGTTGACCAACCAGTTGCGTAGTGAAAGTTTGTTTTGAAGCTTTGCAAGGCACGGATTAGTGGTTGTTTGTGCCATGTGCTTCCGTCAGTAAGGCTCTGGAGCTGCCAGTCGGGCTGTGCTGGTGGATTACTGGTGGATTGATTTAACTATGACGTGGGGTCTTCCTGATGGGACACTGCCCAGTGCAGAAGTTGTGTCTCACTCTGAGCACAAGAGAGCACAATGAGTGCTCAACTCTTTTCAGCTAAAATCAGACTGAGGTCATTGTCCTTGTTCTACATAAACAGAGAAAGTGTCCACAGCCTCAGTCTGTCTCTTTAAAACCTACAATGTTACAAATCTAGGGGTAATAATGACTCAGTATAACAGTATAATCCAGACTTGAATTTTAACAGCCATATCAAAGCAATATCATCAAACCAGGAATGACTTTGTCTCCAGTAGGTTAGACCTATGGTTCTTAATCTGGGGGTTTAAGATTTCTCCCAATTAGACACAAATCTGTTGCTCAGTGCAAAACTATAAAGTTTAGGAATTACCTCTTTGTGAGTTTTCTTTTTTTTTGCTTGGAGGCCTCCCAAAAAGTTGTTTTGCCATATTTGACAATATGAGACAACTATTCATTAAATTGACACGAAGAAAATGAAATACATGAATTTTCCATGAAAGTTTTTACATTGTCAGACAAACTGTAATAATACAACATTGTTGCACGCTGGATGTAGTTTGGAACTTCCTAATGACCTCTGTCTTACCTAAGCATGTGTGATGTTAATGTATACTATGAGGATGTCTGTGAATCTCTAACTTGGCTTCAGTGATGAAGTTTGAAACTTGGAAATCACGGCATAATCTCCGACCTAATCCCTCTGCTATCAACAAACAGTCATGGAATTGGAGACAATTGGAGACAGAAGAAAATCCAAACATAGGAACTCATGTAGAGTTACTCTTTAGAGAGGGTTACAGAGAGTCTTTGATTTCCATTCACATGTAAGGTGTATAGCTCATGCAGTGACAGGGTGAATATTTAGATTTTAATCACTTCAAGCAAGTCCGATATAGTTTTATGGACGTGAGACTCTCCTGTACAATGTCTCCTAAGGCTCCAGGTTCATGGTGCACAGAAAGAAGCGTGAATAAAGTTTTTGATTAGGGAATAATGTTATGGCATGGTTAAAATATCAAAAAAGGAAATTTTGCATGATATCCCCTTTAAAGACTTTGCTGATCTGAATGTCATTCCCTGACAGTTTTGTTGAATGCCTCTCCCCATTCTTCATCCCCTTTCATATGTACATCTGTCCAGTCTAATAATGTCTGCGGGCCAAAAACCCTTTTTCTCCTTGAAAGAAAATGTTATTTGTAACTTGTAATCTACTATACATTTATGTATAATCCAAAATGTTCACACTTATTATTGACCGCGTCTTTGAAAATCTATAAAGCTCCACTCGGTCCTGGTATCTTTGGTCTTTACTCCAGGATGAGAGCTTGTTTCCGGGGATAGCTCTCTGCAGCCAGGTCCCAGTGGTGGAGCCGGAGCAGATATTTCCTGAGAAAACATCTCACCTCGAGCTGCAGCGGTTTGGGACTGTGCTGAGGCAGCAGCAGTTCCAGCCACAATCCACCACTAAACCTCTCGCTCTCCTGCTCTGTTCTGCACTCAAATTATTCTCCACCTTTCCTTTTTACATTTCACATTTTTCATGGGTGTTTTACAGAATTTCTGGGCATTTTTCCCATCATTCCCTCATTTATTCTTCCTGCTTGGCACAAGAATACTTGGAAATTCAGCAGATGTATTATTATGTTATAGTTTTCAGGAATGTGAACTAAAAGTAGAGTGGATAATATTTTAAATTTTGGTAAAATTACATTGTTGGATTATAATTTTGCTCTAAGAAAACAAAGGTTTTAGACAGTGCAATTCTGAAACTATTGTATTTATAACTATGTAGACCTACCGCTGGTATGGGAATCAAACCCACAACCTCCTTGCAAACAATGACCATTCTCCACCATGCAGTCTTGATATGTTGAAATAAACTGAAACCTATAAGCGTGAAGTCTCAAAATGTTATTTCTCCACGATATACAGTGACCTTACATGTTCACTGTCTTTCTTTTTCTTTCCCACAAACAAGACACTCCATGAACTTCACTCCAGGCAAAGTCAGATGGCATCCCCATCCTTGAGTCCCCACCAACATTTGTCATCTTCGCACACGGCCGAGGAAGAGCCTGCTGACATGTTTTATGCAGGGACAGAGGGTGGGAACTCAGCCATGCAATTGTAAAACTGAGACATGTTGAATCTATTGGTATTCTTCAAGTGCATCTCTCTGAGTGTTTTGGTTCTGCTCCCTTCCTTCATGATCATTCATTTGGAAAGTGTTGGAATTTTCTTTTGGCACTTTTTACTTTGTGTAACACTGCAAATTGCTGCTGAGCTATTCAAAACACAGAACTTTGCCTCACACAGAGTTAATGTGACATGTATACCTCTTTATGCTACTGCTCTGGGCCCTCATTTATGAAAGTTTATTAAAAGTTTACGTACAGACACAACAAAAACTTCCATAAACATCTTATTTTTCCTCTCTCAGCATAGATCATCTTCTTTCTTGTCTCTGAAAGCCCCGATGCAAGTTTGAGTTGTTAGACTCCGCATGTTTATGTAAAGTTGTCGTTTTATAGATCACTAACATTGTGAAAAGTCACATAGGTAACATTTTTGTACGTACACACGCTTTATAAATGAGACTCCTGTTGATTTAAATGTTTTACCCTGGAAACCTGCAAAGCTAATGCAAATGATGTCACCATGACAACCTCAGACAGAAACAGCCACAAGCGCTCATAGCGATTCTTCCATTGTAAGTGAATGCTGGCACTTTAAGATTGAAACCAGTGTAAACCACTGTTTACCAGTTGCAGCATGAATCATTTTGTAATTCCCAAATGGCACCTATTTTACTTTGAGTCCAAACTATATTCAGCGGCGGTTTGACCCAGGTCTACATTTCGGCTCTCACCGTCGCTGGGGGCCAAAGCGAGTCAAGGCAAAGAGGTCCATTACACCCCAGGGCCTATCTCAGCCCCCGTCAGGACAATCCCACTTAGTATGAGGGATGGCTCTATCTGTCCGCTGCCTCATTCTGCCTGTCCAAATGCCCCCGATCGCCGCGGCACTACCCGGCCATCGAGCACCGTGATTTGTTGAGATCTGATCCCAGGAATGATAATTGATTTAATTGGAGCTGATGAATGAGCAGCGTTTATGGAAGCATGGATCATAAGTTGGTGACAATCTGGGGAACAATGGGGAAAGTTTATGGGTCAAAAGGCAAAATGGTCTTGTTGTTCCTTTGATAAGTGGCAGCCAGTGCAGTTTGTCCTGGTCATGCCAGATTTTTCTCCATACAAATGTGTTTTGATATAGTGGTAGTAGTTTCTCATGTCGGTGAAGGATTTGAAAAGTTTCTTTGAGGTTTAGATTGCAAATTGTAAACTGCAAAATAATAAATGCATGGAAGTTTTAAAAAGATTGGAACACCACAGTCCATTCTTGAACAAATGGAAGGATTACACTGACTTTGCAATGAATAAAAATTGACTTGCACTCAAATTGGCCCTTTTTTTTTTTTTTGTAGAAGCTATGGGACCACAGTATCTAAAAGTCAAATTGTATTCTAACAGCAATCAAGATTAGCATGTAACACTGAATTGGGCATTAGTATTAGTATTTAATAAGGGTTACTCTGGCTATTTTGTTGTATACTTTACTCTAGTTGCAAAGCTATATTTCTCTTCTGCATTTACAGTGACATAGTTACAAGAGAAGTGCAAAACATAATAACTAAAGTACATTCTTCATAGCCTAATGTCTCCTATTTAACACAGCGGGTCAGTTCCAGAAGAGGGTGGAGCAGGAAGGGTACAATGGGGTCTCATTTTGATGGATATGTTCCTATGATGGGGCCCCAACAATATTTAGATGTCAATACCACGATTCAGGATAGTAAAAATAACATAGCAGGATGCCTCATTTCCACTAATTTCTTTATTTAACGAACAGTTTGGAAGGGTTGGTGTTTAATATGTTTTATCTTAGTTTGTCAGATCATACTAAACAAAAACAGATCAAATTAAGTACAAAGGTTTTTAAAAAGTGATTTCTGTGTTACTCCTACTTCCTGTCTGATGGCACAGGAAAAGGAAAACATTTTTTAGGCAGACCAAACTTGAGGAAGGGAGCGATTGAGCTGAGTTTGAGTAAGTAAAAACCAGCAAATCAAAAAATATGCAGCGAAATCTCAAATTAAATTGGCAGAATGAATTAAAATTGAAAAAGAACAACAGGTTTTACAGGGTGTGTACTGTTAAGATCCCATTTCCACATTCTTCCTATCCTGCACCTAAGTCCTTAATTGTGCGCCCACAGACAAAGTACGCTTGGACCACAGTGCTTTTTACTATAGCATTTAGTTGCAGTCAAAAAAACCTTGCTGTTTAAGTTGGTCGCCGCTCCGAGTCTGCATGCAATTGGGGTATGCAAAATGGTCAAGGGAGAAGAAGAATACGGAGACATAAAACCAAAAAAACAAATGAGACAAAATCCTTTTTAGAATCTGAGCTTGCAGAGTAACGACTGGCAAAATAAATACCAAAAATTCTGCAAATCAAACGGCCAACCACACATCAGCGCATTGAAGTTTAATGGAGGGTGAGTGGCGCCATGTCCAAGCAAAGGTGTTTAACTTGAACTCCGGCTGGTAATTCCTGAAAGCAAAATGTTCTATTCATTTAGCTTGGATTGCTTATTGATGCACTGTTTATATCAAAATCAAAGACCATAAAATGTACTCGTAATACCACTAAAGTCTTGTAAATGCCAATAGGATCTTCTCTTATTACCTTTTAACTACAATGCCAACTCCCATCAATCAATCTCGATGTTCTCCAGGTTTATTTTAAATCAGCTTATTTAAGAATGAAGCACAGCGCAGACTTCCTACAGTTAAAAATCCAGTGTCTAACAAGTCGCTGGAATTAAAAAAGCAGTAATTTTCTGTAGACTAAGCTCCGTAACGGTCTAAATCCCAGTAATTATTCCGCCGAGGCTGATTGTATTCATGGCCATTCTCTCCAAATGACCACCAGAAAAATAACAAAAGCCGGCGCAAAAATATCTTGATGTAACCTCACCTTTAAGGAAAACAAACACTTGAGAAGAGCTCTGCCTTCTGTCTGTGGCCTGAGGTCCAGCACATTATATGTAGCCTATTCAAAGCCATTCAAAGTTTATGAAGTAACTAAAATGGAAAAGGGTTGCCTGTCGAGCCAGTCCCTCTTACTTTCTGTTTGAATACTGACCGTACAGCGCATCATCGAAGGCCAATATTGGGACGCGCCAACAGCCACTAATTTTTAGCACGTGTCTCTTAAATGCTAAAGACATTCATGACAAAATATACAACTTCTTTTACCTCAGATATTGCTTTTCCCATTGAGTTTTCTGAAATCAGCACTGCTCAGTCCTCTGTGGTGATTTTGACATCAACAGTCCATGTATTTCTCGAATTTATGATGCGGCTGCCTTCTTGCCCATTGGAAATCGTGGCGGACAGAGCTCCAGATAAGTATTGTGTGTAGTCTTAAAAAGAAAAGGTATGGGGCACAGAGTAAATGAAGAACTGGATTTTAGACATCCATATTTCACCTTTTGATGAACATCAGAAATAAACAGCATAAAACATCATACCCCTTTCAAAAAAGAGATTGTAACGTTTAATGCAAAAAAAAAAAAAAAAAAAACTGTGCGTGTGTGAGCCTGTGAGCTATTGAAGTGAGCATTAGAGTCACCATCAGTGCAAAATTTTAACAAAAAGCCATTTCTGTCTTTTTTTTTGTATGCATAATTTTCCAAACTTTGAAAACGTTTACTTCTGAATTCCGACTAAAAGCAAGTTTGAAAAAAAAAAAAAAAACTCTTCAGGAGGTGTGGGGCCAGTGAGCGTCCCGAGCCTCAGACCACTCTGTCCAGCACGCTTCTCCTGATCAATAGACCTCTATTTTCTCCCCCCACACAAGGTTTCCCATTCAATACAGCTGCCACCGCCTTTAAAAACATAGAAGCATGATCCATTTATTATTGGCTGTTACTATGATCTATTTGCTCACCCCACTCGTCCCAGCAGCCAACCTCTTTATGTGGCTGCCTATTGGGGAAAGGGGCTCTCTTTATTCCCTTCCCGGTGCTGTCCGGGTTATCGAAAAGCCATTTCTGCACCACATTCGTCATAACACAATGCATGTGAATGTGCAGATATACAGCCACATTAAAGGAGCCATATTCAGGTGCTTCGGGTTATGCAACGCTTTATGAAGTGATTGAATTGTGAAATAATTGACATTTATAACAGCTATCTACAGTATGTTAATGTTTTTTTACATTATTGTCCCACGCTCATTTGTCTGCATCACTTTTGTCCAACCTAATTGAATAAAATGCAGCTAATTCAACAAACTGAATTGAACAAATTGAAAGAATTCTGTTGGAAAAAATTATCACGGTGTTTCATTACATCATGTAAAAGTGTGCACTATTCATGAGATACTAGTAACTGGAGTAATTATGGTTGCCAGGTGGCCCACCATTATCGTGTGTTTTAGGAGTGTCCTATTGTTCATAAATATTGAAATGAGAGTAACAAAGTGTTATTTTTGATACCACCATCACAGAACTATGTATTTGGGCCTCAAAACTCCTGCCAAATAGATAACTTTGGAACTTGTGGCGGCAGAAAAAAAGGCAAAAAAATTGATGACACAAACTGAACCAACAATGGAACAACATTATAATAAACATACTTAAAATGGGGGAAAAAACATTATGTATAATAACATTATGTTATTGCTTTGCATGGAATGTACGACAGTATGACGTTAAACTTGTCTATCTTGCATTTATTCATTTGAAGGTGTTTTATTGACTTTGAACTTGGATAGATTCAATGAACATGGATTCTTCTCTCTCTGCTGAGTGGGCTCGCCTCTCCTCAGAGCTGACCACTAACTTGACCTGGTAGTCATCTGCTTGTCTCCATGGATATAGATAATGTCTTACTGTGGAACATTTTGAGCAAAGCAACAATAGCTCCATGGAGAAAAGCAGGTGGCGGACTCTCCAACAAGGCTGCAGTACGCTCTTAGTATATACATGCCTACATTAAATGCCTATTGTATGGTACTATTTCCCTCTCGTGCTTGTGTTTTCTTGTCTTTTTTGTGATTGTAAAATAAATAAGCGGTTAATAAACATAAAACAACTGTTCTTTGCTCTAAGTGCTAAAATGTGGTGGTCAAAAACAATGCACTTTCAGCTGAAAACTTTATTTTCTGTGTCTGTCAAACCTCTAAAACATGCCAAACTGTGACTGATTGTGTCTTTATGTGTATATGTAACTACATCCATTGTTGCATTCTAGTTATGCATGTTTATTTTTTGTCCTACATAGTTTTCGTACACTGTGAGACGCAGGCCAGTCCTGTATAGCACGCTGACATGCACACAGAGCCGTGCCAAACCCCAGCTGGCTCACCAAGTTCTCCAGAGGACCAGCCTGTCAGCTCCTGTCCACCACAGGCCTGGCTCTACCTGACCGCTCCAACTGGAGGTCCTCATTTATGTGGTCCGGGGCATGCCAACCTGTAATGGCTGCACATAAGTGGACAATGAGAGAAGGCTTGGTGCAGTCAGCAGATTAAAAAAATAATGATTAAGGAAACCAGGAAAGCCATCTGGACCACATTCTAAAAATACCACACATAACTCAGAGGGAGGCCAGTAGTTATTTAATGATATTTGAGACAAGGCAAGAACTGAACATGGAGGAGCAGGACTTTGTAAATTTCTGTTGTTCTCAAAGGGTTACTCAAATATCTTCTGGTGGTCACTAATTTCTTTCCTTTGACTTTGTCTTGGTCGGAGTCAATGAGTTATAATAAAGGCTGGAGTGATCGTTGCCATGGTAACCAACATCCTGTTCCAACAGCCCTGTTGATAACTGGACTTTTTCATATTTGCACTTTTATCTCATGCTCATGTCCGACCAAAATAATCTAGCATAGGTAAAAAAAAAATCTTCTTTTATAGTTGAGCTAAACAGAATAATGATCTCATTTGATCATGTGGCGTACTGACTTAAACATAGTTTAATTTTGCATAAAATAAAGACCAGAAAATTGAGAGAATGAGATATAATTACCTGATGGACACAGGTAGACTTCTCTGCATTATTAGGACCACAAATATATTCAATGCTCATTTCAGCACTTTAATCTACTACTACTACTACTACTATTATTTTGTAGTAGAATTTTGCTACTTCTTAACTCTCAAGATGGCCGCCGCAATTGTCACAGTAAAAGAACCCACTATGTTTCTTCTAGTTTATATATAACTCAATGGTCAGTGTATTGTTGTGCACATTCTCTGTACAAATAAAAGATACTAACTAACTAATACATTTTCACCACTTTGTCAAGTTTAGTCCTGCCTTCATCCTGATTTGCAAAATATGTGCTCTGCATTTGACCCATTCTATAATGCCACTGGACCAACAAGAGCAGCTCTCAAGGAATCTTCTCTACATGTTGATCTTGGTCTTGGTTTAGCCTAAATTGTGCATGTTCTTTTTTGGCTTCTGAGGGAAACCAAAGAATCTGAAAAAGAAAATTAATCCCAACCTAGAGAGGACTGGACAGGAATCAAACCCACGTTTTTTAATGTGAGGTGTAGTGTTGACCACGTTTATTCCTTGCTAACAATTACTTTTTTATTCAGGTATTTAAACGGTATATTGAAGAACTGATATACTGAAATCCTTGATCAGGGTATTTTATTAGAGTTAAGGTAAAAAGGAACTGGCAATCATAACCGAAACCGTATGAAACACTTGCATGACATCTTCAAACTTGCTTACCGCAGAATGTTTCAGCTGGTCAGCACAAAATGACAAGAGCCACCATTTTGTCCGGATGATAAATGGTTTGGGCTGACAGGCCACTTCTCTCCTCTCTACCTCCTCTCTTTCCTCCCTCCTCTCCTCGTGCCCTTTCCTCTTCATCCTTCCTGTCCCCCCTTCTGCATTAAACCCAAGCCACAATTTGTTTCTTCTGACTGGAGACGGATTCCACCTGGTGACAGATTTATCGACAACGACAAGCGGTACAACACCTCAAACGCCCGGCGACACCCAAAGACCTATACGACAGGACAAGATTGAAGCAGCATTTAAATCTACCGGGGTCTTAGCAAAGGGCAAATCCAATATTTCTCCTCACTGTACATCCATCTGGAAATTCATGCACTTCTCAAAACAGAGCCGAGACTTTTTATTTCCTCGCTTTTGCACAAATACAAGCCATATGTGTTGGATTTTCGCAGCAGGGCTAGAAAAAGTTAGGGTAAGCTGGGAGTCATTTTCACCCTGGGCAACACACACCGCCCTGTGTCAGAGTGCGGGCTTGAGGTTTGCAGCAACGACGTTCACAGGTGGAACAGACTCACCTCCAGTTAACCACAAAAACCACCTCATACAAGATCATAATTAATCCAGGGCTCAGAGGTGCTCTATAGGTCCATGGGTGGTCCACATATATGAAGTCTAGTCTTCATTGCACAAGAATAACATTATCTTGAAGAAGCAACTGTCTGACATGAGTATAATTTTAGTTACTTTGTTGATTTAGAGTGTTTGTACTTGACCAAATGGGATTTATACGCTGAACAAACGCTCTCCTTCTCTGTTGTGTTCAGTGATCTGTGTTTTGTGTTTAAAATGGAAAGAAAAAAGAAAGCATTTGGTCCTGAGCTCTCCAATGGTGCTGCGGTTTATGGCATCGTAGGTTCGTTTCCCAGCCTCGACCATTTGCCGAATGTCTTCACCCTCTCCTCTCCATTTCTTGAACAACTGTCCTGTCAAATAATGCCTTTCGGGCCAGAAATCTGAAAAATGCCTGCACTTTAATTAGTATAACATAACTCGCCTGATGATTTTGGCTTAAATTCGCTTGATTTAACAATTGGAGAAGTTAAATATCAAAAGCTTTGTTAATTAGCGGGTGATAAATGCTTTGCTAACTGGTAGATTAGCTTTGTCATGACAGCTGGAGTGTTCTGGCCCACTGCTATCACTGATCAGTAAGTAGACGCCCCGTTTTTTCCCGTTAGTCTTACCTATTGACCAGAGGAAGCCCTGTCTGGTGAACTTACCCAACATTTATACTTTATTTAGTTAATCTGGGTGCATTTCTGAACTGCACTCGGGTCAGATGGAGTTGTGCAATATACATTAGAATTTAATATTAACTGGTAATCAGCTGGTAAAAACTGAGCTTTAAGTGACTGACAGATTAAATAGTTGAAACGGGCAGCTGGCAGCGCAGAAGATTCAGTCCAGGAAAGGCTAGGTCCAGATAAAACAAACTCACTTTAGCGTGGATGTCCAAAGTTCTGTCAGAAATGTGTTGACCTGCCTTCATTCTTCACTCCCACTGCCAGCTGTAAAATGATTGTGATGTTTTCATTGAGTAAAGAGTTTGCACATTTGCTTGTGGATGATACAGAGACAAGAGCTCACTGTTCAACAACGAGGCGAAAAACTACAGATTGTTTAAAAATAATAACAAATAAATAATAATAAAAAATTAAAGCCGCAAAGCGGCGATGGTGGCCCTCGCCCCGCACGCGACCACCTTCCCACGCAGCCTCGGCCGGTCCCAAACCGTCCCGGGGTGCCGTCCTCCTCCTCTGAGCATCACTCGGGCCCCCGTGACCCCCCCTCCCCCCACTCACACCGGGAGGCGTCCCTATAGAAGTGCATTGGCGGGCGCTGCTCTCCTAAAGTGGCAAAACCGCTCAAAACACGGCTTCGATGTAATTGACTTTTTCGATTGAAATCCTCTAAATAATTCGTCTGCCGAGTTTCACTGACTTTGCTCGAAATAATATTGGCCTCTCCATAGACTTATGACATGTCTCATAGGAAATGCATGGGGAATATGCGTGCCCCCCCCAGGCCAAACGATCCAAAATAGGACATCGATGTAATTGACTTATTTGCAGCTTTTGACGCTTAAAATCAGATTCCAAGATTTCGTGGAAATCCGATAATTTTGGTACTTTTACATGACCAGCAGGGGGCGCTATAGTGAAAAGTGCTCATGTGCTCCTGAGTCTGTTCTGTTTAATCTTTGATTCCACATCTGTGGTTACAGTTTGTGCTCTGTACGGCAATGCCTGTGGCTTGGAGAATAAGTTTAAGATACAGGAAGTGAAGGCGAATTCTGACAGGAAGTCATGACTAAACTGAATGAGACAGGCCAAAAATGTGGTTTATTATAAAATTTCAATGCGTCCTGATCAGGAGCGTGTATGTAAGACTGATCTTAGCCCAAAAACCTAGGACCCTTTTGCAATGGAAAAAAAAAAACTTAAAGTGGCGTCTAAATTAAAATCAATATGGCCTTGCTGTTTGTCTGATCACGGCGCACAAATAATGTTTTAGGGTCGTCTTTATGTGTACTATCACTGTGCCAAATTTCATAGGCCTCCTCCAAACTAAATGCATCTCCCTTTCCATAGGCCTGACACAACAAGTGGCGCTGTAGAGGCTGTATTTGACTTGCATGAAAAATATGGTTATGAACCATTAATGTCTCTTATATGTAGACATTGTATTAAGTTTGGTGCCTGTTACTCACTGCTTAGTGGGTTTTTGCTGCCTCTTAGTGTGAAGACAGTCTGACTCCCATAGAGAATGCATGGGAGCTCTGGAGGGCCCTAGAGGCAAAAGTGTGAAAAATAGGCCATGGGTCTCATTGACTTTTTTGCATCTTATATAGCAAAGAATCATGTCCCAAGATTGGGTGTCAATCGGACCATCTGGACACTTTTAAGTCAACTGTAGGGGACGCCATAGTTATTAGTGGTCCTGTGCTCCCTGGTCTATTTTGTGTAATATTCAATTCTCCATCATTGGTGGCAATTTGGGCTCTGTAGGCACAGTCCAAGTGCCTCTGAGGGATAAACACAAAAACAGGAAATGATGGCGATATTTGACAGGAAGTCACGAGCAAACCCTAAGAGATATCTCCAAAAATTGTTTTTTTATCGAATTTCAATGCGTCCTGATCAGGAACGTGTATGTTAGACTGATCTAGGCCCAAAAACCTTGGACCCTTTTGCAATGGAAAAAAAAAACTTATAGTGGCGTCTAAAATTATAATCAATATGGCCGCCTTGCCGTTTGTCTGATCACTGCGCACCAATTATGTTTTAGGGTCGTCTTTATGTGTACTATCACCGTGCCAAATTTCATAGGCCTCCTCCAAACTAAATGCATCTCCCTTTCCATAGGCCTGACACAACAAGTGGCGCTGTAGAGGCTGTATTTGACTTGCATGAAAAATATGGTTATGAACCATTAATCTCTCTTATTTGTAGACATTGTATTAAGTTTGGTGGCTATTCCTCACTGCTTAGTGGGTTTTTGCTGCCTCTTTGTGTGAAGACAGTCTGACTCCCATAGAGAATGCATGGGAGCTCTGGAGGGCCCTAGAGGCAAAAGAGTGAAAAATAGGCCATGGGTCCCATTGACTTTTTTGCATCTTATATAGCAAAGAATCATGTCCCAAGATTTGGTGTCAATCGGATAATCTGGACACTTTTAAGTGAACTGTAGGGGGCGCTATAGTTATTAGTGGTCCTGTGCTCCCTGGTCTATTTTGTGTAATATTCAATTCTCCATCATTGGTGGCAATTTGGGCTCTGTAGGCACAGTCCAAGTGCCTCTGAGGGATAAGCACAAAAACAGGAAATGATGGCGATATTTGACAGGAAGTCACGCGCAAACCCTAAGAGATATCTCCAAAAATTGTTTTTTTATTGAATTTCAATGCGTCCTGATCAGGAACGTGTATGTTAGACTGATGTAGGCCCAAAAACCTAGGACCCTTTTGCAATGGAAAAAAAAAACTTAAAGTGGCGTCTAAAAATAAAATCAATATGGCCGCCTTGCCGTTTGTCTGATGAGTTTGCACCAATTATGTTTTAGGGTCGTCTTTATGTGTACTATCACCGTGCCAAATTTCATAGGCCTCCTCCAAACTAAATGCATCTCCCTTTCCATAGGCCTGACACAACAGGTGGCGCTGTAGAGGCTGTATATGACTTGCATGAAAAATGGTTTTATGGGGCATTGATTTTCCTTAACAGGAGTCACTGTATTAAGTTTGGTGGCTATTCCTCACTGCTTAGTGGGTTTTTGCTGCATCTTTGTGTGATGAGAGCCAGACCCCCATAGAGAATGAATAGGAGCTCTGGAGGGCCCTAGAGGCAAAAGTGTGAAAAATAGGCCATGGGTCTCATTGACTTTTTTGCATCTTATATAGCAAAGAATCATGTCCCAAGATTTGGTGTCAATCGGACAATCTGGACACTTTTAAGTGAACTGTAGGGGGCGCTATAGTTATTAGTGGTCCTGTGCTCCCTGGTCGATTTTGTGTAATATTCAATTCTCCATCATTGGTGGCAATTTGGGCTCTGTAGGCACAGTCCAAGTGCCTCTGAGGGATAAGCACAAAAACAGGAAATTATGGGGATATTTGACAGGAAGTCACGCGCAAACCCTAAGAGATATCTCCAAAAATTGGTTTTTTATTGAATTTCAATGCGTCCTGATCAGGAACGTGTATGTTAGACTGATCTAGGCCCAAAAACCTAGGACCCTTTTGCAATGGAAAAAAAAAACTTAAAGTGGCGTCTAAAAATAAAATCAATATGGCCGCCTTGTCGTTTGTCTGATCACTGTGCACCAATTATGTTTTAGGGTCGTCTTTATGTGTACTATCACTGTGGCAAATTTCATAGGCCTCCTCCAAACTAAATGCATCTCCCTTTCCATAGGCCTCACCCAACAGGTGGCACTGTAGAGTCTGTATTTGAGCTGCATGTAAAATGGTGTTATGGGACATTCATGTTCCTTAAAAGGAGTCACTGTATTAAGTTTGGTGGCTATTCCTCACTGTTTAGTGGGTTTTTGCTGCATCTTTGTGAGAAGACAGTCAGACTGCCATAGAGAATGCATGGGAGCTCTGGAGGGCCCTAGAGGCAAAAGTGTGAAAAATAGGCCATGGGTCTCATTGGCTTTTCTGATCAGGAGGCCGTCTAGGATTTGTGTGCAAATTTTCACTAATAAAAGTCAAAGTAATTGTTTTTCTCCCCATTGTAATTTAGTGCGCTCCTACAGATGGCGCCGTAGGGTTGATTGTTATTGTGCGCACATAAATGGATTCAGCTGCTTGACGTTTACGTGTGTTTCCAAATTTCATGTCGATCGAGATATGCGTATGTGCGTGCAGGAGCTATATAAACAATTTCGTGATTACTCTTTGCGCCCTGGTGGCCAACGGTGATAAATGCACCATATCACTCATTCAGTTTTTTCATGGCGCCCTACACTGGACATATTCCCAAGTTTGGTCAAAATCGGACAATGTTGACTTTTTCACTTAATAGGTAGGGGCGCTAGCGAGTACTTTTTATTTTTTTTAATGCATTATATTCAGATCATAATTACGCACTCGTGACTGAAATTACAGCTCTCTCAGTCCAAGCGTGTAGCCGTGACATGTGATCAGAAAAACAGGAAACGAAGGCGTTCTTCGATGGCGAGCCGCGGCGAAACCATTTGAGTTATCGTAAAAAAAGCGTATAACTATTGAATTTCAATCCGTGTAGATCGACTACGTGTATGCCAGACCCATGTCGGACCAAAACCTAGGACTCGCCGGGCTCAAAAAGTCAAACTGGCGTGGCGACTTCGGTCCAATATGGCCGCCGTGCGCTTGGTCCGAGGGCCGCGCTCCAATGTCATGTTTTGCTCGGGTCACTGTTCTCTATCACTGCTCCGAGTTTCGTGCGCGTCGGGCTATTTTTGCTCGTCCCATTTCCCATAGGGTCCGATTCGGGCCGGTGCTGTTCGTTCGGGTCGGGTCGGACGCTCTCGAGACTCGCAAATTATCAAATTTTTCGCCGGGCCGATCGCGACAATACCCCTATGTGGGACTTTTCGTGCATGTTCACTGGGTCAAAAAGGCCCGCCAATTGTAAGAAAAAAAAAGAATAAGAAAGAAACCGACGAAGAACAATGTCCCTCGCCAGTTTACTGGCTCGGGCCAATTAATATTGCAGTATAGGCCTATGAGACTTTAAAGTCACTCTATTGTCTTTTACTTGTTCATTTGAACCCATTCTTCCGTCAGTGCAACTATGGGATTACCTTGAGCAACAACCTGTCCAGGGCAGGGCCGGTCTGTGGCATAAACAATATAAGCAAATGTTTAGGGCCATCAATAAGAGGGGGCCACATGTTCTGGTAAAAAACATACACCAAAACACAAGTGAAAATGTAAAATTGACATCTTCGTACAAATATGATCCACTCTAAAGCTCAAGCTCATCTTTAAATACATTCTCTATATACAATAATAATATATTGTGTGGTTTATTCAAATGCCTAATTAGATATAACAAATATTACATTTAACTTTAACTCTTAAAAAAAGGGGGGGAAAAAAAGAATGTTGATGAATGTGGCCTGCTCCACTAGAGATCCTGAATCACTTTTTCTCTCTAGTCCCTGATTTCTTTTGTTCATTGTTATATCAAATTATTTAAACAGTGTGTTTGGTGGGCCTTGTTTAGCATCTCCAAATGTCTAGAACCAGTCCTGAACCATACGAACACTTATCAGGCAATACCTGGAAGGATGAAACAGTATAAAATAAATATGTTCTTTATTGTAAATCTTACAACACTGTTTTACTATAGTATAACATATATATTTTCCTGTTACCCATGCTAGGGGGTACGCAGAGTGTGACAAAGCTACGGGGTACTCGAGACAAAAAAGGTTAGGGACCTCTGACTTTGGGGCAGAGAGAAACCAGACTCACCAACTCTACATAGAAATGCCTTGTCTGATGCTTGAACCTATGACCTTCTTCCTGGTGAGGAGACCAAACCACTATGTCACTGTTCCTGTAGTTTTTTTTTCTATTTTGAAAGTATCCTTTTACTGTAAGCAATAATGTTTTGCATCTTAGTTGGCAATTTAATTTGAACACAACTGGAAAGTAGTGAAGCAGGGTCCGTGTGGTCTCATAGAAAATTCCAAAAGTACTTATACATTTCCCACACTACATTCCTTGAGTCCAGGAGAGGAACTGCCTGCAGATAATGTTTCCTCATGTCTTCACTTCCAAACATTATGGGTAAGTTAATGGTTAGGATGTGTATTTGCTCTCCATTAGGTCTCTGTGCACACAAGTGTCACAGACCATAATAAACAAGTGACCTGCAAATCAACCACTTCTGTAGCTGGCCCTCTCAGGTAGGCAAACACACGAGCCCCCGCATCACCAAAAGTTATACCGGCTGAGAGGTAAGTAAACAGAGGAATACTTCCACAGACTCGCTTTATCATCAAAGAACAATACCCCCATCAACCTGCCTATTTTCAGAGCCATAAAGCAGATCACGCTGCTTCATTTACAGCTTGCTTTTATGGATCATTGGGTTTCAATAAGGTCTTATTAGGCAAATGGACAAAGTAACACAGTTATTTAGGGTCTTGACAATGTACGAAAATCTATAGGTTGCATTGAGAGCGAGAGAGAGAGAGAGAGAGAGATAAAGAGAGAGAGAGAGTATACATATATGTAGAGAGAAAATGGGCCGGACAAAATTATTGTCACCCTTTCATAATTGTGTTTAAATAACTTTGTTTCAAGCACATGATGCTTGTTTCATGTGGTGTGGGCAATATAAAAATCACACATGAAAGAAGAGAAGTTGACTCATACTTTGCATTGTGTGTCTGTGCAACAGCATGGCAAACAGAAAAAGGAGAAGAGAACTGTTTGAGGACTTCAGAACCAAAATTGTGGAAAAATATCAACAATCTCAAGGTTACAAGTCCATCTCAAGAGATCTTCATGGTCCTTTGTCCACAGTGCAACATAATCAAGAGGTTTGCAACACATGGCACTGTAGCTAATCTCCCTGAACATGGATGGAAGAGAAAAACTGATGAAAGGTTGCAACGCAAGATAGTCTGGATGGTGGATAAGCAGCCTCAAACAAGTTCCAATGAAATTCAAGCTATCCTGCAGGCTCAGGGCGCATCAGTGCCAGCGCAAACTATCCATCGAAATTTGGATGAAATGAAGCACTATGGCAGGAGACCCAGGCGGACCCCATTACTGACACCGAGACATAAAAAAGCAAGACTGAAGTTTGCCCAAATGTATGTGAGTAAGCCAAAATCTTTCTGAAAACTGAGACCAAGAGCTCTTTGGTAAAACACATCATTCCACTGTTTACCGAAAACGGAAGGAGTCCTACAAAGAAAAGAACACAGCACCTACAGTCAAATATGATGGAGGTTCAAAGATGTTTTGGGGTTGTTTTGCCGCCTCTGGCACTGGGTGACTTGACAGTGTGCAAGGCATCATGAAATCTGAGGATCACCAAAGGATTTTGGGTTGCAATGTAGAGCCCAGTGTCAGAAACCTGGGTTTGTGAGATCATGGGTCTTCCAGCAGGACAATGACCCCAAATATACTTAAAAGGACTCAGAAATGGTAACAAAAAGCTGGAGAGTCCTGAAGTGGCCAGCAATGAGTCCAGATCTCAATCCCATTGAACACTTGAAGAGATCTTAAAATTGCTGTTGGGAAAAAGCGCCCTTTTAATATGAGAGAACTGGAGCAGTTTGCAAAGGAAGAGTGGTCCAAAATTCCAACTGAGAGGTATAAGAAGGTTATTGATGGTTTGAGTTGAGTGTGCAACCAAATATAACATTTTTTTAAATAACAAAACTATTTTTCTATATTTAATCCAGGGATATATATATATATATATATATATATATATATATATATATATATATATATATATATATATTTATAAATCCCTTCTCACCCTCTGCGTGTTGTCTCATCCATCTCTGAGCTCGGGTCCTCAGTATCTTTGCTGTTCCTAGCACTGCACTCTTCTGGACTGAGATGTCCATATATATATATATATATATATATATATATATATATATATATATATATATATATATATATATATATATATATATATATATATATATATATATATATATATATATATATATATATATATATATATATATAGTAATACATGTATAAATGTGTGACATCTTCATGCTTTCCAATTAGCAGTGGAGGTGCACTAGTCTGACTACCTGATGTTTTGTGTCATTAGCGCGGTGAATGGACTGGCACGTTTGGAGGGAGGGACAGGGTCTGAGTTAAGCCACAACGCTCTGGTGCCTGCAGTGGGCAGTGTGTGAGAGAGAGTCCAGGGGTCAGCCAGAGGGATACAATGTGTCTGTCACAACTGACCGCTCTGCGACACACACCAGTCCACCAGTGCACCATAGTATTTGCAATGCAATAAGGCTAAAGAGCTGTCCATTTTCTCACAGGTTTTTCCACTAAACAGACTGTTACGGTCAACCGCACAATGACCTTGCGTCACCTGGAGTGGGTGCAGTGTTCAGCAGATAGTACCAGACGCGTTCAGGAGTCACACAAAGAGCAGGATGAATAAAGGAACCATTTGACAGTGGAATCCCCATATGAAAATAGGTGTTAACATTTGACTTGCCTTTTAAAAGTACACTGTGTAACCTTTTTGATACAGGGACTTGCTTGTAGCCACAGAGTGTTTATTGGTTTGCCTGGAACATTGCAAAGTATGGCAAAAATGTGGAGAGCAAGAATCCATGTTTAGCAATAAAAAATGTGTTGGTGAATTAATGCAAGATACTGTATGTTTAATGAACAGGGACCCCTCTCAACTTGAGCACCACTTTGCTAGAGCGACCTCAGCTGGAAATTTTACCTGTGGTGCATGTACGGGTTGAGGAGGGAGGAAACCCACCCAGACACGGGGAGAAACATGCAAACTCTGCACAGTAAGGCCAGGGACCTCCTTGCAATGAGGCGAGAGTGCAGACCACATGCCATTGATACCCACTGAATTTCATTCCTTGCAATTTGGTAAGTGACTATGACTATGCTGCATACAAAGTTGTATTTCTAGAGCTGCGTAGTTTGTTTAGCTTTCTCTCGACCTGAGCACCTGAACACCATTGTTAGCCACGTTGGCTCTTGAAAACAGAAGCTTATAGGAAGCAATGAACAATGACTGGTACATGACCCACTAATGGATCTAACAGTCGGTCTTTGGCGGAGCGTACACATGCAAGTGTTAAGATAGCAACGGAGTGAGAAAGAACAACAAGAGTTTATGTCTTGGATCACCATTACAAAAACATGTGCTCTTATGAGAAAAGTCCCTTTGGAGACTACCTGAAATGGACTGCAATGTCTGGTATGTATATTGAGGATTACAAAATGCTTTTAAGTTGGGATATTTAAATCATGATGTCTTGGATCTTGGATGACCATTCCGAAGCTTGGGAAAAAAGGGAAGCAAAGGAAGTCCAATCCCAAAGCTGCAACCCGCTGACAGTAGATATAACAATTATATGTCTGCTGCTAAAGAAGGGTTTGGAAGAGCACCAAAACTCCGGCAGATTAATTATCATGCTGGCCGGCCCGGAGTGTGTTGCTGTGCGGACACAGGAGCGGTTAGCCTGGATGAGTCAGTCACCGCAGCGTATATTCCTGGACATTCTGCGAGGCAATGTGTTTGTACAAGAGATTTGTGTGCGTGTTTGTGAGGGGCGGACTTCCTTGCATTTCAACTCACTGAGATCCCATACTTAACTAACTCTACTGTGCCCCCTATGAGCAAACCTTAATGCGTTTACCAAATTATAATTTGAGACACTTGTCAATAACATATTTTGTATACTATAAATGTATTGCCAGATAGTTTATATTTTAAGGTTTTTTGTAATGTTCACTTTGTTGTTTATCCCATCAAGTCAATTAATTCATATCTGTCTTCTTTCATCTATTATTACAGTTTATCTAAAAACACACTAACAATGTTGTCAAAATCAGACTAAAGTAAATTATTTCTTTCTTTTTTTTATTATTATGGGTGTTTTTATCGCTCAAAAATACTTTGTTGCAGACTTACTTTGGGTAGGATTACCTCTCCATAGACCTGACACCCATAATGAAGCAAATGGTTTTACTTTAGTCCAGGGGTGATTAAACCTTTTTTCCTCTCCTCAAAAGTAGTACATGACTTCCTCCTAAAGATATCGTGGTTAAATTGTCTTTTTTAACATGTTTTGGGCTAATAGACTTGATTTGGTCTCTTTTGCAACAGCAGACTCACTCACAAATCTCAGGGCCCCACTCAGCCCTGCTTTAGTCTATGTTGGATAGAATGATATGGGGCTTTAATTGTCATCACGTGAATATGTCCTTTTACCCATCCTTCAGTGCGGCTGGGGTAAACTAAAAGGGGCAGCGGGCGACCAGTTGAGCCTTTCTGCGGCTGATGCACCAGATGAAATACTATATTGCAGATCTGGGTTGATGGAGAGAAAAAAAACAACGAGACATTTTTGCCTTAAGAGAGCTTCTATGAGATAGATGGGTACACAGCCAATGATATTCAAGGGTTCACATGAACAACATATTTTGACAAGCATCCATTCACAAACTTCTCAAGATACACAATAACAGTGGACATTAGCCTCGACTCAAAATGATTTAATCGTATGTTTTGAGCGAAAAAGGAAAGTAATGACATTGTTTGACATAGAATGATGGAACCTGACTTGGATTTATGCTTTTAAAATGTACATTTTTCTTAGTATTAGTTATTCTTAGTTTCCTTAGAACATCTGGTTTTGAACATAACTTTCTCTCACTGCAGGACAGGCTGTGAGTAGCAGTACACACACACTTTTATTTTCACTCTGATTTTTCAGGCTGATTCCTGTTTGATCCTGAGAGCTTTATCTGCAGAGCACAAATGTCAATAGTCGCTGTTGACAGAATGCTTTCCTCGACTCATCCAGCTACGAGTCCCCACAAGAAACGAGCAGAGGGCAAAAGGTGACCTAGGCCAATAGAAAGTCAAAGAGGAGAATTGTGATAACATGTAGTTTAGTCTGTGCATCCTACAGGGTAAAGTTATTTGTGCTTAAAACTCAATCAAATCAGCCTTGGACGTATTGTTATAGGGCAGCAAGCACATGATTAAAACGATACCACGACTCATGAGGAGGCAGAGTCTATGAAAGAAAAACAAAATACATGGACTAAGACCATTCATTTTAAAAACAGTGTTTGCGAAGCATCCAATCAGTGGGTCGCCCTGACAAGAACAAGAACCTCCTACTGACTTGTATTTATGGATCTTGACGAGTGCCTTTATATATATTAAATCCATTAAAATAGGTTTGAATTATTTTGTGACCCTCTGTTCACTTGTATGTGTAGTCTACTTTTGACACTTTCATTTTGTCAGACCAGTGTGTGTTTGTTTGTTGTCATACCTTGACATATTTCGACTGACTAGAAGAAATAAAAGTATAAAGAAGACCAAAGGAGTCTTTTTGGAGTCTGTTTGCTTTTGTTGGTGAATAAACATCCTCAGCGCTGATAATACTCAGAAGCAGCAGTCTCCTCCTCGTCCTCCTGACCTGACTTTGCTCATGAGTCTCCTTGCCCTCAGTGCCTCCACAGGCCACTCTTCATGTCGGTGGGACTGTGCATACAGGTTAATGATTCCAGCAGTGCTATCTGACCAGAGGAGCTCTTATCAGCCTGTGTCATTTTATAACTGCTCCCTCCTCATGACTCGCTCTCTCTCACACTCTGACACAAACACACTGACACACACTGGTCTGATCAGCCTGCCCTCTCGCTTGACCATTTTACCTCCACCTCTCGTGACGTGACGGCAAATAAAACTTGATTTAACTTAATTGTAAACAAACGTAATTTCGTTTGCAAAATTATACACACTTTGGAAGACTCTGATGAAGAAAAAATGGTGCAACGGAGCGTGGCATGGCACGTTTAGTTTTGAGTGGTGCGTGAGTGATTTATTCGTTAGTGCAGGCCTATGTTAATCTGAACAATGCTATCGGCCTATAGTTGTAGCAGGTTTATTTAAATGAGGCTAAAAAGCCAGAATCTAACAACCGCCATTAATTGATCCCTACTCTGCCCATTATCCGCCAAGTTCTCCTGAGATGGTCCATAATGTATGGCGGATTTGTAGAAAATCAGCCCGAGGCCGCATCGCTGGTCACTGCACCAGGTCCATGAGCAGCAGCCGCCTCACGCACTTTGTAAAGCTCCTCCATATTTTTAGGTATTTCAGGTGTTTTTAATAGCGTCGTCTTCTAAGTCAGACGATAGACGCGGTGCACATGGTATGCAGGCCTTCTATGTTGAGACATGCACGGGGAAGGCTTCGCTGAATCCTCTTTCGCACGTGCCGAGCCGGAGTCTCTGCATCTTCGCTTTTTCTCGCTGCGCTTTAAACTTGGTCATTAACGACATTTAACAGCTGAGCTTTTTCCTTTTAGTAAGACAGAAGTGCTTTGAGGCGATGTATTCCGGTCCTCTCTTCTTATTGGGTGACGCTCAGTGATGTCATTGGACCGCATGCGTCTCCTATTGGAGAAAGCAGCGTAAACAAAGCAGCGAGGCGGAGGGGCAAGACAGCTCTCCACATCTCCAAACGGTCCGGGCAATTCAGATAAGCCGACTTTAT
This sequence comes from Rhinogobius similis, assembly GCA_019453435.1. Lineage (NCBI taxonomy): Eukaryota > Metazoa > Chordata > Actinopteri > Gobiiformes > Gobiidae > Rhinogobius > Rhinogobius similis. The sequence goes on along the minus strand of CM033623.1, from coordinate 22,716,878 downwards.
GTTCAGAAGAACGCGGCACCGGCGAGTAGACCCTTTATTTGTTACTTCTTTCAGACTGCCAGTTCCGCTCGGATGCGAGACCCTGAACATTAAGTGAGGGAAGTGAGCTTTAAAGTTAGATGTATGCGCTTCACGCGCTTCTCGTTGTAGAGTAGGGAAAAGATTGATCCTATTGGCTGACTTGCACGTCCGTCTAACAAAAGTACCTAAAAGTTCATGTTGACATTGAGCGGACTTTGCGGGGTTGGTTTACGGCTCGTCCAGGTGTCCAGCTGCCCAGGCGCCGAGCTGCGCGGAGTCTCCAGCTCAGGCCGGCAGCGCTGACATGCTGCCCAAAGTCGAGACTGAATCTCTGGGACTCTCTCGATCGTATGGAGAACACGGGCGTGTGCCCAGGAATATACAAGGTAGGACAATCTGGTCAAAAATCTTTTTATGATTCGTAGGGTGAACTTTTATGATTGGAAACATTTCTAAATCCTATTGCCGGGAATGTTCATTATTGTGTAACTACAGGCCAAGCACCAGCCAATTACTTTATTGTTTTAAAACTGTAGTAGATCTCTTTGGTCATGTACTACCGCACTACAACTGTCACGTGTATTCGTTTATATTAAACGTCATAAAATCGTATGTGTTTATTTGCTTAATTATGACCTTTGATTTAATGATGTAGTTGTAATTTACAGTTACGCGTAAAAGGCGTAAAAGCGCAGCAACAGTGTGGATCGTATTTTTTAACTGTAAAATATTTATGACCATTAAAGGGTTCTCTCAAAATGTTTCTGAACTCGGCATTACTTCACGGTTTTTGCAAATAATTTTTAATCGTCTGAACAATCCCAAATACCCAAACTTTTATTATTTGTATTCTTTAGGCCTACAGGCTACTGTAGATCGTGATTTAAATGACATGACCTCGGGCGTAATGGTTTAAGCCTTTTACGCGTACGTACCTAATGAAATTACACATTTGTTACGAAAAGGCCTTACTCTGGGACAAGATGACTTTTACAAAGAATGCACACAGGCCTATAAACTCTCATTCTTACCTCCGCGCTGAATCAAACATTTTGAGGTTTATTTGTGTAGTTTTATCAGGCCCATATTTTTTGATGGCAGTCGACAAACTGATTTAATTTTATATATATTTTAAATAGCCCTATTATTGTTTGTACTTTGCTTTGGATAATACGTCGACATAGATTTAAATGTGGCAGTGCACATGCTCTTCTTCAAAGTAATTGTCATGAAGTTCACGCTGTAAAATTCCGTCGGTTGTAGTTCATGTCAATACACCGGGCTGATCAATTATCCCGCGGTGCTTTATGGCGCAGATAACACACTCAAACAAGACTGGGACGCACCGTTATCTGGCTCCATACACCGGCTTTAAAACAAGGTAGCAACGCTCGACACTTTCGGACACACAGCGAGCAGGTGACGGCATTTATTTCCCGGATCATTCATTTCAATATGTACTTTTTGTGGGGACCAAAATATCAATGTAAAGAAAAATAACAAAACTGGACAACACAACATGTTAGCGGTGGTCTAAAAACACATGCATCTGTCAGAGTGCAAACGTGATTATTTGTCGAGGCAAAATATATTTTCACAAATTGCTTCCTGTGGCACCGAGCCGTTGGCGCGTCAAAGCTACGGAATTTTCGGAAATAAAGTTTACTTTGCGGAAAGACTGCGGAGGGAGACCACGGCGGAGACACGAAGGGACTTGTTGCTCCTGCTGCACCGGGAGAGTCACTGTAACGAACCAGGAATCAGCTCCAATTAAAATCTCCTGCTAAGAACCGAGAGCGCGTGAAGCTGGTGCGTAAAGTGTCCACAAGGCCTCGGATTAACGTGTCTGAAATATTTCCGCGAGGTGTTTGATCTTGGCTTCTTTTATACGATTACAGCCATAAACGCTTTGGCAGTAAACTTGCTGGTTGTTTGCTTTGCGCGGTTATTGCTTCAAAATGCAACAGTATTTCAGAGGGCGTTAAAATGTCTAAAGAGCTTTTCCTTAACTCGTTTTTTTCAGAGACAAGAGTTGACCAAATATGTTAATTGAAGGAGTTTTTTTTATTTATTTTTTTTACTCGCCGCAGCAGAGATAAGAGTTTGTGTCTTCATTTGTCTGTGGGCGGTAACATTCCCCCCTCCAATCCTTAACTTTAATATCTTCCCGTTTGTCTTGGCAATTTCACGACTTGTGAGCATGCATATTCATTAGACGTGTTTCTTCGTTTTATTTTTTCTTGCAATTTTTTCCACCTGTCCAAAATCAGTATTTAATTGTAAAACATATTGCCTAACCTATACTTTCATGTTGAGCTTCTTTTTGACGGATGAAGTGCGCTTCGGGACGAAAGATCTCCAACAGACTTTCTTACTTCTCCGTGTTCTTTGCAGCGCACCAATTAAAAATGATGGACTACACGTATGACGAAGATTTGGACGAGATGTGTCCCGTGTGCGGAGACAAGGTTTCGGGCTATCACTACGGACTTCTGACCTGCGAGAGCTGCAAGGTGAGTGAGTGCGCACGGAGCGCTGTGGCATCGCTCTGTGACTGTGCGCTGTCTGTGCGCTTTGTGTGCGCTGAACATAATGATTGTGTTAGATTATTTGTTTGTGTTAGGGGCACTGTATTTGAAGCAGTCTTCCCTTGTGTTGCATGGAGAATTTGCCTGCACCAGTTTTGATTTTGTAATTTAGATGGGATTTTAATTAACCCATTAATATTTTTATGGATAGAGCAGAAAAATCATGGCAGCATCAAGTGGTAAAAAGCACATAAAAAATGTGTGAATGTCAGATTGGTGCTGAATTATAACAATTCATTTCTAGAGTGCATTCCCTTTTGTAATTTCAGTGTGTTTTAAAGCAACAAATGAAACACTTTTTTTCTCATTTTTTAAAGAGATCTCAACAGTTAAAAGTATGCTGAAGAGTCTGTCAATAGCAGAGCCGTGTTTTTTCTTTGTTTTTTTTTTTGTCTATACTTTGTCCTTTGCAGCAGAGGTTATTGCTGCTGTTGGTGCTGTGTTTGCCCAGCCTGCTCCTCTGTGATCCACTCATCACCAGTTCATTATGAACTCACTGAGGTGCTGTGCTCTTCATAATGACGCGACACAAAGCCCAACTATTAATCTGCGCTCCATCAACAACTTATTTATCCCACACCTCTCTGCCCCAGCCCCCTTAGCGCCGGGCTAATAGCTGTTTTCTTAGTTCCGTAAAGCTGTCAGCAGAAAATTAAGCTAAGACAAATGTCTGTGTGTTAACACTATTGAGAGTCAAAATTGCAGCTCGTCGTATTGATGCGGTGCTGCACATTTCTTGCCTATGTGGTCATTATTCAAAGCAGATGTTATAGATTTGATCCCATATTATGACCTTGAGATGCTAAGCGCTGGCTTGCAGGCAGACGTCAGTGGCATCTCCGCTGCCTCTGAGGCTTGTTAGTCCGACACACATTTCCCTGTTAGAGCCCTCACACTGAGAGCCCGATGAAGAGCTCTCCTATCAAGGGCTGCATATGCCTATTAAAGAATTAATACTATTGATAATTACCTGAAGCTCTTCATTGATCGTCTCTAAAATGCACACAGCCTTTTGAATGCGTGCGAGATATTGATTGTTGACATGGGCATATAAGCATTAAATATCTGCAATCAGCAAGGCAGTGCAGTCATCTGCAGGTGAGGAAGTCCCTTGCCACTGGAGCTTATAGTTTCACCAAACAAAGCAAAAATCTTATGCCCCTATGCACACCACAGACTGTGAAGTGCTTTGATTGAGGCACAAGTACACTTTGGTTTTCAACTGAAATGACACACTGTCTCTTATAGAAACTATTGCCCCTTGTTTCTCCACGTGCATAAGGTACTGTTGTCTGCTGAAGCAACAAGGGAGCTCTCAGTTCTCATGGTGTGGAACATTAGAGTTAATATAAAAAACAGTTTTCATCGTTTAGTTTTGACACAATGACCCTATTTCTAAATCTGTTTCAATAAGTAGTCTTTTTTTATTCAGGCAAGAGAAAATCACATTATTGCTATGTTAAAGTAGTTCTTTTAGTCTATTGACCAACTTTTGAAAAGGACTTTGATAGAATCTAAGGTCATGGATGTCCAGATATTCTAATTTTATTTTAAAATAATCAGATGAACTATGCTGCTTTGTGATTTGAACTGATACAATAAATGCTTTTTTTCCACGCTTTAATACAGAAGTGAATGCGCAAAGCAAATCCACTATTGGCAAATATGTGCACTTTCTCTCCTTAGTTTTATTACCAGACAAACTCTCTGGGTTTGTAAGGCAGCTCACACCGCATATTGCTTCAGATATTTATAGTGAATACCGCGTCATAAATAGGAAAATGAATTGAAAAGTCTCTCTGAGGCAAACCAGAGACCAAAACTGTTCTTTTCCCTCTTTTTTGATGGATCAGGCGATGCAGATTGTCAATTAAATTTGTGTTTGGTGCGATATTGACAGCCTTTCCTTTTAATATTTTTATTTCTAAAAGACAGGTTTAGGAATTCTCCTCCCAGGTTATGGATCTGGCATACGTTAATACCATCTTCCCTTCGTTTGATTTTCACTGCAGCTGCCAATAATTAATTCCATGTTGCAGGCATGAATGTGTGTAATCCCGGAACTGTGAATTATGGATATAATTTATTGGATTTTGCGGACTGTGGTGCTCATATTTTTAAATAATTAAACAGCAAGTAGAAAAGAGAGTCTTTCCTGGTAAATTTCAGATCCAGTACATGAATGCAGAACAGACTTCATCAATGTGCATCTTGAATCTGTCAAGTTTATTTTGAGTTTTTTAAGCTTGTTTGCTTCCAAGAGGACAAAATGCAGTGTGTCAGGCTGTGAAAACATTAGTACAGGTAGTTTAGTTCTTTTCCCATTGTGCTCTTTTTAACTTAGTTTGTGGTGCAACTGTTGTTATAGATAAATAATTATATAATAGTCTCTTTCTACATTTTTCCTAATGTGTATAGCACTTTTGAGCGCTACCTATGTTAAAAAACTGGCAAAAAAAATATATATATTTTTTTTAAATTTGTGATGGTAATAAGTTATCTTCATCCTAATCTTGAATGGTCAGTTTTGAAGATGCACATTTGAGTAGTTTCCAAAAAAAAGTTCTCAAATATTGCATGTTTTTTTCCCCCCTCACATCATGCAACCCAACGCTGTTTCCCAGCCATCAAACTCAGTCTCCACTTGTATCTGTAACTCTCTGTGTGTCTGTGAGTGAATAGACCCATTAGCAGCTTCAGCGCCGGGGTCAGAGAAGGTCTTGACATCTTAATTGGGCTCTCTCCGCAGGGTTTCTTCAAGCGCACCGTCCAGAACAACAAGCGCTACACATGCATCGAGAACCAGAGCTGCCAGATCGACAAGACCCAACGCAAACGCTGCCCCTACTGCCGCTTCCAGAAGTGCCTCACTGTCGGCATGAAGCTAGAAGGTAGAGCATTTGATTCTGCATTTACTTTTTTGATCAGTGACTTGTGTATTTGTAACTGTTGGGGATTTCACGACGTCACGTTTTTGAATTATGGTTATTGTGAGAAGAAACAATTGACGTAAGACGAAAGTAAAGACGAAGATTTACAGAGACGTTATTCAATTTAAGAAAAAAAAAATCTAGACTATGTGACAAGCTTATTTATTTTTATGGTTTTACTTTCTTTTGCTTTGTGACATTTAAATTATTTACAATTATTGTTTAGATTTTATTCAAAGCAGATATTTTTTGGGTTTTACCGTTATGTTTCTGCACTTTCTTTACCTTAAGTTGGCATTTTTTTGTGCAGCTAATCTATGAAAACATTCATCTTATAAATAAATAAATGTAAGTCCAACCAAATTATAATAAGTCTTACAAAAAGTGCATGTCTATGATTTATTGTGGTTGCTCCAAAATGGCTCCATGGTGTGTGTTTAAAAGTGAAACAGCAGCAATAACATTGTTCAAAATTTATACGTGGGATGTAGAGTTTGAATAATAGAAAGAAATTGACACCTCCAAACAATATGAGAACACTGGGGGCTGCAAAAGTAGCACATGGTTGTTGTTAACATGTGGCACTGCACTTGTAATAGATATTGTCAAGGCTCTACAGGATTTGATGCAATATTTCACTTCAAATATAACGTCTTCTTTATGGGACACATGCGAGCGAATCCTGCGGGGTTTTGTTGTAAATGTGACAAGACTGTATCAGACCCCAACTTCAATTACACTGAGGGAAAATATTCAGAAGAAATAATTTTATTAATACTACATTACGGTATTTCTATTACTGTCACAAAATACTCAGCATCACCTCAGAACACTTTATCTATTTGCTTACGAAAATGCACTTAACAATAGCGTCTAAAAACTACAAAAGAAAATATTTTTGCAGACACACTACGTCATATAAAGTAGCATTTCAACTATTTTTCCGAATGAATGAACCCTTTGTAGTGTATTGATTTGCTCAAACTTGACTGCAGTGAAGAATGTCAAATACTTACTTGGTTGCCTTATAAAAGTATGGATTACTATTTATTTGAAGGTGCGACTCCCTGTAATGTCATATTAGCATTAGGTACAAGTTCAGGGTGAGATATTGTCTGTAGATTGAGTAGCGGATCTGCTCTTAAGCTTACCAGATGGAGTAATAGATCAAATATAAAACTGGCTTTGGTTTAGGATGGTAATGATGATACTTTTGGCTTTGGTGTGTCGAGGTTCTCTTTGTTTTATTTGAACCTGGATCAGGAGCTTGTTCAAACAGGGCTAATGCCGAAGTGACACAGTGCAGCCGACTCCCAGAAAAATCATGTTTAAAATTGACTTCGGCTGACTAAGTGATTATGTGACACGTGTTAGGTTTAGGCTACTTTCATTTGACAGAGTTTTGGTTCAGAGTCCATTGTTGTTCATCGTTTTGTGATTGAAAAAGGGATAAAGTGGCTTTTGATTCATTACTACAGCGACAGGTATAATGTAACTAGGGCTGCAACAAAATCGATGAATTCCAACTAATCGATTGTTTAAATAACCGTCAACTAATTTAATAATCGAACAATCGTTAACTGGTCTATACACAGGTTCCATAAAATGCCATGAGCTGAAAAAAGAAGTTTTATGACCCAAATCAAGCCACAATTGCATAAAAATGACACAGAAAATGTGTAAATTAGTGTGTATTTTATGAAAACACTCTTTTTCCATAAATGTACTCCACCAGGCTTCACAAATGCCTTCACTTCAGCTTCATCAGGCTCAAATTTAATAAAATATTTTTGTGTTCTAAACGAGAAAGTGAGACTAATCAATTGATGAATGTCAGTTGTAGCCTTAAATCTAAGTATACATTGAGTTTGAGTTCAGATCTATTCTTTTTAGCTTGATTGTTTTAGTTGTTAGTTAATTATTCACTACATTTTACATTGTTATTTCACAGTTTGGAGACTCACTGTGGTTCAAAAAACAAAAATACAATAAATATGTAGGCCTATAAATATATACATTTAAACTTTTTCTGCAGTGTAAACCCAAAATGTCACCTGAGCTTATTCCCTTATTCTCACCTCTCTAGCAATGAACTCACTCAAAGCTCTCCCTCGCTCTCTTTTGGTAGCTTCCTAGTGCGTAGTATAATTAATTGCTGTTAATTGTGAATGGCCGGCGGGCAGCATGTCTCGGCCTGTCATCTCCCGCTCACACGGCCCGGCAGAGCAGGGGAGGGCTATGTGCGCGCACTGTTTGAGATGTTTTGGCTCCGTTGGTGGGTAGCTCCGGGGCACGACAGGCCCTGCAGCGGCTCTCCATCAGGGGCCACTGGGCGACTGCTGCCACCTCCACTCGAGCAGAGTTTCAGTGCGGAAAAAATGACACTCACAGCCACAGACTCACACACAGTATATGCCCTGGCGCTCCCCTCAGTAAACACATGTATATATGCATGAGGAAACTTAAAAGGTGCGCAGAAGGCCATGGGCAAGAGCACTGTCATTTGATCTAGAAATGCATGTGTGAAGAAAAAGGAGGTTTAAGGTTGAGCGTTTTGTTATTGCAAGATGTCCGTGCGTGGGCCAAAGAGCGTGTAAAGCTAAGATGGTTAGGTTTTAGTTTAGTATTGCAGGATTGCATTTGAGATTTTTGGAATATAACAATATCTGATTGAAATATATAGTCCAAAGCTTAACGAAACAACTAAATAAACAAAATTTGAAGCTTGATTTTACAGTTGGCCACAAAATACAGATAATTTTAAGTGCTTTAAAAAATTCTATTCAATCAATTTTTGTCGAGCCCAAAATGGGCACAGAAGTTGCATCACAGGGCTTCACAAAATGTTGATTTTACCAACAGAAAGTTCAAACAATGAAACATCAATAAAAGATAAGCAGATAAACCAACATTCAGAGGAAATGGATAACGGTCCCGGGGCATTCCCTGTCTAGACCCTCCTTCTCGGCAAGGAAAAAAATAAAAAAAACCTAGTGGGAAAAAGAGGAACCTCGAGGAGAACCACAATAAAGGTGACATTTACTCAGACAACTCAAAAAGAACGCAAATGAAAACACTTCAGGAATTATAATTTAAACCAAGAGTCAAGCGTCCCTTGGAATTTTTTTTCTTTCTTGTAGACAATTCCATTTGGGGTTTGCTTTGGATTAGACCATTTCAATTTGTGTTTTTATAAAGTATTTTTATTTTTTATTTTATTTTTCTCCATTGTGTAAGAGATCATGACGTTGTTCAATGTTTCCTCTCCCAACAATTGTGACACTAAAATCTAACATGGTGCTATCCCCAGTGTGCATTGCTTCGTTGGCAGCGTTTATGGTGCAGTGAACTCGAGTTGTGTTGATCTGTTTGTGTTGTTTCATCATTGGCAGACATAGGCCACAGTCAGATGAGGTGAAGTGGCAGACACGCCGCTGGCATCTTGTACATGTTCAGACTATGGTGAAAGGCTATTAATATACTGGTCACTTTGGACAATGAAATGAAGAGTGTCAAAGTCGGAAAAACAGCCCCAAAGTTACGTACTGATCCCTAATAACAGCATTACTTGAGTGGTAGCTGTAAACAAGTAGAAAAACTAGTAAAAAAATAGTTTACCAACTTCCTGGAGCTAAACTAGTTGGAGAACAACTACAACTTGGGCACCTACAGCAAAATTAGAGCCTTACGGGCCAGTCTCACCTATTCCCGGTTTAAATGCAGAGGACACAGCAAAATGTAGATATCCAGTTAGTATTTAGCACAAAATATAAAACTCCTTTTACCTGAGATTTACATTGTTGAGCTCTTTACCAGTTGACACATGTTTGCTCTGTTTTCCAGCAATTTTTTGTTGTTCCTGTGTTGTTTTTTGCTTTAACTTGCACTCACTAATGATTGGTTAATCCACCTGTCCATCAAGAGATAAGACCTGTTCCAGACTCTTTGTGAAGTACAGGAAAAGAGTGTAATTTGGCAAACCAGGCAGCAAAATTACATATAAAATGTACGTAGCTATGTTCTGCTGTCTAAAGTTTATATTCTGTCCCATGCATTTGCGCTCTAAACACACACAGCTAGTGTAAAATGATGCTTCAGTCACTTTTAACGGAGAGAGAATCATATAAACCCCACTGTGGTGAAGACTATTAGCATGTCATTCAGAGAAGCTGATGAAGCGTATATCAGAAGTGCTCCCTGTGGTCTTACTCTCTTTTTATGCTCGCTACAAGTTGCCCCACATCAAATGGTTCAGTGAGCTGCCTAATAATATCCCTCACTCGTGGATACAGGAGGAATAACGAACTGTAAGAACTGTAAGAATTGTGCAGTTGTTTCTCTTTTTTCTATTGACAAAGACTGAATAAAATCAATATAGTGGAAATGATGTGTATCATGGAGCTTATTTTCTCCTTGAACGACAAAGAAAGACAAATTTGAATTGTAATGACATACAGTAGCCCCCATTGCTTTCTCCCTTTATAATCGGATAATTAGGGATAGGTTTAATTTAACTGATTCAAACTGTGTAAATAATGTATTAAAATCTACATTTGTGGTGCTTGTACTGCAACAACACTAAAGGAACTCCATCTGTGCTATGATTCGCTCAAATCGTCTTGATACAAATGCTTTTTACTTCATCTTTAAAAACATATGACATCTGAAATCATAACATATCATTGATCTAAATGTGAAATTACTGTTTATATTTATTATTTCTCTTCTGCATTTCCCAACACTCCGCCGCTATACTCTTTTATTTCCCTCGCTGTCTCCATCCCTCTTTCTCTGATCCGTCTTCCATCAGCCTCCTCGCAGTTGCCTGGAAGAGCGGGCGCGGACCTGTCCCATTACTTATGCATAGGTATCATAGGTATTCATGTGTGTGCATTGGATAGGGGCGCATCCGGAGCAAGGGCCCGGGCCACGACATGACAAACAGGGTGTCAGCAAGCCTCCGCGGGGCCCATTAATATGCCCCGAGTCCGACAGGGATGCTCACCTACGCGCACTTAATATTCCTGTATATTAAACAACCATAAATCAGAGCGTAAGAGGTGAGGTTGGAGTGCGTGTGTGTGGCTGGGATAGGGGGCAGTGTGGTTTTTTCTTTTTTTGGGGAGAGAGGGGTTTGGGTCAGGTCAGTTTTGTAAATTTATGGATCGTTGTGCATCGCAGACGAGCCGGGTTAGCCAGGGGGAATTTAGAATTGGAGACTCCGACAGCCTTTTAGCCTTTCAGCCCTTCTCAATATGGCAGTAGCCCCTTAGCCGCAGTGCTAACCCCAAAAATTTCATTCTCACTGCTGTGAGGGAAGAGGAAGTGTTGTTTTGTGTTAAGATTTTTCCTCTGTGTTTTTGCCTAACTTGCTTGTGGATTTGTGAATTGTCTGTTTATAGTTTAGAGTTTTACCAAGCTAGAAAAGAGGTTCCTTATGACTGTTTTACTATTAAATGAGTTTCTATGTAATGCAGATTATTTTTATTTAAAAGGTTAATGTTTTCAGACCAGAGTTTGTTTATCTACCTGACAGTTTTGACTGCTCACTCGCAATCTTCATCAGAGAGTCTTGATGTTGCTGTGGCGTGCCTTGTCTGCTGGTTTGGCGCTGTTTTCCCACCGGTAGAGGCTAGACAAGGATGACAGCGCCATCTACAGTCAGATTTCTTCTTCAGGACAGTATCCCAGGTGTGGGGGAGCAAGAAGGCCCCCTCGTCCCTGTTTATCATGCCTTGAGCACGTTTTTTATTTCAGTTGCCTCCTTAATCCAGCGAGGATGTTAGTCGTCCTCAGTCCCAATTATGTTTACTCCATCTGATCTGAAAAAAAGAAGATATTGAATAAATTATCAGAAGCAAATATTTTTTTCCACTTTGTCGATAAAGTTAATATTTATCTTGTTTTCTTTTATAGAATAGTTTAGTTTTGTAGGTGCAATTACCTTGTCATGTTTTGTTTGTAATGTATGTTTTCGTCCTCAAAATGGTGTCTATGAACAGACAAAAACAGAAATTACTATTGAAACGTGTCAAGGTAATTATCATCTCTTACCTATTGTCTGAAAAAGCAGAAATAGCAAAACTGTCCTTGGTTTTAACTGCAATCATACTTTGCTATTATGGACAATTAAACTAACCCTCTTTACTTATAACAATAGACTAAAACCTCTTTCCTTGCTGATGATAAACAGATGCGCCAACCAGCATCAAATAATACATTCATTTAAGTGAAGTATAGCTTTAGATGCCTGACAGTAGCTAATTTATCATTGACATTGCACAATTCATCATCAGCCACATTTGTTCTATGCTCCAGTCTTTCTAAATAACACAGTTTTCAATGCAATCTATATTGAATTTGATCAAAAAAGCATCCCTCCATCATATCCCTCTCTTCCTCAGTCTGACTCTCAGCTCGTCCGTCTCCTCTCCAGACCCTCCTCATGTTCATTTGTGTTACATGCATGCAAATCACCTTGTTTAATTAGAGACAAAGACTCTCTTGGACCCCTCCCTCCCCCATTTCTGCTATTTGTGATGTGTAGGTCCCTGGGTCTGAGGATGGAGAGGAGTGGAGTCAGCTCCTAATTTCATTTTCCCTGTTGGATTGACTATTACGTTCTCAGCTCATTAATTACCCTTTTGTGCATAAATCATTAATACTTAAACCCTTTCCTACAATATTGTGTAATAAATAGATTTGACAGTCCTCCAGAATTAGACTTTTTAGATCTTTTATGTTTTCTTACCACACATAATTACAGAAATGACCCAGAGTATGATACAATATTGTGATTTACAATTGAAATTACATTGTGCAGTCAGTGTTGTGTTGTGAATGATTTCTCATGCAACACGGTCGGCTTGCAAATCTTCAAATCTCTCGGCTCCTTTTGCCCAGATCTGTGACAGACACTTTTGTGACGGTGGTCATTAAAATCGCTCCCAAGGCGGCACGGAGCCCCCCTTATGCGCCCCGTCTTCAGATTCTCCTCTTATGTCCTTTTGCCTGTCAATGCAACATGAGATGGAATGACTTGAAGCTTACACTGACGCTGGTTACCGATATTTGAAAACGTGTAAGAGGTTTTCTTTTAATTTAAATGGATTAATATAACACAACACCCGTAAAAATGTCTGCACAACAAGTCTGACCTTCTAAAAACACCATTAAAAGATAAAAATGAAACAAAACGGAAACGATACTGTGATGCAGATCAAATAAAGTCCACAGAAACCAATATTAACGCATAATTCTTGCAACTTTAGCCACCACTGTTTGACAAAATTCTACAAACACAATAATTATGCCTGTATTCACAAGCGGTCATAAATCTATTCTTGTTGCATGGCTCCCAGACGTCTGCGCTCTTGTTGCACACTCCGGCTTTGGCATGGCCTCATCAGTGTAAGAGGTAATTAAGTATGAATAATTAACACGATCAGCCCCCCGACTGGGAGAGAGCAGAGCGGCTTCCCCCGTGGCAGCAGTCGGACACATCACACACACTCCTCATGGCAGGCCGGTGTGTGCCCCCTCTTCATTAGAAATACCCACTACAAGCGCGCACTGTGATCCTATGAGCCTGATCCAGAAGGGGGGCATTTGGGGACTCCTGTGGTGTGGGGTCTATGTTTGATATGCTTTATTATGTTCTCATATTGTCCGCTTTTTTTTTAGACTTCCCGGGATAAGAGTTACAAAGAGTTACATGTCCAAGCTCTTGCATAATCAGATATAAATAAACAACGTGTAATTTGAAGCGATAGATTTTCGCTACAGTCTGTATGGCTTCTTGGAGAGTGGCCGTATTGAGATTAGTAGTGTTAAATGATTGTACTAGGTCAATGAGTAACTGGACTATCTGTGGAGCAGCGCAGCGAAGGAGTCATACCTTTGCTCTCAATACATTTATGAACCGTCATGTGGTGTTGGAATGGAAATAACACCACATGATTCACACTTACAACTGAGCACACAAATTGTAGTTTTACATTAGCTGTTGATTCATTGGTTTTACTGATACTTTGACGTGTAGTGTGTTTGCAGCAGTTCAGATATATTGCTCATCATCTAATGTTTTCTTAGCATCCTAATTAGTCACCGAGATGAGTTTATAAGTGTTTTTTATACAACTTTTAGAGGCCAGAGCAAGAGTTTACCTTCTTCACGGTAAAAGCTAACAAACATTACTATGCTAACAATGCACTTTTTGAATGATTTAAATGCTCTATAATAAATGCAGACTGCACACAGTTATTTTCACCCAAAGACCTGCTCTTACAAAAAAGAATTTTACTTACTTACAAATTTTAAAAAAATTGGTACAACTACTTTTATATTATGATTAAACATTTGGCACTTTTTTGACTATTAATGATTATCATGTACAATTAGTGCAAAAAGATATACTATCCTATAATACATCACTTAAAGAAGCCTCCTTTGTTTGTTTTTTCCATGTGTAAAAGCTTGGGATAGGACAAGCTCTTGTGCCACAAAATCAAAAAAAAGAAAAAAGATTATTGTGGAAAATGATCTTGTGAGATAACTATAAAATCTATTTAAATCAGAGAGGACAAAATTATGAATGGAACAGCACATTTTATTTATTATAAGTTGTAATAATCGTGTCTTGTCTCGTGCTTTTGGACCCAATCTCATGTGTTGGTCCATCCCTAGTAAAAGCCATTAGCTCTTGTAAAATTAATTGTCTCTAAGCAACTTCTTGATATGTAACTTTGTCTTCTCTGTGTCTTGTGTGTTAGCTGTGCGCGCAGATCGCATGCGCGGTGGCCGGAACAAGTTTGGCCCCATGTACAAGCGCGACCGGGCCCTGAAGCAGCAGAAGAAGGCCCTGATCCGTGCCAACGGGCTGAAGATCGAGGCCATGAGCCAGGTGATGCAGGCCGTCCCCACCGACCTCACCATCTCCTCCGCCATCCAGAACATCCACTCTGCCGCCTCCAAGGGCCTGCCCCTCACCCACCACGGAGGCCACCATCACACGGGCCACCACCACCATCATCACCACCACCACCACCACGCCACCGCACTGCCCCCCACAGACTACGACCGCTCCCCCTTCGTCACCTCCCCGGTCAGTATGGCCATGCCCCCACATGCCGGGAGCCTTCAAGGTTACCAGACGGCATATGGACACTTCCAAAGCACGCGCATCAAATCTGAATACCCCGACCCATACACTAGCTCACCAGAGTCCATCATGGGGTACGCCTACGTGGACGCCTACCAGTCAGGCTCGCCCCCCAGCTTCCCGCACCTCATCGTGGAGCTGCTCAAGTGTGAACCGGACGAGCCCCAGGTCCAGGCCAAGATCCTGGCCTACCTGCAGCAGGAGCAGGCCAGCCGCGGCAAGCACGAGAAGCTCAACACGTTCGGCCTCATGTGCAAGATGGCCGACCAGACGCTCTTCTCCATCGTCGAGTGGGCGAGGAGCAGCATCTTCTTCAGAGAACTCAAGGTAGGCTCGCTTTTTTTAAACCCGAGTAGTTACGATACAGTGCAGCTTTTCAAAAACAGGAATTAATAGATAGACATGTAACGGATTTGTGTACTGCTTTATGGGGACACAAAAATTTGCTTGAAGGTGCACTATGTAACAGTGGAGATGTTATCGCGCTGCCTTGAAGGTTCCACAGTATAGCATTAAGTGGGTCTAGCTTTTCTTTCTCTATGGGTATTTTTACGTCTCGAAATACCGTCATCATTTCAAAATCATGCATTCTGACCGTGTGCAGGGTCACTTCTTCACAGATCTGACCTGTAACTTGGCTTGGTGGAGTCACCTAAGCATTTAACACATTAACACAACAACACATTTTGAAGTACAATATATTTCCAAAGAAAAGCATGATGGTAAACCATAATACGATAACATAACGATAACAAAACTTTTCATGCAAATACAAAGAAAATGTCCACACGGTAAATATTCAGCCCTCAAAAATATTGTTAAGATCGACATTTAATGCGGCGCTGAGGAACATTTTAGGCAAAAACATCTCCATGGAGAGAAGCAGGTGGCGGACTGTCCACCAGAAAAAGTTACATAGTGCAGCTTTTAAGATGATTCATTCACACCCCATACTTGGTGATGGCAACCCAACCACATCTGCCTTGGGACAGTTTAACTGAGATGTGTCTGTTTTCACGAGGACTCCTATACCAGAATGACACCAGCACTGTGAAAAAAAAAATCTAAGAAGCAAGTCAAGGCAAACAGTTGTTGTTTCATTCACACTGTAGGTCTTTTAAAAACTAAACTAGCCTTCTTTTGTTGAAATTCTGTTCTGCTGTGTTGCCATCCATAATTGACAGCACTTTGGACACTTTGTTACCGTCATCAGCTCTGTCCTTTATCTCGAACACCCCTTTAATCTTGCCTTTTATGCTCTGGCTCAACATTAATTCAGAGTGCACTGGCTGGTGTGGGCTGGAGGGCCTGGCTTGACACATCTGTCTGTCCCTGTGCCTGATCAAAATGCAACCACCAAGCATTTGTTACAGCGGCTGACACATTCCGGCTATTGGTTGTGAAAACTTTGACTAGAAGCTTGAGGCTCTTTTTAAACTAACAGCTACCTCGTTGGATGGCTTTTATGTGAACTGAATACATTGTAATATTCACACCAAGTAAACTGGAACTTTAATAGACTACAAATATCAGAACTTATTTTAGGGTTGGACAAGTTAGAGTAGTTTTTGACAGCACAAGTCAACAGATTTTTTGCTGTTGTTGTAGAAAACGTTCAGCAGAGTTACATATAAAACTCTGTTCAATAAACTAACAGAACTTAACATAAGAAAGCACAGACAAACATTCCAAACTACTATTATTTTTTACATGTAAAATCAAAAATATTATATCTTTTGAATGATCTAATGTCCACAAAATGGTGCATATAAACAGACACCCATGAAAATACAGTACAAGACACAGACAAGACACGGGGATCCACGAGAATGAGACAAGACGAGATTTTGACATAGTTTATGATAAATGAATTGTGGGATTCGGTTGACTATTTTGACCTCACAATTCTTGCAGCTTTTTGCTTTTTGGAACTGCAGCTTCTCAAAAAGTATAACACACCAGCACTTCACCCTTCGAAACAGACAAATCATTTATAGAAATTGTATATCCAAGCTTTTATTATCACGTTTGGGTTGAGTTTTTCTGTCCATTTGCTCACTTGCAAACTTGCTGTGTGAGTGGGTTCATCACTGTGCCACATGAAACCGTTTGATCAGACAGAGGTACACCATATTTTATTCTATTTTACCTCAATCTTTTGTCCCGGCCCACTCTAAAGCCCCGTTATGAATGCATATCTCGCCAGCTTGTGCTTCAAAAGAGGTGAATATAATAATAAATTTGCCGCATTTACAAAACACAAGAGCACTTGAAGCACACATGTTGACATTTAGCAAGCGCTGTTCTCACATAATGACATTTTTGTGTTGTTGAACAGTGGATCATTGTAAAGGTGTGGTCACAGCTCATAATTGCATGCATTTTGCCTGTTAACTCTGAATGATCATTTTCACTCGCCTCTCTCCCCACAGCCTCATTTTAATTCAATTACCTCAGCCACTTGTGTTGTGTCACTGGCTGATTTGCGGCTAAATGAAATGTCATTATGTGTGCCTAATGATTACCCATATTACCGTAAGCCTGATAGTAATTGAGCTGGATGTGTGTTACAAAGGTAGGAAATGACCCAGGCTTAATTCAGTTGTCCCGCCCTCATCGCACATTGACAATCAGACTAAATGTTCTCCTGTGGCACGCCTTGCTCAGTTTTCATTGGTTTTATTGAAGTGAGGGGCATAATTACACTTTGTGAAAAGAGCAATATGTCATAACTATAAATAGGTCCGCAATTGATTTGTTCTTAGTTGCCACAGTATTGTAAGACAGGATGAGCCAACAACCTCTACAACCAAAACAAAAAAACAAAAAACCCGTTGACATGAACTTTCGCCATAGGACTGTGCATTTAATTGAAGTTTTAATAAAGATTACGATTCTGTCATTTCAAACCAATGATCAGCTTGTGTCTTTTTAATTGACAGGTTCACAGCCTGTCTGTCTGTGGACATAATGGTTTGCAGCAGAGTTCAAACTTTGGACAAAGAAATTTGACAATTTTTTTGTATTTTGTTCATGAAATTCAGTAATAATAAGATATTGTAATGATTATTGTTGTGTAAAGGCTTTCTGTTCCTGAGACTTTTTAGACAGGGCAGTTCAAGTGTGAAAGAAAGTATACTAAACATTCGGCAAATGATTGAGATCGGAAATGGAACCTACAATGGAAGTGGAAGCATCCACACTTGTGCAACTTGCTTAAAGTTGGGTACCTGAGTTTTTTAAATAGTATTTAGTACATTTTACTTTTTCCCCAGAAAGTTTACTGTTTGACTTTTGTGTAGCAGGGATATTAGCTATGCAAGTGGCCCATAAATTCATGCATGTGACTATTAGTGAGAGGTAGAAAGGTTTAAAAACGTCCTTATTTCACTGTTTGAAAATTAGGCACCCCAGCTTTAACCACTGCACACAAGCGAGCCAAAGGCAAAGTCAAATAAAATCGAAACTCATGATTGATCAATGCAAGGTAGAAAAAAATAGATTTGTGTATTTGTGATAACGTCCACCTACTACTTCCGCAAGGTTCACTGAAAAAAAGTGTTGCTTTCATCTAAAGCATTAAAATTATGTAAGTGGTGTTCTGTCAACTTTTCCAATATTTTATTTGCTATCAAAGAATTTAAATTATTTTGGCTTAAAGCAAACATTACGTTAACAAAATTACTTCAGGGTTATTAAAACTGGGACAAACTATTTTTTATGCATAATCCAACTTAATTAGTGATTATTTTTTATCGTACTGCTACTTAAATGTGTTACTAAAATTATTACAAAATGATATTACATTCATAGAAAAACATAGAGAATAAACAAGGGTGCACTATTTGTCTTTGTCAAGGACACAAATGCAAAACGACTCTCAAAATTCTGGTAAAAGTGGTCAACAATTACGCTCTGTTGCATAGATTTATTCATATACAACACTAGATTACCACACACAAAATCTTCTAAACAATGCATTCCAGAAAGGTGCGTCTTAATTTATTTTTGAGCCGGCCCCTAACCACCACACTTCCTGCATGCCCTGAAGTGACCAATAAATGAGCATCTGAGCTGGACACCAGAAAGACAGGAAGCCCTCACCAAAATAAAACTTTGTCACAGGAGTGTAGGAAACTATAAATGTGCTTTCATCTCGTACACATTACCACATTAAGAAACAGACAGCCACTCGCACATAACACAAGCCCTCGCGCTATTATTAGACCGCTAAGAACAAAAGAATTTCTCTGCTATAAGTGAGCCAAGATCGTGGGGTGTGTTTGGGGAGAGAGCCAAAATGCTTAAAGATTTAGTTTCCATAAGTTGGCCTCGGTCAACGTTCTCATAAATATTATAATACAACCTTATGAGCACCTTCAGAAAGCGGTCCCATTCTTTTGCAGTGACACACAATGTTTCGCTTTTTCTGGGAATGAGGCGTGACCGTAATTTCTAGCACCTTGGATTTCAGAAAGAGAAACCCAGAAATCAAGCCAGTTTTTGATTGAGAAAAGTTGTGTCAGCTGTTTTTAAAATCATGGCACAGCGACGGAAAAAATTGGCAACATTTAAGTCACTATTGCACATGGCTATGTTATAAAATGAGTTGAAGACAGGTGCAAATGCCAGATGCTATTTGAAATGTATAGTATTTTCTGGTGTGAAAAAATGATTTAATAAATACTAAAATGTTTGTTATAAGAGTTTTAGGAAAGGTTTGCAGTGGGCCAAGGACACGGTGATTAATTCTGGAGGAGGTCCAAAACTATTTCAGCAAGAGGAGATTCTGAACCCTTTGTAAATGGACTGAATTCATTAAAGGAATAAATGCATAGATGTTTTGTCTCAGACACTTTTAAACAGTTCTAAAGTCCAATTTGAGGGCAATAAGTGAAGTGGAACATAATTATTGTTATTTTTGTTATTATTATTTAGACTTATTTTTAATGGAGAAACTGGAATTAACCTCAGAGTATAACAAAATATGAAAAAAATCAAGGTGGTTTTGTCAAATGAAAACCACATGCACTTGAGTGATACCTGAGCCTGGTTTAAAGACATGTACAATTGTAGTTTACATGATTTAAAAAAAAATTATTACAAAATTATGACAGGCAATGAGCATTTTTATTTAGTTTTTACTGGACATACTTAGATTTTTTTTCATTTTATCTACACTCCACCAATTAAGATAAGATAAGATAAGAGATCCTTTATTTGTCCCACAATGGGGAAATTCCACTGTTGCAACACACAGTTTAGGACAGGAATGAAAGAAATAGGCGCATGCAATAAAATAGGATAAATAAACATGGTCATAAAAAATACAATATAAAGTATAAAGTGCACACTCTCATTTACAGTAAAAATGGTAACTAAAGTGGCTTAAGTGTATTGTTATATACAGTAAGTGACTATAGTGAGGTAAAAGTGTATTAATAGTATGATAAATTATATTGCACATGATTGTAGCGGGTGAATGACACATGTTCAGGGCTAACAGTGTTCATTGTAAAGTCTGACAGCAGCAGGAAGGAAAGACCTGCGAAACCTCTCCTTCACACAGCGAGGGTGAATCAGTCTGTCACTGAAGCTGCTCTCCAGGGCAGACAGAGCGTCCTGCAGGGGGTGGGACTCATGGTCCAGCATAGACGTGAGTTTAGCCAGGACCCTTCTGTCCCCCACCTCACGCACTGAGTCCAGAGCACAGCCCAGGACGGAGCTGGACTTCTTGATGACCTTGTCCAGCTTCTTCCTCTCCCTCTCTGTGATGCTGCTGCTCCAGCAGACCACACCGACCAGGACGGCTGATGCCACCACAGAGTCGTAGAAGGTCCTCAGGAGCGGCCCTGACACTCCAAAAGACCTGAGTCTCCTCAGGAGGTAGAGCCGACTCTGACTCTTCCTTTTTTATACTTTTGTTAAGTTCAAATCGAATTTTGAGACTAGGAAAAACTAGAATTTTTCCATCCTTTAGAAACTAACTGTCATTTTTAACCTAGAAATTCAAAATTGCTGCATTTTTTTTCCCTTAAAAAGATATCCAACTATTCAAAAGTAATATTGAAGAAGTGTTGTGTTTTTTACTTTTGCCTATAGTCGCCACCATTCTGGAATTTAAAACATTCTGATGACAGGTCTAGTAATTTAATTATCGCTGAAATATATATTCCATCAAAAGGCTTAACAGTCAACGTGCGCTAATCAAATTATTTTTTCTGCTGACATTTACAAGTCCATGCACTGCTCTCTGCCCTCAACCCTGAACGTGCCTCTGTCCTGCAGTGACCTCCCCCTCAGTCACTGAGTCCAAGCGAGCCCTCGTCGATAGTGTTAATTTGTTTATAATGCTTAATACACGACACATGCTGCATGAACTGTCAGACATCGCTCTGAAGCTGCTCATATCTGAACTGTGATGGTGGCTGTATTCTCACGTGTGTGTAAGCTGCGTGGTCCTCTATTGTTTTAAGTGCACGGTGCTTGGCCCAGCTCCCACTGCAAACAATAGCAGGCAGAGCTCGGCCGGCCGATCGGGACTATTGATGATTCATTTGTTTATATTCCTCTTTCCGAAGCCGTCTTCCTCCCTGCACCTTTTCAACGACAGCAACATGTCTGGTGTTTGGACAGTCAGTAACCTCAAGCATTGTGCAAAATACACAAATGTTTTTCACAGATTGACTACTGTTGCAAAACCCTCTTAACATAAAATACACATAGAAATACACCTAATTAGTAATGCTTTATTGTAGATATTTGGCTGGACTCGGGTGGGGTGAAGTCAGACATGTCCTCACTAAAAGACTATTTGTGATGACTTTTAATAGATACGTAAATAAATGTAAATATGTGTACACTTTGTCTGTTGTAAAAGGGACAAAGATTGCCAGTTAACCTTGGCTATAAATGGTATAGTGTGTGAAATAAATAAATAATGAAGAAGTGCTTAAATTTGAGGTTTGAAACACTTCGCTTGGGACTTTTTGGTAAAGTAAAAAGTACACATATAAACATGTACTGTTGATTGCATATTGAATTCTCTATAGTCAAAGTATAGATATAATTATAGTTGCCTTACTTATATGTTTCTATCATGCTTACATTTGAGGTTCAGCGGGATAAAACATCTTGCAAGACTTTTACCTCAACCTTTGTCAAGCTTAGTAAAATGTTTTCTTTTACTAAGTTGACATATCCATTTGAAGAGATTGCCCTGTTTAGACCGTCACCTAAAATACGATGTAACTTTATACATATATTTAGTGCGTCCACCTGATAAAAGTGCAACTCAGAGGAAACTACTCCTGACATTTTGAAATGTGGCTTTGCTGTTTATTTTAGTCACCCAGGGACACTTTGGGGAGGGATCCACTCAGGTTTTTGTGCTTTGCTGTCTCTGTTCTTCTGCCTGTCTCTTTTTTCATGCCGGTTTTGTCTCGCCGCATGTTGCAGGAATGGCAAAAGCAGAACGTTGGGCCATTAAGTTGAGGAGGAACTGTATTAGAAGTGGCGTTCTGTGGGAAAGCTCCCAGCTGAGAGGGGACAGCCATATTGGATAAACAGATGGTGCGGGAGAAGGAAGAGAAGGAGTGAGGAGGTGAAACAAAGACAAGAGAGATGAGAGGAATGTGCCGAGAGGGGAGACGGAAAGAGGATGGTAAAGGCATGATTAAGAGATCAGAGTTAGCACAAACGAGCAAAATGAAAGTGTGGACAGACAAGTGCAAGGGCAGAAGGGCAGGGAGAGTATGAGGTCATGTTTGGTTAGTTTAAAACAACAAGAAGTTTCACTGTAGAAACTATTTTGGGGAAAACTGTTGCAAATACAAAGTACACTTAATAATTGTTCTTTTTATTAAACATTATATACTTATCAGGAATGTCACTAAGTTGGTAGGAAGCAAAATATAAAGAAGACATACTTACATTATGATATTTATAAATGTTGTTATTGATTGTTTTGTATTTAATTTAACTTAAACACAATTCAAAAAACAACATTAAGTATTCGGTACTAGTATAATCTCTACTCTGGCCAAAAATCAATAAAAACAACAACTGCACTGCTATACAGGTTGGTTTAGGAGAGGTTTTTCAATTTTATAACAATTAACTACACAAAAATCACAACAGAACATGTCCAGAGACAGCACAGAGGATGAAAAAACAAACAAAAAAAATAGAAGAGAAGACATTCAGACAACATTAAGACACATAAACAAACAGCCCACATTGGTCCAAAGTCTGTCAAATTTGCTCATCTTCAAATTAAGTCAGAATGGGATTTTCTCCATTTGGATTTTTTTTTGTGTTAGTTTTAGTATCATCAGTCATCATCAAAATGCATTTCCATTCTTCAGTACACCAAAAATGCAACAGAACTAAAGGTAGTGGTAGTTGTTCCATATATGCTATGATTTTAGCGTATAGTTCTGTTTATTTGGATGACGTAACAAATAAAAATAAATAAATAATAATAATAATGTAAAAACCTCTCCAATAGTGACTGGAAAAAAAACTAAAGTAGACTTTTCTGTTAATTGTTTTATCTGTTTGTATTTACTTTCTTGTTCAGATTGTATCCTATTTTTCCTGCCTTTCCTTTTCATATTTACCCACCTTTCCTGTATGACCCCTGTAGGATCAGTTTAATTTCCTTGGTGCACCCATGTGTAGGAACAAGGGGAGGGAGGGGAGGGAGGGGCGGGCTTTGCGGCGTAGACCCGTGGCCTGCGTTGACCGCAAAGTGCACCTTTGCTTCACACCCCATAACTGAGGGGAAATTAATAAGGCGTTTTAGGCGTGAACTGTGAACTCCAGGAAGCGCTTTATATCTGCACCTCCTGCGCCCACAATGTCTTGTCTTGTCACAGAGGTCACACGTACCCCTCCACCCTGCCTCCACCCGCCTCCTCGGACCCAATCTGACAACCACAACCACGATAAACTGCAAGGATGTGATAGGGTGTGCGGTTGCATGCAGTTGGCAGAGATTTGTAACTGTGGCCATGGTCCATCTATGCATTTGAGTTATGCCATCACTTTTATCACTCTCTTTGCCAGTCATCATTCAACAGTCACTGCTTTTATTGGATTAAACTTTTAATATTGTAAATGAAATTAATAATAATGGAATTATGCATTAAATGCCTATATTGACAACAAAAAGTTACCTTTATTTGTCTCAAAATGGGGAAAAAGCAGTTTTAAAAAAAGAGGCGAGGAATAAGAATGCCAATATATATATATGTATATATATATATATATATATATATATATATATATATATATATATATATATATATATATATATATATATATATATATATATATATATTTGCAATCCAAGGGTTTCTGAGTGGTGAAAATCTAGCACTGTTCCCGTTGCAATTAACAATTCAAAACTAAACAGTACATCTTTTGAAAGGGCAAAAGTCCTCAAATGTATAAACAGGAAGCTGTAACCCGTGAATATAAATAAGGATTCAAACAACTCTGTCATGCTCCAGTTTGAGTCATTTACCGAATTTGTGTCAATCATGCTATTAACTTGACTATATCTCCATTATTTAAATAGCCAGAAATTAAATAGAGTTTGCTAAGACAGTTTCATGACGTTTATTTTTAGATAAAATATTGTATCAGCCATATAAATATTACGCTAAATTCAGTTGCCTACAGTGTTCTGTTTGTTTAGGTTGATTAACAGTAAATGTATTTTTATGAATGTTTAGCTCATATTTAACTTAAAATGTCCGCGATTAAAGAAGAAAAGAAATTGATAGCATTTTAGATGTCATTTGTCCATGTATGTCTTGCCATAATTGACCAATTTGGCCGCAATTCCACAGCCTCAAAGTGGGGTGCCACTGAAAACGACTATTAAATCTGCAAAGACAAAATGAATGAAAGAAAGGAAATGATGGAGGACAGTGTTGGAGGCGAGGGTTGGGGGGTCAGGAAGATGAACCGTGGGGTGCAAGACACACAGCGACCAAGGGCAGTGGGACGGGGCACAAGAACATGGGTACAGTGAAGGACAACAGGGAGGTTAAGGAGAAAAAAGGGTAGGTGTTGTTGGGGTGAAGAGCGGAGGTGGACGAGGGGGCGGCGAGGGAGCAAGGGGGGGGAACAGGTGGAAGGTTAATGGGCCTGGAGCGGATCCACCAGGCGCTCACGGGGGTTGATATATAGGCCTGGAGCAGCGGCGCAGGCGTAGGCTTTCAAAGATATATTATTTCATTTGAGGAGCAGCGCCATACTGGACGACAAAAAACTCACCCCTCCCCTCCCTCCTCCTCCTCCTCGACGTACCCCACCACTGTCCCGAACCAACTGCACCCCCCACAGCTGAGCATTTGTCCTGTGATAGATGACACACGTACTGCCCCCCCACAACAAGCCGTTTCGCAGTATCGCCGGCTCACTTTAAGGCTTAAAGGGGTTATATAATGCAGTTTGGATGTCCAGTGTTTGACTTCTTGTTCCTACTGTTCACTGTCGGTTTCTATGGGGACAAGGCAGGCTGGTGGGGGTTGTGAGGGTCTTACAGTGGACGCCTGTGGATGTGTTTTAAGTTGCTATTTTAGTGGTAACAATATCTCTTTGATCGGCAGTGCTGGGCCGGAGCAGGGTTTGGGGTGTTGAGATTTCAGAGCGAGTGGCAGCAACGGTTCACAAAGACCTTTTTTCATTCATAAATTATTGACAGTTGCACAAGGTATGAAACTCTCTGGTCATAAATACTGAAAAAGCACCACCCTCGACGTGGATGTTTTTTGGTCCAGATTTCAAATGGAAATTGTCAGAGGTTTGTCTGAATAAGATATAAATAGATAAGCTAAAGATTAGAGGTAACTGAGGCATACATTTACAGTAAAAGCTTTGTCCTTTAATGAAAATATACAATACCTAATCTTTAGCCTTCAAGAATATACACCTTTAGTATAGGCAGAATGCATATAATGCCAATCTAATTAGGTTTCTGTGCACATTTTAGACATATCTAAGTGCATATTTGACAGAAGACAAATATTAATTGTTAAATGATTGCAAGAATCACAAAAAACTGGACATTTCGTTGGATCTCAATCTGTTTGTGATCCATCTTTCAGCATGGAGCGGCATTCAGAATGATTTTACAACAAGTAAATAGTAATCCCTAAAAATCACTGTTTTCCCAAAGTCTTCACCTGCATTCGTGGATGTTTCTCAAGCTCTGGTCGAGTCCCTTTGGTCCTTTCCCCGGCGGAGTGAGGCAGGTCTTAAAAGGAGAACTTGTTAAAAGAGAAGATTTAGGGTCGCCCATCCCACTGGGGCGAATGCGGTAAGGAGACAACAGGGGTTAGGCCTGGAGTCTGCTGCTCCACTTGTGGCTTTGATGAGGGATGAAAGGCTGTCATGAAGTCCAGGTTTACAGAGCTTCGGACAGTGATAGACTCCACTGTCCTCAACAACGTTTCCTCTCCGTACCACTTTCCCATGGAACTGGTTGTTTAACAGATTCCCCCAAAAATGTGAGCAGTAAACAGAATTTCATGATTAACATTAAAAGCTGCATCATCATCTGCACATGGAGTTGAGAGAGGTAACACAGGATGAGAAAAGCGTTTGTCAATTTCGAAAGTGTTTTATTCTACATGCAAAACTAACAATACATAGATTATTGCATCCTTTTTGTTCAACATTTTCTGGTTTGTTGTTGTTGTGTCTAGAGTCAACAACACAAAAAAATGTGTTTCGACTGTCTGTTACTTTCCTCCCATTTGGGCCCAGAGCACTGATGAAGTAGCAGAGGGGTAAAAATGCCTGCACTTCTGTAGTTTTTCATTTTCAAGCAACTTAACACAGCCTGATTCACATTTATGAGCACTTTGGGTGTTTGGTGCTAGGAAGAGCTCTAGTGTTTAAGTCTTGTTTGAGGACGATCAGGGTAAAAGCCTTTTTTATTGGCAGGTCATGCTGCTTGTTAATGCTGAAATGCAGGTGACTGTGCACCGTGTTGGTCTCAAATCATGGATGTAGTTCAGAAAAGTCTGAAATCAAGCGAGGAATCAAAGGGATTAAGTAAGACTAACAAGAATATAGCAAGAATGCTGAAAGTTTACAAATACATTTAGGGTGACAATTTATCACTGTAGGGAAAATTGCTTCTTTTTTGCTTTTATCCACGTGTAAAAGTACAATATTTTCCATGTACAAAAATATATAAAGGATTAAAGAATAGAAATCAAAACCTTTGCCAAAGAATTGGTCCTCTTTGGCATTGAAAATAGTTCCCAAACCTGAACAGAAATAGCTCTTTTTCACTTCACTTCACTGCACGAGTAGGTGCTGAAACCTTTTTAGAATGTTCCTGTTCTCAGAAACATTATTCTTTTTACTGACAAAAAAAAGCAACCTCAGCATCGCCTCATTACTAATCGTTTCTTCTTTCAATCAGGGATATATCCTTTTTTAAACATCAAAACATAGTTTTACACCCAATTGTTTTAAATATTCTATCTACTAAAACAATTTTGGCTAAAAAGTGTCTTGGTATTTCCCACCCCTCATCGTTGTATCTCGTTTAATGTATTTCACAATCGCCACTTATCCGAAACTTTGCAAGCATGAAATTGTCCACAGCAACAAACAGCAACCACTTAAAGGCATTGTTATCTATGGCCGGGCAGGAGGCTGAGGGAGCAGTCCGAAAAGCAATAAATACACGGGGAGAGAAGTGCCAACGTTTTGCTTTTAAATAGCTCAGCGCTCTAGGGTTTCTCAGGGGTCAGGGGGGCTGAGGTGTGGCTGCTGCCGACTTACACCGACCCACCACCCCTAAACTAAACTCAACACACTCAACTATGCAAACCTGTCATCTCATTTATCTTCCACCTTTATGCCTGCATGGCCTACCTCGAGTCGGGCTAAGTTTAGAAAGCTCCTCCACCGTGCAAAAAGGCCATGCAGTGAAATGTGACGTTTATTCTGTTCTGGATGTCCATGAAAGAAAAAAATAATGTGATAAAGAAATGGGCTATCTTCAGGAAAGGCACAAAAATGTTTGGAATATTTAATCAGCAAGACATAAACACATTCATTTATGTGTCTGCTGTAAAAGGTGACTCAGGATTCATTTGAGGAATATAATTTTAATTTATTAGAAGGAACTTCAGGACCTCTAGCATCGCAAATAGGCAGCGAAAATCTTATAATCCAACCGTTTACTCGTAATTTTAGTCATTTAATGTGGTCATCCAAGACAATTGCGTGCCTAAAATGCATTGTCCGGCAGTAGTCTTTTTAAGTAAACCCCTTGCTTCTAATGTTCCAATATTGCGTGGCCTCAATTATGTGCGTATAATCCGCGCATGCCTCGAGGTTGGCCCAGTGTCTGCCGCTTTCGTCACCGGCCTGTCAGCAGTTGTCTCTCTATGTCTATTTTTGATGCTTATTTATGGCGCTGTCCCGTTCTATCCCGAGCCGGTGGGGAAGGGCCGCTTCAGCAGAAGACAATAGACAAGACTTGGCCCTCCTTTGGACTGTTCGAGGCGGGTGATTGAATTTGCCATCCGATGACTGATGTTGGCCGCGCGCACAGTAACACTAGACACTGCGGTTGTGTTGTGACGACGGGCGAGAAATTTCAAATGGGCAAACGGCAAGTCGAGCGAGAAAAGGCCGCTAGGCAAAGTAGGACAAAGACACCTGTTCTAAATTCACGCTCTTAATATTAAAAAGTCTTCATATTGTGCATGTTTTTTACATTTTATTAATCACACACTGTTACCTCTCTATTACCTTTTGCTTAATCGACGTCTTTTTCTCCAGAACGGCAATCCTGGCACGAGCTGCAGCTAAACGATTCCATCCACGCGAAATAAAGGCATGGCACTAATAATAGCCATTACGTTCTTGCAGTTCTTTAAGGCTTTGGGTTCACTCGTCGGGGGATAAAAAGCGGCTTTCCGAGCAAAGTTGAAACAATAACGAGCTATAAAATAAAATAAAACAGGGACTCGCTAAGAAACGCGTTGACAAGCCAGTAAAATTCACCAGGACTGAACTATTGAAGAACGTCCAAGGCGACAGGTTTTCAGGTGGCACGCCGCGATTTCACCTTCCCTGAGGCCAGACGTTTTATAGTCCACATGTTCCAGCGCACTTGTCCTCATCATAGCCGCACCAGCCGGGCCCAGCACTGCCACAGCTGGCCTATAGAAAGATGTCTCTATTCTAATACAAATGCATGTCAGCTGAGGCCTCATTCACAACGTACACTGGAGGGAAAAAAGGCCCTGCTCCATCTGTTCTGCCCTCTGCCTCATTTTCCTCGCACTACAGCGGTTTACATATCACAGGAGCGCGGCAAATGCTCAATTAGTTCATCAGATATTTAATTTGAGCATGAAGAGCGGTGATCACAGTGATGTTTTGGACCAGTGCCATAAGTTTCGTGCACATTTGTCCAACCGCAGACCCCCCCTCCCCTCGCAAAGAAAATGTGATCTCATAGCATCAAACGCTAATGGTGGTGTGTCTCCAACCTCTCAGACGGAAGGAATTACCCGGTCAGTCTCCGCATTTTAAAGCAGCTGAATATATAGTATTCAAATGGCAAGAAGATCATATGCTGCATGGCGCCTGAGCTAGCTTCTCTACCAAACAGTAAGACTTTTCTACATGTTTTACCATATCCAAAGTTACAGTTAAAATACATTTGCTACATTGCATGCCATTATTATTAACGTGGCATGGATTTTTACATCAAAAGTCCCAACTTTCAGGTTTTGGACCGGCAAACTTACTGATACTGTTTTATCCCCAATTAAGTGGATGGAAGACAGCAAACGACTTAAAATATCGACTTCTCCTTGTGCAAAGATTTTATTAATAATGCTAGGGGATTTAGAATTTGTATTTCAAATTTTGTTCCTATCTGCGTCCCCAGATAAATACATTTTAAAAAAGAAAACATCTAATATTGCTTTTACTGAAAATAAAACAACAACATTGGACATAATGGCCGAGGTTGGTTGATGTTGTAATTTGGTGTTATCCAATCAAGAAGAAACTGCAGCCAATCATGAGTCATTGCAGCCTCTGCAGCTCAGTGAAGGAGTTCTGGAGGTTCTGACCTGAACATGTATAAGAATGACTACTATTATTTACAGCACTTTTCTTAGCAGAGTCAACACATTCAATAAATCCAAACAAAAAGCACAGAGATAAAAACTAAAAACTCAAATCTTAACTGTGTTCAGTTAAATTTGCAAGTGCCAATGGAGTCGACTGATCTCAGATGCCCTTCCTGACTAAGCCTTTATATTTTACCCAGCCTTGGAAATGACTAAAAACTTTAACAAACTGAGATTTGATAAATGACTTTCTAAGCTCCCATTGCTCAACCTTCAATACTCACATTGCTGTGCCTTCAAATCCAGCCATCTGCCCCGTGCAGTGATTTTTGTATTCGTGTATTCCACAACTACAAATTTGTATCGATATATATTTTTACAATAACTCAAATAATCATTGTATTATCATTTAATTCTGTCTTTTGCTTGGTTGATTGAGCTTGGATTGGTTGATTTATTTGTAGATCAACATGACTTGTCTGATCAGTATTTCTTGCTGCTCAGAACAGTAGTAGAAAGCAGGCAGCTCATTTTACATGGAAGACGTGCATTTGTTTTGATGAGGGGGAGGTGGTGCCGAGGATATTCAGGTATACGGATGTTGCCTCCGAGCTTTGTGTGTGCAGATGAAGGAGAGCTACATTTGGGACATGCTCCTCCCTGGGCTGCATGTGTATTAGTGGTCTAATGTTCATGTGAATAATTGATTAGGGCCTTTCTGTGTTTTTGATAATTAGTTGATAGCTTTAGAGCTCTAAGCCCTGAGATTTTCAAGTGTGTGCAGGGGAAGTTTACAGAAAACAAAAGGGGAAAAAAAAATGTTCTTGTTAGCATGCAGTGGTTAACCAATGGATTAACTTCTAAAATCAAGAAGCAATTTGTAAGTAGTTCTGGAGAAGAATTTAAAATGCACAAATAAAACATTAAAAGGTATAGTCTACAATTGATTTTGAGCATAATTATTTATCCAGGCTGGGACCAACACAAAAAATAAATAGTTTCCTTGTGAATTTATTCAGTTTTCAAATTTTCACCGGACATGTTTTGCCATATTGCTTTCTAAAAATACGGTATGATTTAATTATTCTTCAGATAAATAATCTAAAGCTTAAGTGTCACCTGAAGTAAACAGAATGCAAGTACAGAAAAATCCAATGGAATCCTTTATGTGGCCAACTCTCTGCACTCATTGATTTTTCTTTCTTTCATATGCATCATGTAAAAACAGAGCAGGGAGGTTGCAGCGTGCCTGCTTAATGCTGCAGTCCCAGTGCCCCGATCAAACAAAGAAGACGGTTTGTTGCCACTATCAGCGACCTTGAGTAAACAAATCCTCCTTCTCTTGCTTGTGCAGTGAAAACAACGGAGAGTCTTTTTTCAAATTCTGTATTGCCACCTTACTTTTGGATTTGAAGTAGTACAATGCATCAGAATACGCAAAAGATATAGCAATTTTAACATACCAGGTGTTGGAACAAAACAAATTCCATTCTAAAATCTCTTGAAATTGATTAAAGCAATACTTTATAGTTTGGTACAAAAGCTACAAAAGACTGGAAAAAGCTTACTGAAAGTTGCTGTTGGATAATTGAATTTAATAACAGGACGTAAACAGGGTATTGTGCAGTATAATATATTAATTTTTATTTTTTGTATCAATTTTTTCTGAAGAAGGCTTACACAGCTACGCTATTCACATCAGCGATATTCCAAAGGCTCCCAGTGACAAAGATGTAAGATTTTGTGTGGAAAAAAAAGTATCTTTCCTGTGTCTGTCTGCAAGAAGACCTTATTAGGTGCACGTCTTGTTTCCTCTTGTCTCAACAACTCTCTGGTCAAAAGCTGCTGTGTAAGATGAAAGCAGCGCTGCCACAGAGAGGAAGGAAAGGGGGGCACATCCAAATCATCGACCGGCTTTTGCAGTTTCTCCCCATTGTACCAACACGAGCACGGGACAAGTCGAAGAATGTCCGGAAGTGCGGATGGATTCGAAGATGTACTGGGAGATAGTGAGCGGGAGCACGGGCCAATTGAAAAGCCAAGTGTTCCCAGGGTCAAAGGTCAGCCTCCCGAGTCTGTTAATGCAGTCACCGTGGGAACCGATCAATCTCGGGCCCGGGCGATCGATCCGGCGCGGGCACATGTGGACACACTTAGACACACACTAGCGCTCTCTCCCAGGCGCACACACAATGCAACATTCATCCAGGAGCAGTGTGAACGCCTCGGGCCACTGATAATTCACAGGCTGACTAAGAAAAACCTGACGCAAACACATTTTTATTGATGGTTGTCGATATTTACACATCTTAAATAAAGCGTTTCAAGACGAGATGGATGGAACAATGGGGGTGTACATAATTAGAGGTTATGGCAATGACAGATTTGAGCTTGAAATCTAGCCACATGAAAGAAAAAAAAATATATTGAACAAAAAATGAAAGAAAAAATAATAACTTATAAAATTGACCATCAGGGATCAGAAATGTTGCGAAAATTATGGGCCTTGGCAGTAGACAGTTGGGAATGGAACACATGACTGTTTCAGTGTTAAAATTTGTGGTCAGTTCAACAAAAATATCCAAATATTCTGAGAGAAAGCTGGTGTAGGATCCACAACCCCTTTATTCACCACACAATGGTATATATATGGATAAGGTCAGGCGCTGTACTTGATTTTTACTGCGTGGTAAAACGTGAAAAACAGAACTAGTTTGTTCAGTTAGTCACATGTATCGTTCAAAGAGTCCCAGTATCCTAACTATTCACCACAGTGAGTTTATAAGCACTTTTCATAAGCCTCTGATCCCAGAGCCAGTTCTGCTATAAAATTAACAAACATTAACAGGCTAACGACGCACTTCCTGCTTCTTGTTGAATAAAACACTCTGTAAATAGATGCAGAGATAGTGCTGTGGTCTCATTTTCACCCAAATAGATGCTTTTACAATATATCTATACTGGGGCAAAACAGATTTTACTTGATTACAAGCAAAACATGAACTTGTTCTGTTTTTCACATTTCACAGTAACAGAAAAATCCGTCACAGCACCTTTAATTTAATACAATAGCCATATGACAACGCTGGAAATATATAAACACCACTTTCTCCTACAGATGCAAGGCCGGTTTTAGACAACAGTGCATTTAGTTAACTTGCATGGACTGGTGGCATCTCGATGACTGTTTAGGGACATAATAAGAGTGTTGGGTTTCTGTGCGCTCAGTCCCAGATAAACCCACTGGCATTCTCCACTACCTGATACTGCGGATTACAGACACACGCAACTGCAAACAGGTGCCCGGACATGAAATGCTATAGGATACACATATAGTGACACATACACAAAAGCATGGTCCACATTGACAGCAGTAGTTCATTATCTTCTTGATGATAGCTCTGCCAGTTTATTATTCTTCAAGATGTCGTGAGTTGTGGATGTAGCATGTGGTTGGCGTATGTAAGGGCTTAAGACGGCTACTAAAACATTTATATATACACGATAGCAAGATTATATGAAGCATGGTATGTTAGAAATGATTATGGCCTCCTTGCAGGTGTTAGCTCAACAATGAATGCCCACCACTTTCTCTGGGCTTGTCTGCTATGTGGTAAGTAATAAGTAAAGTGAAGACCTACATTTTAAAACGTCTGTTTTTTAAATGGCTAAGTTATTGAAACAGTTTGCAGACGTTTTACATGTGTTTTTTAGACTAAAACCATCCGTGTTGAGGACACACCACATAGTAAGCCTCTGTTGTGCCTATAAAGCAAATTTTTAAAACTCCTATTGGAAAAATGAATGATACATTTTCTTCCGGAACCACAGCAAACTTCAAAGTGGGTGGGACTGTTTGAGCTGAGTTAGTTGAGTGCCTCGATGCCACCTGAAGTAAAGGCCAACCATCTCACACCGGAGCTCAGAGCGATATGTCAGTTGCACAGAACAACACTCATTGAACACTGTGTGCACGGCTCTTAAAAAGGCTTCAACACAACTCTTGGGTTGTTTTAAAACTGAGTTTAATCTGCAGATCTCTAAAAAATAAGAGACATAAGGCTGTGTGAGGCGAGGAATAGTGGTGTAGTGAGCAGGTTATTAGAGAGTTAAGCAATAGTTTTTTTTTTTCTGCAGTTTGGGCATGTTGATAAGAATCTTTTTTTTTTGTCACACGTCAAAGTCTCGGAGCAGTGTGCATTGGAAGTTGCTTACAGGCCAAACAAAATGCAAATTACTTAATAGTATAGGAGACAGCTGAAATGTTATTGTGACTTCAGGATGTAAATGTATGAAATTCGTTGTTGAAGAGTCTATCAAATGTTTTACTCAAACATAATTACCAAACAAAGCCTACAACTTGTAATTTGGTACTTTGCTTGCTGTTTATAATTAATTGCCAATTTCCAACTCCTGTTTGTGCTTGCAACTTTATGACCTGGCCCATTGTTTTAAACAGACAGTGACTAACTCTTATCCGACAGTTGGCTGACAAATCATGTTCGTCTCAAATGCCCAGCTCAGTAAACTACTGGCAGTATTATCATTCCTCTTCCCCGTACTCAGCCCTCTCTGTCCATGCAGCACACCATGGCACCTGCTCGTTTTCCCAGGATCCTTATCGCTCTGCTAGCCACAGCACCTACGCTCCAGCCCACTGCAGTAATCTTTGGGCTGGAAAGTAGTCGGGACAGTGGCGTAATGGTTTTATTCTCATCCCCCGTGGATCTACACCGGGGCAAAGTCTGGCGAAAATGCGGGCCTATCCAAATGCCACCGCCGTATCCAAGCGGGTCACATTCCCGGAACATCTCGGGGATTCTGACACTCACGCTGCTATTTTCCTGATGGATATGTCTCTATTTGTGGGTGACAAGTGGAATGACCTGAAACAAGACACACTAGTTCATGTGATGATCTGTCACTTAAATCAGTGTTGGCCTACAATTTCAGTTCAAAATGTTAATTTAGGTCCCTCTTGGTAACAAGGAACACTTCTGGATGGTTTGTTTACTTCAGTATAACCCTAACCCTAATATTCAAACTATAATACAGCTTCAATTTAGTATCAACGCGAGTTAATATTGAATGATCTGATTACTTAATTGTATGGGCCAGTGTTAAAGGTTTCCCACCAACCGGGTTAGAGCATAAACTGTAATTTGTCCTGGAGCAGAGACACATTTATGGATGAGAAAGATGTGTTTATAGTTTACAACAAATATTAAATTTGTTGCTCTAAATATAAGCTATTTGTTAAAATACTTTGCTACTTTACATTAATCTCACCTTGAAGCAAACTGTCCAGTTAAACAGCTTTGGATGGAATCTGAGAATACATTGATAGAA
Organism: Rhinogobius similis; assembly: GCA_019453435.1. Classification (NCBI taxonomy): domain Eukaryota; kingdom Metazoa; phylum Chordata; class Actinopteri; order Gobiiformes; family Gobiidae; genus Rhinogobius; species Rhinogobius similis. The sequence goes on along the minus strand of CM033623.1, from coordinate 22,681,702 downwards.
TATTTTTTGCCAGATTTAGTACATGTTACAAATGATCTCTTTAATTAGCGATTGGCTTGTCAATACAAACAGTGATTGACTGATTGTCAGAATGTCCCACTATTATTATACATGAAAAAATATATACATTTGGTGTTTTATATCTCCTTTCCTGTCGTACTCTGATCCATCGACATGCACCTATAAACTGTGTAAACAAGACCGTTTTGCAGGTCAGCAAAACAATAAGTGTTCCAATGTGCCCACCAATTAGCCAAAGTGGGTGCCTGCTAAAACCCTCTCTCCCTGAGCTCTCATACCAGCCTAAACTGAAAATGAGCGACATCCAACGCGCCAAATAATTAAGTGTTTGGAAGCAGCGCCTCGCCTCGCTAGGTGAATTAATGCTCCATTCCCAGGTGGATACAAGGCCCTTTTTGGCTCAAGGCGAACAGATGCCGAGACAGGACTGCAACAAAAGATTAGCGCACAATCCACAATCCCTCTGCATTGATGTGGGCTTCAAACCTCACCTGTAGTATTGCATTGATTCTGCTCCAGCAAGCTATTATTATTGTTTATGTGCGAGGCATTGTGCACTAAATAAACTGGTTGTAATGTAGTGTGCGTGTGTGTGTGTGTTTGGCTTGCCCCCCTCTAGTCTCCATTCATTAAGACTCCGCAGAAGGAGATCTTCTTAATCTGATCATTAGGCCACTTCAAAAAATGCAAGTACTTATTAAAATCAAATTCCAGCTGTGTTACTCTCGTTACATATTAACAATGCTCGTGGCACAAGACCAAAAACTGGGCACAAAAAAAGTGGGGAGTGGGGGACGGTTGAAGATTTTGGCCTGTTTTGACTCAACCCATCATGATAATTGCTCCACTCTTAGCAGGGGGCTATGAATAAACATTGCTTCTATCATCCAACACTCAATTTCCAATTAATTTACACGAAATGTGGACAATCTCTACACTTAATCACTATGTTTTATTTTTGCAATTTCCCCCAAGTCTTTTCTCATTTGGCCCTTTCATTCAGCCTGATTTCTTCACGTCTCGCTCTCCTCTCTCGCTGCTCAGAAAATCCCGTTAATCTCCGCCCGCAGTTTTGAACAAAAGCTATGAGCCCAGGCAATTGATCCAGGCATCGATCCCACCAGCTTGAACGATCATAAAGGTGTTAAATTGGTTTCTTGGAGGATATGTATTTTTCATTACAGGCTGAACGCAAGTTGGAGTTCGCACGTTGAAATTTTTTAAAGGTTCGCGATCTTTTTTAAAACCAACTTGTACAAATTTTGAAATATTTACGAGAACGCACCTTGGAAAATAGACGTCTTAAATGCAGAGTTTGAAGTGATTTCTGGGGAGCGTATTTTCAGGTTCGGGGAGCGTCTTGGAAGATAAATCCTGGTAATAAGTTTTGTGCTGTCCGACGATGGAGGAGATGAACTAAAGACAGAAAGCATTTGTTTAGTGTTGGAATTCACGTTTTAGCACTTGTGTCTGTAAGTTTTCGTTGTTTTTAAAAAAAAAATTAAAAACCTAAAATGCACCAACAAAGTAAATGAATAGAGCATTGTGTTGTTCCAAGCGTTTTGTTCCACACTCTAAAGGCATTTAGTGGCTCGTATACCACACATTTGTACAAAATAATGTTTTTATTTTCACACACAGATTGTTTTATTGTTTTATATTCAACAACACAGGTTTATTGTCTGCATGTGTCGACTTTATTGGGAGTTAGTTGTGAGTAGTCATTCAGCTTATCTAAATGTTCCGTGCCCGTGACCAGATAAGAATTACCAGTAGAATAAATTACTACTTTTATAGTCTCAGTTCAACAAACTTCCCATCTGAACTTTGGCATCTCATGTTCTAATCAAAACTAATCGGCTTCTGGCACTAGGCCAATATTTTGTTCACTTCAGTGGCACAAGTTAACTCTCTTCAAAGGGTTCATTAAGTTTTGAGATAACGTTTCATTAAATGACTTAATTCAGAACGGGTGGATTAGCCCTAAATTGTACAAACTGCTCTGCTGCTTCATGCAACAATTTAAGACATTGCAATTTTCTAACTGTAGAGATCATTTCCAAAAACAGAACTAAACAGTGCCATTTGGGGGAAAAAATGTTGAAGGCTTACTATTTAGCAATAAACATATTTTACATCCCATCTTGAGCATATCATCTCAGTTATTATTAGTAAAATCTGTTGAAATGGTATATTAAAAGTAAAAAAAAACAAGTCTGTGACACATTTTCAAAACTGTTTTGCAAATGTACTCATGAAACTTAACAAATAAAACTCCATTATTCATTTGCTTCAAAATCTATGACTGTCAAGCAGCTGACTGTCAGAGGAAAGCAATCATTTCCTGTTCAACTTACTACAAAAATATAACCACACCAGCATCTGACACTAGGGACAAGTGGGGTAAAGTGTATTGCTCAAAAGCACAGTGGCAGTATGCAATGCTGGCCACAGGAATATGTCTGGAAATCTTCAAGATACATGAAAAATCGATCCTATTTGAAAGTCAATTTGATGAAGATTATTTATGTTTTCATGTGTATTGTGATTTTAATGCATCTTTACCTGTTATGTTATGTTATGTTACTTTGAATTACTTTGAACATATTGTGCTCTACAAATAAACTTTCCGTGCCTACTTGCTAAGCTTTGATAATGTCGCCGATTTCAAGTCAGATTCAGAGTAAAAAGCACAAATGCGTGAATGTGACGTCTAATATTTCTAAGATCTCGTGGCGTCTGACAGAGCAAAGGAAAAGCTTGTCAGGGAAACAGCCATGTCACCCGCGCTTATAAGGTCACAGCCCCAATCCTGCTCTGGTCCCATGTACCGCCTGTCTGTCACCCGCGCCCCCCACCCATCCCTCACCCTCCACTTCCACGCTGGGTGTCCTATGCTCTCCTCTGGGCCCGCTAACACCCCCTGTCTTTGATGACCCACGACGCCTGTCAAAGTAGAGCTCGCAGGCAGGCACAGTCAGGACAGCCCTTTGATGAGGACCCCGACACTTGAAGTCGTGGTAGATTGGGGAGGGGGCCGTTTTAAGATATAGAGTGGTGAAATCTCTCCTTTGGCGCTCTTTCTCTCTGTCTTTCGCTCTGCCTTCTGATGATTTTAATGAACGAATTTGAATTTGCTTAAGATGCTGCACAGAAAATAGATGTACATATGTAAGAGAAAGTGTGGGACATGACAGAAGCGTCCTTGTTACTGTCAAAGAGCCCAAATGCATCCACTTTGTTGTGTTTTGTCACTTGTCCTTTTTGATTAAAGAGTTGCGTAACATTTGAAAATATCATAGAGAGGCCAGAATAACGGGGGTTTCGTTGCGTGGATTTGAACGTGTGACTTCAAGCAGCCAATATTGAAAAGTCTACACAAGACTTAAGATTCTGCACAAAGTTTTAGTGTGATGTCAAAAGTTTAGTTGGTTCCACATTTGTTATATACTTTATTATTTGTGTTTATGTTACAGGTTACAATACTGCAAGTACGACTGCAGGTGAATGGGGGAAAAATGCACATTTAAATATATCAATGTGCAACTTTTCCTGTAGTTTACTCAAGAAAAAAATGTGTTATAACTTTTTCATCATGTAATGTTTTCATATAGAAATAAGGCATTTCATGTGTAAATTGGAACATTTCAATGTGAAAAACTGATAGAACCAGGTTTACATTTCTTAGTTAATTTTGTACACATATTAGTTACAAAAAAATGTGAAAGGATTTTGGATTTCTCTTTTAGTTTTTGAGTAAACTAGATCTGACTAACAATTGGCCTAAAAAATTCAAATGTTCCCAATTTTTTTACTTAAAACTTCAGGTTCAGGTTTAGATTTAGATATCAACAAATCCTTCTGTACGTTTTGTCAAAACCCTGTTAAGTACAAGATTGTACCCTTTAAGTAGTGATCCTTATGTTCCGCAGGAGAAAAATGCATTTAAGGAAAACGGAAAACTCTGAAGTTGTGACCCAGAGAAATCTATGGATGAAGTGGATTAAATGAAATAATAAAACATCTTTTAGAGCAGATAGATTCCATGTTGTTTCCACGTCTATATGTTGAAAAAAGAAGAATTGGGAAAAAAAAAAAAATTCCAGTGGTGTCTCGCCTTAATCATTCATTGTTTTATTTCTAATGCAGTTGTGGGTGACTGCAAAGTACATTTATCCTTGAACGATTTGATCTTCAAGTCATGACGCTGCATCAAATGCCCAGGCCACTTTAATTCTTACCATTGCGAGATCAAACCAGCGCCTTGGTAGAGCTTTAATCTACTCTATGAGATTATGTTCTTTTGTTTATTTATTTCACATTGCTAAAACGACTATTTCTCTTGTCTGCCCTCCTGTTATGTCTGGCCTGGTAGGACACTCTGTTGCCTGATGCTAGTCGCAGTCATAACAATAATAATCACCATGAGATAGAAACTGCAACACTAAAAAATAAGCAACATTGCCTTTAATATTAGCACTGAACTCCCTTTTCATTGACTTTTTCCGTTACAAATTGTGTTCTATTCAGCTTCACAGACCTCATTTCGGTCCTGTTCGTGTTGCACCTGCGTCTGTCACAGACGTATTGATCTGCATTCTTTGCCCCATTGTTGACTTTGGTGTTGGACACAGGTTCTCACACAGTCACCGCAACAAAGTCAAGCACAACACCCCCGCAGTATCCCAGGAGTCGCTTCATTCCCAGCAACATCACAAAAAAGCACTGACTGGTATATCTCGTGCATTTTCCTCATTCCTTCTATCTCAGTGTGGGCTCTTTGTCTTGGCTAATGATTAACAGACGCAGGCATGGGAAGAGCGCATTAGTTACAATAGAGCAGGTTGTTTTGCTCTGTGTGACCTGGATCTTCCCATGCACACCTGCGATCCAAAGTTTAGTTTTCAAATCGGTGAAAATGATGTGCGACTTAATCACTTTGCTAATCTAAAGTGGTGTTAGTGAGGGGCAAAAAGATACAAAGGTGGCATTGTCAAACCAGGCGGGTATTGTCAAGAGCTAAACTGTAGAAAAAGGTTCTCATGAAAAGGATTTGAGGAGAGTACAGGGACTTGTACAGGCGCTTTGTGTGAGCTAGAAAAAACAATGCCCATGGTGCAGTGCTGATCAATAGCTATTGACCTGTCAGCAGGCTTATAGTGGTAACGGCTTGTACTTAAATCAGAAGGTTCAGTCATTCTTTTAGTGAAGCATTTCCACAGTGATCTTCAAATCTTCAAAATTGCTTACTGTTTGCTGTAGGTATTGTTTTTTTTTTTTTTTTTGTCAAAATCTTACGACAACCAGATAAGCCAAACTGATAAAAAAAAAAAAAAAAAAAATAATAATAATAAAAAGATTAAATAAGAGACCTTTGTGACATGAAAATCTGCCAAATGTCCCGAACTGTTCACTGTGGGGAGAATAAAGGGAGAAGAGAACATTTTATTACATCCACTAAAGCAACAATTATGTCTATTCAGTTCAGCCACATCCCAAATTAAATGTAATTTTAATGGGAGACATTACAGGCAAGATTTTGAATGTTATTGTTTTTTGGTCAGTTTGCACTCTCAAAATAAGCCTGATTTATTTTAACTCTGAAAAAATGTGGCAAAATTAGAATTTTTACATACATTTTCAGTGATATATAGTTTTTTTTCCCCAATACTAAGTATGATATCAAAATATATATATCCAATATGACAACAAAATGACATTTAAACCTGGTTTTCTCAGATGTATGTCTCAAATATGCACAATTTAGTTTCACACATAAAATGCCTTGTTTATACAGGAAAGTATTAGGTGATGAAAAACGTCTTAAACATTGTTTTCTTTCAGTTGTGTGAGTAAAGAACAGGAGAAGTTTAAAAATAATATCCCTCTTAAAGTTCCCTCGCAGATGAGATTCTGAGTCATCCTTGTGATCCTAAACTCACGCACATTTCTTTGTACCGTTTCAGGTTGACGACCAGATGAAGCTGCTGCAGAATTGCTGGAGTGAACTGCTCATCTTGGACCACGTGTTCCGGCAGGTTGTGCACGCCAAGGAGGGCTCCATCCTCCTGGTCACTGGCCAACAGGTAGGCCACTAAAACCCCATCTTTACCAGCACACTCTCCTGCGGCTCTTAGCAGCTCTCAATCAATCCTAAACTCTTTCCTTTAAGCATTATTGATGACAGCGGCCACACAGGAGGTCCCCTAATTCATTAAATATAGATCACGCTTATAGAAAGTTGTGCTGGTAAGACAAAGAAACGTGTTGTTTAAGAAAGTTTTCAATTGATTGCGCGGAATAAAGTAAAAACGGAATTTGCATTTAAGCTTACAGGTAGGAATCAACAACAGAAAATATTGCAAAAACGCCTTTCACCAATGGCGTGGCTGTCAGTCAGATGAGAAGTCATAAATTATAGATCGGCTGTTGCGCCAAAACATGCCCGGCAAAATGTTATACAACAACAGATATTGGCATAAATATTGTAAAAGACATGCGGTTAGAATATCGGAATTAGAGCAAGGTCAAAGATAGATTGTGTTAATATTTTGAATTAAGTGTAAAAGTAAGAGAATATACTGGATTTGGTGAGGCGTGGTGGGTCTAAGGACTGGGAGGGGACGAGGGAGGGGTCCAGAGTCAGGGGAGGTGGTTTATTTTGCATACTTTGTCTAATGAACAGCTGGTGCAGTGTGCAAATGTGTGTGTGTGCGTGTGTGTGTGTGTGCGTGTGTGTGTGTGTGTGTGTGTGTGTGTGTGTGTGTGTGTGTGTGTGTGTGTGTGTGTGTGTGTGTGCGTATGTTTGTGTGTGTTTGAGGGAGCCTGCGAAACAGTTCATTATCTCCCATTATTTTCTGCCTGGCCAGGGGTGACAGGTAACGATAACACTGGGGATTTTATGAACAAGGTATTCTGCATCACCCCAAGCAAGATAAAATATGCTTCAGTGAGAGACGTACAATACATATCGGGCATGTTTAAGTAACTGACAGTTGAATGAAACAACTTTTAAATGAAACAGGAGTGTGCAAAAAAAGTACAATGGAAATGTGAGTGTAATGTCATTTAAGTGAGTGTTATGTAGGTGTCAACGCAATAGAATACAAACATATATGTATTGAAACTATTCAGAGGGATTTTATATATAATCCCTGCCAATGGACCTGATGGTTTTATATCAGAAAATCTTAAAGGTGCACTATGTAGCCATTTTGGTGGAGGGTCCGCCTCTTGTTTGTCACCATGAAAATGTTACGGCTGTGCTGGTTTGTATGGCATTAATATGACTCAGGGAGACAAGCAGAGAAGAATGTCCATACCCCCTCGCTCTCCATTTCATGCTACAGCATCCTGTACAATAAAGCCCTAAGGCCAGAAAAAAAAAACATCTTTATTAAAAAAAAAAAAAAAAAAGTCAAATTAATTTTTAAATAGCTTACGGTGGAATATTGTAGGCAAAGCAAACCCACTTGAAAAGAGTTCTTTTTGGTCAAAATTGTATACATTTTGTAAATCAAATCAAATATGCAATTGGTTTTCTCTAAAAGCACCTTTTACTTTCACTGACCCTTCTCTTCTTCCACTCTTGCTCCATATTTCATTTTATACCATCACTATGCAAATCCCACATAGAGAGATGACCATGAGGGCTACTGTCTGTCACATGATCAAACATTAAACGCCCATCATCCCTTACATTTAAAATACAAAGATGACAAAAAGCGAGTCAAGTGTTGAATGATAAAGCAAGGTCTCTGGTGTTTTTGTGGCTAAAAATTGTGATATTTTGACGCTACTACTGAAAAATATGAAATTCAAATCATGACGAAATGCAAAAATATTTCAGTCAATGCCCTCTCTCACACAAAGCCACCTTCACTTTTAGATGTGGTGTAGCACATCAGTCACTGTATTCATAATCATGTATTTACTCTCTCTGTCTCCCCAGGACGTATTATAAACCAGTATTGATTGATTGATACACAGGTCACTGAGGTTAGTGCTAAGTCTGCTAGTAAAGTCCCATTACTGCTCTTTTTTCCAGCCTCTTTTTACTTAAGGCTTGAAAGCAATAACCCAAGGCATCACCATCAAGAGTCCAATCCTTCAATGAAGTTATTTCATGCACAGTTGATTTTATGTAAATTGATTGACACCTGAGAAGAAAAGGCGCGGGGTGGGGGGCGATAGTGTCTGCGTCTCATTGTGCCATAACTCTGGTGCTGTCTGCAAAGTGGGAACGGGGAGGGGTCAAAACAGGGCTGTATTAGAGAGGAAGACAATCAGTCGGCCCGTGTGCCAAAGTGTTAAGATCAAACCACAACTATTTGTAGGAATAATGACAAAGAGCGTTCTAAATTGGATTTTGATTAAAAAAAATAAAACTAACAGAAATAACAGAAAAGTAAAATGGTCTAAATTTGATCTTGATTTGAGATGTATTCGATGTCTCTTATTTTATGAATGTAACTGGTTTAGATGGTGCCCTATACATCCTTATGATTATTTTCCATGCAATATGTTCTGTTTAATGATTGATCATGATTTAACAAAGACTTTTTATACTGTCTTCACACACAAAATATGAAAAAACTCTTTGTACTTCACTCTTTTTCACTAGCATTATGAACTCTACACACTATTAAACAACATTGCCCTCTACACAATAATAAAATTCTAAATCAACACATTTTTTAATTGCAAATGCGAGCACGCCGGGTACTGCCTCTCTCCCCAAGCTTTAGCAGCCGCACGCGCCCCACTTCCACCTTCCCCCTGAAACCCCAACCACAGTCAATTATGGTAATGAATTGTCAATAAATATAAAAATTTAATATTGTCCTGCTTACTGTGAGTGGCAGGTAAGGACTTGCCTCCCAGACAAATGTGCTGCTGCAGCAGTTAAGACACACCTGGAGTGTGTGTCTGTGTGTGGGTTTGTGTGTGTGGGTTGTGCATCTGTCTGTCTATCGTTTGTGTTTTACCTTCTCTCTTCTGCTTCTGGGTTTAGCTGGAATTATATGCAATGTATATGCAATAATATAGAGTTTCTGTACCGGACATTTATTCCTAACGGGAACAGGCAAAAATAATTCACCAGACTCGTTTGTTATTAGTAATAGCATTGTAATAAGATTGATACAGCAAGGCAATTTAAAGTGTGGTAAATATATGGTAACTACTCACAGAAACAAGACAGACAAGTTTGGAAATAGTACACTGGCGTAAAATCACTTTCTGAAACTCCAGATTACATTTAAATACTCTCTTTTTGGCATCAACTGGTCAAAGTCATTCACATGTACACATGTATTTGCAGGTGGACTATGCAGTGATTGCGTCACAAGCAGGGGCCACCCTTAACAACCTGCTGAGCCACGCCCAGGAGCTGGTCAGCAAATTGCGCTCGCTACAGCTCGACCAGCGGGAGTTTGTCTGCCTCAAGTTCCTCGTCCTCTTCAGTCTGGGTGAGTGCTCCATGTTCAAGACATACATCCTGACAAGCTTTTGGTACAATAGTGTCATTTAAGGTTTAATGACAGCAGCCATTTTATGTATTGTACTTAATGGTAATATTGTAAAATTAACCATATTGTTGAAAAATTGTCACATCCTAATCTTTATATGACAATAGACAAACTATACCAGTCTCTTCAGAATCTCATCCAGGAATTGTCAGTATTTAATGCCTCAAACTAAGACTTGTGCACAAAGCCATGTGGATATAAGTAATTCACAGATGAGTTTCTCTCTCTCTTTCTCTCTCAAGCCTCAGAGGCCAGGAACGAAGGGAGCTAGAGGTTGTAGATTTGCAGCAGGAAGGGAGGAAGGAAGAGGAGGCAGACGAGAAAATGGGAAAAGGAAGGAGTGGACGAGGGTGGGAACTGACTGTGCAGGCTGCAGAGAAGAGCATGGGGGCTGACAGGGGAGGGAGCCAGATTTGGGAAGAGGGGTTCAAATGAAGGGACGAAGGGAAGGTGAGAGGCCCACTTCAGCTCCCACAGCTCCTTTGCTCTCTCTTAGCCGAGGTCAGAGCCCGCCAAGAGACTTCAACCCCTGTCTCTCGGCTAACTAGTGTGCGGCCAAGACCCTCCGAGGGTTAGCTTAGCATTTGAAGAGATGCTCACTCGACATGGCCCAGTGTGGCGGCTACAGCAACCCTGGCATACATATCATATCGCTTCCTCACACCTGTAAATCCACTCTCACCACTCTCCCTCTCCTAAACATGGAGCTAATGATCTGAACATGACGATCAGGCAGAATTATAGTACAAGTAAAACAGCTCGTGTGCATATATGTTGTTTATGAGTAGCTGTCTTTACATGGTGGGGCTTAGACTTGGGCACTGGGTCTAAATAATTTGACAGAAACATCATCCATAATGAAACTCTCACCTGAGGGATGTGTTTCGCCCCCGGCAGTGCCTGTTCTCCAGCACAGCCCGGCACTCCCACTAAAGCAGCCCCCACACGCAGACGCCGGCGAGCAGGCTGTAAGGGATCAGAGGGGGATAAGGCGGCTGTGATTAGATGTGATTAATGTGAGTGCAATAGAGACACAAGTGTGTTCTACTGGTGAGATGTGTTACCTGCAGTTCATTTACTGAATTGATCCAGGGATGTGCCTTCAATGTGAGTCCATGACTGAAAGTATACTTTAGGCTTGTTTTACATAGTGATAAAGCTGGGGTGCCTGATTTTCAAACTGCGAAAAATGGAAGTAGGTATTTAAATCTAACTTGTTGCTAGTTCTCACAAAAATGTATTCATTTTCAGGCAACTGCACAGCTTTAATACAGCTTTTTCAAATGCTGAAGTGAAGCTGGAATGGACCATCTAAGTGCAGCCAATCAGAGCACTTGTTTTGGCTCTTAAAATACTATAATAATGTATTATTAGCGGCAGACAGCGTGCAGTGGTCTCATTTTGTCATAAGGTGCAGCTTTCAGTACTTTTAAGCTTTCAGTTATTTGAAAAAAAAAAAGTATACATGCTTTGAAGGTGTAGGGCAAAATATTTCTGGTGGCGAGTATTCTATATGCTGGTCCCCAGACGTCATTGCTTTGCCTGGAATGCTCCGCAGTAAAGCATTAGACATAACAACCTATCATTTATTTATATATATATATTACATTACGGGTGTTCATTTTATTGTTCAGAAATATCTTAATACTTACTGAGAGCTGGGTCACAGATCTGATTTGGATCCTGGTTGAGTTGGATGTGAGATTTAATGCCATACTGTGGAAAATTACAGGCAAAGCAATAACATCTCCATGGTGACAACCAATTTTAGTGGTTTAGAATTACTGCAGTTTCAAATAAGATTGATTATTACATTATAAGTACATTGCAAATGTACAAAACGTCTATGATCTCTCACATTTTTTCTTAAGGTTACTTGTATTTTCTATTTAATGACAAGAACTCAATTTGCAAAAGCTGATTGTAAATATAGAACACTAATAAGTAAATGACTCTCCAGTGGTTTTATAGACGTGACTCTTGCACCATCCTCAATGGCCATCCTTTAGTGTTTGTGTTGATTTTTCACTATATTTCACCCTTCACCTGGACCCCTTCTCTCCATCGCTCATTCTCTCTCTGTCTGTAAATGGACAATCAGTCACCTGGCCCTGTTCTGCAGGGCTCTTAGATAAGGCAGCTGTCGATAACGCAGGGATAGACATGTCACTCCAGTTGAGGGGCAGCACCTTGTCCATCTAGCTTGTTCTTACCATTACATTCTTCTTTTTCATTTTCTTTCTGTGATTTCCTCGCATTTTTCTTCCATCTTTCATTGATTCCTCTCACCGCATTCTTGTAGATTCTTCTCCTTTGTCAAAAATGTGAATGTGCAATAGTATAATAGAGTACAATGGAGTCTCTTGAAAAGACAAGCGGAGACTGAAGGCAGTGCGGGTCAGAGTTCAGTAAAAGATGGCTGCTGGTTGTTTTCTGTGTCAGAGAGCTGTTAATGGGCCTTTGATTTCCTTTAAAAGGCTTAGAGACCTGAGAGAACGAGCGACAGGCGGCCATATATATGTTAAGGTGACAGGGAGGCAGTGCGAAGGTAAGGACGGGGTCACAAGTTCAAATTCACACAAGGAAAACTGCACAAGCTGTGAATGTATGTATTAAGAGAAAAATAAACACTGTATTAGCGTTGACTGTGAAGTGAAAATTATAAAAGTAAGGGAAAGTCATCTTTTTTCTTTGTCTTTGGAACATTTTGTACAAATAAATGAAGCAATTTCAGTCAGGAATAATAAAAAAAATCTACATTATCAGTCATACTTGGTTCACAGCCTTTTTTGTCTCAAGCTCCCTAACTCATGTACTGATGATTCTGGTGATACAAATGTTTGTTTATTGTCAATTGATCAACTGATATTTTCTCTTTTTAATGATATATATGTCCAAAATCATCCTACATAAACATTCTGAAGAATATAAAATTTACCAACAAAAATACTATCCAATATTTGTTTCCTCATGCATCTAGAATCATTCAAAGAAGCCCCTTATTTTATAACACTGTATATAGTACTTAATTTCTCCTACACTCAATGGTGAAAGTCATAGCTGCCATGGGACTGAATAACAAAACTATGGTTGCCAGTTTGTACCACACCTTCTCCACAAATCCACCCATACACCATATAATGTGCCGGTGGATTGTCTTGCCAGAGATTGCAAAATACCAAGCCAAAGCCAACCTTCCACTCTGCACAGTGTAAAACAGTACCTCATGATCTGCAGGAAAGAAAACAACATTTTAATCAAGTTCCCATCCCAAACATCCCGAAAATATGTATCCGTAAATAAGGAAAACCATGTCATTTTTTAATAGTAACTTTAACTATATTTGAAAACTCTTTTGCGCACTTGTTTGGTCGAGATACTCTCTTGGTTGACACTGACATACTTGTAACCTCCGGACTTGACATGGGAGACACAGCAGCAGACAGTGGTGTGGGTCCATGTGGTGACAGGAGGTCAGGGAGTGGTTTTGCCCCACTCTGCGCTCTCACACACTCACATCTAATTGGCTGAGACAGGCGCTGCCAGTCCTCGTCAGCTCAGAGCACAACCAGAGAGCCAGCCCGGCCAGCCAGCGTGGTAAATGCTCCCAGCGGACACAACACTTTTGGGGGGAGAACTGTAGTAATGTCTCCAATTTAAATCCTTTGTACCTGCTAAAGCAACAGAGAGCAGTTATTCAATCCCACTTCAGTTAAACCAGCGCACTAAATTATCCCAGTATTCATCTTCCCACCATTTTGTACTCAACCCTTGTCCCTATTACCACTTACGCTTGATATACGTAGGTCGACAATTCACATCTCCATCCCTGTATGTTATTTGGTCTGCTATTTTTCAATCAGAAATGAATGTTATGTCTACATTTTGGGTGCGTTCATAATTGCACATTCACCGTATATAAATTGGAACCAAACCAGAACTAAATTTGCAACTAAACCTGGACTAGATCAGGAACTAAACAAGGACAAGAACAGGACCAAACCAAGTCCACATCAGGACAAACTGGGCTCAATTTAAGAGTGAACGCACTCTACTTTCCACTAAATGACACTATATTTGAAAAGTAAAGTTCTTTTGAAAGTAAAGTCCTATAGCCTCTTTGACCACTCTTTGACTACTGCCAGAGATTATTTGACTAAACATTTGCTAACATATCGCTATAGTTAGTTACAAATGCTGGAATAGTTTTGCTCTTTAATTGACTTTTTAAATTATTATTACTTGACATATTGAGTCAATGCCAGTGACATCTACAACTCTAAAATGCTGCCATTCAAATTGGAGCAGAGTATCTACAGATTCAAGATGAAGCACCAAGGCATTTGCTGCACTATTCATTTTTTGACTGATAAACCGTCCAGAATAGCATCATTTCATTAGCAGACATTTTCATGCACGACCAGGCCTCCCTCTGTCTGCTAACACCAGCACACGTGACCAACCTTGATAATCAAAGACTCTTTTTTCCCCCCTTTACTTCATTCTTTCACGCAACTTCCATCATAAATTCCTCTGCACAATGTGAGAGAAAAGGCACGTATTCCCAGACAGGTACGTTCTAATTAAGCGCCGACTAAAGCTGCTCAGATCAATGCCCTGATCCCTGGCCGGTGAGCTAATTCATGCACGCCGCTTCCACACTTCCACCCATAAAGCCAGGGAAATATTAATTTCCTCAAATGAAGCGCATCATTTGGAATCTGAATGGGGATTGATTAAACAGAGGAGGCAGCGACGGGTCGATATTTAGCACCAGAGAGACCAGTGTGCGGGCGGGATCACAAAGCATATAACTAGCACAAAGTCGATACGGCATTATTAACAGCAACAAAAGAAAGTTGATCTTAATTATGTTGTATGCATTCCAAACACAAAACAGACCAAGACAAAAAGAACAAATTGAGTGAATAATTCCTCCTATTATGTTACCTACATCCAATCTGTAACTTCTATTTACTACAATATTAATGTTGATCATAATTAAGATGAATAGATCAATTGAACCGGAGCATACAATTGCACACTACTTACTACTTCTGAAATCTACAATATTTCCTTTTCTGCCAACATACTGATAATACGGCAAGGCTAAATACTCTATAACATCCAATAGCCCTTTATAAATAATAACCTTGAAGGCTTTTTTGAGTTGCAACACACTTTTTCTGGTAGAAAAGCTGCCACAACACACCACCTATCACTAAAATCTGACATTAAAAAAAAAAAGTGGTATGTAACGCGATGAATCATGTCTGTGCCAGTATGTGGAGCTTTAAATTTGGCAATTGTGATGATTTTGCTTTCTTTTTTGGTACAGAAGTATGTTCAGGACACTTGAAAAAGGCAAATTATTAAATTAAACTGAAGTGTGAATTTAAATTGGAAATTTTTTCAAGGCAAACCTGGAAAAACCTTAAGGCACACTGGTTGAAAATCAAGGAGTTAAACGACTTGTTAATGTTTTCGTCACTTCTAAACCAACTCACTCAGTAACTCAGCGGGAAGAGTAACCAAACCATTTATTAAGTTAGAGTACAGTAACACCGCAAAATAAAATACCCTACTCATAGAAGTACAATTTTGTTCAAAAGTAAATGTTACTGAGTACTATCTGCTTCTGGTCAGGGAAAGTGCTCTGCAAACATGCACTGATTGAAAAGTATTGGAATCTAGACAGCCTTTTACTTGTCACCATCTTTGTTTTTTGAAACAAATAACAAAAACATCTCTATCGTGGTTCAATATTTGCCTTTAAGTGTCTCTGCTCACATATAGTAGGTGCGAGCGTTGTCCAGCAATAAGCGCCATAATACTTCTGTCTATTTTCTTCCATTTTATCCTCAGAAATCGTGCTCACCTATGAATTCTATGTAATGAGACTGCCTAAAAATGCTTTCAGACTTTATCAAACAAATAAAAGCTCACAATCTCTAGTCCACAGCTATTATGTGGCCATCCAGCACACTGTTGTCATTAGTGGCAGAAAAGACTTGAGATATTATGGCTTTTTGTTCACCCTTGACCCTAATGTATCCCTACGTCTCACCTCAGAATCGTATTTCCTGATGGATTACAACATACGGGTTATCTCCAAAGTACTCCTCCAATTTACTACAAGGGTTATAGTTGGTCTTATCACATTCACACATGGATTTATATGGCAATTATGTTGACACTGCTCTCTGTCTTGTTTAAAGCAGGACCAGTTATTGCACAGTTAAGCTGAATCTTAAGTTGGTTTAACAGAGTTTGTATTTGTATTCTATTTCATTTTCACAATCACTTTTTCCCCCATAACCAAACCTATGTTTTTGTTTTATTTAAGGCACCTGCCATTTGCAGATTTGCAGAGATTTAGGATAGCTTTTACATCGGATGCGCTTTCTGGTTTGTGACCCAGTATTTTTGTAGAGCATTGCTAGAGGCATACAGTTGACTTCATTGTATTCTTGCATACAGCACACTTTCTGGCTTGCTGAGAATAAAACACTACAATTAGATACTGAACGCAATCAGTGATCTAATTTTGACACTAACAGCTGTTTCTACAATATATCTGTGCTAGAGCTAAACAAATTTGGACAACATAGAAATACAATCAGATGCAGCCTGTTTAAGTAAATGTGATTTGAGTGTTACATTTGGATTGCTTATTATGATAAACAACCTTCCTCTATTTAACTGTGCCTGGGACTGGCATAAGTACAAGTATAAGTATAAGTACTTGTGGAGGCAACAACATAAAAATGCCTGTTTTAAAATATTTTTAACTAAAGAAATAAAAACTGCAGTACACCACTGTTCCTTTATCCTATACTTCTGCTCTGTCCCATGTGGGGTGATTTAAGATAGTCGAGCTATAGATGCAGGGGAAAACTGCAGCCCTCCTCGCCGCCTCTCATTCTAGCTCTCCACCGGCCTTATTACAGCCTGTCAGTTTATTATAAAACATTAGGAAAGCAGAGGGACACTTGCAGTTACTGTCCTATCGATCGGCCGGGATAGATTCTGTGATTTAGAACGGGCCTCTGCCCGCGCCATCTCCTGTATGTTTCAGGTCTCCTATTAAAGCTCCGGCCTTTTGCTTCAGCTATTGATGTCTCAACATTAACAGTTACAAGCCGCTACAGAAAATCAATTCTCAACTTTTATTACTGACTGCATAACGTAAGAGCTGGTACTTAGCAGGCATAAAGAGGCATGGAGGGTACGTCCTGCACATCAGGTGTTTGCTTGCACCTGGAATGGAATCAGTCAAGTCTATGGGGACTTAAATGGGCAAGGTGAGACTAGCCAACTACTGTATATATTTCTACTGAATATTTACTGTTGGTTTTGAACTCTCAAAAGTTTATATCAAAGTTTATGCTTTCTTTTCAATGGAAGCTTGGTTAGTGCCTCATAATATGTGCTTGTGTTTAAGACATTTACGTGGACTAGGTAAATGTTATCAAGCTAACATAATAATCGATCTGCCTATAGCTCTCGTGCTGACCATCCATCACTTGCATCAGTTTGGATGTGTGCGTGGAGTGAGAGACAGTCTGAACCCAGGTTGCATGGATCTGAGGTGCTGAGGCCTCTCAAACATTTATGAGGGGCTACCGAGCAGTGCTACGGCAGCCCTTCTGGGACAAACAACCCCCGGTACTGCACTCTCAGTCCCGATCAATGGAGCTCAAGTTCATTACACACTTTTCAACCCGACGACGGACGCTGACCCCTCCTCCCCTTTTCCCGGGCCAGCCGCAGCAGCCCAGCGCTCCTGCTTGTTTACTGTACGTGACTGCGTGGACCAGAAGAGGAGGAGGAGGGCTGCCGCATTAGTCCGTGTGTGCGCCTGGCCTGCTCCCAATGGCCAGAGCTTGAGGTTATCATTATGTACAGATTGGTCCACTGCAATGCTAATGCTAATGCATTCTCAGTGGCCACAGCTCAGGTCCCAGCGCTATGCTAGCAAGGTAGCTACTCCTCTCCAATTAGCGGCTCGGGGATGTGTGTTTGGGGTAGGGAGGACAGGCCTGGGCTGCTCGGGACCCTGCGGAGAACAGGCTCACATTAGTCGAGGAAAACAGACTCGGAGTACAAATTGTGCATATATTGGGATTCTGGTGGTGGAAACTCCACTTGATTTGAATGAATTGCCGACGAAGTAGACTATCATCAGCTGCCTGTATGTTTTGTACAACTCTATAACTACTACTCCTATGGCATGGGAACTTTACACTAAGTTATACAGCAACTTGCAAACTTCACTTTCTAAATATATACTGGAAGATGGACACTAACTTTTTTGGATTGCCTGGACAGTGTCGATCTCTGGCAACAAGCATGAGTACCTTGGATGACCCTTGGCATTCTGCTTCCAATGCAGTAAACAGACAAGAAAAATCAAGAGATAAAGTTCCATGGAGAAAATGTTGGTTTCAAAATCGAACCTGAGCAGCTAGATTCAGATTATTGTTGTTGCTAGTTGTTACACATGAGGTGCTGAAATGGGTACAACACAACATTTGCACTCTAAATAACTTGTGCAATGCAGGTTACAAAAACAGTGACTTGGCACATGCGGAATACAGGTCAAAGGTTAGTGCTGTGGGCCCTCACTGAGCATTGCAGGTCAAATGTTCAAAAATACAAACGCAATCAGATGAACCCCGAGCAATACACACCCGTCCTGTCAATCATTAGTGGAGTTGTAAAGTGTAATTGACGAGCTTTTTCATTCATTTAACCTCATGTGCCAGTGCGGGTGCTACACAATCATCACAATAGGCAGATCTTTATCACGATGACCCATTTATGGTAGGTGGAAATATATCTGTACTGGATATCAAAGTGGATAATCATAGGCAGTTGTGCAAAAATGTAATTAACTTGTGTAATTCTTTTGGTCAGACAGATTACTGATCCATAGAGGTTATTAATTTCACTTATATTATTAGACATGAAATAAATTAAGAAAATGCCATAAAATAAAGTACAGGGCTGAATGGATAAAACTGTTAAGTGAGTAAAACTTAGTTGTACAATGTTCGCTAATGATTCTACCACACAATACAGTTAACATTAATAGCCTCTTCTCTTGACTATCCAGTGTTACTTTAGCTTCACCAATGCCTTTTGTGGCTTCTCAGTCCTTGTCTTGCCACACAGGAGCATGTGTTCAAAGTATGGGGGTTGTAATCTATCTCTATGGTCAGGTGGCAGTCTCTTTTAACTACTGTACAAGTGTGGGCGGATATTCATCACACTGTGGGGACTAAAATGTGTATACACACTCAAATCAATCCCCATTAAGTCCCCATTATGTCAAAATGATTTGGTTATCTGTTCCGATCCGATTTTGATCATCCAGGTCAGGTTTTTGGCTGTTTATATGACAATATCATTACTGTTTCATTCGGAAAGTTTGATTTCATAACTTGTGAAAAAAAGCAAATTAAGGATTTCATTGTTATTTGGTCAAAGTGCCACAACAGTTAACAGTAAAGTGTGACATTGTGACATCCTTAGTCCCCATGACGTAAAGGTTTTATTCAACAACATGGCTGAAAGTGAAGGGTAACACTTTATAATCACTACGCTTTATTTGGTTCAATAAAGCATGAACATAGACTTAATTCATGATGACAAAACAGTTTATTAAGAATGATTGAAGCTCAGGGACTACTTAAAACCCAAACTCCTAACGCTAACCCCTTAATTAAGTCATTACTAAGCCTAAATCATTCTTAATAAACTACGTGTCCATAAGACTAATTAAGGTGTCATTATTATAAAGTCATACTAATTGATTATGGTTAGGGAAGTAGTAATTAAGGTTAAAGTTAGGATTTGCCTCCAGGAAAATGTAAGTCAATGCAATGTCCCCAAGAAGCATGTAAACCAAACATGTGCGTGCATGTTTGTACAGTGCGCATGAACAATGTGACTACAAGACACCGGGGGAGCAGAGCAGTGGGGGCTTCAGGCTGACGTGGGCCTCTAACAAAACATTCTGATTAAACATTTTGAACCAACTGGTGCCCCAAGTCGCTGTCTTTCTTTTTTTCCACTGAACACTGAACACTGACCTGAACACTGACCCACGACCCGTCTAAAATTACCACCTCCTTTCCAGTCCTGGGTATTTTAAGCAGCAGGCCATCTTTGTCTGCTCGCCTGGATGAATCTGCTCTGTACATGTTGAAACTTTTCCATGCCACAGGTGAATTGGGTAACATTCAGAACATAAAAGGCTGTACATCACTCAAATGTCTTTTTTATCCGCCCAACGCAATAAGCTACTGCACACAAACCATAAAATGTAATCGGCAAAAGTAGCACTAAAGGCATTTAAAGGAAATCCCTACATAGTTAGTCACACACACTTTATGATTGGTAATAATGCCTGTCACTGTCAGGTTTAACTGCAATCTGTGGCTAAATATTAACGCAGCGTGATAGTGATGTATTTGTTTAACGTTGTGTAAATGTACAGATGTTTTGGAGCGTATTGTAAAAGTAAATTAGTGTCATTTAGTGGCTCGTGATAATGACCTTTGCGTTGATCATTTTTACACGGATCAAAGGGAGTATTTGGTTTATTTATTGCACTGTGACATTGTGAATTTTTTTTCTCTTTATCAAGCGTAATCATCCACAACACTTATCTGCCAGACTGTGTGCAGTCCGTGATTTTACTTTTTCTTTTATGCCAGATGCCTTTTGTTGTCACATTTTGAGAGCTTTATACCCAGTAAGGAAAATTTACAAATGTAGAATGAAATGTTTCTTAGTCTAAGAAGGGTTTTGTACACAACCATAAGATAGTTGAAATAAATGCAGAGTAGTGCAAGATTAATCACAATCGAATCAAAATCTCTGTTTGAATGGACACAATTGGCATATCGTAAAGACTGCACAAACAGCAAAATACCCTGTCTTATTCTGCATAAAAACTGCTAACCCTGTAGTTTAGATCTATACAAACATGTTCTGAAATACATACATTGTTTTCATAAATTGCAAATCTAATCACAATTGCAATACTTCACAATATGTCAGAAAAATCACAATTAGATTTCCCAAACCATGCAGCGTTAATCATTTATTTAGACTTCTTTTTCGCGACGTCCTTTCTCCGAGATTATCATGTGTCATGTGATCCACCGCCACACTTAAGGGTCTGTATATTAGGCAGGTTTATAATTATTGATAAACCTTGTAAAATGAACAGGCCAAGTAGTTTTGAGAAAATAAAAGGAGCGTGGTATAAAGCAACGAAAAGTCAAGTTGTCATCAAGAGGACCTCATTTTATTTTAGCGTTGTTTCCTCATAATGTGGATAGAGGTGGGGGATCACACAAAGATGTTAAATAAGCTGCAAACACGGCCTGCGTTCTTTCTTTAGTCAGCACTCTACCTGCATCTTCAAATGAGAGGCGAGAGTAAGGGCGGAGGGGGGAAAGGGGGTGGCGCTATGGATTAACTGTCCTTCATGCTCAAAATATACATCCCCAGGCGCTTGGCACTGAATTATTAATACAAATTTGTCAGAGAAAGAATGAGAGAAATCTATTGACGGGGAGAACGGGTCCTTTAATGGTCTCATTAAAGGGGAGGCTTCCTTCCCCACACGCGGGCCCGGCATCCTCCGCATGGGCTGCCGGAGGTTTGGGTTGGGCCGGGGGAACCGCAAAGTGCTGAAGGGGGATACTTGACCCCCCAATGATTTTCTGTCACTTTATCATAAACAAGAAGCTCTGACATGCGCTGCGAACCCCCCTCCCTTTACAAACAGACCCTGTGTGTAATTAGCCAAGGGGCGCAAAAGTGTGGTGCATGTAAACGAGGCTCGCACAAATTATCCCGATGAACACAGACACATAGACAGGTACAGTGCTGGGGAAAAGTTTTAGTGAATCTGGAAAATGTTGTCAACAAGTTATGTTTTAATAAAGAGGCTAAACATTTTTTGTTCTTATGAAAAAGTAAAATGTGTTTGAATATTTAAAGAGATAGACGAAGTTCTGAGATATAAGTTTGAGTCCTTGGTGTGTCTATTTCACTATTATTAAAAGCAACAGTATGTAACTTTCGGGAGATGATATTTCACTTGCATAATTCCGTAGAAATAGAAAGTTAAAATCATACTTAGGAGCATTAATTATGAAGATAGACGTATTTTATGCCACACTGTGGAATATTACAACTAAACGAAAAATATTTCCATGGAAACCAGAAGAAGTGGTCCTCCTCCAGGCCAATTACAAGTCAGGTTTGTGAAAATACAGTAAGAAAATATGTTTTTCTAGGTTTTTCCATGCAATGAAAATATCCAAAATGAAAACAAAAACAATACATACTTTAGTATGTGTTTTTGGGGCTAAAAGGTAATGTACTGTGGCTTTAAGTTGAACCATTGCTTTCATTGATGTTGAGCTAAATGGCACATAAAAGTCACCTCATTAGATAACAAATTGGATATATATTATATCTTGGAACTACTTTACCATTTTCATAAAATTAATGCTTTCTAAATTAAGTAATTTCTCTTGTGGACGTTAGTCTAAATTTGTCAAAAAATTTGGTCTGAATTTACTTGCAATTTCCATATTCAGTTCAAAGTGCACATTTTAAACACAATCAACATTAAAATTTAAGTGAAAAATTAAGTGTAAAAACTAACAGAAGAACCCATAAAATAGTCTAAACCTCTCTCCTTCATGTGATCTTGTGGCCGGCGTGGAGGGAGGTGTGGGTGGAGGGGCTCCTGGTGGTATTAATAGGGTGAGACCAGAGGAGAGTATTCGGATGTGCCTTCAGGGAGAACAGGAGAGGGACCAGAGCAAGGGCTAAGCACCAGACTCATTGTTGATTCAAGCCTCCCCCTTGGCAAATGGATTTTCATAATGCTGAGACAATGTGATTTTTTTTCTTTCTCAGTGCAGATCATGACTGGGATCCCGGGGAGTCTCCTGCTGCTTGTCAGAAATTAAAAGCAATAAATTGAGCTCACTAAAATTATATTCTTTTTAACAATATGGACTAAATTTGTATAAACTTGTCTCGATAATCTCTATCCCAACGTATCGACTTTTTGAGACTAAATATTGACTGCGTGTACATTGTCTTTATTTTGGTGTTTTTTGTAGTAGTAGTAAGATTTGAGTTCTAGGAGGTCAAATACATAAATTGGATGACTAATTATAGGTACTAACAAACTATTAAAGTGTATAATTCTGAGGTTTTCCTGAACATCCCACTTTAGTATCAATGTTATCTTTTATTGTGATAATTTCTGTAGCAATATAGCTTACTTCAGAATTTGTTTTTGTGAAAGGCCTAGAAAGAAAATCAATTCTTAAAGTTTTTCCTTCTTAATGTGTACTTACTTTACTTTAGTGAGCTATTCTGAAACCAGTTAAATTATACTCTTAATCATTGATGGTAAGGCTGCAGTGATTGATCGACTAATCGTGACTATTCAACTATTTTAAAACTCATCTATGATAATCAATAATCATAATCTTTGACTGGACTGTACAGACTCTAAAATACATTTTTATAATGCTTTGAGTGCCTGTTAGGTGGAAAAGCTCTCTATAAATAAAAATCACCATTATCATCATCATAACAAGGACAACAATTTTATTAAAAGGAAATGTCAAAAAAAGAATAAACGGTAGCCGATTTCAACCAATAATAAACATTATTTATACAAGTTCTTGATCTAGAAGCCTTTAATCACTATATTTTATCCTTTATTTGGCTGATAATGTATTTAAAAAGTCTAAAGTTGACCAATCAAAAAAATAATTGCTGACTAGTCGACCACTAAAATATGTGAGGTTCAAGAGTTGGTCTGTTTCTGATCAAACGTTTTTGCAATAAAAGAGACACAAAAAGGCCAATAAATAAAGCAATTGGGACTCAAATCAGTCTGAAAAATGTATTGGCAGCATTATAAGTTATGCCAAATACAACGTACACTCCATTCCATGTCAAAAAAGTAGGCGTGTACCCCCTTGTAATACCTATTCCCATTGATATTAACCTCTGCGGCTCTTGAAGTGTAACCAGACAGGATCAACTTGTACAGGATGTAAATTTGTTTTCCCCTTCACCCGCGGACAAATCCCCAGCACCTTCTATCCGGCATCGTCAATGAGCTGCGGCTCCTGTCTGCTTCTCCGAGCCCCTCTCCTCTTGTTTATTTTATCAGACCTAAGGCACTTTCTCTCCTTTTCCTCTCTCCATCGCCCCGGCCCACTCGTCCTTGGGCGACAGAGCACCAGCATTTTCTACCTGTTTGGCTTTAACAACAATAGCCACAGTGTCAGGCCAGGTTTGGATTTGGCTTAATATATTCCTGGTTTAATTCCCTCTTTCATAGCCGCACGGTGTTTTAGGGCCCTGGGTGATGAGAGGAGCAGCAAATTGAGCCTTCACGCGGTATTCCTGACACCGACAACGCGGCGTCCTGGTTGTGTGTGAGACAGTGAGGTCTGAGGAGATTGTGCCTGTGGACAAGTGCTGTAGGGCAAGTGTCTGCGGGAGGTTTAGCCCATGAACGTCACTCTTTAAGGTAAAGGGTCGCTCTTTAGAGGTTTTGAGATGTTGCATTTGGAGAGGTAAAAACTACATCGCATTTGGTAACTGATTTGTGCTAAATTTAAGATACCAAACTTAATGCTAGTTTTTCTGGAGTTATTGGCAGTTAATCATGTCCAAAAAATGTACAAATTATATAGCAACACATTTGTACATAGAATTCCCTCACACTCATATTGTTTGTCAATTTAAATTTAGATCATTCTTTAAAAGTATATCCATTTGTTGCCAAATTATTGCGTAAAAAGAAAGATCACAATTTAATGATTATTCACAACAACTGACACCTTGACAACCACAGTAAAATAACAATATGATGATGATGATTTTTATTTATAGAGCGCTTTTCCACCTAACAGGCACTCAAAGCGCTTTACAATAATACAATACAATCATTTTCTTTCAATACTGTTGTCTAATATTCTTCAACATTCTTCAAGTATGTGCTTTTTAAAATCAATGAATGAATAAACAAATGCCTCTAAAATGGTCACAATTATGATTTTTATTGCTTACAATGTGACCTGAATCATCAGTATTATCGACTAAGCGAACACATCTCTCACTGTGGCTAAACACAATGAAGCTACTCTTTGGTACAACTATCATACATCACATACATAAAACAAAACTGAATGATCCAAATTATACCTATTTCTCATCTCCGTTAAAATGTACAAAATCTAGCTTCCTCATCCCAAACTGTATACAGGTAAACAACATGTTGATTATCCACAATCTCAAAAGCTTTCCTGTCTTCAGCGCTTACTATCAACTGCACATTTTTACCACCTTGTTGTTTTTCCTGCCTCCCATGGATAGCACAAAGGGAAATCCCCAAATGGGAGGAAAACATGAATTTCTGTTCATCTCTAGAGACCCGAGCAACCTGTTACCAAACGCTTTCAAAACTATGGAACCTTCCGTAGAAAAAAAGCACACTTATTATTACACTTATGGCGTCAGGGGAGAACTGAAAAACTTCACAAAGTAGTGCTACAGGAGAATAGAGCTGAAGTTAGATAATGCGCAAACTTCAGTGAGTGTTCGTTCGGCCATTGCTCCTTGTCCTGTGGCTGCTATTTGCACTGCCTGCCCCCATTGCCCTGTTTTCTAACAACACACATACTGTATTTGTTGTGTTTAAATGCTTTTTGGAAGCATTACAGTGACTTCAGTTAATTTCCTGGAGAGTGATCTTACCTTAACCACAATTAAACTTGCCCAGCCTGAATTTTACCTCACGGGGACCTGATTTTTAGTCCCTACAAAGCAAAATCTCCCTATAACGTCATTGTGTTTGCCAAATTCAGTCCCATCCATTACAGCTGTGAGCTCAGGTAAGTCCTCACAGTGGGTCAAAGGTTATTGGGTTCCTCTGCTCCCGCCCCTCCGTGTGATTGGAGAGCACAGGCATGTTATTAATGAAACAGTGCAGTCGTAAAGTGAACCTGATAAGAGTCCAGTGGGCCGCTGTAACGCCACTTCAAAGCACAGCGGCTCCCTAAACATCGCATAAACTCCGGCATGAGGCCTATGGTGTGAGGCAACACCAGGCTGCAAACGAATGTATATGTCTTTGTATAGATTTTAATGGGAGTGCGGAAAAGAGCTTTGTTTTTATGGCCCATATTATTTATATGTTGATTTTTGTGAGTGGGGTTTGATGGGCATAAAGCTTTGGCAGCATTTCAATAGAGAAGATAAAAAAGGTTAATATTGTGCAGAGGTTTGTGTGAGACAGTGTTTATTTTGTCGACAAAAATATGTTTGGTTAATTTCATACTTTTGGTGTCAATAATGAAATAAAAAGTGATCACAATGACTTGCGCTCTAACAATAGATACATTTCATTGACAAAAATAACGTTAAAAGGAGATATTTTCATCAACTGAACACATATATTTTTTCGTAGAATACTCAAAACTTAAACTTAATGAATGAAAGGAAAAAGTGGTGACCAAATCCAAGTTCCACCCCAAAGCAGACCATGAACAAATGTCTAAGGAACACGTCTTTACTGGTGTCATGAAGCAATGCAATTTATCACACTCAAAATATATTTTATGGTTGACTAAAATGATAAAGGATTTTAATTACTTGAAATTAGCACCATATTTTTGTAGACTAACTCTCTAAAAGACAAAAGTAACTCTGTTGTGAGGACACTGTAATGACGTTGTGCAGAAAGCAGGATAAAGAAGGATTTTGTGAAAAAAAAAAAAAAAAATCTAAATTCAGATTGCAATATGTCATTCAACAACACAATCACAATATCATGAAGGAGTTTAATAATGTCTTGTCAAGTTGAAATCTAAGAAGATCTAAAAACTGCAGGTATAAAAAGCATCGAAATCAGTTAACGGTTTTTTTAACAGTTTAGTGAACTTTGACCCCAGTATTTTACATGAGATCTCTTTCTGGCTCTGTGCCAAATCATGAAGCAAATGTATGCCATTGGTATTGTGCGTGGGCTGGTATTTATCTCACTGTGAGGACTGAAATCTGAAAGCACTTCACAGGGACCTTTTGCTTTGTGAGGGCCATGAGGTAAATGCTTCAGTATTAGTTCATCAAAGTGGTTTTGAGTTAAGATTTGGGCTAATTTAGGTTGAGTTAAGGGTTTAGGTTAAGCTCAGGCAAGTAAGAAAATGAATGTAAGTCAATCTAATGTCTCCTCAAAGCATGGAGACCTAAGTGTGTGCGTGTGTGTCCCCAGAGCAGTCCACAGTGAGCGGTGAACACACACACAGACACAGCACATCCAGACTAATTAAAACACCGCAGTGAAATCAGGCTGTACTCAAAAACCCGCTAAACGTGTGTGTGTGTGTGTGTGTGTTGAGTCGCAGGCTGCGCAGTGATCGGCCGTCAAATGAAACAATATATTCTGAGGACCTCGGGGTTTCCATTTGAGTATTCGGACACTGCGCTGCCACGAACTGTGCCTGTTTTATGTGAAAAAAGTTGATAATTAGTCCCACAGTGACTGAACAATGAGCGGGGAAAGAAAGCGGCTGTGAGAGGCGGGGGCTGGTGGGCTCGGAGAGGAGAGAGAGCACATGTACTTGTACGTCCGACCTGACACTGTGTCTGCTCTTCACTTTGTTTGTTTGTATGTGACATTTGCATATTCATTTAGCTTTCCTTCTTTTCTCTGCCCCGTACAAGAGGATATAGTTCAATAAACCAAATTTATGTTTGTCAGCCTAGAATTATTAGTCCACTGTTTATGAAACTCTAAAAATATATTGAGTAATTTGTGGGTTTTAGTATTTCTCATATTTGGACTTCTTATTCATTCATTATTTTTCAAAAGGGGTTCTGGTAATAATTAGCAATTAAAATGCTGTCTTTTTGCCTCACTTTCCCCTAATTAGCCTGACAGAGAGAGAACGAGGGGAGGGGTCTCAAGAGTGCGTCTCACCCCCTGCCCAGTATCAGATACGCACCGAAATTTTACATGTGCTTACATGTCTTCTACAAATGTACAATCCAGACAACTGGGGTCTCTGCAGATTCTCTCTTTTCAAAAAGACAGTCCATTTGGGGGGGAACATTATTTAAGAACAAAAAGTATCGGAGTGTCCTTAAAATACATTTCTCAGTTGATGCCCAGAACTAATATAGTAAAGTAGCCCAAGACATCAGTGGGGCCAACTGGAAGTTAAGATATATAAAATGTATTACAATAAAGAGTATAACAACAGCAAAATATGCTCAGAGGTGGGGAATATATTGAAATTTAGATCATGTGAATCTTGTTTTGAATATATGCAACATTTGAATATCGAGTATAGTTTATAGAATAGAACATAGAATACAACACAAAACTCAAATTAAAGCATAAGGTGATATTTTTACACTTTTGTGATTTATTTCACACTTGTCTTAACCCTCAACCAATACGTTTAAAGACATGTTTAACACATTTTTGTTGAATTGACACAATATCGTCTGACTATCATTATCGGGATACTCCACAACAGTACTACACGTGTTACAAATATTTCATCTTACAATACTTTTGTTGAGACCATTTGCCGACATCCTCCTTGTCAGCCATGTCCTTTCTGGTTGAACAGTGTGGAATGGGGGGTCAGGCAGCTGAGTGGCAGGAGGAAAAAGCACATGTCATGTTTGTTTGGAGGTCTTTTTGTCACCGGGCCACACTTCGCTCACTTCGTTAACCCCCCTCTCTCCCTCCTCCATTACCCCTGCCCTCCTCTTGGCCTTATTTAGCCCCCTTCGTGTCACTGCGGGGTCAGGGTGAGCGCAGACAGCAGCCTACACATTGTAATAGCATGCTAGAGTGCATCGTGGATGAAAGTGCCTCGAAGGAACTGCTTCTCATTCTGCAGACCTCGTTAGCTCCTGATTTATCTCCCCCGCTCTCTCCGTAAAGTGTGTGTGCGCCAAATAAAAAAGTGGATTAGAATCACTATATTTTACCGTGTGTCTGTAGGGTCGGGGAGCTTGTCAGAAAGACACAGGGACCCCGTCATAAGGCATTAGCCCGCTGTGAGCGCTCTCAACCTGAGGTCAAAAGGATTAATAAAAGATCAGAGTTGTGCGCACACAGACGGGGAGGTAAGGGGGTGTCGGCTTATTTAAATATTGGGCTGCCTCGTGTGCTTCATGATCATGACAAATATACACACTGCGCTCCTGTCCACCATTATCCATTTAGCACATTTTTGTCTTGACTTGCAATAATCTCAAGCCCAAACCCCCAGTGAGCTTATTATGGTCAAGGAAAAAGTGCTTATGGCTGTGCAGCATAGAGAGGTGGGGTAATTAAACACACGCACAAGGTAGGGGGAATTAAAATATAAGAAATGTGCTTCTGCTAAGAGTCGACGTGCTTGTTTAAAGGGTTGGAGTGGTTTTATTTCTTCACATGACACAAATGGCCTGGGGCTAAAATGACTGTACTTGTGTCCTACATACTTCACTGACTCTGGGGAAATCGAACTCTCCGGGGTATTATTTTGTACCTGTTTGCTGCAGTCTCGGGGGACATCCAACTGAAATAGAAGGGATGTGTAATAATTCTTTGTCCTGACATTCATAGGAAAAACACATTATTATGAACTACAAAATGTCTTGTTTTCAATGTACAGTAACTTGACAAAAGTTGAAATTACAAATCTTAATTGAGTCCAAAAACAAACCACTAAACAGTAAATGACCTTAACTTTCACATAAAAAGCAAACAAACAAACTTGCTGTTCGAAGGTAATGAAAACATTCCCTTTTGAATTCAGCTTTAACACTTTGTCTGCTTCATTCTCAGATGTGAAGAACCTGGAGAACTTCCACCTGGTGGAGAGCGTACAGGAGCAGGTGAATGCGGCGCTGCTGGACTACGTCATGTGTAACTATCCTCAACAAACGGACAAGTTTGGCCAGCTGCTGCTGCGGCTGCCGGAGATCCGTGCTATTAGTCTGCAGGCTGAAGAATACTTGTATTACAAACATCTGAACGGAGACGTGCCCTGCAACAATCTGCTCATCGAGATGCTGCACGCCAAGAGAGCTTAAGGACACTACAATACCCACAATGCACCTCTGTGCACTGCTTCAGCTGCTAGCCAAAAACGACATGCTTTTACCAAACCTGTTCACCAGCCCACTTGTGGGTGTGACATGAAGAAGAGAAAGCTCGCACATGGACTGAGATGTGCACAAACACTAGATTTGTTTATTTAAAATAGGTGGTTTCTCATTAAGGACAACAGATAAACCCTTGAAAAACATTGAAGAATTAGCATGGACTATTGAGACTGAAAGCCTGCAAACTTCATTCTTTTGACAAGTGGCAGCAGTGTGTGGCTGACTGTACCAGAAGCGACTCATCACCAAAAACTCATTGGTACTGTAAATACAAGTGTGGCTTACCAGGCCAGAGACTCTAGAATACCAGTCTGTCTTCAGTCCGTCTTTCTTATGTCCTTTCACCCAACATGACTTTACCCTGAACAGAACTTACGCAAAAATGAAAAAATGAACAAAGAGCCAGTAAAGAAAATGCTTTTTTCATCATGCTTACCATGTAATTGTTATCTAATATGATTTAACTATGTACCTCAAAATTCATACATTTATTTAATTACCAAAAACCCATGCAAAATTCATTGCTCTCCTTTATAATTTAAAACTGAAGTGTAGTTGTGCAGATAAAGAAGGAACCATGCCTACTTTGTGCAGAAGACCAAAGCCTGCAGAACACCAACCAGAATCAGTATTGATTATTGAAGAAAATGATTTGTGATGTCACACTTCTGTGAGTTTTGCCTTATTTCATCACCATGCTAGCTAACCGTGCAGATGTGAATGAAAATATGTACAAATATATATATTAAAGTATTAATGTTGTAAGATAATTTAAAAAAAGAATAATTCAACAGGTGTTTACATTCATGTGGTCATTTGGAGAGAACTGTGATGGCATTACAATTTCAATGATTTCCAAAAAAAGAAAAAAAAAAAAAGAAAAAAGATATCAAAGAATTGAAGAAAAATCCCTCTGATTTGCATTTTGGTTGTGTGTACAGTGTTTTGTTTTTCAGCAGTATGTCAATGATGTCGTGAGACACTAAAATCAAAGAGGATTCACACTTTTTTCTTTGTGTCTGCTGGCATTCAAACATTTGTTCCTTAAGCATTACTGTATAATGTTAGGTTTCAGCCTGTTTTTGTAGATTTTTTTACAGTGTATTTTACCTTTTTGATGTACAGTATGTCACTGTCGCTTAATAATGAAGATAATTTATTGCGTCTCTTGGTTCCCATCTTTGTGTTACATGACGTGATGTGTCCACGCCAGAATAAATTTGTTTACTGTAGAATGGTCTTATTGTTTCCAAGGTGTCACAGAGCATTAATGGCCAAAACTCAGGGCTGTGTTTCAGTCCTATGTGAGTGAAGAGTTTATACCAAACACAGCATAGTTTTCAGAAAAGTCTTGCCTTTGGTCATGATGACGGAATAACAACATTCCTCCAACACTTTTCATTAATGTTTCCCAATGTTGTCGTTTTCACGCATTTCAGATATGTGCAGATGTGCTAAATCTGTTGTCAAATCAGAAATGCAACATTATACAAGGTTAGTGAACTAAGAATTAAGTGGTATGCACATTTTTACTTAACACTCCAGTGTCAAGTAATTCATTCATTTAATTTTCAAATATTCACATATTCATACTGTATTAAAAATACAAATAATATAAAGGTTTGTTACTGTGGTCCTGCCCCTAAAAAAAGACGTGGATGTACAGGGGTTACAATTAGTCACAACATGTAGTATCTAACGATGAAAGTCACAATTTCACAAACAGTTGTCAGTCAATGTGGACAAGATGGTGGTTTGTCCGAGGGCCCAGAGGGAAACAGGAAGCGGAGAACTCCAGATCCAGTGGAACATGAAGACTACAGCCCACGGTCTCAGAGTCCGCCTTCGGGCCAGCATCATCCACCTGTAGCAGACCAGGGGGCGGGGCATGTGGGGAGGAGGGAGGGGCAAGGGAAAAAAGAAACTTATTATTAATTTATATTGAAGTTGTTTTATTCATTTAATCCACTTCATCCATAGTTTTCAATGGGACATTGTAACTTTAAAGGCCGTTTTCGAAAAATAAATTTTTCTCTCCTCGGGACATAAGGATCACCAGTAGATTACACACACCAGACTTTACAGTCTTGGACTCAACAAGATTTTGACAAAACGTACAGAAGGATTTTTTGATATCTAATTCTAAAACTGATTTATTGAAGTGAAGTTTTTTTTTTTTTTTAATTAGGTGAAATTTGAATTTTTACAACAATTAAAAAATAAATCTAGTTTACTTAAAAACTAAATATGATATCAAACATTCCCTTTGTAAAGTTTTTTGTAACTAATGTGTACAAAATGAAAAAGAAATTCAAACCTGGTTCTGTCTATTTGTCAGATTAAAATGTCCCAAAAATGTGTAGTTTTGGCCATTTTTACACATAAAATGCCTAATTTCTGTATGAAAACTTTACATGATGACAAACTTGTAATTTTTTTTTTTCTCACTTTTATGTGAGAAAACACAGGAGAAGTTTCAAATTGATGTCGTTAAATTTAAGATTTTTTCCTATTCACCTGTAGTGTCTCGCCTTAAAAATAAATGAATGACCAGATAAAAATATAAAAATATTGGTGTCAAGTGGTTAAAAAGCTTATTTTTATGATTTTGGGAAAAAAATTAAAACAATGACAGTACATTACATTTTTGTAAAAACTTCCTTTCTAAGCAAGCAGCAAATCTTGCAGCGACAACCCAAATGAATATTCAACAATTACACAATGAGTTAATTATTTGAAGACGATATCACAGCATTAAGATGCAGCTCACAGTCTCAGAGTGCGATCTCCACGAGCTCTCTTCAGAGCTTGGCTTGCAATGCTGGGCCTCCTGTCTGTAAATGTGCTAAACCAGCTTTCACTTTCCCTGAATTTGTATAAATAATGTATATACATTTATCCACAGACTCTAACAAGTGCAGCCTCAGGTGAAAATACTCAGAAATGCATGCTATGCGCATCCCTGAAGGTGGACATCAGCTTCAAACCTCGGCTCAAAAAAGAACCACACAGTGAGCAAGAAAAGAGAGAAAAACACAAATGAATAAGTTGCCAAAAGCAAGCTAAATGTGTGCACACAGCGCAGCTCGCACACACAGGAGCCTTCTAATGCACACAAATACAGGGCTGTCAGTTTCTAAACAACTTTTCCTTTCCGTCACACAAACAGCCCCAAGTTGCTTCTGCCAGTGTGATGAGAAAGCTTTTAAACTCTGGAACAACATCACTCGTGTTTACCAAGATGCGCTCATACGTTTCACTGCATTGTCAAAGAGAAAAGGACTGGGGGCACAAGGAAAAAAACAAAAGCTTTTGGAAGTATTCCAACAGTGTGAGAAAAAGGTACAGACGAGCGCTGAGACAAGACAGTTTGGTGCTTCTCCTGGATTGAGGCAGAGCTGCGGTCTCTGGAGGACCGACAGCCGCCTCAACCGTCCGCAAAACACTGCACTGGACATGAAAGCATATATGTAAATCTTAACCAAAGTATTTTATTGGAGTATATCCCCTGTCCATTTCTCTTTTATTGAAAATTAATTTTGACAAGAGAATGTCAAAATCAGGAGAGGCCTAATATCTAGTTTATTGAATTTAATGATAATGATTCATCTTCTGGTGAAATAAACGGGGCTTAAAAGAAGCAGCGCAAACCTTCAGAGAGGTAATTAGCCAACTTTCCAATGGCTTCCACCAAATAGCAACTCAGGGAGCTATTGTTTGGCGGTCTGATGGACAAACTTTAAAAATGTAAAGATCAAATTAATAGGCTAGCATTGTTAATAGGAACACTCAGCATTGTTATGCAAAAGCCTCACTGTGGCATGCAAAACAAATAGGTTTGGAGACGGAGCGCTCTGAAGGCCGCTGCCGTTTCATTTCAAAGCATGCATTATACATCATTGTGCATAAAGAGGAAGCCTACAGCATTATGATGTTTTTTTTCCACGATGATTATCCTTTATTAGTCATTAAAAAGAGAACGAGAGAGAAAAAATACAACTTTTAAGCACCTGAACCTCGCTGCCAGCATTCCATTAATTGCCAGCACAATGGGGAGAGCCTTTAGAGATTTTTCAATTTCAAAAAATGAAGAGCGTGTATTCAGCCGGGCTCATGTTATACCGGCACTTAAATCCTACAGAGCTCACATAAAAAAGGACTCAAGGTTGCATCCGATTGAAAGCCTCCAACTACAGCCACTTCAAAAATCCATTTAGCGAGCGGGGGGTTAGAACATCTAATTCAAACAGAGTCGCCCTGTTAAAACGCTTGCACCAATGTCTTTAAAGAAAAAAAGAGAAAAAATGCACACAAACACACACACGCGCGCCATGCCATTGTGCAAGAGACGAAACTGGCACACACGGCAACAAAAAATTAATCTTGCCAGACCTCAGCCAAGTGGCGAAGGTGAATGCTTGACTGCACTTGTGCGGATCTTGACCTTTGCTTTGCCAGTGTTGGGCTCGGAGCACGGCAGAAGGGACAAAGAGGGAAGAGGTCTGTGAAAGCGCCACGATCTGAATGTCACGACTCGGCTCTTCAGTGCTTGCGATTTGGCAATGAAAAGAGGGAATGCTTATGTTGTTCGTGTGACCTCAAAACTGTTTGGAGACAATCTAAACCTCGAAAGAATCGAACAATTAACAACATAAAAAGGCTGTTTTGAATTGAGAATAAAGCAAATCGCAAATGCATTTTCAAAATACAGTAGCAGAAATTGTCTAGATAAAGTGGCAGAGTGGTTAATACGTTGCTGGAGAGTTGTGGGTTCAATTCTAAGCTAACTACATAAAGAACAACAGGTGAATAGAAACACAAATGTCAAGATAAAAAACTGGACTCAAATTTAACACACACTGTGCAAATTGAGCAAAAATACTTGGTTACAACACTAGTATATACAATAAGT
Source organism: Rhinogobius similis (assembly GCA_019453435.1). Lineage (NCBI taxonomy): Eukaryota > Metazoa > Chordata > Actinopteri > Gobiiformes > Gobiidae > Rhinogobius > Rhinogobius similis. The sequence continues at coordinate 22,647,004 of CM033623.1, read as the reverse complement.
GTCTATGACTTTGGTTGTGTACAGTGCAGCACTGAGACAGAATAAATGGCAGGTAAGGTACCAGGGGGTACTGAGAATAGTTTCAGGTTTTAAAAGAAGATTAAATATAATGTAAAAGGTTAGGAACCACTGACTTAAAGGGCCTGTACCCAGTTGTTTGCATGTAGTAAATTAAAATCAGTTTTGCCCCAGTGCAGATATATTGTAAAAGCATCTGCATCTGCTTATAGAGTGTTTTATTTTCCACAAAGCAGGAAGTACGCTGTTAGCATGCTAATGTTTGTTAGCTTTATCATTACGGCTATCGGAGTGATGTAAAGCGATGAATACATACAGTAGGATGCTGGGAATACATGCGATACATGTGGACTGCTGTAAAGAGTTTAAAAATATCTCGCTATGTTTTAAGACAGTAAAAATGAGGTAAAATGCTTGTTACAGTGTTACAATATTATGTACAAGTTGCTTTGGTTATGATTATGCACAGTGCAGAATATGGACATAATTACATAGCAGGTATAGTGACTTCTGTGAATTTTACCAGAAATGATTTGCATTATGTTACATATTACTCTATAACACAACAACTGTACATACCCCATTAAGAACAATCTAATGCACAGCGTAACATATTGAAATGACCAACATGACCCTTATGTACAATGTTTTATTATACGTTGCATTGCATTTAATGAGGTGGGTGCAATGAATCTAAGGTAGTGTAAAGTCAAATCAAAAGCGTGACCAATATTTCTGCTAAAATGTGTGTGAATCTACGCGTTTTTACTGTCTGTTAGTCAATAGTGACACAACCTTTTTGCCCCATCAGACAGCATTTGTACGTCTGATTAACTGTTGACACTTTAGATTTAAAGTGCTATATGGATGTCGCAAAAACAAACAAAATCTGCATCGCAAATTTAATATTGTTTTCCCTTGAGTGTACTGTACTCTGCTCCTATCAACCCCAATTTAGACTGATTCTGCTTTTGCCCAAATGGAAATATTTTGCAGGAGATTTAAAAAAATATATATCCAAAGCATTCCTAGCAACAGCAACTTTCTTTTCTTCCTCTCATTCAGTGCTTCTTTTCTCTCTTGTAGTGGCGCAGACGACCGCTGGCAGGCCTTCAAAAGCAAGCAGCTGCTCTCACAGTGTCGCAGCGATGAGAAAGTGATTATTTAGTCTGCCGCGCGTCTCCCGGGACAGTGGCGGTTTCACAGAGCACTCTTAAGAAAAGCCTGGTGGTTGCTGGAGGCAGAGGGGAGCGCACTGGTAACTGAACATCACAGACCGAACCACAGCCGGAAACGGGAGGACAGACCCGAGGGAAAGGCTTTGGGAAAGGCCTCCTCAGCATCTGTTTGGGTTGGCTGTGCGACCCAAACCTGCTGACAACGACCACAAGAATTTGAAATCATACGAGGGCAGCACAACATGAGAGGAAACGTGATATTCGATAATGTTGAATTCCGTGTCGACGAGATATTGCCAAGACCTTTCATTTAACTGTCAGATTTCAACTCAACAATGAATGACTGTGATTAAAGCAAGGATAAGATACGAAAAAATCATAAAAGTATTGTATATACATAATTAGACAAAAAGCAAAAAAAAAAAAAAAAGAGTAAATCTCTTGTATTTTACACACTGCTTCTTTATAAATTTTTAGCAAGTCTAAGGTCATATTCTTAAAAATACAATTACTGCTGTGTTGATAAAAATGTGTCAAGTGTTTCTTTGTCCTTTGTATTAGCGACAATAGGTGAGCATGTGTCAAACCATTGTATCACTGACATTGTCTTTTGTGAATGAACTTGTTTGACAAAGCAATGTGCACAGACTGATTTATAAAAAAAAAAAGAAAAAGAAAAAAATCTAAACTGAGAAATTACCAGTTGCATTATAATTCCTCCACGGCAGATACAGATATTAAGATAGAATATTCATGAAAACAATTAATGTGTTATTCAATGTTTTCATGTGGTTGGCTCTATTCAGCTGTTAAATTAAACGTAGCAGTGCTAAAAGAAAAGAAAATAGAAGAATAGAAGAATAGTAGAAGAATACGAAGTGGCGTTTGAAAAAAGCGAGTACTGAAACTGATATGAAAATACAATTACTGGCGCGAAAAGACTACTGTACTACATGACATGCCGTACTATGTTTTCATCAGGTTTACTTTTCCTCAGCCTGGTAAGTCTAAAAAATGAGAATGATAAAAACAATGGTGAATCGGGGGCATTGTTGAGTGACCTCCAGCGTGACACGTGATTGACAGCGAGTGGGTCGTGTTGTTCGGCTCTTGTTAAGCGCCGTTTGACAATTCCTCTGTGCGCGCGCGGTCTGGCTCTAATGTGAGCGGAGCGATGTGAGGTGAGGCCTCGGGCGCAGAACCACAGCACCCGGAGGAGAAAGGCTGGAGCCGAGGTCGATGAAGAGTCACATGCAACAGCAGGTGGTTAGGGCAAGACGGGGCGCTACAGAGAAAAACCATGAACAATATTCAAATAAATCGGGTTTAAAATGAAGATATATGTTTATGTACGAACTAAAACATGCACAATAGGCAAACCCTTCAGTAAAAGAGGTTATGCAAATGCCATTTCAACATTCAGAGTTTTAGAACTGAGTGGCAAAATTGTATGTATGTGTGTGGTGAAAGATGACATTTTCTCCTGTAAGAGCTAAAAACACAGGAATGTGAAAGAGCTGCGACAGTCTGCTAACAAATATAAAAATCTACAACGCTGTAATATTTGTATCTGACATTTAAAAGAACAAAATCAAATCAACAGTTGGTGAAAACAGATAAACACCAGGAACCCTGCAGCTACTCTTACATTTATCACTGATACAGACTTTGGAGTCACACACAGTTGAAATAATTACTTTCCTCTCCTTAAAATTTTTTTTTCTTAGTTTGTGCTTTGAGGGAAATCATTGTTGTAGAGCAACTGAAGTGTCCAACTCCAGCTAAGATCTGCACAGACAGAGCAACAACAAAGAAACGACTTCCAGTTTCCAATTAGCCGCATGTTCATTTAGTTATTTGGGCAAAACAATATATCTACTGACAAAAAATGAGGCCAGAAGAAACATATTTTATCAGTTGTGCTGCCCGTTGATTTGTCAGCATTTTTCGATTTAAAGAATGTCAGTGCCTAGTTCAAGATCTGGCCCCAAAGCGCTGAGGTCCCTCAACAAATTTCCTTGTAGAGCAATAAATAACATTATCTGCAGCCTTCTGTTACTAGATTGAACGACTGGATAATGATACATGAAAATAATCACTTATGATGCTCACAAAGAGTATTATTAATTTCTCTGCCAACTAAAATGATTCAAAAAAAGAAAATTCAGATGAATTGCAAAAATACACACAAAAAATTCCTATCTTTCCATCACGTCGTGCATGTAGTTAAATCCAAAATCTCAATCCTACATTTAAACTGATAAAAATGTCAGGTGGAATTTGTAAAACGTGTTAAATAATGTATGCTGAGACTGGGCAGGGGAGCGTGTTCAATAAGCGCCCGGTGCTAGACGTGTGCGCTCATCTCACAAGTGAGCCGCCGATGTTAATGATTGTGCCTGGAGACCTTAGGATCTCAATCAGCCCCACCCCACTGTCTCCACCTGCTGTTCAACATACACTAAGACTAACCCACACTAACCCACATGTGGACGAGACATACAGCCTCCAACAGCCAGCCGTGGAGGAAACTCATCCTCTGAAACGAGACAGCTATGTGTTAGATCCATTTGAAGAAATCTAAACCGCAAAGGTCCTATTTGAATCTCTCTAAGACAAGTAAACAATACTTATTATATAATATTGTCTGTAAGGGATTACTTCATGGATGCACAAGGACTCCTTCAATTGAAAATGTTGTATTTGCTTAAGGAAGACACAAAATCAAGTAACTCAACCTAAATGTGCGCTATGAAACTTTTCTGTTTCAGTCAACTGCTTGTCCCCATGGATATGTTGTTGCTTTGGCAGAAATGTCCCACAATATGGCACTGAACACATCTTGCATTTATGTAATTACAGGTGACCTTGAAAAACATGCTTTCTTAATAATCCAAAAATACAAAATTAGTCTTATTTTACTATAGATACTTTTATTCCCCCCTCAAAAACTGGTCTAATAGAGGAAATAAAAGTAACATACAATATTTTTCAGTACAGCTGTAGCATGAAAGGGAGAGAGAGAGGTGAGATACACTCGGCAAATGGTCTGGAATCGAACCCACACGCAGTGGCGGCAGCAACCACATGTGCAACGCCCACATCCACTGCACGACCGGCAAAGCTCATAACATTCTTAGTGTGTGCAGGATCGCCTCAAATCAGTGCCATTTCACACAAAAAAAGACTGAACTTTGCAACACACAAGCTGTAACTGAATATAACTCAACCTCGATTCAGATTTGAGTAATTACACAGCTCTAACTCCACTAGAAAAGTTATATAGTGCTCCTTTAAACTGATAATACTGATAGTAATAGCTTCTACCAACAAAGTGTTATGAAGCAAATAGTTATATAACACATTTTGTGACAAATGTGCTTTAGGTCCCTACTCCGCTAATAAACACATTATTATTCATTCTCATATGAGTTTGGACACCAAGCAGGAGTTTTTTCATTCACAAAACTTGACTGACGGGAGTACTGAGGGACTGGAAAAATTGGTTTAGGAAAATCTGACACATGTTAATTATGTGCAATCCTGGAGGTTCAGAATGTGCAGTTGAGGAACAAAATGAACACTCAAATCTCAAAATAATCTTAAACTATCTTTTGCCATGGTTTAAAAAAAGGATTTCGAGCCAAAAATATTGGGACTCATTTCTAAACCATGCTATTGGTCATGCGAGGGGGATGGGGAGGGTCACATGTGGGCATTGACAAGTGACGCTGAGGCCGTGTGCACTGTCCTGACCTGCATTCAGACATAAACAGGAAGTGGCCTACAGGAAGGAAGTCATATTTTTTTTTACAGCTGTGCCCTGGACTACACCGCCATGGCCACATTCACCTCATATAGTCACTCAAGTCGTCTGGTGTCCGTCCTGAACTTAAAGCGGAGCTCTCAAATCATAAAAGAAATTGAGTTCGAGTTTGCCTTGTTATGTTTAACTACTGTTTTTGCCACCATTTCCTATTATTAACCTGCCTTTTCCTGTCCCAGATAAACAATTTCGTGTCTTTGTTTTCTTTGTTGGAAGACGATCAAAGCCGTGAGTTCTAGCGAGGGCTTGTGATCTGTCATGGCGCAAGGATTTATACACCACTTCCATTCTATGCTACTCATCACATCTGCAATTCACAGACATAAATCAGGACAGCGAACGCCACATTGGTACATACAGAATAAAACCACGAGATGTTATAAGCGGTTTGCACTGGTGATGGGGTCTGGAGCCTTTTGCCGTGTATTATTAATGAGTTACTGTACGTCTATACCTCCGAGACATCCCCGTAGAGACAAGCACACTTTAAAGAAGCCCTGATCAATTCCTCTGTCTGTCTAAAAGGTGTTTAAACGGGATTAGCATTAGCGGGGAGCAGACTGAACACGAGAGGAAGTGATTTAATGTCCAAAAAGACAGGGGCTTGTTTTTTTGCAAAGTCTCTTTCCTGTTGTGCTCAGATAAGGACTTCCTCTCCACAGTGGGGCTGGATATGGGTGTCATCCGTCTGTCCATCCACCCACCCATCGCGCCCAAAGTCCACCGCACCTTCGGAAATATCAGTCTGATCTTGTGCCATGCTTGCCAAAAAAACAGAACTCATCATTTGAATCTTCAGTAATGAGTAGCGCATCAACATTGAAATTAAATTGAAACGATGCACTAAATAAATGAATGTTTGCCATAAACACTGCTGTACATGATCCGCCATATTTGCATTTCATGACACGACACACTACTAAAATCTACTCAAACTAATCAGTCGTTCTTATTCAGTATTCTGTAATTGATACACCGCAGCATCAGGAGTTGTCAGTATTTCTATGATCAGGATCCAAACAATTTGTTGAAACATTGTATTTATTTAAACTATTTTACTTAAACCCATTAAATGGAGTTTAGCACGATATTTTACCTTACACGGACAGAATGCCATGTATTAGGGCTGGGTGCAGACACTGTGGCCCCGCTGCGTTATCTCAACAGCCATTGTGAGCGTGTGTGTTTTTTGTTCGTATGTGTTTTACTTGTCGAGTGGCGCTGCAAATCAATTACAGGGATAATTAAACATATTTCTTCTTTAACAAAGTGTGTTTTGTCAAACCAGACCGTGGAATTGATTTGGGTTTGGATTAATCAAATGAATTAACAGGTTAACATTGACAGCCGTGGTTTTAAGCAGTCACCTATGAACGACCCCACTTGCCTGAGCCTCGACCTCAGCTACAGCAACACTAGGATGATCTCTTCCTGTCTGCCTCAGTATCTCTGCACCTCCCTTCCTATCCGCTACAACGCACTCACTCGCATCATAACATAACACGCATTAACACTATCTGACCATCATAAACTTCCATTAAACGAAAAGCCCATCTCCCAGTGTTCACGTCAATATAGTAGGGTTGGTTTTGGAGTGGTTGAACTAGATCGAGTTGCTTTTCTGGTGCTCTTGTCTTCTAAAAGCCCTTATAGACTCTCTTTGTTAAGAGTCCTTGAGAGTTAAATGCTGCTTGATTATCAGTGGTCTGTTGGTACCAAGGATAAACAGACCATTCATGAACTTCCACCTTTTAACAATCTAAGAAAAGACTAGTTCTCCAATATATAGTTGATATTGATAGTCGCCTGGGAACGTGAATATAATTGTATAAAGTATTGCCACCGTATTCAATCTATTAAAACCAAGTGAAAGAAAAAGAAAAGAAAAGGAAAGACATTTTATTATGACATATGAAGAGTGGGAACATATATATATATATATATATATATATATATATATATATATATATATATATATATATATATACATATATATATATAGCATATATGCATATAGCGAGCGAGCTCAGGCGCTTGAGGATTGAGATCAGGATTGAGCATCAGGATTGAGATGTCTGATGTTCCTCCAGGGATCTGCTGTAGCCACTCCTCCACTGCCCGAGTGATCACCACAGGCACTACTTTGGCCTTCACCTTCCCTATATATATATATATATATATATATATATATATATAGCCCATCATTATTACATACGTTTTCGGATTGTCTGATTTTTCATAAATATTGGACTAAGATTACTAAAACACTACAAATTACTTTGAACATTAACACCTGCAATGGATGGATACCTTTGGAACGTGCTTTTGGCAGCAGGAGAAAAAAAAAAAATAATAAAAATCACAAAGTGGATGACACAGAATTAAGCAACTCCAACTGTCAAGGCCCAAATAAATAATGGACATTTATAAAATAAAAAAATGTAAAATGGACCCACCCCACTTCTGTTTTGTTGTTCCCTTTTTGAGGCCTGTTTTAAATTTTATAAAAATACAATCATAGGGAACAGGGTAGTATTGACTAAAACTATGTATATATCTTTTTTCCAAGGTCTTGTAGGACAATTTAGGATAAACTGATAATATTATAATCCAACAGAAATGTGAATGAATGTGCCTGAAAATGTCTTGGTTGATGTTCGAGTGTCGTACAAATGTGAATTGACTGCAAGATTAAGGGGTAGACATATTCATTTTTAAAGTTGATTTAAGGTTGTTGATATTTTCCTTATTAAATTATATATTTCAAAACAACTGATCGCGGTGGACAGTTTATTGCCCTTCTCCACTTGTAACCATACCATTCTTTCATAATCTGCCCCCATTTTGCAATGCTAATGGGATTCTTTCCTATGTGTTGTCATGTATCCATAAATAATCCATTTTAATCAGTCTACAACAAAAACTCATCCCACAATGGCTTACGTTGAGCGATTTAATGCAGCTCGTCGCACACACACATTCACCTACAGCCTACAGATGGAGGAAGCCGGTCCAGCCTGTGTCTGTGAGGATGTGAGGGGCAGTGATGGCACATTAACGATAGGACCCATGACAGCAGTACGCATCAGCCCAAAACCAAAAAAGTTTTTAATTCAATGCGTATTGTTTAAGTTCAACAATGGCCCGGGGTCCCAGTGTGGTTTAGGGAGGGGTGAGAAAGGTGAGCGTGTCCGTGTTTTTGTGTTTTGGGCTGGAGAAGATCCCGTGGGTTCTATGGGACACTGGATCAGGAATATTGTTGTGGTGTGCCTACATCCGCTGTTTTTCAGGTAATGGACAAAATGTCAGACAATGAGAGGGCAGAACAGGAAATTATGCCATAAAATCTATGAAGAGATCCAGAGTAATGAAAGTCATTCTTATACAGTTTAGCACATGAATTGTTAACTGTTCTTATTGACAGCCTTTTGCTTGAAATACTGTGAATAATAGATCATTTTGCTAATCCTCATTCAAACATGATCACAAATGCCTTGGTAAACAGAATCATGGCAGGATTCAGACAGTAAATCATTTAAAAACCAACTACCAAACAAGAAAGTTAATGATAAAGAAGTGTTTAAATCTAATATACTAACAGTGGTCCTATCCTCCAATAGTGAAATATTATTTATTCATATCTAATACACACCAAATATATACATAGAATTTTAACAAAAACTGACCATGATTTGTTTATAGAAATATGGCGCAGTTACCAAAGCTGGAATTCATTCCTCAGGCGTTTTGCATTTTGACATTATCAGACAGATGATGAAATGCACTTAAGATTGGCCTATCCTACTTAGCATTTCCCTAGCCCATTTGGCCTATGCTAATGGAGTGTACTCATGCAGAGCAGCAGATCTTAATGAGAAAACCTTTGGCTGGTGATCAGTGTTATTGATCAGGCTGAGCCCCAGGTTTAAACAGGGCTAATTGATCAATCACTGCTGGTTGGTCTGGATTAATGGAAACTGACTGGTGTTTGGCCCCTCCTCGACTGGACCACACAACCAGGAAGCACAGGAAGAGGGCCCTGCCAATATTTTAACACAGAGGGGAAAGTGAGATAGTCTGAGATTCAAAGAAATAGTCTTTTGAGAATCCTGTTCCCCATAGTTTCAGCATCCTGTTTGATGCAATATTTTCAAGATTTTTTAACATTAAAATCATATAATATTTTAAAGCAATAAAAGGGCAGAGGCACTTGAAGGATACAGAAAAATATTAATGATAATAATATTTACCAATCCTTTTCTTGCTTTACAATGATTCCCAAATCTGAACAGAACCAGGGTACAACATAATTGAAAACACTGGTATTTGCACACTTTTTGTGATATATTTTGAATAGTTAATTGCTTTGGCTGTGGACCTATTTATTTATCACTCTGAAACCCATATGCCGAAGTATGCGTGGGAATATTCTTAAATGTTACAGAAACATTACCTATCAGTGTCTCCATATATGAAGAAAACATGTTCATACTAAATTGAGATTTGAACTTGTTTTGTTTAAAATTTGGTGATTTTCTCAATTAAAACTGAATTAGTTTTTAATTTTCAGTTGCCAGGTTGTACAACTAAAACCTGCTAGCAATAAACCCAAAGGGCGCTCTTTGATATGACTTGTCTCAGTTTATCCCAGCTAAATTAAATAGTGAATAAATCTGTATACAAGTTACAGATATTACCTTTCAATGAAGTGCATACAGGCGAGGATCACATAAAACCACAAAAAAGTGGACTATTATACTTTTTCCTCAAGCATTACATGGCCATTTCAAACTGAGCAGGAGTAAAACGTCCAGACCAACAGTTGACATGACACCAGCGCTGTCTCTGCCAGGAAACCTCCACCACACCGGCCAAAACAGGAAGCCCTCACAGCACACGCAGCCATCAGTGAGCGGCTGTGCTGAGAGGAGCCTGGCCCTCCGCAGAGCCCTCCTCAGGGGCCAGTGTGTGTGTATCTGTGGGCTTCCAGCTGCTCTGCCGAGGGACTCCCAATCGCGTGTGAGTGAGACACCGAGGGAGCCGCAGTAACAGAGCTAAATTAAAACATTCAACAGTAGGAAAAAGGGAGACAGAGCAACGGAGGTGTTTTGGCACAAGTGTATTTTTGTACTAGTTACATAATCTTTGACTTAATCTTTGACTGTGACATATGAATTCCTTTATTTGATCTCTACATCTGTGTCTTGGTGCTATTACTCATATATTTTGTGAAATCACCAAATAGTTCAGCTGTTCTTATTGTTTTTTTCCCCTTTTCTGAAAACATAGCGAGACAACAGCTTTTATTTTAACTGGGGTCTTTATCCTATCTGTAGAAACACTGTAGAAAAGACACATACTGGCCTGACTCTGGGGTTGCAATGCTTTTAATATTAATATTGAATAAAATGTATATCAAACTGTTTGTCTTTTTAAATTAGATTAAAAATCATAATGTCTGTAACACTTTCAAATGTGTTTGGGGATTGCACTTCATTAAAAGAGCATTATTTAAAATTTGAATTTCACCATCTCCTTGTCTCCATGAAGAGGTTATTGCATTGCCTGGAATTTTCCACAGTATGGCTTTAAACTTATCGCTCTACATAAATTACAGGAATTTAATTTGACCAAATAAAATACCTCAAATATTTTTACTATCAGTGGGGTTGCCTCTTCATTGATCTGACCTGTAACTTGGCCTTTTATGGAGAACAAGCTTGAAAACAACAGTACACTTCTAATATTAAATTATTCATATTTTACATGATCTTTAACCAAATAACAATATCTCCAACTATTCTAAATGTGCTAAAAGTTTCATTGAGTTCATAGTTCATATATATATAATCTTAATTGACAAGAATCGATCAAGAAGTGGTTTAGTAAATGTAGTTTTAGTAAGCACAAATCATCCTAATCCTCCAACTGAAACTACGGGACCTGTGCTCTCCAGAGCCGTCCACTGGGTGAAGTTTACCATCTCACCATGCACAGCACATAAACATTAACAGACCTGCTTTACCAGCGCAATGGCTCTGTGAACTGGGACTTCCACTGTAACCTCGGGTGTGAACCCAATTGTGTATACTCAGGTATAGGGTTTCCAACCTGCGGAGCTCAAAGAGAAACAGACGCGGTGAACTTGACAATGAGTGAGGGAGAAGGGGAGATAGGGAGAATAAGAGGAGTGGGACCACCCAACAGCTGAGAAGAAAAATAAAGCAGGGTGGAGAGAGGAAAGTCAGATCTGATCAGGGCCGACCTGTCACAATCTGGAGGCTCAGCGGCGGTAGCGGTTCAGGAAGGACCAAAAATATGAGCAATGCTAAAAGAAAATACATTGGGATTGAATCATTTTAGGAGCAATGAGGTTAAATGCTCAACGTGAGCTTAGTCGTATATATTTTATTGGTAAATGCCTAACTCGAAGGTGTTAAACGTTACAGTGTGACTCCCACAAAAATTTAATTCCTAAATAAATATTACAATAAGGAGCTATATTTTTTGTTAAAGAAGAAAGACATGAATAAAACAAAAATTAAACAAAAAACGAATTTTAAATTTTCCTGTGCGATACTGACACTGACCACAAGAGGGACAGTAATGAATGCAAGTTTAGTATGCAAAAAGTCCATCAGGTCATTACAAGGAGAGGTCAATGATACAGGGTGCATTTGATCTAAATATATGTTACTTACTTGACATTTTTGTTTCATTTAGTAGTCATTTGTATTTTTATATCCGAGTTTCTTTTTGTTGTTGTTGTTCTGTTGTTATTGTATTGTTATCAGAAATGCGTGAACACCTTCATACACTGTCACGCAGTAATATAAAGCATTTTAAATGAACTTGTACAAGTGAATGTTATTTATGGTGCTTATTTAAAAATATTTGATAGATAATAGACATAGTCACAAATTCTATATTGTTTTAGCCACAAAATAACAGGTAAATTGAGCAGGATTTCACCAGTCAACATTAGATCATCCTGTTCTTTTGTCATTCACCTTCAAAAGTAAATTGACAGTGATGTTGTGAGAACAGGTCCGAGCTGCTGAGTGCTCCTGTTGACTCTGTTAACCCAACAAAGTAATCTCTCAACCCTACACCGTGGTCTGTTTTTGTCCTGGGGTCGGAGGTCAAATGCCGCTGTTGACCTGCTTGAACCGCCCTGTTATCCAAAGCCCAAAGTCCCAGCGCCGGACTGACTGACATGAAACACGGTATTTATGGCTGTACGTCAGGAGTCCCGTACCTCTCTGTGCTTGTGAGTGGCGTTGGAAGTGTGGCCAGGAGGGTTTTCTGTTCTCCCTGGAGCAGAGGGCAGTAACAGATGACCTGCGGACAGAAAACCAGACAGACTGAGTAACAAAAGCAAGCTCTACATGTCATATATTCTGTTGAACATATGCATATTTTTAACCTTTAAATAAAAATAAAGTCTGAGTTTATATTTGATATTTTGGCTGAGCGATGGGAAAGGAAACAAAACCATCCAAAAGCAACACCACGTTGAATTGGATAAGGTTTGACACATTGACAGTCGCCACATTCACAAAGATCCCTAATTTGATGGAAAAAATGCTAATATCCCATTGCAATAATATTTCCAGTAAAAGGGCAATACGTTTGATTTAGCAATTCAAATACTCTAATTCCGGAAAATTTCTTAAATTACAACCAGAATTTGGACTTCTAATGACAAGCCGTCTATAACAGAGCCAATATTTCTTACTGTAACAGGCACATTTGACCCAATTATGAAAGGAAAGCATGCAGTAAAAGGAGGGATGACCCAGAGGTGGAGGATTATAAATTGCAGCCAATTAGGCCCACGAAGAGGAGATAAGACAAGCGTGGCTAATGATCCCATATTCATCCACTCCTGACACTCGTTTTACATTTGAGGCGTTTAGAAGATGATCGGCCCGCTCTGGCTCGCACTGATTGGGCAGCGCTGCAGGGGCTAAGTGTTGTTCAAGGACACTGGACAGATTATAGCTGATGGACAACAAGAAGGCAGCGAGGAAAACAGCAAACAGGCTTGTAATTCACTGGGTTTAGATAGGTAGATAAGTTATTTATGATATGCATTAAATGTGTATAAGATTAGATTTAGTTGGTGGTCAAATGTTTATAGAATTGTTAAGTTTTCTAGATTCAGTAATGGAGTACTGAATGTTCGTGTATATTTTCCATGATAAATTATTTAAAATGCAAAATAATGAAAATGAATAGCTTTTGGAGATTAGAAGTATTTGTTTTCTTTTGGTCTCAACATCCTACATGTTTTATTTAACCAACTGAACTGCAGACATAACTGTAGCTGTAACACAAACATATTTCAAGTTATATATATATTTATACAGTATATCGATCAATATATCTATCTGTTTTTTTTAATGCAATCACAAGCTACTGTTTGTGCCAGTAAAAAATCCAGATAAATTAGTTGTACTGAAAACATTTCTTCAGAAGCTCATGGGATCACCACAATGTAAAAAGCAATCAGGTGCTCTTCCAAATTTATAAACACTAGGTGAAGGAAGAAGAGATCTGAGGCATTCCGATATGCTTATAGTAGTTTATTTAAACAGTTAAATGACATGTTTAAATAAATAGGCATATCGGAATGCCACAGAGCTCTTCTTCCTTCACCCAGATAAACGGATTGTGTGCATCTGACTATAAAACCTAAGCAATTTCTTGCAAGAAGTTGAAAGTGTTATTTTACATAACTCTTGAACCTAAAGTTGAATATGAGGACCCAGTAGGCTACTATGATATACAAACTCAAGGCATTTTTATCGGTGGATTCGCCCCACCCAAGTGTCCATCACTACCTCTGCTCCAGGCCTCATCTGCCTGAAGTAATCACAGCCGATCTGAAGGTGGGCCGGACACATCCACCACCAAAAGTCATTTCACTGTGACGCTCTGTGACCCCCACCTGCACCGACAAACGGCCGTACACACCCCGCTGCATATCTTCATAAGTCTCTGTCTCATCTGCATGGGAGGGGGGGTGCGGGGGCGGGGCACTGGTCCGAGGGTAGAAAGGTCAGCTCTCTGAAGCAGTGGATCATTCAAAGGTGTCAGAAGTGCTCTTTAGGACAGCAGATGAGGAGGACTTATGGGGTACGGCAGGCAGACATTAAAGTGTGTCCTGCATAACTAGATTCTCATCCAAAGTTTAATTCACAGAGCTGGCTAACATCCACAAACCGACCGCCATGGAGGGCATTTTGCATTTGATTATAACCTAATTAGAAATCCCACACACTGCTACTGTACTAGGCCTGAATGGTGATGTGGTGGCTGAAGCGCACCAGGGGGTCGTACTGTCAGAACTGGTTAGATGTGCACATTTTTGTCATTCACAAATAAACACACAGTGGACTGACTGTGTTTGGCATGAAGTAAACAGCTTTTAATAGCATCAAACTGACTGCATTTGGTGTGCAACCATCTGTCCAGTCCATTGTGTGTCTCTGCTGTGGCTTTTTAGATGCCTGTTAAACAACAGCTGACGTATGGGCTGTGGTCATCGCTGTCTAGACCCCAGTTAAATTTCAACCGGAAATGTCTCTTTTTCAAAAATTATGTTAAGAAAAACATGGAAAAATTACAAAATGCTCAGTAGTTTTAGTCACTTTTTTCAATTAGGTGTTGAGGTAAGGACAGACTGATTTATGCATCAAACAACAAAAGCTAAATCATTTTTAAGCCATTACCATTTTTGTAATCAGTAAGAAAATGAAGTGAATGAAGGATTTCACATTTTTGTCTACAGTCTACAATCTACAGTAATAATCATAGCATTTTCACAGTGGATCTTTCGTCTATCTATAAATTTGTTGTACTAGGAGTGAAAGAGTGCACTAAAGTGTGGTGTAGAGGGTTGAGGGCCAGGTCCAGGAAGTTTTCACTCCTTCCTTCCCATGGTGCCCCTGGCCTCCCTAACTTCCAGTCACCGCCTGAGAGAAGCCAGACGCGGGCCGGATAATAACCATCTAATAAGACAATATTGAAAGCAGGCTGGCGCTTGTACATTGGAAGTTAGACAGGCTTCTGCACACATGATTCTAAAATTCCTTTCGATGTATTGTATAAGGTGTATTCAAAAATCGTGAAAAAGTACAAGTTACTTTTCAATTTAAACATGTGGACATTTTTTTTTTTTTTTTTAAGTTTGGATACATAAAACTAACAAACTCGCCCTGACGGATCTTCTTACCCTCTTCTGCCACCATCAGAGAAAAACGTTAGCACATGGCAAAAGATACCAATCATTTCCCAGTGTATCAATTATCAATTTAGAAAGTGGAACTGTATCCCCTTTGGTTTTGTGCACTGCATATCTGGTTTGGTGACCTTAAAGAATAAAGGCTAAGATAGAGGGAGACTGAAATGGGCTGTTTAAGTTAGTAAATTATGCTCCTGTGTTTCTTCACGGGTAATCTTTATTTGATTTACAAATATGCAAATAATTTATTTATGCAAGGCTTGCATTTAGGCCAAGCACATATGTACCTGTATTTCAAATTGGTCTTTGTAGAACATCTTCAGTAACGAAAGCACATCACAAAGTACCATACAGTCTTTTCTCGACTCCTGTGACAACTTGTCAACTTGTGTATGTATTTGATAGCTACATATCCACATTAGAGCAAAACTGCAAGAAAATTACAACTTGCCTTGACACAACAGGAGAAACTCAACTATGTCTTCACACAAAGACCAGCCTCTCGCAACCAAATGAGAATCTATCCTGTCTGCTGGTTTCTTTGATTTGAGTGAGGATGGGGCAGAGCAGCTGGAGCCTGCCGCTACACTGCTCAGCCAGGGGAAGGCAATAGGTTTAGCAGGCGAGAAGGCGAGGCAGATTTATGGCTCTAGAGGTGACCTCTGGGGCCGTAACACGGTGATGGGTGAGTGGCTCTCAACGGTAAGCTACTGGCACTTGACAAAGTGCCCGAAGCAGAATGAATTTACTTCTCTTTTCCTCAATCATCAAGCAGCCACTGCCCTGACCCCCATCCTGACTGCTATAACAAGATCTCCCATCTCACAAGGGCCTGAAAAATTTACTGTCACATCTACTTTTCAATGAGCTCAAGTGAGCACTTCTTTCACCTTCAGCGGAGCAGGTGCCAGTGCAGAGGATGGCGAGCTTGCCCGCTGTGTTCATGTGTGTTTTATGTGGTGTGTGTAATAAAGAAGAGACACACGTGTGAAAGTACATATGCAGTGTAGTCTCACTTATCAGGCACAAAGAGCAGCGGTAACGGTGCCAGGCAGGGACACAAAGGGCACTTCTATACAAATGTCAATAGATACTTGTGAAGTTTAGATTAGAAGTCAATCTACCTTAGCACATTGCTTAGCCACACACACACAGCCCACAGAGACATTACAGAGGCAGTGTGTTCGTCTGCTTTCATCAGCGTGATGGCAGTAGAGTTGAATTTAATGATGCTGATATTTTTTTATATGCACTTCATAAATCCTGGTGCACATGCATTCAGATTTCACCTTTCCTGCACTCTGGTTTGTGAAGAGCAATGACAATGGCCAAGAGAGGAACTAAACCAAAAGAGCTATGATTCATTCAGTCAAAAAATGTGAAGAAACCCACACACTGAAATTGAAAAGTCATCTACATCTACAGTTGTTAGAGCACTAAATCATTTATATAAAAATGTTGCTGCAAATCAATAAGCAGTCATTCTGCATATGATTGTGAAAGTTGGTTCAACATTTCATCTTGTCATTTGAACTCTTTAAAAGCCAATATGTAATCAAGCCTCTTTACTTTTATGGCTCTTTGCCTCAGCCACACCCCCTGGGAAAATATTATTATGATGAGCCAATAAAAATAAATGATTAAACATGTGTAATTTTCCATAAATGGTATATTAAAATTTATTGTGATTCCCAAGGGGGACATAAAGTGAGACAGTGTGTTGCTTACAGGGAAAATAAAATCTATTCAATAAGCTACAGTAAAATTGATCAGGCCGTAAAAGTGGCTCACTATACTATGGTATATCACAGTGGGTTTGCTCTTTTTTTTTTTTTTTTTTTTATCAACACTAACATATAGGACCAGCTAACTGACAGTACATTTTATTACAAATATTTATTAATCAGTTTCATTTAATGCATACATATGCAGTTCAGATTCCTGGTCGTCATTTATTGATTATAAAACAATATTCGAAGAGAAAGACAAATATGATGATAAATAACTTAATCTTTGCAAGTTACAGTAAAAGAGGACACTATCCCCCAAACCCTCATGGAGCCTGCCTTAACGCCACAGTCACTGTATACATAGTTTATAATATTATTATGGGCACTGTGGCACCTGAGCCATTCTATCAACGGGAAATGAGAATTCCAGTGGTGAGTAGTGGTGCTGTTGGGTGAATCAGTGTTAGTGGCTCGGCAAACAGCGTTTTTCTTTTAACTTTCAATTCTCCTAAGCATCCGTGCTTCACAGCCCCTGGGGCTATTGCCTTTCTCAATCTGTCCCTGGAGAGGCACGAGTTATGGTCCCTGTCCATTGAGGAGAAAGGGATGTTATTCCCCTGTCACCTCCTGGTCGCGCCGCCATCCTCCCTGGCCTGATCTACGGCCTCAGAGCCCCCCACCACCTCTCACCCCCCTCCACAGTGCTTTGCTTCATCGTAAGGTGCTGGCTATGTCGTTACCACGGCCTGTGGAGATGAGGGTGACAAAAATGTGATGGTGGAGGGTAAGGGGGGCTTGTATGGTTCAGAGGGGCTGAGGGTATCAGGGATGGATCCAAATAAAAATGCAGTGAGTGAAGCAACTAGATTAGTTTAGGTTGAAGATTCTCTTTCACTGCTTCAGAATAAGGGGATACTTCATGGAAAGGCTTTTGACACTGAGGAGAACGACCTTCCCTGAATACTGTCGATCTACCAATGAGCCACCTGCAGCACAGCTCCCCAAGTTTGATTTGCTTTAGCATACGGCACGTGGCCAGAAGAAGACTCCAAACCTCCCAGATCGAGAGACCTTCAGAGCCTGAGCCTATTTCCATAATGACCACCCTACTACTTCTTATAGGCTTCACTACACCTTAGGCAAATGTGTGGCTTGTGAGGGTCTTTCTGGGTGAGGGAATAAATAAATAAGCAGATAAATAGATGAATAACCCAGAGGAAGTGGTGCTCCTGTGCTCTGGCCATCCATCATACATCCCATTACCACGCACTCAGCGCCACTTGCAGTATGTATAATGTAGTCAACCTCCATAAGCAGATACAAATTCAACTCTTTTCCTCCTCAATTTGTTATATGTGACAACCCTACAGCCCATGCCTTGTTGTTTCTTTGAATTATGAATAGATTCTCCTTACCACACTGCCACTGAGCGCTCTTATGCAGAACAGCTGTGGAAAACAAATTCAAAAAGCTTGGTGCGTGCTGTAGCAAATGGCTGCGCGTTCATAAACTGTTGTGCTTAAAGTCACTTAAGAAGAAGAAAATGGGCTCGATATTTCATCTTGATGATGAGGAATACATGTTGTACAGGAGTGTGAATGGGTGTGAATGGGTTCATGGCTTTCTTTATGACAGAAATTATCTAAAATGTGTTTGAGATTTGTTTTGGGGAGAGATGCAAAAGTGAAAATAGTTTCAACTGTATATTTCTATCCTCTTCTTATGAATGCCATTAAATCAGATGTACAGTACAGCAGAACAATTTGGGTTACCCAAATTTGGTTTGGTTAAAATATGAATAATTTTGGTCTTGGACAATGTTGTACTAGTGAAAAGGTTGGAAAAAAGTCAATTACATGATTACATTTACAACTACAGCAACAATTTTACAATACAAGTTTTTGTTTTATCTGATAAAGCTTTACTTGCCTAACTTGCATGCTTTTTCTTCTGAACTACTTCTTGTTTGTTTGAACGTAGGAGTTTTGTTTTTTTCTACGGTACTTTTATTTTTCAAATAGTGAACAATCAAAACGCACATGCCCACATAGATTCTAACACAGAAAGAGAGAGTAATAATTAAAATATTTTTGCCTAGCGCTTGAAGGAGCATCTATTTCTTTGTGTGAACAGAGTTAGAGCAGGCGTGAAGCTGTGAGGAAGTGTGTTTTGGGGATTTGGCTGAACTCTCCAAGCCTGTTTGGGTTGAGCAGATGTAGAATTAGTACACATCACTTTGCATCAGTGAGATGTTGAACATAAGCTGCCACTCAGGGGCCAAATGTCTTGGTGTCACACGCACACCTCAATGCACTGTCTGTGCATCAGCTCCTGTGGTCATTATCAGTGTGATCTCAGCTCCCACGGCAACCAAACCCCCCCACACAAACGCACACTCAGTGTCTGCGTAACTGGTCTGTTTCCATTTGTATTACAATATGCAAGGAAAGTTTGGACAATCTGTGAACATGTAAAACATCATAAAAACCTGTTTTGAAGGTTTGAGTTTAGACCACACTGGAGTTTGAACTCTCTATATTTAGTATTAAACTTTAAAATACGGGAACACAGATAATTATTTAACATTTTGTTAGTTGTAAATCGCAATATTAAACAAAAGTGGCTTGATAATGAATAATGGCTGTGTTAATTTTTTTAATCCTACCTGCATGACCTGGAGTCTGAATTTTTAGCAGCGATGGGCCAAGGGTACGTGAAAATTTACTGAGCCCTCAATCCACAGATGTAGGACATACAGGATTACACAAACATGCATGAATCAATACTAGTTCAACTCGCGTACTTCGCTATAAGGATGAAAAATGTCAAAATGTGGTTAAAAGTTCATAAAAGTAAATTTTGTAATAATTACTTAATTTATCGACAATGTATTGCCTTTATGTACCGATGCTGCTACCTTCTTTACCAAGTCCAATATGCACTATGTTTTGGCAGAAATGCATAGGTGGAAGCGATAATGAATAATTATTTTTCTAATATTTGTATTTTTGTTTATTTGTTTCCTTGACCATTACTTGACCGTTCAACAGACTTTTGACATAAAGACAGACTTTGAGTACTTATTCCAAATCAGAGTTCCAAACTTCATTGTAGGTCAATCAACCAATCAAATCAATTAATAAAAGTGCTTTACATACAAAAATGTAACACAAAGTGCTTTATAGTGCATTAAAAATATTCCCACACATACCCATATCTCACAATCACACACCTGTGCGCACTCTCACACACTCACCTATACTCCCACACACACTCACAAACATCTAAAAACACACACATACGCACACACACACGCACACTCTGATATACATGACATTTAGTACAAATAGACCAGTTGAGGAGGCACCATCAGAGGAGCCGTCTGCACCAGGAGCAAAGAGTCGTCTGCAGCTACAGGACACAGACTCAGGGCCCAGAGGAGAGATGAGGCACACACCAAACCTCCACCAGGGGCCCATGAGCCACAGCCGACCACTGCTCCCGGTACAGAGGGCCCCTCAGAGAAAACACTGGAGAGCCTAAAAGTGAATAATAAATAAAATTCAAGTAAATGAGTACAAAGATGCAAGTAAAAACTAAGACCTAAAGTTTAAAGTAAAAACACAAAGACTAAAACCTAAAATAAATAATGACTAATAAATACATAATAACTAATCAATTAAATAAATAAATGGGTCTTGAGCCTGCTCTTGAAAACCTGAACGTTCTCTGCGGCCCTGAGGTTCTCCGGCAGGCCGTTCCACAGACGAGAGCCGCAGTACTATACGTAAAGACGCCTCGCCGTGAGTGTGTGTCCTGACTTTGGGAATGACTAGGAGCCGGCTGCCGGAGGAGCGCTGGGGCCGTGAGGGTTCATATGGTAAAAGCAGTTCTGAAAGATAAGAAGGCCCAAGACCATTAAAACATTTAAATAGCATGTTGTTTGGTCCACTTAGGGAAAATAGTATGCATTTTTTGTATTGTTTTTAGCCTTAAAGACATGCTCTTGAGTACCTTTAATTTTCCATCTCTTGAAGCAAAAACAAACAAGTTTATTAGGAAATAATTACATTTGTTGTCTGCAGTCTGGAAAGACATTTACTTAGTGCATCCAGCCAGTAGATGGCGCCAAGCACTTAGCTATATTATTTCTAGAAGCAAATGTGCTACTCGTACTTATCAAGCTAGTAGCAGTAGTTACCGTGTTTAGACGGCAGAAATGCTCAGAACAAATCTGGCAATGATTTAAGGGCTTCAAACAGCAGAAGATTCTCGGATAAGTGACGTACATTATTTGAAAATACGTCCCAGAACAAGGAAGTGCAGCAGAAAGTGTTTTTGACGATTGGAGGGGCAGCATGTTTAATTCCTCAAAACAGCATGAATGCAGCAGAATTTAACTCCAGATACGTTTTTGATGACGGAACCATTTTAGAACATGGTTAAAAGCTCAAACAAGTCACTGTAGCAGAATATATGTCCTTTAAGGAAATAAGAAATACACAAATGGACACCTGTCACATAGGTCACATGATCGGAATCATTAATATAGTTATATTATAATACAGACTATAAAAACTTACTCAAGCCTTCATTACAATCTCCCCTTTTTCCACCAGCTATTCTCAAATTTTTTACCTCAAATAGTAAAGAGTCTTTGCCTGTGTAGTTGAACAGCCCCTGTTGCATGTCAGCGGACATCCTTAAACGCACATGACGACTGATGGTGTGGGGGCAAGAGGGATGAAGAGGGGGAGGGTCAACTCATTGTGTCAGCTGCAGGATCTGGGTGTAATCTGCCGAAGATGCATGCAATATACCGCCACGCCACTTTATCTGGAAGGCCCCTAATTGCAAGCGATGCTATAAAACACATGTTAGCGAAGCAGGAAGGAGTGTCAGATGTCAGCCATGTGCAGGCGTATGGTTCCTACAAGAAGACCTGCGTAAACTGGATATGACACCAAGTCTGTATCTGCAAGAGGCTTTTCTACTTCATTTCTATGATTGCCTTACATATTTTTCCCCAACAATACCAGAAAATACACAAAGAGAACAAAATGTCTGTAGCTGAATTAAAAAAGATGTGAAGATATATCTAATAAACAGAAGAAAAAAAAGACCTCTGAACGAGACATAAACAACTAAAAGCATAAAATCCCATCTCTTTTCAGTTGCAGAGTGGAGAGTTTTAACAAAGCAAGATGAGGTGAGGTAACACGACCTAGCATATTATTCCTACTTTAAAGAGCTCGCAACCTTCACCTAAACATTGTGTGGATCCTTCTTGTCGGGAATATAACCCACCCACAAACACCCACATAACCCTTCCCCTTTCAGTTCAAACCTCTATCAATCCATAGCTATTCAGCTGCTATTCCTCCATTATGCACTCGTCCTTCTCCAGTTCTCACATCAACCATACCCTCAACACAACCCAGTCTTTCTGCTGTGGACATTTGCGTCAACCAACTTGGGTAAACTGAAAGATGGAACAGGCAATAAGGTATCAAAGCTATCAAAGGCGGACCCCCCACCCACGCCCCCCACCCACGAAGAAAAGAGCTGGCCTTGTACAAACAAGATACTACTATCACCGCGAGAGATGGGGACGTAATTGGTCAAGAATGGGACCCATCTGTTTGTGTCCTATGGAAAAAGATATATTCTATCACATGTGGAGCAACTTTAAAGATACAATATGTTATATGTTATTATGGGCATATAATTAAGACAACACTTATAAGCTGTAGTAATACGTAATGTTTGTGCGAACACCTTACTGTGAATTTGAGGGCCAGCTTGTTACAATGCTAGCAGTTCAAACTCCATTTCAATACAAAGAAAAAAGGCTTGAAACAACAGAACACTATACTTGTTAGGGCTGGGTAATTTGACAAAAATGTATCACGTTCAATCACATTTTATTTTCCTCATATTGATTGGTCACAATTTTTTGTTTTCATTTTATTTTGACTTATTAAAAACTAATAAAATTGTCTTTCAATAATAATTGCCCGAAGATAACCACAACCCATTTTAAAAAATAATGTCACTTAACAGCAACAGCAAAAGTCACATTTCTTCCTCTAAGTCTGAAATCTGCTGCAAACAACATGCTTTTACGAAGGCCTTAAACATAACACGATATGATCTGGAAGTTAGTGAATGAAATAATAATGAAATGCTATCTATATTAGACATTTTAGGTTTGGTGCTTAGACCCTGGCAGGTGTAGAACAGGATATGATAGGAACCTTCCCCCCGCAGCTTACACACTGGTGGAGGTCAAAATAAAACCTGAAAGAAAATTAGACTCTGTAAATGTTGTGCTGAGGTGCCAGAGGTGGTTCTGGGGAGCCGAACTGTTGAATGGAGAGACGGAGGTTTGAGTTTAAAACAAAAAGGCTCAGCTCGGCCTATCATAGCTGAGCAAGGTAGGCTGCACAGGTGAGGCAGCAGGGATAGTCTGCCAGGCTGAAACTTTCCTATACCTTCACATTTCTTGCATTTATTCATTTACAAGTGTATATTGCTAAATAACATGTAATTTGATCTGATTTGTGATTTGGCCTTGTGGCACCTGTGTGTCTTTATGGACAATAGATATGTTTAATGTCATTCTGTGGAGCATTCCAAGCATGAACATCTCCATGGAGACAAGCAGCCGGGAAACTCTACCACAAACATTACATAGTGCACATTTTATTTTCTGATACAGATCTGATGCAGACAATTCTAAAACTATTCAGGAAAGGTCAAATTTTGTCCTATTTTCTGAATATGATACTTGGTCAAATGAGTATGTAGTTTCAATACTAGTTTTAGCATTGATTAGAATCTGGGTTAAAATTGTTTGATAACCTAGTTTGTTCATTCTGTCTTCTTTAATACTGATTTTCTAACATGTATCATCCATGTATTTATTGTGTAAATAATTATGTATAACGTATATTATAACTATTAGAACAAAACTGCTCAATTACAACAACGTTCATCTCACAGCACATTAGCAATTTACTTGGCTTGTTGTTGTTTTTTATTCATGCTGTCTTCTTTTTAATATCAACTTTAGTTTTTCATCTACTAAGACAGAGGTTAAAAAAAGCTACTAACAAGGTGAAAGTCCTGCCACCAAAACAAAAGTTGGCCTTTTGTGTGTGTGTCTTTTAATGTTTTTTTTCCCGGCAGCAACAATGCATTACTCTCACACATTGCCTCTTGAGGACTATAAAGTGTATTCTAGCTATCTATTTTTTATATTCCTTTATAGGCTATTTTATAAAAACATTTCCCCACCACTTTCTTTTACTTGAATAAATGGTTTCTTTTTTGCGAGCTGCAACCTGTTTCCACCTCCACATTTAAATATTACTCACGTATTCTTCTCTTGAACAGAAAATGGTGCAGCTAATGTACCACATAATAGAAGCTGACATTCAGTTATTACTACAATTGTCTTCCTTTCAAAAACATGACTTTTGCGGCTGATTTTCATTTTTCTGTGTGACAAGTAGACTGATTTAACTAGTGAGCTCTACTGTAAGTGAGACAGTGTCGCAGGGCCATGCAAATCACCTGTAACGGAAACGCAGTAAATCACCACGAGCGCAGTCTAACAGGCAGCACATGTACTATTCAAATGTGATTGTGCAAGTCATAAACCACCGGCTGCCGTCTATTTCCTCAATGAAGACGACTCATTACAGATTATTTGCATTGACAGATATTCACGGCACAGAAAAGCCATAAAACTCCATGTGATATACAGCATATAGTTGTATCTTCTTTGTCAGTGCTTTGTAAATAAATATATCCCAAGTAAAGAATGTGTGGTTTGTCTGTAAATGCTTCTTCCTTTAAGACAAATAATGCAAATTGACATAAGGGCATGCTTTGAATTACAGTAAAATCAGCAACTATGGCCTCTTAGTCTTTCATTACTCTGCTTTGAAATTTGTGCTTCCAATCTTTTCCATAACCAGACGACTGCTAACTTAACTGAGAGCACTGCAGGTCAGGCAGCCAGATTGAATCCAGACTCTCTGTTTAGTGTTTGCAGGAAATTTTTTATTTAACTTTGCGCGCTCTCCGTGGAACCCCCCTTTACTTGCATTTTTGTCTTCACTCCACTCCACTACATTGTATGCCAGGCACAATACAAACAAAACAGTTGCAATCACTTAACTGAATGTCAATAAAGGCGTTTTTTGGGGGAATTTTAGCAGTAGCCGACAAACCGAAAAAAAAAGTCCTTCGGCAAAGCAACCACTTGTGAACACAAACATTTCTAAAGGCAAGGTTACAGGTGCAGCCGTGCTCAAAAGAAATATGTGAATGAAAAAAAGGTACACAACACATTTCTGACTTATTCTGAAAGTGTAGATTTGGATTTCCTCCTTCCAATTAAAAAATACTGCTCAGACGCTGACCTTCCTTGTTCTTTTTGACGCAAAGTGCCAATTGGTTGTGCTTTTTGGGAAACAAGGTCAGCAGAGTATTTCAATCAAATGAACTAAAATTACGTGATTATGTGTAGTGCTAAAGAGGAACACGAATTCTCTGAAAAGCTCTAAACTTAAGCCAGTTCACGCAAATTCTACTATACCCAAATGTACAAAGTAATTAGCTATAGTACAAAGTATCGTATACAGTAAAATAACTTGGATGTAAAATATGATGAGATTTGTCACTGATCAAAATCAGACAAAATATTAAGCTTCAATTTACACCGTAGTCTGGAGATTAAAGTTTACAACGTCAAAATATAGAAGTCTATGAGGAGATATAAACAGATGAAACAGTGTTGAGGTAGAACAATATTAAACTGAATCACTTGTCAAAGTGTATGGCACCTCAGCCACTGTCAAATAAACAAGACAATTGTGGGGAATCATGCAGCATTTTTATCTTTTTTAACTGATATTTGTTCACATTATTCCTTTCATTCATGGGTGGTTGAGTGATCTGTTTGGTCAGGCTTAACTGCAGGCCAACTTTAGGTGATTAAGGTCAATAGTTGGCAGATGTAAACTGTTCAGAATCAAGAAACACTTTTTTTTTCAATTAGTCATAAAAAAATCAGTTTTATTTCAGGTCAACCAGGAATTTCTCACTAAGATACATGATCTTAGTTGGGACCATATGCATATTTTTAATGATAAGGGAAACCGGAGTACAAAGAGAAAACAGACACCACGCAAACTACACACAGCGAGGCCAAGGCCACTTTCAAGAGCCCAGGATTTGTACCTATTTGTTGTCAGACTGGAGTGGTAACAGCTATGCTTCATACAAAGTGATGCTGTGCTCTTCTTAATGAAGTAACAGCGGATACTCACCTGTTGTTCGCTCTTCCTCTTGGCCAGGGCCTGGGGCAGTGCTGCAGGTGGACACGTTGTTGGTCTCCTCGTCCTGGCTCGGACCGATACCAAGAGGCAAACTGGTGGGACGAGAGCTGGTCATGGAGCTGGAAGGTCTGGAGCTGGCACAGTTCTACAAGACACAGCAATAACAAGCTTTTAACGAAACACTACAAAAATATAATATAACGCAAACTTAATATCAGGTCAAAACTTTAATTAAAGCTACAAACTAATCCACTGCAGACATACAGTATATCTGTATTTCAAAGGTGTCAGGGGCAGAAACATCAACAGTGTGCGGGGGGCTGTTTTTTATTTGGGTCTTGCTACTGACAGCTTTATTTCACAAAGCAATCTGGCAGTGTGTGTTCAAGAGGGAGGTCAGGGCGGGTCAACAGACACTGGGTATGAGCCGACAGCCTGCACAGGTCCAAATGGCTGTCTGGGCGTGTGTCAGAAGACCATCTCACGGCTGAGTGTGACCTATGCTTATGTTGTGAGCTACTAAACAGAAGAGGTCCAAGGAGGTCAGCACAAGTGTGGAATTAAAAAAGGCACAGTGGAATTTTTATGAGCGATGGTCAAGGCCAGAGAAGCTACTAAGCAGAATTTGTTATTTAATAGATTATAATGATCTGCAATTTTTAAGCTTGTAATTAATATGAGGTATAGAGATGTCAAGATTACTCGGTTAATCGATAATCGTGATTGGTCAGGTCGCAATGAAGTCGTACAAACAAAAAAATAATACTTGTGACCATTTTAGAAGTTATTTCAGTTCAATTTACTCTAAAAAGTAAACCTGAATATAAAATGCTTTTATATCTCTGATATATCTTATGTCTTGGTGTCAATAATTGTGAATAAAATAGTTTATTTTTTCTTCTAACATTGAAATTTTATGTTGTGACATCCCTAATCAGGTGCATCCAAAATAAATAATGTCTTCTGTGCAAGTAGAAAAAGGCAAGATTATTTAATGCAGTTCTAGAAAATAACAGTACAATTCAGAAAAAAATAAATATAAAGATTATAAAATAAAATAATATAATATATATATATATATATATATATATATATATATATATATATATATATATATATATATATATATATATATATATATACACAAATTTGTAAGTTCGAAGAGTATTATGATTTACTACTTTAAATGGGCACTATATCAAAATTTAGATATTGTGTATGTTGTTGTGAACATATGCACAATTTGAATATTGAGTGTTTATAGAAAAAAAATGCAACAAAAAGAACTGATAAAAAAAAAAGTTAAAAGTTATGTTTGCATCTGTAAACTTTCAAGTAATGGTATAAGGTGATATTTCTGTACTTTTGTGATTCATTTTACAGACATTTCACATTAGTCTGATAATTAAACCTCAACTAATGCATTCACACACATTACAGAACACATTTGTTGGATTGACATAATACCGTCTGACAATGGGACACTCCAAAAAAATATTGTAAAGTGTAAATGACAAATCAGTACATTTTAGATTTAAAATACTCAGCGTCTAATTTTGCAACACCTTAACATTCATGTGTGGTGAAAATGTACAAAACCATTTAAATTTGTAAAGCAATGAATTATCCAGCAGCGTTGGCCCTTGAGTCGCAAATAATACGAGATATAAACTTCCCTGTCCCTGTCGAGTACCATTCGTCTCCAAATGACCCCATATGTAGTAACGCCACCAGAGCCTCTTTATCCGGCGCCATCCCCAATCCTATGTTTTACAACAAGGGGAGATATAGGGGCATGTGCGGTCATCTAGAGCCAAATGTCTCCCATCTAACCACAGGACAGGTAGATACAGTATTTCAAGCAGGATTTATGGCAAAAAATAGCATTAGCTAAAAACCGTCAGGCAGTAGCATGGGCTAAAAAACGTATTCTTGTAGCGGAACCCGGCGAGATTGGAAAATTGCGAGAAGGAAAGCAGTAAAAATGATGGTAGATGTTTGAAGGCGGGGGTGTATCGCTGATAACATGGGAGACGATATATCAAAGTGCACCTGGTCACATGGGGCCCCCCTCCCAAATCAAACACTTCAATTTATTTATTATTTTTATATTTCCCACAACTCCGGATCATATCAGAGGTGGGAGGTCAAAGAGGAAGCATGAGGTTTCTTGGGACGAGGGAAAAAATTAATCTGCGGTTAGCAATAGCTTGAAGGGGGCGGAGGTGTTAAAGGGGGAGGCACACGCGTGGGTCAGGGTGCAAAGGGAGGGGTGTAGGACAAAGTGTCACTGGCCATAAAGCGTGACACAACATCCTGGCAACGGGACGGGCGCTAATGTGATCACTCATAGGGGACGGCGCTGTCTCTGCACGGGCCTATGCGGCGCGTGGAATGATGCTAGCAGCTGTATGTCAGCGCGGTCTTCGTAATTGTCGCTATGTGCATGTGGTTTGTGCGCGCTCCTGACTAGTAACTACCCTTAAAGAGCTTCATGTTCTCAGGAGCACACACACAGACCTGGACACACACGCACGCACATACACATACAACGCCATTTCAACCAAACAAGGTATAAATACTGGCCTGACACTTTAATGTCAGGGGACGGCGTGTCCGGGATTAGAAACTTGTAACCCACTGCGGGGCTTGACATTGCGAGGATGGAGGTGCAGCAAAGGGCCAGTCGAGCAGAGGGAGGAGGGGGAAACGGGGGACTATTACCAGGAGTCTATGTTTGATGAATAAGGGCATCTAACATGGACTGCCGACTGGTAAGAGGAAGAATGTTATTTTGTGGCCAGTTTTTATTGGCTTTGTTGAGGCTGTGGAGATTTTGTGTAAAGCGTGCAAAAGTGGTTGTTGTCTGTATTAAAGACTATAAAGCGATAGGGAAGATTACATACTGAAAAATTAAGTGCTTTTCTTCTCTCCTTGATCCTGTTGACTGTGCTCCGCACCTGAGGAGAACAGAGGGAACAAGTGATGCAGTCAGTGTATAAAAAGTTTCAACATAACATAAGCTTCAATTAGTGTACAAAGTTTATTTACAATATTCCCCTGTTATTTTGGATTAAAGTTTAAAGTGTAAGTGTTTTAAATGTGTTATGTACATTAAATTAAACTTGACTGAAATTGAATTAGGATATTCTATAATGTGTTTTGTTGTATTAAATCAAAACAATATTATTAGATAGGGGCCAGCTGATTTTTGTTTTTTCACCACGTTTTGGGAGTAAAACAGCTTGTTCCTAAAGTTGAGGGTGACACCATATTACTGGTCATCATTTGCAGATGTATATATACCATATTGAGAAAAAAAAATGAATAAAATTCAGCTTTCCAATATTCTTTTGAATTTGAATTTTACCAAAAATATTTTTAAGTTGCAGATAATTTTATTTTTATAATTACCTGTTTCCATAATGATTAAAATATAGACATGTAACTTTTTCTTCACATCGTTTTTCATCACTAAGTCCTATATTTCAGTGTCTAATAAAAAAGTGTCACTAACATATTGTTATAATTGCAGTACACACAAATGGAAAGGATGAAAATTTACACTGAACAACTTTGAACAATGTTTTATAAATATTTAAAAAGTGAGATTCCCACTAAAAGCATCTGAGCCAGGCCAAAGTCTGTGTGTCTCTGTGCTAAAGTGGTTCCTGTGTGCCCTACGGTCTAATGGCACTTGAAAGTGACACATAGAGCAGCCAAACTAAGAAGACGACTTCAAGCTATCATCTGTCAACATAGAGCGCCGTGACCAACAAATGGAGCTATTGGAGGAGAGGAGACTGGCCTAGCAGAACAGATTACATTTTTACACTCTGGATCAAGCAGCGCACGGCAGGCTTGCGTTTAACACACACTGTACCACCAGTGCAAAGAGAAAGCACAATGTTCAGAATATAATAGATGTAATAAATGTTGTAATTAATACACAAAGTAGTTTGAAAGTGTATAACTTATTCTGTCCATTATGTATCTAGAATATGAATAAAAACAAACAAAAATTGGATTGAATTTTTAGAATAAAGAGTGCTTGTTAAAACAACAAACAAACAAGCAAACAAAACCGGAAATTATCAATAAAACAATAATTACTGTTTTTCTTTTTTATATATTGAAATGTTCAATTAGGTTCTTGTGTCACAGATTATCAGGTGTCATTTTCCATCGTACATTTGTTTGTGTACCAGTCCGGCCCACCAGGTTAGTGAATATGCATTACGACTTGTGGCTTCATTAAGTCCCAGTGTTATAAATTATGTCAGTGTGCTGAACACAAACACAGCACACTCTGTTTTGCATAAAGGCTACATAATAAAGAGGGCACAGCCGTGACAGGACAAAACCCACAGGCGTCATGTGACCACAGAGTCTATAGTGAAAGATCCACACAGACCTTCAGAAAGCAGAGACAGAGCCTAATGTTATTTAATGGAGGGGAGAATGTCTTGGGGATTTGATGGATATCAAAAGCAGATTGCGTGCTGAGGCAATTACATGACACAAGTTAATTAATCATTTGACAATGAGGGGAAGGGCATTGTTTTAGATGATTGTTATGTGTTTAAGGGGATTTGTGTGTACTCAAGGTTTCAAAATGATGCAATGCATGGCTCCCCATGTAAATGGGCGCACAGAGATTACCATATGAAAGCAGAGCACCCGACAACACCTGCCGACATCCTTGGAGCTGATGGAAATAAAAGGTCATCAAAGCGTGGGATTACAAGGTGACCACCAAGGAAAAGCTAATTGCAATGAATAATGGAGAGCT
This sequence comes from Rhinogobius similis, assembly GCA_019453435.1. Classification (NCBI taxonomy): domain Eukaryota; kingdom Metazoa; phylum Chordata; class Actinopteri; order Gobiiformes; family Gobiidae; genus Rhinogobius; species Rhinogobius similis. The sequence goes on along the minus strand of CM033623.1, from coordinate 22,615,861 downwards.
ATTGTCAGGTAATTAGCAATTAAAACACTATTTTGAGTTTAATAGCTGTAGAGGCAGTTTGTCTTCCACAGAATATCTGCAATTATGAAGCTTAGACTCCATAAATGAGCATTGCTGAATTTGGACACTGGATAATGCAACAGCTTTCCTTTGCATATCAAAGATAAAGGGGCATACTAATTATTCAAGACCTTTGGCTTTATTAGGCAGTTTTCCTCTCACATGTGAAAAGTTAGTAAAAGAAAGATTTAACTAATTTAACCTTTTTCATTTATATTTTATTTTTATCTGCTTTAAATACAGTGTATACAGTATGATTGTATATTTCTCTGACGTAACTATACATATACATGTACTATACACACACACACACACACACATATATATATATATATATATATACACATAGCAGTCTAATACAGTTTAATAAATTGATATGGAAATGGAATAAATCCATCAATGAAATATTAAAGTTTATTAAAGTAAACGTTCTAACAAATTAATTGTTGTGGTACACCTCACTATCCAATCTGTACATTGTCTTCAGGATGAATAAAAGCCACATTTGACCAAGAGTGATTTCAATGATTCGAATCTCATCCATTTAATCTTTCCTCCTCCGCACTGTGACACTCTCCGCCTCCACAAATCTAAATGGTAATGCCAGAGTGATATTCGCTCATAGCACACTGCCGCTTGCATATCGTTTTTCTCCTTTTCCCCCTCTCTCTGGTCTATATGTCGACCACTGCGGAGCCCGGTGCGGCGGCCTGGCCAGTGGCTTTGTCAGGATGCTAAATGGAGGGCCGTGAGTTTAAAAACTTAAAGAGGCAGTGAAATATTAGCCAATGTGGGTGAGGAATGAGTGGCTGAGGAGTGCCGCGTGTCAGTGTTTAATGGTGGGACTCAGATGCATATAAGTTAGTCCAAGCATGAAGGGCAGTGGGACGCTGGAAACGATGGCCCCTCCCCTACATGCCATCCCTCCTCTCAGCCACGCACACACTCACGGCACTTAAGCAGGAAGCCCATCAGAAACTTGTCATTTCTCTCATTCACTCCGACAGCCTTGAGACACAATGCAGACTTACCTCTGTGTTGTACACCCCATATATCAGGAAGATGAACAGGCCCTGCAAAAAGAAAGACAGAGAGAGTGGGGAAGAAGAGAGGAAAGAGAAAGAGGACAAAGTTGTTACAGTTGTTTTCTCACTTATTTCCACTGGTCAATTTTACAACGTACACTCAAACCACAACATCTGCATCTTCATTCATAAGCACAAAGAATGGGCCTAATTAAACCGGTCATATTCAGTGTGATTTTTCTGAACTGATCAACCTCAAGCAATACTGTTTTATCTGCATTGGTTTATTACGGTGTTAGTGTATGTTGGGTTGTTTCGAGTATGTAGCAGTAATTAGGTCTTGGCCATAAAATATCATTCATGATATTTGTTTTAGGCATCATATGAAATTGTTATATTGTGATATAATTAGCACACACTGCAGCTTCCACTAATGCAAAGATGTGACTGTGGAGGCTCTGCAGATGCTAAAAACACAACACAATAATGACAAAGAGCATATTCTGGAGTGGAAGCAGAACTTTTCATTTAGGAAAATAGCTGTACAAGACACTGACAGAGTAAAGGCCACAATTACGGAGCAATTTGTTATTGTAAATGAAATGTTTAAATAAATGCATATAAAGTGTAGACCTGTATCATCAGTAGGATTCTGTCTCAAGCATTTACCCAAGAATTAGAAGATTTCGGTTCAAGTCTCATTTATAAAGCGTGCATAGTACAGTACATACAAAAATGCTACATGCATGACTTTCTAAGTTACATTTGTGATCTATAGATTACTTGAGGTGGAAATTAGCGGTTCAGTCCAAAACACTCAGAACTTAGTGCATTGGGGCTTTCAGGTGATGAAAAAGAAGTTCTGTGCCAAATGAGGAGAGCAGTGAGCGAGCTCAGGAAGTTTGTGGAAGTTTGTGTTCTGTACATACATACACTTTTAGGAAGAATTCCACATAAAGTTTTAGGTCTGGAAACAGTTTCTTTACTATCATAAGGGTCAATGTTAGTGGAGTGGTTCTACTTTAGATTATATTTTTGCGGCTTTTTAGAAAACTAAATTTAAAGACCCTACAAAGAAAATAGTAATGGGCAGGAAATAAGAAAACGTGAATAGTAATGGATTGAATTGATGGAAATGAAATATTTCATACAATTTCAGGAGTATTTGTTTAATTTACATTATGATGTTCGTCATTCCAGTCCTCACAAAGCCAACAAAGGACTGATCCAAGGTCCTACACAGCCAAACCGAAAAGCAAAACATAGGTACGGAGGACAGTCTGTTATCTTCATAGCGTATACAAATATAACATGAATGAGTGAGTGACAAAACACAAAAGGGAAACATATATAAAATATAAAAGTAAACAGTCCTAAGAACAAATGAGAAAAGACGCACAAATCCACATAAAGAGAGCAGCCGATGCCAGTCGACACTATGAAGGGAAGGGAAGCAGAAAATATAGAAACAGAGCTAGCATAATGAAAAAAACACAGATAAAAGAAGATATTTCATGTTCACAAAACTCCACAGCTAGTACCCAGGGCCCAAGAATGCTATGCCCTTGGATACATAGAGGCTGCACTTGTGGTCACAGAAAAGCTATTTTTCATTCCAATCTATTGTGGCATCCGCCGAATGTACAAGCATTGAATGTACAACCATAATGTAATCTTTCTGCTTCAATGGAAACAGTGAGACACAAAGCGCTGATTGAACGCTGCCACAAAAGATGTTCTGAGAAAAATGAAAAGGCAGGTAAAATCCTATAAATTTCAAGGCTGAGAGATTCAGAAGATCTTTGATAAGCCAAGCTTACGTCCTTATGGGAGTTTAGAGGGGCAAACTTTTCAAAGTACATTGGTCCGCTGTTACGGTTATTTTTATTTTTTTTTTAAGAAGGAACACATGAAGACCACACACACAAAGGGCAACCTGAAGTGTACAGCTGCTACAGCCACGTGTTAGCTCTGCAACTTTATCATAAAACTGATTGAAAAGTATTATTGAATGATGCAATACGGTTTGACAAACTTGACAAACTAAATAATATCAAAAGTATAAAATATATAAATAAAGTAGTGTAATGTATAACAATTTATGCATAATATTCAAATCCACAGTCATCCAGAAGCTTTCCATAGTAACACAATTTTCAAAAAGCTCTTTACTGGTCAGAGTTTGTTGAAGTTTAAGCATATACAGTATTAGTGACTTGTGGATATGTAAGAGTGCTGTCTGAATATGTAAAATGCATAAAATAGTTTGCAATTGGTTCACAATTGATGCTCAGAGATTTTTTTTTTTTTTAAATACTTTCATATTCAGCTTGTCTCGCTGTGTTCAAGATCTGGGCTTCTGATTATGATGAATCCAGTGTTTTACCAGTTGCCACTGTACAGTGTCTTGCCTGATCTTGAGAAAAGCACATTCTCTCATGCATCACCAAGCAGTGGGTGGTTAATGCGCTGCACTATTGTGCTGCATTAGAATTGCAATTTTCAGCTCATTGTTGCAATTTGATTATCATGTTTTTGATCAGTCCCCTGATTTGTAATTAATCTTTTGTTGTGTGCTGAACAAAGTGGAGAGAACATCATGTGCACATTACGAAAAATGAACTATTAGATTATAATTGAGTTAAAAATAAGTGGCAAACATAATGATGGATTGTTTAAAATGTTAATTCATTAATATTCCCAGTAAAAACAAACACAGCGGAAAAATGGGCCACATTATTCAAATGCGTGTGTGCTTTTTCTAAACTCGGGCCTGTTTCTTTTGAACTCTGCTGCAAATGCTACAAATTTATGCAAACGATGAGCTTTCAAAGTATTGCTTCACTGTACATCAAACAATCCATAGATTAATTAGCCACTAGCTAATTAGGAAACAATTGTATCTTTAAAAAGTTAAAGCTAACAAACAGTAACCAACAACAAATATTACCCAAGAGAGATTCTGCGCATGAGACAGAAAGATGCTTGAAGTGAACTACAGTATTTTATTGGAGGCTGAAGAGGAACTCAAAAACAGAGATCCATTTTAGAGAAAATGGATGGAGAAATGTGGCTAAATTAAATTAAAATATGTTGCTGTGATCCTGATTTTGAGGCAGTTTACAGCTAACCATCTGCGCTAGTGCAAGTTCCTTTTCAACCATTCGCTCATTGTGCCAGGGATGTCCTTGTAAATATGTCGCTGGAAAAGCATTTACGGCATGCATTAGAGTGAAAACATTAACCTCTTTTTGACAATGTTCTGAGAGGTTGTCTTAAAAGAAGAGAAGATGGGTATTTAACATCAATTAATAAGAAAACTACATTTTACCTCATCTTGAAAAATGAATGGAGAATTTGAAAGTGTGCATCTCTAAATGACAGCACATTTTCAGTTAACTGTGTTTTTACTAAACATAAAAATATGTCAAGAGTTTTTACGCTTGTTATGTTTATTTTCTCAAATGGGCTCATCTTGAGTTTATGAATGCAATATTGATTTATGTATAAAATGCACAACTCAAAATATTAAATTAAAAACACCAAACAAAATGTCAACGCAATGATTATAATGTTTTCTGTGATCATTAACAGCAGTCTTTAGGGCTGTAATCCTTTAGTCGTTTAGTTGATTAATCGGTCAATAACATCTTTGACAAACATTTGTATTAGTCGACAAAAATTATTTCATTTGGATTAAAAGGATTTATTAGAAAAAAGAGAAGATATGGATCGAGTTATAGCTGAATATTTTCAAGTGAAATTCTAACTTAACATAAATCCATGGTTTACTAACACTGTTCTGTCTACACAGTTGTTTTTGCATGAACTCCTGTGCCGTTGTAGTAAGACTTTCTAAAATGTATTGTTGGAAAAAACTATTTATTTCTTGAAATTTACAGATGAATGCTTGTGTAAAACATGATGAATCAAATTAACATAGAACAAGGAGAAAGCTGCAATATGCATAGACAATATGTAAGTCTAAGAAAACACATGTTTATAACAGCAACCATGAACTCGCAAAAAAAACCAGAGAGTTGTGCAATTGTGCCTTGGGTGAGGTCATTGATACGTTGAAAATGGACCGTATGGTACATTTTATTTTGTACTTTATTTTTACTTGTTTGGACTGTATTATCAGAATTCTTGGGGGAATTCACTTATTTTATTTTCACAACAAGCTTGTTTTTGGACAGGTTTAGGAATCTGGGATGAGGGACCTACAGTAAAAGTAAAGACTTGCAGATTCCACTTAAAAATGCTCACCAATCCAGGTGCGTGTTTATGAGAAACTTGTATTTTAAATATATATTTATCCATTTGAGTCTTTCTTTGTTTGTTTGTTACACATGTAAGTATTTCTTTAGCTCCAAATGTCAATTTCAAAAGAATGTTTGGCATCACTTTATAATACCTACACTTCATGCCTTAATAAAGTATGAACAAATAGTTCACTAAGAATTATTTAGGCTTGTAACTACTTAATTAAGGGGTAAAGATTAGTTAGGTTAAGGGTATTAATTCAGTAGTTACTAAACCTGAATCATTCTCAATAAACATTCGTTTACTATGACTTAAGTCTTTGTTCATGTTTTATTAAGGCCCAACAAGTGTAGGTTTTATAAAGTCTTACTAATGTTTGACTGAGATAGCTTTAATTTACACTTTTTGACCTACATCCAAATTAATCAGCCGTCTAAAACTGACATTCTACAGTGGGCCAGAGTATTTTGTTAAAGCAGCTGAACTCATGCATCCTTTGTAGAAGCTTTCCAGGCTCTGTGTGTCACCCAATGCCAAAAGTGAGCAAAACGAGCACAACCAGCCGTCAAATCCCTTTCCCAAATTCAAACACACAGAGACACTTTTCACAAATAGAGCTATCTGCATCTCCACTTGGCCAAAAAATGTGAGGCGAAAATTCTGCCCAGCACCTGGTTGTCATTACCAAAATGAGAGACAGAAGAGGTTAAAACGCTGCGATGGGGGAAAGAGAAGAAATTCACACTTCTACGCTGGGACTTGCTAATGTCTCTGACCCCTCCACGCATAAACAGTTTAATTAACATGTATACATAACTTTCACTTTAACTGCTCGTGGCATGTCAAATCAAAGTGTCCGTCAGAGCTGTGAAACGGGGAGTTGATACCTTGCAGGTTCGTGGTTCAATTCCAGCTCTGTAAAACTTCTCCAGCTGGCGGCGGAGGCTGGCAGGAGGATATTAGAGGAAGTCAAACACGCAGGTAACCAGGCCGCCTGCCACTGTCAGGCAGATCAGGAAGAAAAATACTGACATTCTAAGCCTTAACACACAGAAATATGCTTAATAATATTAACTAGCATTCTGACAGCATGTGTAAATAGCACAAGCTTGAATTCATAAACATCTTCTTGAGTTAAACGCATGTGTGTCACTGCAGCACAGACTCCTCCAAGCACAGGACAGAGCAGGAATACACACCTTTAAGAAGCCCCAAGCAAACTCAGCTGAAGGGCCCCACAACAGTTATTTTTTTCAGTGTGATTCCAAATAACAGCTGATCATAGTGTGAGATCCCGATGGTTTTCTTTTGTTCAAATAATCTCAAACATTCACATACTGTTTATTTTAACTGCATGTCACACAGACTGAAGCTTGATATTTTGTGGAAACTGGGGGCTTAGAGTTGAACACTTGAACTAAGTGATAAAAAGGAGTCTTAAGAGTGATGATTCAGTCCACCGTCCTGCCAAAACATGCTCTAGATACACCACCGTCGTCTTCGGGGGACAACTGTGGTCAGAGAGGCTTGTGAAGTGACTCACCCAGCATGCCTTGTGCTTCTGTTAGTGTCAGTTGGTCAGGTCTAGATTTGGGCACAGAGTCCAGACCTGAACCCCACTAAGAATGTTTGGGATGTGCTGGAGAAGGATTTATGCAATGTTCACACTCTCCCATCATCTATAGATCTTGGTGACAAATGTATGAAACACTGGGTGGAAATAACCTTGCAGAAGCTTCTTGAAACTATGGCACAGCAAATGTGACCTTTTTTGGACGGGCAGTGTATAAGTACAATACAGTCATTTAGCAGCCGAAGGAGTTGTAATCAGTTGTTTGTTCATAACACTAATCATGAAATACATCAAATGAATCACAAGAAAAAATGCATTAGTGCCGTTTATGTTCGAAATATGGAACACATTTTAGTTTTGCAAAAAGAAACATCACAATGTTCGAATTATTCACAAGGCTTATAAAACCAAACTTTCTGAATGAAAAAGTAACAATATTATCATATAAACAGCCAGATAAAAAAAGTATTTCGCATGTAGTTTGACTTTATTGGAGCATAAATTGAACTTAATTGACTCATTGTTGCTGCCTACGATTCTCACAATCATTATTCTTTGGTTCTTATGATTGCATTGTGATTAATCAAATAATCTTGATATCCTTATTCTGTTATGAAATTGAACTTGATGAGCAAAGGTCAATCAGGAGGCATTCCTGCGATCAAACTTATGTGTATAAAATTGCGGGACGTCACAAGTTCCCCTTTTTTTTCTGATAAAACAGGCTGCCTTTTCCCATTGGTGCTATTCACAAGCAACAGTCCATCAAATGTGCCTCATTCTCTCGCTGACATTCCATATGTATCACAATGTAAGGTGAACGTAAGGTCCAACTTCATATCTTGTCCCTATTCTGTTGCACATTAGCGGCAAAAGTACATCATTTATTGTTTATACGAAGAAGAAGAAGGAAAAAAATGCATGTCCTCTCTTTTTGCTTCCCCACAAACTCACACATCTAGTCAGTTGAGGCTGTCACTTTGAGAAGCGGACCCACAGGTCAGCCGCTCTCGCCGCACACACTCACGAGCCTCCAAAGCAGCTCTGAGTGAGGCCGAGCCCGCAGCAACGCCAGCACAGCGCGATGTGATGGCTCGGGAGAGGAGGGAGAGTTATTAGCTTAGCCCTGAACCACCTACTTAATATAGGGGCCGACGGTGATCGCTAACAGAGCCTGGCAGAGGTGACAGCTTTTGGCCCTGCTTGAGGAAATCCAATTGAAAAGCAGCCAAGAGGAACAACAAGCCCGAAACAGATGTTGCTCACCACTGCTGCACCGCTACTTGGGTGTACACACAACACAAAAGCCACGGGCGACAGGCTGTGGTGGGGAGTGTGACATGGACACAGTGGAGTGCTACAACGTACCACAAGAGGCTAAAAATGATCAGCAAACCCAATTCTGAAAACGCTAAAATAAATACATACAGATAGGCTTAAAACAATTGTGAAATGCTCTGCTTATGATATTAACACTGGAGTTTAAACTGAAATTAATTTAAAAAATACATTTTACTATAGAGGAAAATATCAAATTAACATGTATTTGCTATTTAGAGGTGGGAGATATTGACAAAAATATATATCTCATCAATGATAGTCAGACTGTACTGTATGTTTAAACATGTTAGTTGAAGTTTAATTATGAGACAGCTGATAAATGTCTCTAAAAATGATCACAAAAGTACAGAAATATCACTTTATACCCTTTTGAAAGTTAACATTTTTATTTTTTATCAGCTCTTTTTGTAGGATTTTTGACTATAAACAATATACTCAATATAAAAATATTGCATAACTTCGAAACAACTTCCACAACATCATCTACATTTCGATATACATGTATTTGTAACATATTTTGACACAAAGGAAAAACAATATGTGATATTATCAACAACTAATGATTCAAAATAGGCAAATATTTCAGAATGTTTTTTTAATGATTGTAATTTTACGTAACTTTTTTCAGATTTAGGCTTGTATTAACCTGTTCTTGTTACATTGAGGCCTAACCATAAATTCATATATAATGTTGTTGCGCACCTGTTTACCTTGTACAGTAGGGGGCTCCCAGGGGAACCACCAACAAGACATGGAGGGACCATGGGGAATGAGAGTGTTTTTCATTTCTTAGTGAGAAAACCAGTGATATCTGTTGGGCAAAAAGTTTACTGGTGAAGAAGACATGGCAGGGTCAGGACAATTTAGTCCCTGTTAAGTTTTGTTACAGTTGGTGAGAGGATGACAAAACTGGATCTGAATTTGTGGATAATGAAGGGGAATACGTGCAAGTGCGAGGAGTGATAATTAGTGTTGTCATGAATTATACTAAAATTTTAAACTCAATTTCAATATGAAGGAATAGCTTGATAAAAAGGCTAATTTTAGACTGTAATTTTCAACATAAAAATAACTGAACTTTTTTATGTTACCATGTGGTCTTAAACTAGTTCTAAAAGCTCAAAATCATTCTAAACGGTTCAACAAAGGTCAAATTTTGTCCTGTTTGTGATTTTTTTCAGCATTGATGCTTCAAATGAGAATCTAGAATCAATAGCATTGATTAGTATCTGATTTTCAATACTTCTGACCCCCCTACAGTAGTGAGTATATGGAGATTAGTGTTTTTTTAAAATAAATATAATGTGTATTTCTGTAAATTAAAGTTTATTCTACATTACCATGTGGTCTTATAGTTCAGATATAAATCAAGACCAATGTAAAACTGTTCCAGAAAGGCCCGACATTGTACTATTTATGGGATTTTTTTCAGTATCAATACTTAACTTGAGAGTTTCTTCTAATAAGACAGTGGTAAAAAAGCTATAAGCTCATTTACCTTACATGTTTCGGTGGGAGGACTAACATGTAAAATAAATGAGCTTATATCTTTTTTACAGCTGTCTTATTAGAGGAAACTCTCAAGTTAATAATTACAAGAAGACAGAAAGATATAAGTATCAATACTTCAAATGAGTATCTGGATTTACTACTAGGTTGCCATAAAATGCCATAAATTAAATAATTCATCTTTCACTAGTTGAAGACTACTACAAGTTGCAAGTTGTAGCTCACTTAAAGAACCGACAAAATGATCCATTAAATGGAACAAAATATGCTCTTATAATAACACAAACAAACAACAAAACAAAGACATTTCCACAGAGTTTAAATAAAGATGCAAGTAACTAAAAACAGCAGCAAGTCAAGGTCAAGTAAATCTTTTTATATTGGGAAGCACAAACAGCAAAACCCAAAAGGAATTAAACAGGAAATAGTAGCTCACAAAAACACATCTATTTCAAGTAGAGAAGCAAACCTTTTACACCAGAGACAGCCTGCACTCATCCATCACCTTATCTTCAGTTTTTAGATCATTACACCCCTTACACCAATATTAATTGACTTTAACACGGCTGGCCATACCTCAGTCCTAACAACATTAATTTTTCTGTTTTATTTTTTCCACAGAAAGAGATAGAGTTAGCATGTGTGGAGAAAAAATCAATTGTGACATATCTTTATTGCCACTCAATGACAAATGACACCACATTTACCATTGCTCCTGCTCCGTGTCGCTGTGTCATATTGATTTTATATCAGACAGACAAATGCTATGATAAAGTAACAGATGAGCACTCTATTTGACATCTTTTAACGTTTAAATAAAGTTGAAAGATGGAGCATGAAGGATTTGCGAGTCACGAGTCATTTGCTAATACTAACAAGAATAGCAGGGTTTTGGACCAATATCGAGATGGTTCGCTAAAGCTTGAAACTGATTGCGCAGCACATGTGGTATATAAGCTCGGGCAGAAGAGAGAAGAGTGAACTGTAAACAAACTGGCTTTTAAACAAGACAATTTGGGGTTGCATGTCTCGAGCGCCAAGCAAAACACGGCCGCGGAAAACTGATACAAACCTTTAACACATGGGTCGAAGCGGAGTCTTTGAACTGGGAAGGAAAAGCGCACCGCCAGAGCTAAGAGCTGTTTAATTAAAAAATACTTATGTATACGAGGGGCCTTTTTCGAGCATCTCCCTGTCAAACTGTATGTGATTCCGCTGTCAATCTCTGCGGGAGTTTTTAGTTGTATTAGTTTCCACTGACAAGGAAAGAAAACACAGTCACACTTTAATTTAAAATGCAGTAATAGCATTGTAATAGAATGGAAATAGCAAGGAAACCAGAATAAAACATTTTGAAGCTGTTTTTCCGTATCATTACCGTGTTTCCTGGACGTTTAGAGTCTTCATAATGGATTAGGGTTAAAGGAGCCCTCTGTAACTTTTCTATCTCCATGAAAAAAAGCAGAAGACAGAAGTCGTTTTATCTAGGTTTTCCTTTGTACAAGATTCTTAAATGAAAAAGTCTCTGTTTCCATACACTATGTAAAGGAAAAGTAGCTTGACAGCAAATAAACCAAGCCAGATGGATCGCTGCTTAGAATTAAAAACAAATGTGCGAGAACTATTCCACACAGAGTCGACAGAATCTCACTTGAAATATTTCTTGTTATAAGTGTGCTTTCACAAAGGAAACAAGAGTGTAAAAAGCATTATTTTTTGTATCCAGAGTGTAGAACATAAAGAAAGGTGCTTGGTTTATTCTGTGTTTATTTACAAACATTGGTATGCACAGCAAATATGAGTGGTTTAAATAGTTGCTAACATATGCAGAACTATTCGGATGATCTCAAGTAGCATTGTTGACTTCTCTCTGCTGCAATGGCCTTGACAAACCATAACAAAGTGATGCTGTAAAGTTCAAATATTTGGTTTTGGAAGGGTCAATGTTACCTTGTACACATGTTTTATTTTAGGAATTCCTCATAGTTAAAATTTACATCCTTAACAAAATAACAAGGTACACTGCATCCAAAACAGACACAGCAGTAACAAAGATATAGAGCTGGGAGATATACTGATAGAAATCAAAGAGCGACCTGATCCCTGTGATGATCTGTTATTTTGGTGATATGGTGATACTGCGATTCAAAATTCCGCTGCTCAAATAATCTACAAAGTGTACCTCAATCGTGATCCACCCAAGTGCATTTGCAGTCAAGCCTGTGATGTTACCTCTGAGTCTGATATGTCACAAAATGTCCCACACATAATCAGGTAAATGTGAACTTAAAACAAATAAATAAAATACAGGTGCAGTTTGTTCGTTTGACTATAAAGACTTCAGATATAATTGCTGTCCTTATACAGTGTGTGGGTGCGAGTGTTCATGTAGGAGCAGCAGCAGGAGCAGGAGCACAGACGCAGGTGCATCCATCATGATAAACTGGCAGACATGGCGACTGTCACATGCAATCACACTTCACTACGGTCTGCAAGACTTCAAAGTGAAAATGAATGGTAGTTCATAGACATGAAGACTTCATAAATCTTCGTTTTTAGGCTTTCCGTTCCCCTATTTTTTGGACGAGAGGAGTCTTTCATTCTCTGCAGTGCTTTTGCGCAGCATAACACCTGTGCTATTATGTTCTGAGACTACGGCATAAGACTTTGAATAATTTTTTTCAAATATCTTATATATGGGTAGAATAACTTTTTGTCCTTTGTAATTGTCATGCACAAAATTTCACAAGAAACACGTAGAGGTGGGAGATATATCGACAAATTGGTAATATGGCTATTGCTGCGTTATAGGAATGCAAAAGGTTCAAGTTCATTGTCTAAAAATGTTGGTAAAAGACCAGAACGTCTAGTGAAATCTCCCAAACAAGTATAAAGTAAGTGATAATTGTCTGTATTGAGATTTTTATTTATTTTTTATTGTGATTTGAATTCACCTTTTCCAGTGTTAAGTATTTTGAATTACATTGTGTACAAATTGCGCTCTACAAATAAACTTGCCTTCTTATTTCTGCACTTACGTTGTTCATTTTATGGTTCATTCATGTTTTGTGCAATATTTGAATCTCAATTTACGCTCACATTTTTGCACTTTCTTGATGCATTGTTAAAATGTCATTGCTTTTGATGCAAACAGTGATTGAAATATAATTTTTGTCAATTTTGCGCACCCTTAGAAACATGTGTTAGATCATTTAAGGAAATTGTTTTGTACATGGATGAATTAATTTGATGCTAAATTTGAAATATGAACTAAAAATGTGATGCTCAATATTAGCAAAGACTAGTGGTTACAATATTCAATACTTAAGTGTCCAACAAGAATTTTACTTCTGTCCTGGCAAATTCACATATTTATTTTATCATTCAAGTTCAATTTCACTATTTTAGCAGCAACACCTCATGATTAGAAAACTGTTTAACGTGCCATTAGACTATAATTGAACATGGCAAGTGTTAAATATGATAATCATCAAATTTGTAACCACTAGAAAGTCAAATGAACCATAATAATGCTATCAGTGCAGCTGCAGCAGCCCTCTCACTCTGCGGCCGCCAGTGCCTCGCCTTTAATCTAGTAATGATTCTGAAATGGCAGCGCTTGAAAACGGCTGAGGCTTCGGGGTCTGTGCACCTCCCTGCAGCTCTCTGGCCCGGTCCTGCTCTCACTCTGCAGCCGTTTGATTGGCACATGCTTTCACTTAATGAGGGATAATTACTAAGCAAAACAAGTGGGAGACCACATCTGCTCAGTGTAAGAAAGGCCAGGCCTGGTGCAATCTGTCAGACAGGGCTTTCAGGTCCAGTGTTTTACCTACGGCCTCCTGGTCCAACACAAACCATCCTGCACACACACACACATATACACACATGCACACACACGCACACACGCACATATCGCCCTCATGACCAAGATGAGAAACAGATTAACATGAATTACTGAGCATCTCTCAACACTATGGTTTCATGATTTTGGAAACAATTTTAATTGCAGTTTGTGTTTTGCAATTGCACTTAAATGTATTGTTTATGTTTGAAATCATAGCTCGTTCACAACGTACATTCTAAACACACTCAGGAGCGTTAACATTTGAGAGAACACTGAAATGCGAACTGTTAACCTTAAACAAGAATCACATGCATTTCAGAATAAGTTTAGGTCTAAATTAAAACAGGGTTGGCGATTGTTTTTTCCATCATGTTTGAAAAGGACAATCTATTACAGGATTTGAAATTTTAGACATTTTAAATTGCAATTAGGGATGTCAAGATGATTAGTTTAATTTAATTTAATAACTGTGATTACTTAGGTCACATAATTGTAAGAACTAAAAACTTTTAATTGTGACTATTTTAGAAGCAAAATTAGTCAAATAAATTAAATTTATACTCAAAAAAACAATACCTAAATGTAAAGTGCCACATCTACTTTATTTATGCAGCAGTTTTGAACAGAATAATTTCCAAAGTAATGCACAGACACACAACAGTAAAAACAACAAAACATATAATAAAACCAATAAACCAATAAAACCAGAGAAACCATATAATAGCTAAAAGTAGGTTAAATAAATTTAAATATAGAACAATAAAATGTATCACAACTTGACTTTTGAGTTCAGAAAGTTTGATTTTATCAACCTAGTCACATCCTTATGGAACAGCAACGTATCAGATAAAAAGAAAATTAAGAATTTCACTTTTGTTTGTTATTTGTCAATAATTGTTATATCTTGATTTTTCTTTTCACAGAAATCGTAGCACTAAAATTGAATATCGTGACATCCATAACTGCGATTAATTGTGCATAATTTCAAATATTGCCCGTTAAAGTGCACATCTTCTCCGTCAGAGAAAAGAAAAGGGGTCAGAGCAAGAGCAGCACTTGACCAGCGAGGACAATTGTCAGCCCAATCAGTGTCCCGCTGGTACGAGTGTTGTTTCCTTCAGCCTCCGCGGGTCACTCTTTCTCTAACACAATACCGCAGCAGCAGGCGAACACACATGTAGCCAAAGCGCTCTCCAGACGCCGCCACACACGCCCATAAATCATCTCCGTCAGGGATTTACATTGTGCTAAATGGCCTCTTAATGAGCGCACCCTGTTTACAAGCAGTAAGTCTCGTGCGCGGCTAAACACGAGTAAATCAAACGTCCACACAGCCAGAGTAAGCCAAAACAATCAGGTCTGAATTGAATCACAATTGAAATATCAGAAGAAAAATAAAAAAGTATGATTTACAGAACTTTGTGCAAAACCGTTTCTATGGACAAAACGTAAAATGAACACAAATGGGAAATAAAAGGACCAATGGAACTTGACATTGGGGTTCTATTGTGAAAGCTTTTGTTGACAGTCGGGTTAGAAATTTAAAAAATATTTTATTCTGAATTGTGGAATTTCACTAGACATTGACTAGAAATACCTCCTCAAAAATGTAGATGTAGAAAAATGCAAAAGATAGGTTGCTGTCATTGTTGCAGTGACATTAATGGTTATAAAAGGCCATATTTAAAGAAAGAAATAATCCGAAACACTTTATAAATATATTAAAGAATTTGTAAATATGTATTCATTTTAAAAAATAAATTAATCATTACCAAATAATCTTTAACATTAACTTGTCCTAAACCTAAAAAGTGTAGTTTATGTTTGTCAATTATTTATACATATTTATAAATGCTTTGTATAAATACCTTATCGTAAAGTGATACCAAATAATCTCGATTATTAAAAACAGGAGGAAAAATATAGTTAATTATAATGCTACAACTGTACTACAATCCTCAAGTCACTTTAGTACTGTTTAACTTAGAAGTGTGAATACAAATCATGCAATTTCTACCTCGTATGAGCCAAACCAGTCATTATTTTAATTATTTACAAAGATCTCAAAGTAACTACAACACATATTTTCTTTGTTACCAGATTACAAAGCAAATACAATGCCTCCCATGTACCAACACATCTGACAGCCCACCCAAACCCACCCACCACAGAGCTGCTTTCTGACCCGGCTCTGCCTAATTACCTGAAAAGTATACAGTGCATCAAAGCCGGGGGAACGTAAGGAAAAGTCCCCATCAGCTGACAAACGTGTGAGCAGTGATGTCAAGCGCCACAAAAGGCAAGGTTGTGAACTTATAAATAGCAGTGCTCATTGTTTCGACGCCGGGTAATTTTGGCTGTCTTGAGTTTTTCCTGACAGTGTGGAAGGAGGAGGTCGCAAAGAGTCAGATAATAGCACCACATCCCTGAAAAGTATTTGACAAAAAAGTGGTAAAAACTAGGGCAGAAATCTAAGTAGGGCTGCAACGATTAATTGACATATCCTGACTAGTCGACTACAAAAAACAATCATATTATTGTTTACATATTTTGCATTTTACGTATTTTGATAACCGTAATCGTTTACTGGACTAAACAGACTCTAAAACAAATACGAAAAATTACTATTTATAACAATTACAGTGGTATTGTTAAACCAAATGTCAAAAATAATACAAAAACTTCAGATTTTCATCAGTAAATCGGGCTTAAAAGTCTCAATGAAGAAAAGAAAAAAAGTGTTTAATTAGTCAGGGGGAAAAAACAACAACCGCTGACTACACTACAAACATAATTGTACGTTGCAGTCCTAAAAGTTAAATTGCAATGGTCCAATAAGCAAATTGCACAGGCAGCAAAAATTGTATTAGTATTACTTTATAATAACTACACCTTAAATAGTACTAATAAAACAAGAACAAATACTTACTTCATAATTAACAAATTGTGTATTAAGAAATGGTTCAAGCGTAGTACTTAATAAAGAGTTAAGGGTTAGGAGTTAGGGTATTGATTAAGTAGTTTCTAACTTGTGTTTACCAATTAATTATGAAAATCATTTTCACTATATTATTTATAAAGATCCAGTTGCCAAAGGCCTTTAGTACTGTACACATACAAACCCTGCTTAACCTATGGCTTTTATCTCTATAAAAATGTCCTGAAATGCATATGATTCTTCTATTAGTTTAGCAGTTCATAATCCAGTCTTTTGTCTAAAATAACAAAATTATTCTACTAAAGATGACGAGAAGAGTATTCTTAATTTGTAAATTGTTAATTGTTTAGTTATTTCGATCCCAGTTATCTGTCCTAAGGGTGCTATACAAAAGAGACTATAACTGGAACTGGAAAGCACAAAATTTCAAATCTAATCTCAAAACATGTCCGATCAGATAATATTCTAAAAGCGTTATTCTACTCTGCATAATACAGAAGCTGCTTTGTATACCACGCTTTACGAGTCGTTCACACAATAACATTCGATACAAAAGCCAAGCCAGGCAGGAGCAAAAGGACAGCGTTTGCTTTCTTATGACACGGCCTATTACTAAATTGAGCTGGCAGGTAATTCTAAAGCAAATAAATGCCAGTGGGTTTAACACAAGGAGAGGTCTTAAGGGTGGCGGTGTGAGCAATGACAGGAATTCTCTCACCTCTTTTGACAGGAAACCTATTATTCTTACAACTTTATTTACCCAGTGCTGCCTCGCTTTTGAACACTGATCTCGCTGGGCTATAATATTTCATCCTCAAATCAGCCATTCCTTCGGTGTCGATCTTGTCCGCTAAATCTAACATACACAACGCACAGGCTGGTATTTTTAATCAGCGTCGTGTCGGTTTATTTCACGTCGACTTAGGTGACCGTTTTAATAAGAGCGGTTCCATCCCAAGAACCTTGAGTCTAATACCTTAAATGAAGCCACCATCTGCAAAGCATTCTCTGGTTAAATCATGAGATCTATCACTAAACGCGGCAACACGGCAAGAGATGAAAAGAGGGAAATAAGTACAAGTTGAGACAAAACACACTATAAATATACTACTTAAAAAGGCGGTGCTGTGTGCTCATTAGAAGTGCCATCTCCGAGCGTAGTGGGAGTCAGTTCTGACCTTGGTATCCCGTTTGAATATTGTTTTAATACCGCCGCTGGTAATTGAGATTGCGAGGCGAACACTGGACCTTTTTTTTTTTTTTTTTCAAAGGAGAGCTATTTTTCCCAAGCAACCGGAATGCAAACAATTGTGTCGCGCATTTATTTTGTTTGTTTTGTTCATATCCATCTCGTAATTATCCAAGAAACTCATTAAAGTGTGTTGATGTATAAATAAATGTGATGATTGCACCTTTCTGTGCATTGAAATTTTTGTATCTGTTCTAATTCTAACATTTGCTTGTGGAATTAATGATACAGTGACTAAATATGAAGCTGTTTATTTGAATTTAAGTGTATGGCATGTAAAAATGTCTCCTGCGCGCCTTGATATGTGCCTGGAAATCATTACTAAAATGTAACTTAATTTAATGAAATGCATTGATGAATGCAAAGCAGAGCTAATGATTTTGTTAAACAATTTTTTTCTAGTGATTATCCTTTTGATTAATTGATAATTTGTTAGATTGAGAAAGGAGGATATGTACACATTTTTAATTAAAAACACAAATTGTACATGTTTCCTGTCTTTTTCGTGTAATTCTCGCTTTGTCATAAACCTCTTCTCTCAAAAAACAGAAACAAAACATTTTAAATTTTCTATTTATGATTTTGGCAATATTTTTGAAGTAAGAGTTTTCAAAAAGCCCCGGAATGTGAGACATTAACAAAACTTGACACAAATACTCTTTGATTAAACTTAAAAGACAAAATAATTGTTTCAGTATTAATACTAAAGGCTCATGAGTTATTTTGATGTAATTCTATGACAGGTGTAAAGCTGGACAAAATTATTTGACGATTATATCAATAATCGATTAGTTGTGATTAACTTGTTTCAGCCTTAACGAAAAGATTGAAAAATAATAATAATAAAGAAAACAAACAGTGGAATGAGTTCAAATGCACAGTAACATAAAACCTTGGTATATTATATTATATATTTTAAGATTAGAGACACAAAAGGTCAAAATGTGTCCATTTAAAATATTGAGTATACTTTTTATGCTTCGTGTTTCCTCTAAATTACATCTTGTCTCACCAATTGAGCTACAAATTGCCGTGGCTTGCATTTTGGGCGCCATGAGGTCCAGATTCAGCCCCTAATCTGTTGAGGGAACACTTGATGCACCCGTGTTTTAGGAAGCATCAACAAACAGCCAATCCCATGTGACTTTTAAAGTGACAGTGTTAAGCAAAATAGAAGTCAATATGGCTGTGCTTATATGTCATTTATTTTTCTTCTAAATAAACAAATACGAAGACCGCCAATGGTTGTAAAAGCACGAGTAATGTCTGGTTGACTCAAGGTAAAATTAAGAGCACACTTTTCCTACTTACTGTATATGGGAAAGTTTGCGTACAGATTTTAAGACTGGTTATGTCAAAAAAGCCCAGTGTGACAATCATTAAGTCTCATTATTAGTCTAAATGTTTTTACTCTCATGTTTATATGCTTTATTCCTTCCAAAATAGTAGGAAAAATGCACAAATCACAACTTTGAGCTTAGGATCAATTGGACAAACAGAACAGAAACACACAAATCATCGCAGGAACAGTTGTTTTAGCTGTGTAAGAGCAATGCTTACTCACACCAAAGCTCCATAAGGCAAAAATCAATAAGAAGACCTGCACTCTATTGATCATATCCATATTGTGGATGCAGTCTGATGACAAGCTCTGCCAGCCAAGTGCAGACACGTGTGAGAAAGTCCTCCTAAGACAGCTATATTATGTTACACTTATTGAAGCAACATTAGTCTGAAAACAATGAAAGAAACACTGAGATGTCAGCATTATTTGGACTGTACAGAATCAGTTGAAGCCAAAATGTTTTTATTTATCCAATATACACATTGGAATTGTAAAAATAAATTAATAGTCAGATATGAATCGATAATAAAACTAATATAAACTAATTTCAGCAGGTGTTTATACTGAGGAAATAGCTCAAAAATAAGTTTTAGAAGTGCCATGATATTAGTATCGCGTCTGGCATTTTAGTATTGGGACAAAACTTCAATAAAATAGATAAATGAATAGTTAAATATACATATAATCACAACTAATTATAAAACTAAATCAAATTCAAGAATCTAACGTCATTTACATTATTCATTCTTCATTCTACATCAACATAGTCTCAGGTACAGCGTTGCCCCCCACAGGCGACACACCGACATGACAAAAATGACACATGACTCAAACAAACCACACAACCCTATTCTGTTGCCAAATGTTTACCCAAGTTACTACCACGGCATTTTCTTCTCCATAACTTCACTCCACTTTTCCTCGTGCTGCTTTTAATTCCCTCCACTCGCCCACTACGCACCTCAAAGTTATTGATAGTTAAAAGTTATGGCCTAATTATAAGATGGACACTGCATGGCCGGGAGCCTATTATATCCAAGTAATGGATAGTGCCAGGTTTTGAATGACATTGCTCAGAGATTGGATGACGGAAGGTGGAGCAATTTATGGGCCTCAAGCGCGCGCACACACAGACACACAGACACACGGACACACGGACACACAGACACACAGACACACACACACACACACACACACACACAGTTCACGTGCACATACACACTGCTGAGCTGTTTAGCCTTAGATTGATAAGGAAGCAGATGAGCCGTGGCTGTATTTATGGCCAAGATGGACATAAAACTATACGCTCGCTCTAAGAAGTTCTCTTGAGGCTTGGGTTAAGTTAAGCCTCACTATAAAAAAGCTATAATTTATACAAAATCATGCATTTAAATACTGAATTTGGAATAACATGTAAATAAATATATATATCGGGCCCATACAAATAAAAAAACAAATATTAAACCATGGCAAAGGACCTTTTACAACAAAGAGAAAGGCATTATTGAATCAAATGTCAATTTTTTTTTTTTTTAAATATATATTTTTTTTATTAATGATACATTGTATTGATACATATTCTTATTTGGTTATAAGGAATTTAAAAATAAAACGTACAATAGAATTAATCTTTTGACTGGTGGACAGATTAAAAAATAATCACTGACAACTGACCGTTATAAAAAGAATGACAATAATTTGAAAAAAGCGTTGAAATGATTACATAATGGATCATAATTTCAAATTTGATGGCACCAACACATCTTCAATGTCTCCAAATCTCCTGGCTGTTGGAAACATTATGTAGCTATTGTGATTTTTTTTTGACTTGATTAACTTTTTTTTTTACGTTTTTAACAGTTTCATTGTATTGATTTCATTAAAAAATCTGTATATACTGTATTTACTTTCAACCAGCATACAGTTCAAAACTTCTGGAAGCGTCACATCTTGGATGTTCGGATCAAGGTTAATACACTTCTAATGGCCCAGTCAGGTCTGTATGAAGAAAATGTACAAGCACTAGAGAAACAATTTACAAAGTGTTTCTAGTTGAGTGTTGAGAAGAAAAGCCACAGAGAGGGCACTGAGGGAAGCGCAATGAAAAAGGCTTGTCAACATTATCTTTTTTATTGATTTAACAGTAAAGGCTTGCCGCTTAAGCTTTATGTTGCATCGGTCGGCCCCATTGAAAATACTACAGCCACAAATAAAAAACGATTTCTTAAAAAAAGAAAAGTAAGCATGCTTCTCATGTATTTATTGTTATGCCCTGTCTGGCAGCTTTGCATTGAGTATTGTTATGGTTACATGCATTTCATCATCTTTACGAGGAGCTATTAGGTGAAATACCTTATGAAGCTGTTGCCTCTGAAGCACTAAAATAGGCCAGAGAAGGCTCTGCTTTAGTCAATATTATGGTAATAAAGAACATAATTGAAATAACGCAAATTATGAAAGGGAATTTTTCATGACAAATATTCATAAAAAGATTGCTGTCTTTTGACATCACCCATAGTGAAGGAAAGATGGGTATTAATAGACAAACAACTGTGTTACATCAACAATGCCTTGAAAATGCATTAGAAAAACCTCAACAAAACAAGCATGCAAAAATAAACAGTACAGTTAATAAACTCAAGATAGTTTAAGATCAGCCTTGCTTTAAGACGGTAGTTCTCAAACGTTTCACAACACAATATATTCAGAGGTGAAACAAGTGTCACCTATGAAAATATTTGAATTTCCACCAGATAATCAGGTCTTAACAAGGGCCAAACCAGGTCTAAACCAGAACTAAACTGCGACTAAACTAGTTTAAAATAAAGGTTAATTACATAAACAAGACAAAACCCTGAAGTACATTAACTCAAGATTAAGATTAGACCCTGCAAAGTACCTCACACCACAACATCTCCCGTAACATCAGTGGTGTTTGTGGAGAAGCAGGGAATTGCATTATTTCAAAAATAATGAAATATATGAATTACATATTTTAACATTTTCAAACTGTTACCAAACGTTTCTATTCAACAGATGTATATTCTTTTGTGTTAAGAGTTTTATGTTAAATGTATCTTCTTCCAGTGTCAGTGTTTATGTGGTTTGGTTGCTTGTACCTGTAGGGAGTTGAGAATGATGAAAATATACGCCATGACGATGGAGAAAGGGACCAAGATGCCAAACAGCCACGTCAGACCAAGAATAGGCAGCAGGACCAGCACAGCTTTCACTGCAGCCCTGTGTGCACATCAGAACATGAAAATTCACTTTAGTATTCTCAAGTTATCGACTGAATGTGTCTTTCTGCTCTCCGTTCCATGTTTCTCATATTTTCTAATCCTTTTTGTCTATGTTTGGCTCTCCGCTCGTTCCATACACAGCTGAATATAGCAGAGGAGGTTCATTGGGTGACAACTTCCATAATTCATACCATAATTCTGTTTAGAGAGGAATTAACTTCCAGCTCAGGTGACCGCCAAACCACACCAGCTGTGTGTGTGTTCCTGAGCGTGCGACATGTCAGTGGGCAGTGGGCCTAGTTTGTTCAGCGGAGGAATGTGTTTGAGTTTCCGCTACAACTGCCACCCACGGGTGTCAGGTGGTTCAAGGCCACCTTTGAAAACCTCCATAGAGCATCTACTGTGGGCTCTGGAGAGCTGAGTAAGAGCAGTGGATTTTACCTGTGCATTTCATACATGATTGACATAAAAAGGCAAATTAAATACACAGAGTAAAAAGAAAGGTGCTGTAGTTAAAATTAATATCCGAATTAACTTAACTTAATTTGCACTCTCAAAGATACTGTACTCTTTTTATTCACTCACACTATCATTAATCTGACCAGAAAGACAATAAAATACAGACAAATGGTGCCTCCTTGTGGCTATTACCTGATTTGCTCATAGGCCTGTTCCACGGGGCTGGCTCCCATGGTCAATAAGATGGACCTCCTTTTGGCTGTTGAGATTGTGATGACCACCACTCGAGTCAAAACCAGGATGTTCACCTAAAAGAGGAAAGGAGAGAACCACAAGAACATACAATGTAATACAATATGTAGGTTGACTGTGAAAGAAAAAGAGTACGTGAAGTCTGAGCATATTTTTTTAATCTTTTCATGAATATATTTTGTACACAAACCACAAAGATACAACACCATAATTGCTAACCATAATGATGAAGATGACTGGTCCAGCAAAGCCCCAGATTACACCAGTCTGAACACTAAGCCAGCAGTAGCCATCAGCTGAGTATTTGCCTGAGGCTGAGGCCAACGTGATAGTGACTATCAACACTGGCAGACCTGAAACACAGTGGAAAAACATGACTTTAAAGCAAAAGCACAGCACGTACAGTTTAAAGACAGAGGGAATGCAGGTACCCCAGCCAATCAGATAGTAATACTTCATGTGCCGGTCCTCACTGAGGTTTACTGCCACCACTTTACTCCAGAGAAGTAACCCCTCCACCAGCATCCAGCTGAACGCCGCCATGAAGAAGAGATGAAGCAGAGCTGCCACAAGTGTGCAAGCCACCTGCAAAACACAACAGTTATTAAAGTATGTTTACATGATGCACTGATGTTTAAAGAAACACAGCATTTGACATTTAAAATAAAATAACATTTGATTCAAAATAAACACTGAAAAAAATCCTTGTGCTTTTTATGTTCTAAATGCAGAATAAATGACCTAATGACCATTAGGTTCAGGGGTCAGAGTTCACCAAGACATGACCTAAGGTTAAAGACACAAAGGTCAAACCAACAGCACCAAACTGACCGACCATTGTCAGACTGATGGAGGCAACATTGGAGGTCACCCATCAGGCCACTAAGAATGCTATAAATAAACATAATGTGCATGCAAATAATTTATTTATAGAAAAAATGTCTATATGTTGTATTATAGCTTTGTAAATACCTTGTTGTGAATCGCTGAGCCACTGCACAGTAGAATCACTTGAGCGCAGATTAGAGCAATGAAAAGGTTTTTATGGATGGATGTTCTGTCTGATTTAGGAATGCTAAGGGCATAAGAGAGCAGCAGCAAGTTATTATATGTTGCTTAATATGGCATATAAATATAAACACCTTTGTAAAGACTGTATGTAGGGCTTACTATGTCAAGTGGCATGCGTTTGAATTGCTTGGCTGGACGTTTTGATTTTAGCAAAGTCATAAATTGTCTGAGCAGGTCTTTTCCAGCTGAGTGGCCGTTGTGTTAATTAACGAGTCCAAAATGGTGCCATAAACCTTCGGAGTGGACTTACATATAGACAAAGGTAATTACTGGATTAGCACTGGTCAATACTCTTGGCTCGCTTAAGAACAGGGCACCAGCAACTGCACACAATAACTTAAAGCTGTCATGGCAAAAGATCTGGTATGTTGTTAGTCAATGATAATGCTAATAACTGACAGAGACCGAATACTCTGAAATAGCTTTAAAACAAAACAAATAGCTTTAAAACAGCTACACTATATTACATCAAGAATTGAAGTTCAATTCATAGAAAATATAATTCACAACGAGTAAATTTTGCAGCAGCCAAAAAAAAAAATGCAACACAATGTTTAGCCAACAGAGTAAGTAACAGGAAACCAAAAGAAGAAATGTCAACAAAAGAAATTCTCACTCACTCCAACACGGTAAACAGCATCAAGGTCACTACGAGTGCACAAAGAGATGCACCACAACCAATAAATGTCAGTTTGGTCAAGATGAGCTCCTCTTCTGGACTCCACTACAACAGAAGATAGATAGCGTTTGTAAAAAAAAAAAATAATAATAATAATAATTTAAAAAGTGCATATATATATATATATATATATATATATAAGCTTTTTTCCTCATTTTTTTTTAAACAGAACTATCTATTTTATGGGGATTTTTTGTCACGTGAAAGTGCTTAAGGAGGCACACATCCAGACAGTGACACCTACTGGTTGGTCAGTAAAGTAATTTGCTAAATAAAGAATTAAAATTCAAATGACAAAAAACAAATAAATGTATGGATGAATATGATTTAACATATTTAAAATCTGATATTGATTGGTCATTATTTTCAATTCAATTTCATTTTGTCTTAACTTAACACGCAGAGGGCCAACAGACAGGCCAAACACAGGCATTCTGTCTGGACATTTTTACTTGATTACCACTCCCTAGATCCAGAGATATACTTTAGCTTTGAAATGGAAACTGTCAGGACTACTGTCTATCATCCCATCCCTCCAACAGCCGTTTTACTCCTCATTATATTTACCAAAGAAAAAAGTTTCCTTTTTGCAGAGCGTCTGATTTCAGAGGCCAAAACTACAGAGTTTCACCTTCACAAAGAGCCCAGCCTTTTGTTTATGCTCCAAAGAGTTCAAAGCTTTTCAGGTTGAATTGGGGGTAGTTTTAGTCAGGCAGCTTTTTAGGAAAAATCAAGGGTTAAAAACAAATAAAAATGTAAAAAATAATAATTATTATTATTATTATTGAACACCACTCGGGTTCAGATCGGGGGGGCCGTTCCTCCCGATTACCCCTCTCCAGGTGTCACTGTCGTTGCCCACGTGGGCGTTGAAGTCCCCCAATAGAACAACGGAGTCCCCGGGTGGTGCACTGTCCAGTACCCCTCCCAGGGACTCCAAGAAGGTCTGGTACTCTGCACCGCTGCTCGGCCCGTAGGCCGACACAACGGTGAGAGACCTGTCCCCCACCCTAAGGCGGAGGGACGCGACCCTCTCGTTCACCGGGGTAAACTCCAACACGTGACGGCTGAGCTGTGGGGCTATGAGCAAGCCCACACCAGCCCGCCGCCTCTCCCCGCGGGCAACGCCAGTTATTGGACTTCTGTGCTAGTCACAGTTTGTCCATAACGAACACCATGTTCAAGCACAAGGGTGTCCATCAGTGCACGTGGCACCAGGACGCCCTAGGCCGGAGGTCGATGATCGACTTTGTTGTCGTGTCATCTGACCTTCGGCCGCGTGTCTTGGACACTCGGGTGAAGAGAGGGGCGGAGCTGTCAACCGATCACCACCTGGTGGTGAGTTGGATCCGCTGGCGGGGGAGGAAGCCGGACAGACTTGGCAGGCCCAAGCGCATTGTGAGGGTCTGTTGGGAACGTCTGGCAGAGCCCTCTGTCGGCAGGGTCTTCAACTCACACCTCCGGGAGAACTTCTCCCAGATCCCGGGGGAGGCTGGAGACATGGAGTCCGAGTGGACCATGTTCTCCACCTCCATTGTCAATGCGGCAGCTCGTAGCTGTGGTCGCAAGGTCTCTGGTGCCTGTCGCGGCGGCAATCCCCGAACCCGGTGGTGGACACCGGAAGTAAGGGATGCCGTCAGGCTGAAGAAGGAGTCCTATCGGGCCTTGCTGGCTTGTGGGACTCCTGAAGCAGCTGACAGGTACCGGCAGGCCAAGCGTACTGCAGCCCGTGCGGTTGCAGAGGCAAAATCTCAGGATTGGGAGGAGTTCGGGAGGCCATGGAGGAGGACTATCGGTTGGCCTCAAAGAAATTCTGGCAAACCGTCCGGCGCCTCAGGAGAAGCAGTGCTTCACCAACACCGTTCTGGTGCGGGTGGAGAGCTGCTGACCTCGACTGGGGATGTTGTCGGACGGTGGAAGGAATACTTTGAGGATCTCCTCAATCCCACTGTCACGTCTTCCGAGGAGGAAGCAGAGGCTGAGATCTTGGCGGTGGACTCATCCATCACCCTGGCTGAAGTCACTGAGGTGGTAGGCAAGCTCCTTGGTGGCAAGGCTCCGGGGGTGGATGAGATCCGTCCCGAGTATCTTAAGTCTCTGGATGTTGTGGGACTGTCTTGGCTGACACGTCTCTGCAACATCGCGTGGCGGTCGGGGACAGTGCCTCTGGACTGGCAGACCGGGGTGGTGGTCCCTCTGTATAAGAAAAGGGTGTGTTCCAACCACAGGGGGATCACACTCCTCAGCCTCCCCGGTAAGGTCTATTCCAGGGTACTGGAGAGGAGAATCCGACCGATAGTCGAACCTCAGATTCAGGAGGAGCAGTGTGGTTTTCGTCCCGGTCGCGGAACACTGGACCAGCTCTATACTCTCCATCGGGTGCTCGAGGGTTCATGGGAGTTTGCCCAACCAGTCCACATGTGTTTTGTGGATCTGGAGAAGGCATTCGACCGTGTGCCCCGGGGCGCCTTGTGGGGATGCTCCGGGAGTATGGGGTCCGGGGCCCTTTGCTAAGGGCTGTCCGGTCCCTGTATGACCGGAGCAGGAGCTGTGTTCGCATTGCCGGCAGTAAGTCAGACCTGTTCCCAGTGCATGTTGGACTCCGCCAGGGCTGCCCTTTGTCACCGGTTCTGTTCATAGTTTTTATGGACAGAATTTCTAGGCGCAGTCAGGGCGTGGAGGGCGTCTGGTTTGGGGACCACAGGATCTCATCTCTGCTGTTCGCGGATGATGTCGTCCTGATGGCTTCTTCAAGCCAGGACCTGCAGCATGCACTGGGACGGTTTGCAGCCGAGTGTGAAGCGGCTGGGATGAGGATCAGCACCTCCAAATCCGAGGCCATGGTTCTCGACCGGAAAAAGGTGGATTGCCCTCTCCGGGTGGGTGGAGAGTCCTTGCCTCAAGTGGAGGAGTTCAAGTATCTCGGGGTCTTGTTCACGAGTGAGGGAAGGATGGAGCGTGAGATTGACAGGCGGATCTGTGCAGCGTCTGCAGTGATGCGGGCGCTGTATCGGACCGTTGTGGTGAAGAGAGAGCTGAGTCGAAAGACAAAGCTCTCGATTTACCGGTCAATCTACGTTCCTACCCTCACCTATGGTCATGAGCTTTGGGTAATGACCGAAAGGACAAGATTGCGGATACAAGCGGTTGAAATGAGCTTCCTCCGCCGGGTGGCTGGGCGCTCCCTTAGAGATAGGGTGAGGAGCTCAGTCACACGGGAGGAGCTCGCAGTAGAGCCGCTGCTCCTCCACGTCGAGAGGAGCCAGTTGAGGTGGCTCGGGCATCTGTTCAGGATGCCTCCTGGACTTCTCCCTCGGGAGGTGTTCTGTGCATGTCCCACCGGGAGGCGGCCCCGGGGAAGACCCAGGACACGCTGGAGGGACTACGTCTTATTATTATTATTTAAAAAAAAACATTTCAACAATACAGACTTTTAATCTGTGCAAAATAGGCCATGTTTGAAATCTGCTCCAAACCACTGACAGAATATTGGACCTCTCCATAAAAAAGACTCATAAGCATAACTTTGACAATTAGAAATGACTGAATCTCAATCTTGATTAGAATGCGATCAACTGTGCAGCACTATCCTCATTAGGCATTATTCAATTTTCTTTCATGTTGTGTGCATTTCACAAACCTCTGACTCAAGGTAATTCATGAGCACAGCAAAGTTGGTCGTGTGGTTGCACCGACATGTCACAACACCAGGATTTGCTGCTACAACTGTGCAGCCATCGCTGGACCAGCTGTTCGTCTGCCTGTCAATATATTAAAAGTAATACATAATGAAAAGTCCAAACAAATTTCATCATTTGTACAGCATACTGTGTGAGCTTACGTGAGATTGAAATTCCAAAAAGCACAAACACTTTGTTGGAAGGACTTGCCCTATAAGACGATCAAAGCATGTTTGATCAAAGAAAATCGCTGATACAAACTGAGATAATTTGTAAAAAGAATGTGTCTAAAATACTATGGTCTGTACCTTATGAGAAGTTGAAAGTGTGTAATGAACTGTAACAGGGATGTTTTTTGACATTCGGCCGTCTCTAACAGTGGCTGATATGACAGCAGAGGCCAGATGCTGAGAGTCGTTTCTGGAAATACAAGAAAATGTTTCAGTACATGGCTTTAAATACAAAGCAAAGCAAGTGTACAATGGCTTACCTTACATTGTCTTTAGGTGAGTTATTCTTATCAATATCCGCAGCACCAGCCAAAACGTCAGTCAGATGGCTGTAGTGGGTATGGATGAGAATCACATCCTCATATCCTGGTTTGAAAGGAAAATTAGTGCATTTGAATGTATAGTTCATAAAATATATATTTGTCTGTATAGTTAGGTAATGCCTAAGTGGTGTTATGACAAAAGTTTTGAAAAGGTTCAATACTCAATTTCAATTCCATATTAGAGATTAAAATCACTCTTTTTAAATACATAATAATGTCATTTTCAACACAAATTGATATAAGTTTTATTATCATATGGTCCTACACTTTTTCTGAAATAGATTATATAGATTACTATTCCACAACTATTGAGTAAAGGTCCTGTTCTTCAGCAGTTATACTTGCTTAAATTAGGTAAAGTTATTAATATGTTCCTCAATGTCTTCTTAACTTTACATCATAAACATGCTAAATGAATAACAAGTTTACATTTTGTACCATGTTGACTTTAGTCCTTACCCTGTCTGTGTAATCTTGTCAGTTCTGTGTCAGATATGAGCAGCTCGTCCTGATCACTGCTGCTCACAGAGGACGGAGGAGTGACAGAGGAGGGTTTATAGACTTCACTTCCGCTTGCATTGGAAAGTCTTTGGCACTTCATGTGTACACCTGAAGTGAAGCAAAGCAAATATGGATTCAGACGTTTTATTTGTTCTGTCTATTTTTTTTTTTTTGTAATTTAGCAAACTCAAAATTCTTACCTATATTTTTTGTGAAGAGCGTAAAATTTCTTTTTTCTACCAAGAACATGTCGGCAAGAATTTCAGTTAGACTGTCAATAGTCTTGACAATAGTAAATGGCCCAACTCTAACCTGGAGATCAATGACAGATGCATAATAACAAGTGGTAATAATAGTAATAATAATAATAATACTTGTACACCCATATCTTATTGTTTTTTTATCTGATTTCTGGATCTTTAAGAATATTTAAATGGCACGCAAACCACAAAATGTTTTTTTTTAAAATATATAATCTCCTAACTCAATATGATAATAATTAATTTTGAGTGTAACCACAGTCAGCTGGCCAGTAAAAATCAGTCACTAGAACGATCCGATAACCCAATAATTAGATCTGATTTTTGTTGTTTACATCCACAAGAGAAATCTGACAATCAAGACGTGTCAGTCAATCAATAGATCTTAGAGTAACTGCTGTAATCATAAGACAAAGTACTGTGATGGAAATGTATTGATATTTATCTTCTGATTAAGAGAGTAATCCGTCTTTGTGTTAATGCATGTGATTCATGCCACAATGTACAGTATGTCCACTCAGGAAACCCTTTGTTTATCTGTGTCTGTCCTCCAGTGTAAAAGTTAAATAACACAAAAGCCACTCTGCTTTTATCTGTATGAAGCTTTGTTCTTCAGGTATAAAATCCTCAGAGCACAGAGGCTCTGGATCAGACTTGGGTTCGATGTAAGTGTGGCTGCAGAGCTATTTCAGAACTTACCAAGACTCGGAAATTGATCATTATCAAAACAAAAAACCCAAACATTTTTAATAACTCTTTCAATCTTTAACATTTTCTATTTCCTTTACGTTTTGTGACATAGTTTGCATAATTTTCCTTGTCAAACCCTGCACTAAATAACTGTTTACACATAATTTTAATAACTTGACCAGCTTTTTGGTATACATGCAACATAACCACTTGCATGTTATTTCACATTAATAGTAAATGTTTCACAAACAAAGGGCCATTTACTCACTCCATCTTCCGTCTGCCCCATCCACTGTGCCGCCATGTGGGGCTCCAGCATCAGACTGGCCAGTTTAATGAAGTTGGTAGCAATGGACACCAAGACTTCTGACGCAGTGGCCGCAGACAGTTCAGACTCGATTCCCTTCAACAGGAAAAGAACATCCTTGGAGGACAATGTGGATTGGTTTCCAGTTTCAAAGTCATGCAGCACTGTCCGAATCACGTGCTGCAACAACATCAGATCCCCCGTCCAGGAAGTATTCATGTGTAGTTCTTCGGTTTCCTAAAACAGAGTCAAAACATTGTTACGCAATACTTTGGGTCATATCCAAAAGTGGAATCCACAAACTGTTCCGCTCACTGGTTGGTAAACGCGATCGTTGTTCCATCTACTGAAATATGGTGTGTTTGGAAAATTTAAACCATCTACCACTTCTGAAAATAAAAGAGAAAAAGATAAAAGACATCACAGACTTTACGGTTGATCCTTCCTTCAAGAAAGGAATTAGAATGATTATTACTGATACCTTTCTTAAATTGGCAAACAGCCACTTGATATGAATCACATGAGGTTTGATTCAAATTTTGTACAACTGGATCAAAGACTGCACATTGCTCCTGGACCAGTGTACTGGTGTATAACTTAAAATACATGGTTTGGTTTGGAAAGAGATCTTCCAAGTCCAGAAAAGGCTTTGCAATCTTGCTGAAGTTACCTTAAAAGACGAAGATAAAAAAAGGACAAAATTAGCAGTGTGTAGCAGTATATAAAGGACACATTATGAATTATTTGTTATTGGCCTATAAACGTGCTCTACTTGCAGAAAAGGGAATTACATAGAGGGAGATAAACAAACCTAGCTTGCCTAATGCAATCACGCAGTTGTAATGAACACGGCATACAATTGACGGCATAAATGCTCAGAAGAACGATTTATGGACAGTAAACAAGATCATAGAGCTACATATGACGTCACAAAACATTTGGCACATTTGAAACGGAGTGTTTTCTGATGCTCGATGGAGAGAGGCGTTACTAAACATAGTTCATCAAATAAGTGTGGATTAAGATAAATACAACTAAAGGTGTGTTTTTGATGAGGAGACAATGTTAGAAAAAAATCTAAAAGCCAATCTTGCATAAAATGTGTTGTTTAAAGGTGCATTGTGTGCCTGGATTGTTCCACAGTATGGCATTAAACAGATTGACTTATTGATTATTGTTTTATTGCTCAAAACTCTCTGGAAAAACATGCATACTTTGCACCCCACCTCTTCACAGATTGTAACTGTGAGCTCCCTGTTGGAGTTCCCCTAAACTTGGAGAATGTGCACAGAAAAAGGGGGTGTCTGGCCCCTGACTTTTCACTCGGGACAATGATGTCAGACCAGCACAAGTTTGTTTTTAAGGGTGGGATTTTGAATGATGTGACTCACTTGAAATTTACAACCATTTGGGAGCCTGTGCGGTTGCCAATTACTGTAGTCACCAGCTCACATTACGCACAGACCGAAGAGAAACTAGACCATTTAAAGTCTGCCAGTGTCATAAAGTGACATTAGCAGGAAATGCTCAAGAGAATTCTACTGCCCAGAACTCTACATATTACGTGGCTATTCAACAAAACAGTAAGGCCATTTTTTATACATCAAAAGGATGGGATTTTAGTCTAAAATATCCATGAGGTTTTAATTATCTGGTTTCTGTTGTCAAATAGGTGGAGCTAAAACATCCAAATACATCTTGGCATGATTCTAGAAAAGAACTTAATCCAAAATGTTTCTCAGATGATCTCTATGTGTTAGCAGCTCCACCCACCATCTTCGAATCAAAAAGCTGAACTGAAAGTAGCAAATAAATCCATTGGCTTTGAACAGTGAGGAAAATCCAATGCTTGATGTATAAATGATGCTTAATCGCTATTGTACCTTGACACATGTCTCTGAACTGTTTTGTGACTGTGGATTCTATTTCCAAAGCAGCTTCGTTCCATTTGAACATAAGCCCAGAAGAAGGAGGTGAACACAGGTTTTCCATAGCGAGGATTTCGGATTTGTTCAGTTCTCGATTCCATACGTGTAGTTGTGTGATGCTACCAGAGAATGATTCATGCTTTTTGAATGAACCCCCGAAGGTGTCCTGCTCCTGGCCGATAACGAAAAGACCATCAGGCCCAATGTGGTTGGAGCTGTGTAAGCCATCACCCTTGGAGACAAGAATCTCATCTGCAAACACGGCCCAGTGCCCTCCATTTTGGATCCATGAAACACAGACCGAGCGCCAAGAGCCGTCATGCTCAAAAGCTTCACTGTAAGGCCCATGAATGCCATGGACCATCAGAGCCAGCTGCACGCGCTTTCCCATGATTAGGTTTGCACGAAGCTGAAATTCATTAATGTATGACGGGATGGAGTAGGAAAAGACCGTGGAAATTCCAAAGCAACTTGGATCAAAGCGAAGACGGGTGCAAACTGTCATGGCGTCCATAGATGTAAACTGATGTCTGAGACGAGCACTCTTTGTGTCCGACCGTCCAGCGAACTCCAAAATGAGGCTTTCAGAACCTTTATTCCATCACACACAAGGAAAACAGGCATTAGTGCAAAGTTTGGCACTATTCTTGGAAAGTATGCAACAAAATTCCACTGTGTCCTCGTGCTCTTACTATAAACACTGTGGCTTAAAATTTCATGCCAGAATTGTCAGTTCCATTTTAAACAAATTCAATGTTTGAAAAGAATATATACAAAGACTATGTTTTAAAATGAGTGCTAATACGTTAAAAGGACAGACTGGACCAACCTTGTGTGTGTGGCACAGTTTTCCTGGCAGTCCACACAGGGTGAGAAATGTTCAAGGATTGGAGGAAGGTAGTAAGCTCTAGGTTTTCTGCAGAGCTGGATACAGAGGCTAAAGCTCCTGAACGCTGCTTACACAGACTCATTGCTACATCCCACTGTTGACGATCAGGCACATATTCATAGTACGTCTCATCATGTGAAGGAGTGAAGGCTGGGGAAATACAATTGGGTTAAATGGGCAAGAGGAAGTTTTAGTCATACGTTTTAGATGAACTGTGGTGTCTGGTGTTTTCAAAATGCTGCAACAAGTTGGATGTACTGTCTAGCATTAACATTAGGCTATCCATGGGCTGCAGAGTGATGAAAATCTAGCACCATTGCCATAGTAATTAAAATTTAAAACAACAATAGATGTTTTGAATGAGCAAGTCCTCAAGATATCACCAATAAAACGGAAGCTTAAATCCTTGAATATGTATAACCCATGCAATACTTTGGGATCAGGCAATGTTAAAGAATAAAGTTACCTACCTGATAATAAGCTCTGAAGACAAACCTGAAATGAGATATGTGGTTAAAATCAATAGCCTATGTATACAGCCACAATGGCAAGATAACACTGCACCACAATGACAAACACACACACATTTATAGCAGAAGAAATCATGTGGCAGCCTGCATCTACAAAGGGCAATTCTACAAGAAAGTAAATTATTCAGTGTTACTTACAAGAAGTTGTAAGTGTGTCCACAATGACTTATGCATTCTGAAAAGTAAACAGTTAAAACAGGATAAAGGGGATGTACTTTGTGGTGATAAAAATACAAAAGTTTTGTCTCCTGTAATTTACCTGTGAGTCGCTTTTGGCGCGCTTCTTGTGATTCCAGTGACTGGACGTCTGTAAAAGTCACTGTGCAAATGCAGCATAAAATATCCAAATAGCGAGAAAACCAAAAAGCTTAGGTTGTTCAGTTCGACAGTCATTAGAGAAGCAGACTAGAGCTTCTTCTTCCAGCTGCAGTGGGAGGATGCAGTGGAGCTGATCGGAGGGTGTAGCCCAGAGTTTGGGACAGACGGAGGGCTGCTCCTGCTCCAGACGAGAGTGCGGAGGGACGCAACACGTGTCAGAGCCGCCGGGGCCCGCGTCCTCAAGAGATCAGGCAGGACACATCTATATGGGTCAGTGTACGAAACCGATGGGAGGCAGAACTAATGTTTAGTCAAAATGTGTTTAATTTATTTATAGTGTTTAAGTCAGATGATAGGCCTATTTCAGCATTTGTAATTCTTCATGAGAAAAACTCAGTATAGATAGGTTTTATGTCTTCGCTGAAGCAATGGCTAGGTTTACCAAAATTAAAGTTCCTGATTTATAGAACTTTAAGATTTAAATTATATTCTAAAAGCAAAACCTAATGAGAGTGATGAGAGGATGTAAATCAAGAAAAAAAGATGATTTAGCTGTTTACATATACTTATGTTTTAAACTTCACAAAACTAATAAAATTAGATTTTGAGTACGGATGTCACCGCAGCAAATGACAAATATTCAAACATTTATTCATTCATTTTCTACCGCTTATTCCCGTTAGGGGTCACGGGTGACTGGAGCCTATCCCAGTGACTTTGGGCCTTAGGCGGGGTACACCCTGGACAGTGGCCAACTCGTCGCAGGGCTGACACAGAGAGACAGACATGGACAGACAACCATTCACTCTCACATTCACTCACTAGGGACAATTTAGAGTTCTCAATTAACCTACACAGTCATGTCTTTGGACGGTGGGAGGAAGCCGGAGAACCCGGAGAGAACCCACGGTAACACGGGGAGGACATGCAGACTCCACCCAGAGAGATCGTGTGATGTTAGGGTGGTCAAACATTTATGATTTTTTAAAAAAGTATAATAAAGTAAACGTGAAATCCTGCACATAATCACTTGCGTTACATCCCCATTACAAAATAATGCAACCATTCTTTTTTATTGTTTTTGTTTTTTTGCTTTATGTGCAAGTTTATTGCAACATGTATTTCAGAGACCTTGTGCATCACAAGTTTAAAACATGGTAGAAAATATTAGCCAGTCCCTAAACATACATTTACAGCAAAACATGGGAGCAATCCACATACCTTAATTTATACAGTTGACTATATAGATACAATAAAATACAAAGTATAATTGATAAAATAACTCCAAAGTCAAAAGTCATTACACAATAAAAGACGTTAAAATTCTGGTGAAATCGATTAGATTCATATCATTATCCTCAGCGGCTTATGATGGAGAGTGAATGTACCGCTTACAAAAGAGTATATTTTCTCAGCAAACGTGATTTTGAAGTAAAATAAATAAGCTTTACACCCAGCGCGGACTTCCAACTTTGCCACCTGAAGGTAGCGCATAGACTACTTTACTAAAAACTCTATTTCTAACTGAACTGTGAATGGCAGCACTTTCTTGGAGTGAGGCATCACTTTCTGAGCTCCTCTCTGAAGTATCTGCTCCGCCCTCTCCTGCGGTGTGCTGTGACCAAGGCAGGCGCAGTGAGAGGAGGGCAGAGTGAATATCATCTCGTAGACCGTTTGGAGATGAGGCAGATTGCACTCCTTCCCTGTCCTCGAAGAGTCCAGTTATGAGTTCATCCACCCTTTTGGCTGAGGACAAGATAAGGTCTCTGGCGCTTCCAAGGTTAACATCTGTGTCTTTGCCTAAAAGTATGTGATACAGAATTAATTAACAAACTGTTTTTGCACATTTGGCACATGTATAACATGGCATTTTGCAAAATAGTATTAATTAGAAATACAAATCAAGGAAGGTGTCAAGGGTTTCAAAAGCTTGGGTTCTGCCTAAAAACCTACATATGAAAATCAATACCTCGGAGAGCGGTGGTTAAAGATGAATTCAACTGTCCGACAACTTGGTTTAGCTCGTATAACCGAGTCACTGTAGTCCTCAACTTCTGACAAAATGAAGTTGAATATTCTTCCTCAAACTCATTATTATTCTCTTGTATTTCCTGCAAATGGAAAATACAATTATGAACCATAGATTTAGCAATGGATATTGTGAAAAGAGAGAAACATGCATGCAGAGATCTTTTCATCAGGGTGTAAGTCATTGGTAACAAAGATGCTTGCTGTGTTGCAAAGATAAGGGCAGTCAGTCTGTCAGCTTTAACTGATTGCACTTTATTCTCTTTAGACATTTATTTCCTGAGTGCTTAACAAGGCAGAAAGATAAGCATTGAGTTTAGGAACAAATCAAATACAAAGGACCTGCCAGAGGTGCCAGGTGAGGAATCAAACCTTTTATACCTACTGTAGCTCAGAGAGTATTTTTAATTTGCCTTAACATTCAGTTGTATAAGATGGCTGCAAGCCATATGTTTGATGGTTAAAAAACACTTACAGAGATATGGTAAAGCATGAAGTTCTGAAGAGCACGGGCCAAGTCAAGAATCTTTGATTTAAGGCTTTGCAGAACCTGCAAAACAAAATCAGTGTTAAAGAATGTCAACATATTACTGCGGCACTGGTCAAGTGACATCTGTGGCGGGATATTCAAAAAGACCTGCATTAATCCGCTGTACGCAAAAACGGGAGAAGATTTGTTCATATATTGAAGGAAGTATTGCATTTATGAACCTGTGCATTGCTGGTGATAAATGTAGCAGCTGTGTTTGAATAAAATTCCCTGAATATCAAGGTTTAGGTGACTTCCCAAAGGGATTTACGTCATTAGGCATGAAATGAGACAAAAAGAAATGTAAATGTAAAAGTATATTTGGAAATATGGAAAGCATTATCAAAACTTAAAAGTCACAGAATATAAGAATATATTTGCCATTTGAAGATTAAGAATTGACTCAGCCGTATAATCAATTCAGAATAAAAAATGTTTGCTCGAGTGCGAGAGAACTGGAAGCCATGCTCCCAGTTTAGCTGTTCATCAGTTTGATAAATGATGGCCGATCTGAATATAATATAAATTGTGTTTAACCTGATATAAGTATTTATATAAAAAGAGACCCTTTTACAGCTTTGTGATTTATAAAAGTCCTACCGGATTTCGTGGAAATGCCAACTGAGCCTCTCTCAGCATTTCTCGAGTGATGTTGAGGCTTTCCTCTAAGAGGGAATGAAATCCTTTACTAGTTCCTTTCAGCAGAGATGTAATAATTGAAGGCTACAATAAAAAATACAATAAAACAAATGTTCAAGTAGAAAATCACAATTATATTTTGATATTTGGTACTGTGATTATCTCCAGAGTTGTTATGTACAAAGAGTAGCATTACCTTGTCAGTGGCTTGGGCAGCAAGAGCAATAGTATTCAGAGGCAAGCCTGTCACTGCTGCCAAATGACAAACTGTAACCAACGCTGCATTCAAACACTGGCTACTCTTCCTCCGTGCCTCAGTCACCATTGACGTTATCTCAGAGTCACATCCCTGCGAATCAAAAGTAAATCTAATTTTCAGGCAGCAGAGACTGACAAACAGGTTATACCATAATTTATGCACTAGTGATTCAGAGCAATTGGCCCAAAACACCAACAGGCATACGCTGTAGGACAAATATGTTACATTAAAATGCTACACATTGTGCAAAAATATAAATCAGGGCACGAAATTGTGTGTTTAGGTGCAAGGGCTGGTAAGGAATTGAGATTTATTTTCCATATATTCATGTGCTGTTTGGGGCTCAAGGTTGAGAATTCCCTTTGCTTGTCCATTTCCATAGACAGAGCTCAAACAGCTCAAAGCAAAGACCAGTCAATCAATCCTTTGCATTTTGATTAGCCATCTCCATGCCCAAACTGCGCTCAGCTGAAAATCTGTTTCCAGCAGTTTTGGACTAATATATTGACGGTAAGTGCCTTGAAAAGCAAAACTATATTATGCAAGTCTGTGGCTTGTAATGGGCAAAGGCATTTTTCATGTGTACCTGTATGAGAAGTTGAAAAAATCCTCCCATCTTCTTCACTTGACTCTTAAGTTCTTCTGCGATTGTGTAGAGCAGGCCTGAGGAAGGTTTCACAATTGCCAACCACTGCATGGTGACAAACACTGCACTCTCCATAGCAACAGCAGACTTGACCAACTGAGTCTGTGCTACAGGGTTTCCCATGAAAACTGTTGAAAAATACCAAAATGTGTCATGTACCATTTACAAAAACGTTTACAAGATACTTCAAATATAATCTCACCATTGTCCGGACTGTCATCATCCAGACTGTCGTACAGATCAGAGATGGTTTGGGCTGCGGTGTACACCACGTACAGATCAGAGGCCAGTCTGTCTGCTAAACTCTCCTCTGTGGCACTACAACTACGCAGAAGAGCTACTGACTGGCCAATCAGTTCCTTGCAGATTCCTGGTACAGCAGAGTCTGTAAAACTTGGAGAAGTAGATGGGGGTTTGGGCCCGCCCATTAAACCTGAGAAGAACACGTGTCAAATCAAAAGAGTAAACGCAGGCGGAGATGCACAAATGTAGACAAAGCACTGTATACTGTATATTTACCAGCAGTTTGACATGAGCCATTATGAAGACTCTGGATTGGGTGAACTCTGATCTCATAGAGTTTGCCAGAAATTCTCCTACTTTTTAACAGGCTTCTACTCCTTCCAAACAAATCAGAGGACAATTTATGAGAAAGATTATTCCATTTATAAAGCACCTGTTGTATAATATAACATAACATGTTTGTTGTACAAGAAAACTAAAAAATAAGAATGAGGAGTGATAAATAAAGACAGGAAGTATATATTGTATAATTACCTGCGACGTGAAAAAGAGGAGGTGGAGGAGGAGGCCGATATATCTTGTTCCCACTCATCATCAGGGTCGTAAAACACATCGTCATCTTTAGCGGTGGAATCCTCCTGCAGAGATTAAATCACTGCTGTCATGACCAAATATTTACTACACCTATTGTAAAACAACTTACAAAAGTCGTTTCATGGTGAAAACCTGACTCTACCAAATATAATTTGAGCAGATTGATTGGGGTAATTGCACGTAAAAGTAAATCCTATTTTATTTCACTTTAAACAAAGACATAAAAAAGACAAACCTGTTCAAGTTCTCTCATGGCAGCCATGTTGTTTTGAAACTTTTCTAAATTCCAAAAAGTGGAGATCCCAAGCTTTGTGTTTTGTACCCGAACATGGAGCCCACCTTCATTATTCTCAGAACTTTCATGTCTGCAGAAGAAAACAACTTGCTGAACAAATTCAACGTTTTAGTCCCTGAATAGAGGGCCATTTTACCTGCTGAAAAGAGTGTTCTTCTTGAGCTTTGTACTTATCATGTTGGCTTCTTCAATCATTAAGGACAGCTTCATTGCATCCCATTTAGGAGAAGCTACAAAACACTTTATTTATAACACATAACAAAATAAATTTGATCAAATCAGTCTGATCTGGCAAACTCACCACTTTTGAGACTTTGGTTTTCCCTTAAAGCTCTTTTCTTTTGGATTTCCTCTAGCTCTCTGCTGATTTTCTTTTTCTCTTCCTCTAGGGCCTCCACAATCTTAGCCTGAGAGACACGATGTTCCTCCATTGCCTGAAAGTGGAATAATAAAAACGTATGAAATGGACGGATGGCAATATTACCCTACGGTGTCTCCAGCAGAAACTAAAGAGTTAAACATGGTAAACAAAGCCATATGGAAGCAGATGTTCAGATTTTGTGTGCCAAGTCTGACCTGGGCCTCCATGTGCAAGCGGAGGCGTTTCCTCTGGGTGTCAACCTCTTGTTCCAACTCCAACTTGGCCGTTTTGAGATCTTGCATCTGGCAAGCTACCTTTTGCTGGTCTAGCTCCTGTTGACGTTTGCGTTCATTTTCTACATGCTAAAAATGACAATATTAAAATGTCTGTGTACGTCAAATACAGATATTTCTGAACATTTTAAATGAAAGTTCTAGTACCAGCTCTCTTTCTAGTGCTCGAATCCGGTCTTCATAAAGTGCCTTTTGGTCCAAGAGCTCCTTTTGCGCCACGTCTTTTGCCATTTGTATTCCCTGCATCATCTCTTTTTTAGCTTTTAGATTGGCTTCCTCAATTTCTGCCTCCAGTCTTGAAAGAAAAAAGAGCAAGTTTGATTAAAACATATTTTCTATGGTTTATGTGTAACACATAAAATTGAACTTACTGTGCTCTTTGAGCCGCAAGCAACTCGTTTTTGGCAAACTCAAAATCTTTATGGCCATCGCCTGCACCTGTCCAGCAAGACACTCGCTTTCCTGACTGAACTTCTGCTGGATGATTGAAGCGAAAGTAATGGTCCCCACCCAAAATCACCCGGTCACCCTGAAAACAGCCCATCCGCAAGAACATTATATTATCTCTGATTACACTGTATTTAATTACATATGATGATAATGCTCTGGGGAATATGACTTACGTGATGAAGAACAAGGGATTCAGAAATGAGATTGCCGTTGACAAAAGTCTTGGCGTTTTCCATTGGTGTAATGCTTACAGTATCTTGCATGTTGTTTATGACACTGAAGAAAAAGGTAAATTATTGATAATAACAGACAAAGGAATATTTTACGGTTTCTTTTTTCATACCAGTGTGGATCTGCAATCAGAGCTCCTGTCAGCTGGATATCATGGGTTGAATCAGAGTTCAGTTTACCCACTGTTGTGCGACCTTCTTTGATCATGTATAAAAGCATCTCAGACAGCTGTGGATCCTCATTTAGGTTCACCAAATTTGGAAGACGATTGTCTACTTTGAATGTCACAGCACCTTTCTGTAAAAAGAAAATTAATAAAAGCAAAGATTTTATAAAGTATTTATAAAGTTTGTATTGTGTCATGGAAAGCTAAACAAAAGTTACCTGCAAATCTTTGGTCTCGTCACGTTTACGAATTTCTGCTTCTTCAAGTTTTTCTCTCCATGCCCTGAACAGTTAAAGAGCGAGTCAAAAAAGGTTTTTATATTACTTTAGATTATAGTTTGTATTATCCAATTGCTCAGCTACTTTGACTGATCATTTATTACAGATTTTTCTGTTGTGTCTTGGGGATACAGAGTGAATCTATTTAAAGGACAGATTTATTACTTACCGGTTGGCCTCAATCATTTCTCTTTCTTGCTGGCACAGTTTATTCCTTAGAGCCACAATCTCCTGCTGAAACTGCTTGACCCGCTCAGGTTCTATACCTTGGGCGCTCATCTGGGCGGCTCTTAGCTTCTCCACCTCTGCCTTTAGGTCTAAAAAATATAATAAAATACATACAGTTTCATAAAAATGCTATGACAACAAACAGTTCAAGACTAGTCACACCAGTTGTTCCATTATAATGGCATATAATGTAGAAACAACAGCTCCCCTCAGTGTCCAAATGTGGAATAACAGCACATATTCATTAAGAATAAAATATTTATTTCAAATAATGTGTCCGCACATACAGAAATTACAAACAATTTTAGCCAAATGTTTAAACGAAAGGGTAAGATGAATAGAAAGTAAATGTATGCAAGTGAAAAAACGGCAGCTCAAAACAGGGATTTTAGACATAGAGAAAAACAATTAAGATTTAGTGCTGTAAAGAAAGGTTTCAAGAAGATTCCAATTTTGGAAAAATCTAAAAAATATCACATTTTATGGGAAGAAATACTGGTGACTATGTATTAAAATGTTTTAAATAGGCACTTGAAACCACTAGTTTTTTGTTGATATACTTTGAATGTTATCTAAGATATTGTTTGTTTTTCAAATCAAACGTTTACATACATTTGCAAGATCTTCTAAAATGCATGCTCCTACCTCTGATGAGTTTGGCGTTGGTATCCTCATTGACCTTGGCTACATTGATGATCGTGCGAGCCTGCTGAGCGTAGCGAAGGGTGCTGAGGCTTTCATCCACATTACAACCAGC
This sequence comes from Rhinogobius similis, assembly GCA_019453435.1. Lineage (NCBI taxonomy): Eukaryota > Metazoa > Chordata > Actinopteri > Gobiiformes > Gobiidae > Rhinogobius > Rhinogobius similis. The sequence continues at coordinate 22,573,352 of CM033623.1, read as the reverse complement.
CGGGCTGAGGGTGGCAATCATGGCCGTCTTTGAGTTACCCCCAAGACTCTCTCTTAAAAGCCTGTTCTCAATGTAAACGATGTAATGGTTATGAAATAAAATATTTCGTCATGTTTATGTTTATATGGCAACGTACTCTTACCAGGTTAGAACAGATTCTCTATAAGGTATGAAGACTTTCTTTCTGCTCAAAGCCTGCTCAGAAAGTGCTGAAATGACCTTTCCAAGCGTCAAAAGGGATTTGTTGATACTGGCACCTTCCTATAAAATGTAAGCAAGGATAAATGAATAACAATGTAGTTTATTATATGAAAATTTGGATTGAGCTTATATGAGTTGTGGTATACCCTGAGTCTGTCTCCACTGGTCTTAGCGGAGTTACAGCGTTCACTGCCCGCAAGATCCACTAAGTTTATCTTGCTGGTGATGCTGTGGTCGTGCTCCTCTCCTTCAACCAACTCAGTCTGTAGACAACAGTTTAAAATAAACAGACATTCTAATAAACAAATCATTTGACACAATTAGTTAAAAACTTTCAATTAGAAGCCGTACTTTAGTCTGGGTCATAACTAAGGTCAAAACGGAGTGTGATCTGGAGCTCTTGTCATTCATTCCAGTTGCAGCTGTGGCCCTTTGTTTATTGCCCAGCTGTAACCAACCCTAGATACAAAAGAAACAACAACAAAATACATACATTACCACTTTGCATTAATATCATAATTATTCAAATCTGGGGGTTGAAGTGTTGATGTGACTCAATAATTAAATATTTTACTAAACTCACCTGAATGTCATTGTAACAGCCCACAACATTACTGTAAATTTAAAAAAGAAAAAATTATAGGATTTGCCATGTTATTCTGAGACGTTCTTCTCTTTTCTTTAAAAAGGTTTACTTACGCAGAAAGCTCTTCGACAAAAGGGCCATGCACTGGGTGTTCTCTGACTCGCAGCTGAAAAGAAATATTTCCCAATTAACTCGATGTTGTAACATAAACAACAATATATACTAGAGGTAGATAGACATACTGCAGGAAGATATACTTTTTAATAACAAAATCAGTTGTACAAATCAGTATCTCAGATAATCTTTTTTACTTACTGGCATCTGCCTTTGATTGGGATCATCCCGGGTGATAAGCAGGTCATGAATCTTCTCATTGTAAACTTCAAAATAACTAATTTCAACATGGCAATTAACCTAAATCAAGGGACACGACCCACAATATTATATAGTTTCCCACCAGAGCTAAAAGAATCGCAAATTAATAAATATTACACCGTCACAAGTAAAATAAAAAGTACCTTTTCAGTTTTCATAGAACTCAACTCGGAAAACAGATCTTCACAGAATCTGGGGATTATGCCTGACTCTTCTCCAAATCCCATCATTCTAAAGTGTTATTTATACATTCAAACATATGGGGAAAATGTAGATAAAATATATATTGAGTAGACAGACATATGCAAATCAAAACTGCAAACTCACGTGTAGGACTTTCCGGAGCCAGTTTGACCATAGGCAAAGAGGCAGGTGTTGTAGCCTTCAAAGGCCCGGTGTAGGAGAGGTTTGGCTAAGGTTTCATAAACCGTCTGCTGACTTGCAAAGGCAGAGTCATTGTTGTTCACTGAGCAAAATGAGAAGTCGTATGTGAAAGCATAGCTTTGCTTTGTGTCCGGGTGATGGACCACAGTCTCTTGACCATTCATGAAAATGACCTGCAAAGCTTTTTCTGTCTTTTCTCTGAAAGAAGAAAAAAAAATGAAATATTTAGATACCATTACAACTAAAGGTGGAGGACGTTTCAAAAATGTATATCACAGTTGATGTCAAGTATATTGCCTATGAATAAAATGTTACCTCAAAGAGACAGAAACATCTAGTATAATCGACCAAAAAGGAGTATAAAGTGAAATTTCTCCCCTTTCATGGTTAATATTTGAGCTAGACTTGAACCTCAAGAAAGACATTTCAAGGTACATTTTAGCAAATTCCTAATGAATGAAAGTGAAAAATATCTGAAAATTTAATATTATCGTGGTAATGCAAACAAATATCAAGATATTCATTTTTGTCAATGTCTCCCACCACCCAATTACAACTAAAGGAGAACACTGCTGACCTGGTGTTGAAGGGGCGGACTCGGACTGCAACAGTGACTGCACTGTTTTCCATTTGTAGAGCCTCTGGCTGCTTCACAGCTTCACTTGGCCTGAAGAGTGACTGCTCAGGGTGCACTGGAGCTGGTGCAGCGGTGGATGCTCTTGGCCTAGTTGGCTCTGCTCTTGTAGTTGCATTTGTAGTGCTTAAACTGGCCCCAGGGTTTGTGACTTTGCCAACTCTAGGAGTTGGGACAGGCTTTGAATCACTATTTTGCTGTATTCGTGACTTGGACCTTTCAAGACTTGTAGTTTTTACATTCAGTGGTTTAGGGGCGTCCTTCGCTGCCAGCTTTTCAAACACATCTCTCCTGGCAGCTATTTTCTCAAACGGTGTCTTTCTGGTGGGTGTTTTAAAGCTTTTGTCATCGCCCTCCAAATGTTTTGCAGTAGAGGATTGTAAAAAAGGTGTCAAACCATTTGCCACCTTTGTCTTTCTTTCCAAACTTTTTCTTCCATGACTTTTTGCACCTTCTTTCAAACTAACTGAGCGAAACAAAGCGGTTGCCCTGCCGTTTGGGTCACTCAAAACTTTAGCGGCAGAGAGGGGAACATTGTTGCTCAACCGAGACCCACGGGTCACGCTCTTGTCCATGGATGAAGGCGTCCTGGTTCTTCTCTGCAGCGTCAGTCTCTTCTCCGCCGCCGCTGCTGCTGCTGCTGCTGCTGGTCGTGGTGTGGTGCTCTGGCTCTTGTCTACTAAAAATGTACGCTCACTCCCAGACCTCCTTTTTGACCTCCTCTGCAGTGTGAGTCGGCCCTGGTGAGGAATCTGTGCTCCATTTCCGCTTTTTGACAGCGCAGATACGACATATGTTCTGTTCACTTGCCTGCTCCTTTCTAACGTCTTGCTAATATCCTCGTTAACAGAATCCAGAGTGTTTATTGAGTCTTTTGCATCTCGAGTTACTGTCCTCCCAGCTGACAGAAGATGGTCATAATACGCAGTATGTTTCCTCGCTTGAACACTAAAAAGCGACATTGTAATCCCTTTTCAAAAATATAACACTGAAAGTTAAAACACTAAATAAAAAGAATCTTAAATCGCAAAATCAATACTATAAACGGCATTCTTTTTCAGTTTTACATACAACCCACGTTACGAGATCATGGAAACTACTTGAATGTACATACCCTTGTAGCAAAAATACAAATTAAACAGTTTTTAAAAGTATTAAAATTGATTTGTTCTGCGATTGCTGCACAGAGCTGCTTTTGTTTATGTGCTGCTCCCCGCTTCCGCGTTCGCCCGCCGCATTTTCAAACTATCCCTCAAACTCGCTGGTGATTGGTCGGAATCGGAACTGACGTAAGCTTCCAATGCCAAAAACCGACGCCAGGGGGAGACATACACCTGGAAATATGATTAAAGAGCTTTCTTATTTATTGATCAGAGATGAGATACATTTAGGTTGAACGTCTCAAATTGTAGTAAAAGTGGGGAAAGTCGGGCAGTGTGGTGGGACACATATAATGAATTCAAGTTAATAATAAGTACTAAGCCATTAGACCATAAAATGCTCTGCGTGTTTTATCAACCAAAATGCAGAGATTGTAATAGCAGTAGCTCATAACATTTTATGACCCAAAAAGCCCGAAAACCCTAAAAGTGCTGTTTGTTTGTTTATTATCATGTATTGTATGTAAATCTAACATTTGTATTAAATTGAAGTGGCGAAAATGAGGGACAAGCGATAGAGGCTAAATAGCTGTGCAGAACAACCAAATAAGAGACAGGACAGACATACTTCTGAAAAATATCCTAATTATCTTTATTTGAATTAATTATCTAAAAATAATACATAAATAGCATAGTTTTATTCGAAACTTACTTACAAATTACATGTCTAACAAGTTACTTTTTTGTATTATTATGCTTCTTAATAATGTCAATAATATTGTTTTGAGTCACCAGTGTGTCACTAGACCCTGCTTTCAGTTTTGCTCTTCTTTGTTGCTCATGAAGATGTGGTGAATTAAGCAGCTGTGGAGGCAGAATTGAACCAGTAGGTTTGACTCTATTCACAACTTCCAGAAAAAGTCGTTTGTTGTTGTTGTTGAGAAATGTGATGGCTGTGCCCCTGTGACCCAGCCGACCTGCTCGTCCCACCTGAGGGAATAAAACATATACATACAAAATAAGTGCAATTCTTCAGTATAAAACAGAAAGCAAGAAGTGGACAGTCAACAGTGGCACACACAACTTACCTGATGTACATATTCATCCATTGTATTTGGCATGTCAAAATTAACAACTAATCTGACATTAACCAAGTCCAGACCTCTGCCTAACACACCAGTGCTGACTACCACCTCAAAGTCTCCATTCAAAAGGCCCTGGAAAATATAAAAGGTCAGTGACAGTGTATGCCTTTGATTAATACAGTAAATACTGATAGTATATTTTCATTATGTATATTGTGAATTCCTCATCCTCACCCGAATTATACGGTTGCGCTCCCATTGAGTCTTGTCAGAGTGAATTGCTATAGTGTTAAGTCCTGTCACTTTAGAGACTGCCTCACACAAGAGATCTGCTCCCAGTTTACAGTCGACAAATACTACCACTGGAGGTTGGTACAGTTTGCTGTCCTAAAGAAATAAACATAAGGTATGAAGATGTGTACACAATGAGAGCATGAGTTAAGTACATTTTCAAATGTGCAATACTTGTATCACTTCTTCTATTGTCCATTTTTATCAGTGTAATGATAAAATTAGTAAAAGGAAATGTAGTAATACAGTTCACTTATTTTAAAGTTCAAAAATAAAGCTGATGCTGGTAAAGAAATCATGTGTTTAAGTAAGGCTACAAAATAACTTAATTTGCAAAAGCTATACATTGAAAAAACAACCTACATGAAGAATATCGAATAGCTTCTTCTTCTTGGAGGGTTCCTCTACCCACAATAGTATCTGTCTGACATTGGCACAGGGTTGGTTTTTTTCCCCAACTGAAATATGAATGGGGTCTTGAACCAATCGAGCAGCAAGCTCCTCTGTTCCTGTGGGAATTGTGGCTGATACTAAGAGAGTTTGATGGCGCTCAGGGACATGCTCCAAAACCTCCAGCACCTGCTGTTGAAAACCCATCTTCAACATGGTGTCAACCTGGAAAACACCATAATGTATCCGTTAAAACCAAATACGGACAAACATTGTTAATATTTTGTAATAATGAATATAAGTTAAAATTGTGAAGATATTCTTCACAAATGCAGCAAAACAATATATTATGCAGCTTTTAACATTCAATTCAAAGAGATTCCTTTACCTCGTCAACAACAACAATCTCCACTGTGTCTAGCATGACAGCCCTTTGCTTGATGATCTCAATAAGTCTTCCTGGGGTTGCAATGACAATCTAAAACATGCAGTACAATATGTTTAATGTACAAAAAAACGACAAACAAAAAAAAGGAAACTATGTATTGTACCTTGATGCTTCTTTTGAGGCGGTGCAGCTGTGGAGGGAGTGGCATACCACCCACCAGCAGGGCAGTTCTCATGTTTGGGAGTCCCATCATCAGTTCTTTCGCTTGTTTTTCAATTTGAATTGCCAACTCCCTGGTTGGGGTCAGAATAAGAGCCACAGGACTGCTCACAGCTTGGACCTTTTTCTAAAATAAACATTATTTCATTTGAATTATAAACTGATTTGATTTTTACATTTTATGAAAAATAATATAGCTTGTATAATTCAAAAACAAATAGAGTACCTTTAGAGCCTTTATTATAACAGGCAGCAAGAAGGCCACAGTCTTCCCAGAGCCTGTGTCAGCAGTTGCAATCACATCTCTGCTGCTGAGACCAACAGGAACCATCTGCATTTGAACTGGGGTAGGTGTCTCATAACCAGACTTTTTCAGGTTGGCAGCAAGTGTCACTGGGAAGTGACAATGTTCAAATTCAACTATTGGTCTCATGACATCTTGTCCCTTAGTGCAGATGCCCAGCTCCTGTTGTATGCGCTGCACTTGTTCCTCAGTCAGGCCTGATATGAAAAGGTCCTCCTTGTATGAATACTCAGGTTCAGAGACACCTTCATCACCAAGAGGTTGATGGGAAGATGTCCTCTTATCTGAAAGACTCTGATGAGTGAAGAGCTCTACCCCAGTCCCCAGTCCCATTTTAGCCAGATGGCTGGCTTTGCATTCAAGGCTGCAGACATCATTGTCTGTGCTGTCACAAATGTACTCCCCATAACGTCCACACATTACACAAACAGGCTCCCCAGGCTCGGGCCATCTCTGGTTCTTCTTAAATGATTTCACGGGTTCGTCCTCGTCGTCTGATTCTTGTAAAGAGGACTCATCTTCGTTTTCATTTTGTGTCTTTTGGTCACAAACGCCATCATTTTCAACATATATCTCTGAGCTACCTCCAGTCTCCTCGTCTGTCTTACTTTTCTTCTGTAAAACCACGTTTGAAGCCTCGCTGGGTCGCTTCACCTTGAGAGCTCTTGGCATAAACATTTCTAGTTGGTACCGAACAAATAATATAATTTAAGAAGCTCGTATTAATTACTTAATTTTTCTGTTGGAAAAACATCCTCGTCGAATCTTACACATAAACACAGGCGCACACTGATGACGTATCTCCTGCTTGATGGCGTGCTTCTTGATGTTGGGAGTTGTAGTCCGAAAGGTTTCCAACGTCTACATTTCCAGAACAGGTACTATGAACCAGAATATTGTATAATTTGAATGCGTGGTTGCACTCGAGTTCCTTTCATAAGCATCTATGTGAACCCATAATCACTTAAAAACATTATAATTTCGGTATTAAAGAAGCCTCCACAAATTTGCAAAGTTCATTTAGATTGTTGTGTGATAAACCCATGGATTATAGTTCTATGGATAAGACACTGATTTAACTTACTTATTTTATTCAATGTTCCAAATAATTTTATTTTACTCCAAATCACCTGTTTACCCCATAGAACGTACATACCACACTGTTATGTTCATGACGCATTCAATGGCTTCACTTAATTTCCCATGGCAAGAAGCAACATAATGGCTATTCTTGAGTATTATTGAGTAGGGCTAAGTGACCATATTTTACAAGTTGAATTAGATTGAACATTTAATAACATCGTAAAGATATGCATTTGAATTCAATTTTAGCACACAGTGCGTTGTAAAATAGGAACGTCAAAGAAATCTTTTAATATTCTTGATCACAGTGAAGGCAACTTCACGCATGCGCAGTACATAACAAAGGTACAGCGCCTGAGCCACAGTGCGGCAGAAAAACCGCACCACAGCGAGGTGACCGGAGCGGAGCCCGTAAAATGCTCGGCACGTTAACGCTATTCCATGGAGATGAGAGGGGCAAGCTCGTGAGCCAAACCAAACAAGAATAATGGGAATATTTTTGTTAGCTGTACAAATGAAGACCCTTTTTTCCACTGAAACTTGAGGATAGTTCTTCAGTCTAGTCAGACGCGAGCAATAGCCACTGGTAAAGAAGAAAACGGATGAAAAATAAGAAGACTTGCCCTTTATTATTTTATAACTAGAAAGAGGAGCCATCACAGAAAACCTACATTTTATATCTCATCAAATGTCTTAAAAGTCTACAGACAGTGAATCAAAGCAGCCTTTCTACTGTACCAGCAGTTTGTTGTATTGGAATAATAAGGTGGGATGCGTCGGCTTTTGCTCTGCAGGTTATAAGAAGAAGAGTCAAGGAGAAATGGGTGAAGTTCAGGACGTCAGGGATGTCAAGAAGCCCTTTGTTGCTCCTTCATTAAAACCTTTTGAGCATTATGACTTCTCCAGGGCCAAAATCTGTTGCAACCTTACATGGCTGGTCTCCAAAGCATATGGGACAGGTAGGCTCTGTTTACCTGCATGGTGGCTATCCCTTTGCATCATTAAAAAAATCTGTTAACATAAAATAATAGTTAGCTTGCTCTGCTCATTGGTCATTTTAGCCTAATAGTTTAATTAAATACACAACCTTTGGAATTGTCTGTATTTTTGTCATTTTGTAGCCTAATTGTTTACACTGCAGCACAAATAAGCATTTTTAGATTTCCAATTCAAGTGTATACATTTACTGTGTTGCTTTGTAATAATAGTAATTACTAATTTACAGATTTTTTCAAATTGGATCAATTATATTTCTATGTTAAAAGATAATGGTTAAAAATTGCAATTGGTCTGCAATGGTCATAGTGGGCGGTTCTGGCTTGACAGTAATGACAAACATAGCTGATGTCATACAGCTCGGACAGCACATACACATATTATTATTTTTTCTACAATCATGAAAAAACTGATGCACTTTCTTGGTATATTTCCAATTGAGGCTGGATGAAAGTGGATGATTCCAAAAATATTACCCCCCAGAGATAATCAGTGGATGTGAGGGAGAGAGAGCAAGGAAAAGAAGATTTGTTAGAAGAACCCAGCCTACAGTGATGTGGCTTCTTGAGTCATTACAGCTATTAGCAAGATGAGAGCACTGGAAATGTACCTGTTCACATCTGTGACCCAAACCATTATCACCTTTCATCGTAGTAATGATACACTTCAAATTAGAAGAATGCGTATCTGTAAATGCAAGATGCCTGCTGTTGTTCTTTCATGTTCTTGCAATTAATTAAACAGACTAATATACTGCAAGAGAATTGTTGTGTTTCAGTGCTGCTAGATGCCCTTGTTGATAACGCCCTCCTGTGATTTATTGACAAAGAGTCTGAGCTAGAGGAAGAGGGCTGTATCGCAGAGGTGCCTTAACCAAAACTGAGATGAACATACATTATTTTTAGCTATGGAGCAGTATCAGCAACAGTATTCCTGAGATTGATTTTGGTGAGTTAGCTGGAGGTGTTTCTCTTTGATGAGGCAGTGAAGGGTGTTCCCAGTGTGCTCTATACTGCACATGGCACAGATACAGACTAGTTCTATTGATCTATTTTCCACTCCCTCTGCGGTCGCTATAGAAACACTAAGGTACATCAGAAGTGTAACTATAAAACTGGTATGGAATTTTATTTTTACACTGTTATTGCATGCAATGCACTGTATAGTAAATATTTTGTATAATTCCAGTTACATATCTTATTATTAAAGACTAATGTTGATAATCAGGTTAAGGTTTGAGTATTCCACAAAATGAACTGTAAAAAAAAGGTGCAGAAATATAACCCTTTTAGATGTCAGAAAAATTACAGTGAAAGTTGTTAGTACATTCTGCAGATCTCCAAAAAACATGACTGATGTTATTAATTTTTCAATATTTATCTTCCATCTCTAATTTGAAAATGTATTTCTAATAATCAATGCATAATCAATAACAATAATATAATCAGCAGAAGATATTTTGGCAGTCAAACAAAAAGGTGTTTAAACGTTTCTTCAAATGTTTAACTTAAAGTTTAAGTATCAGACAAATGGAAAGGACCGTAAAATGACCCACAAAAGTGCAAAAATATTACTTCACTCTCTTATTTGCTTCGCTTGTGCTTTTAATCTGTTATTGTGAACTTAATTTGCACTGTGAAACTGTAGCACTTTCTAATCATGGCACTTTATCTTATGACTGTTGCACTTTGTTTCAGTTTTTCAGACAGTTTTGTTGTTAATGTATTTTTAAACTTGTAATACTCCTGACGTGTGCTGCTGACAACTTGGCCAGGTCCCCCTTGAAAAAGAGATCTCGATCTCAATGGGTGTTTTCCTGGTTAAATAAATAAAGGTTAAAATTTGGAAGCTGACAACATTATTTCCATGTTCATCAAATAATTTTAAAGCAGACATGTCTAAACTGTGGACCATTTTTTACCCTCAGGCTTCCCAAACAGCAATTAGTAGTGCATTGTACTTTTTTTTCTTATTTTATATAAACCCAATACCAAGCAATTCAGTGTGTCGTACTGAGGTTCTAAGACTGAATAAAGGTCTGCTGACCTCAGTCTTGTCTGTGATAAATTAACATTTAAAATGGTCAATGTGTTGAACACCAGTCTATAGGTCTCGAATGGCCCCCCACTCCATCTGTTTTGATGAAGGGTTGGGCACCCCTGTTTTAAGGCGTTTTGAAACGGTTTATAATAAAAATGATATGCTCAGTATTAAAAATTTGCGTATATCCAAAACCGTGTTCCCATTAACCATATTGTTCACTTAACTTAAGTGACTTAAGTTCACCCAACTTAAGCCACTTGAACTTAAACTGGTTCACTTCATAATCCAGTCTACATATGAATATTGTAATCCCTGATTTTAAAGCTAACCTTGATCGCCCTTGTCCGTTTTAGACAGTGTCCCTGCAGACCTCCAGGAGCCGTTCTACACAGACCAGTACGAGCAGGAGCATCTGAAGCCTCCGGTGGCCAGCCTGCTCCTGTCAGCGGACCTGTACTGCCGAGCGGGAAGCCTCATCCTCAAGAGTGACATGGCCAAACCTCAGCAGGGGCATGAGGCTGTGATCCAGGCTCTGGCCCAACGCGGACTCTATGTCACCGACCAGGAGCGACTGGTCACTGAGCGGGACCTGAGGAAGAGGCCTCTGCAGATGGTAGGACATGATTAAGAATTGGTTAAAAATGTAGATACAATTATAACAGTAGGTAATTTGCTGCGTTCATGCATTGTTTGGTGCACAGATGCATGTGTAGATGTTAGAAGGAAAAGTACAAATTTTATGAAAAGGACACAAATAATAATTCAGTACAAACCAAAAATTCAAAGCATTACTTTATTGTGCATCTAATTTTGTAGCATAAATGTGTAATATCTTTGAATATTAAACCTGGTCAAACACTTGCAATATTAATCAAGTAATTAAATATAATAATTTCATAACTTGAGCTTACGGTAAGTGAAAATAACTATTATGGCCAACATAATTTTGCCTAGGACTATTTTGGAGGTTTCCATGATGATGTACAATGTCTTTGGAACATACTTAATGTTACTAAATCAAATATTTCTATATGTTAGAATTAACCAGATCAAAATTCTGTTAAGATATGGTAAAAACAATTCAATCCACTCTCTTATTCTTATAGGCTCATCTTTTGTCTGTGTATTTTAGTGTTTGAGTTCATTACAGCGCACTCTGACTGTGAGAGATGACCCCAGAGGCAGTGGAGTTAGAGATGGGCCCATGTTCATTATTTGGGGGCATTTTCTCAATAGGAGACTTCATTGCTTCAGTGCATTGCAATTGTAACACAATTAGTGCACAGTGTGGCAGCAGTCTGTTTGCAGAGCCTCGCTGGGTTTAACTCCTCTTCTATGTTAATTCAAAATTTATTTAAGTTCATTTGGGAGTCACAGAGCTTCCATACTGTTATGTGGAGACAGAAAACATTTATAACAGTCATTTATAAAAGTATATATACTGTATATAATTAAGTGAACTTGAAGAATGCATTTTATGACTAAAATTGTTGCTGTGTATAAAGAATGATGAAAGCATGTTTTCTCTTCTTCTGTCCTGGAAACCTGCTTTACAGTTATGTGCGAGAAAAAGTGATTTACTTAGACCACAAAACTTGTCCTTGAAAGAAGTTTTGACTCTCAATGAGTATTGCCTAAGATGTTGTTTGAGGAGTCTTTTTTAATGGCTTTAACGCTGAGCATTTGAAGTATTCTGGATGTTATACTTTTTATCAAGCCTCTGCTGTCTGAATTTCAATTTCTGAAAAACAACTTGTGCATATTTTACATGAGCGATAGACAGAGCAAGAGAGTATCGGATGACATTTGAGCAAATCGAGTCAGATTCAAGGGCGGCTCCATGCAATACTGAGCAGGTGAACCACAGAGGAGTCCCAAACTATTTTGATGTGATTTGAGCATGCCAACCTTTTCAAAATTCATTCAACCCTGCCCTTTTATCTGTTCCCTCATCATTCTTCCTCACTGTTCCTCATTCATTTAGTTTCCTCTTTCATTACGTGTTTATTCACTTGATTCTTCCTTGTATCATTTTACCCCTATTTTTCTCAGAATATTATTTCATTGTGTTATGCAAGAGAACAAAAAACAAAACAATAAATCGCAGTTTCTATGCTCATTAATCTATCCATATTTTCAATTCAGTTCTTTTTGTCTCATTAAAACAAATAAAGTGGCTTTCAATATTAATTACACATAAACAATACAGACTTTTAATCATTAATACAATCATTTTCAACCTTTAAGTAACCGGGTAAAACCCATTGAGATCAAAACCTCTTTTTCTTTATTTAGAAAGGAGACATTTAAGAAACTACATTTAAAAGCACAGCCAGTTTTCATACAATTCTCGCTCTTTGTTTTTTTAATTAAATCAAGCAAAAACTCACACAACCAGTTCCAAGATATAAAACAATTACAATTCTTTCTCCAAAGTCTGAACTCTGCTCCAAAACACCTGCTTTTACAGATAGAGAATTATTAATTGCACATACATGTCTAATCTTTATCATTTCTCCTCATTTTTTGTTGACTTCTGCCTAATTGTAAGTAACAAAACATGCATTGATACATCGACTACATCATGTGTTGGTTTTCTATTATAAGATTTAACACAGTGAGGTCATGCTGAATGAAAGACTGGCAGCTCGGGGGGAGATGCTTTATTATTTACGAGTCTTTTCGAGTACTGATGAGGTGAGCAGGATTGTCCAGGCTTTGCTCTGAGGGATATGTGCTCACAGAAGAAGAACAAAGACTGTTTTTGTATCCCGTTATGGCTGAGTGGTTTAATGGCCATGTAAGATAAACATCATTGTGCAGTGAATGAAAGACACAAGCTGCAGCATCTCTGAAGTGTTTTCCTGCAGTTTAATTAAGAGTGGATAATGACGTATATACAACAGCCAGAAGTACTATTGTTTTAGCAGGTCAACAAGCGTCACGTTATTTCGACTGTGTGTTGCCTGCATGCACTTTTTCATTCTTTGTTCTGTTTCACCATGTGATGAGTCTCACCTGTGATGATTTAGACTGAGCGTTCACCCTCAGTCGCCTACACATATTATGCAGCGCTAAGATTCTCCTCCACCTGTGACGATGAAACGAAATGATGAGGAGGTGGGTTGGAAATCAGGCGTTCATTTTATTTTAGTGTTCTCATAAAGAGTGGCTGTGAAAATAGCTTCCTTCACTCGTTATCAAAACATTATCCTTTACAGTTTTTGTCTGTACAGTGACAATTAATGCTATTCATTATCCGAGCATAACATAGAGCTTTCAAATTAAACATCAGTATTGTTTGCCTTGACTTGTATTATGGATTGTTGAAATTTCATAGTGTCATTATTCCCTACAGAATGAGTTCATTAAATTAGATATTGCAGTCCCCAATTCCTTCCATTGCTCCGTGAAACAAGCTCACTGAAGCCATGTGAAATGTTCAAAACAGACATGATCAAAACAGAGGAAGCGGACTGCTCTATTATTTGCTTAAAAGGATGTTCCTGGATATAGACATTTGTTCCTCATAGTTTGAGGCTTTTTTGAGTCATTGCTTCAGACTTTTTGAATCTTATTCAATTTATATGTTTGGCTCAAGTCCCAAAGGCACATTAACCTTAGCTGAAGTGCATTTGGATATAAATCAACGCACTGATCCATGAATGACAAATGAACTATTGAATATTTTTGGGCTCAATATTTGTCATGTGTACTCTGTTTTCTGACTTTTTGTAGCGCATTAACTTTTGAACCGCTGAGGGTCAAGTCTATATTATATTATCTATGACTCATTATAGATGCTAACTGATTATTTATTGTAGGTCATGTTTTATTTTCTTATGTGGTTCAGTTAGCAAAGGTTTTGTTGTGATTAGGGATGAACCGATTATGGTATGGGATATCGGCGCCAATCCAGGAAAAACTTGCTGGATCAGGTATCGGCTCCAAGATATCGGTTCAGATGATATATATCTGGTTGGCCCTAGTGATGAAATAAGGCTATTTAGTGGCCGGTGTTGGCCCAAAGTGTCTCTTTTTGATTTGTTTGAACTGTTATGATACTACCCTGTTCAGTAGCTACTTTAGGGATAGTAATAACAGTTGCATACCACACTTTGATCAGTTTTGTCTTACATTTATTTTTTTAAAAGAAGATAAACATTATTTTCAGTATCTACAGCAGTATCAGTTGATATTGGGTATTGACAGATTTAACTGATATTGAGATCTGAACTGAAAAGAACTGAACTGAATTGGTGCATCCTTGTTGCTTTAAGGTTTTCGTGTCAGAGGCAAAGTAGTTTCAATACGGATGAATGGAATATATCACATTTTTACTGTGAAAGACCTACTTGGATAATCTTGTAATGTTCTGTTGATATAACATTCACGCAAAATAGCTCCAATACCAGCTTGCATTCTTGGCTGACAGATTATCTTGTGTGACATGGCTGCATTGGGGAAAACACTCCTCATCCTCGTCCGCGGCCGCCTTTTGTGTAGTCCTTATTGAGCAGGCGCCTGGTTCCCATGGTTACCTCGAGTGGAGAGGCTGCTGGGAGTGCGCGTGAGTAGGTGTGTGAGAGCGAGAGTGAGCGAGTGTGGGGGGTGCGGGCTGCATATGTCGCTCGTGTGCTGCTATGTCTCTGCTACGTGGAGATGGGGGTGCAGTGCGGCTCAGTCTGTCCTGCTCCACTCACCGAAAAGCCCAGTCTTCGCAAGCACACGCCCACTCTCGCACACAAAAGCCAGGAGATGCACCAAAATCGACCTGAATTTCTAGATAGATAGACGTGCCCCTCGACATCAAACTGTTCTTCAGCGTTTCCCGTCGCTTCATGTCACGAACAAAGGCACGGGGAAGCGGCAGGGTGGAAGGGAAGCCCGGCCAAGTACGCTCTGTTCCCGTCAGCCGCGATCTGCTCTGCTCGCTGCCAACAGCCCCGGCGCCCAGGCCCAGCTCTGTGGATGTAGGCAGAGCTCATTAAGACATGCTCTGTGCCTGTAGCCTTTTTCAGATCAAGTTTGAGATGGGTGGTGGGGTGTTTTTGGATGATTTTCTGTGAGATATATGTAGTTATTATTCATAAAAATGCTTAAGCACAAAATGAGTGTCTTGTTTGTTGATCTTTTGTTTTGAACTCTGAATCAGCACTTTAAGGCTAATTAGCAGCAGGTGAAGGTATGCTTGATTTGCATTTTCGCATTTTCACTAATATAAAGCACGTTGCAATGAAAATAAAATGTTTTAAATGTTTTGTACATTATGTAGGGCTGCGAGGAACAATAATTTTAGCAGTCTTCTATTTTACGAACTTGTCAAACGATTATTTCAATTGTACATTGAGACTTTTTAAGTACATTATCAACCAAATAAAGGTTAAAATATGGCGACTGAGTATATTTACAAAGAATAATAATGCCGCTGTCTTTGTGATAAAATGTCTTTTTGCATGTGTTTTGAGTCTGTATCGTCCAGATAAGGATTATCAAACGCTACTACGAGTATTTTTGAGCCCTAATACAAGGTACAGGTTTTGGTATATAATTGTATTTTGATAGTCATAGTGATATTGATAGTGATAAAAATTAAATCATGATGCCGAGATAGTTTCTGTGTATATTAAATCTCTGGTTTAGTAAAATTAAAGAATATAAGATGTTTGTCATTTCACTTAGAAAGGATTGTGTGCTAAATCATGGAAATTGTTTTCTCACCTGAGCCAGCGTGTTAGTCATGAGGCAAATGTAAGGCATTTAATCCATAATAACCTTATCTGGCTCCAAGCAGAGGGTTACACAGGGATCAGGTTTAATACGATTACTATATAATTCATTATAGTATTGCTCTATTTTACATTGGTTTGAATTAAAATTATTATTTAGCAGCTATTTTACAGGAGTTAATCATTAGAAGTACGTTTGACTTCGTTTGCCATAAACTTTGCCTTTAATTGCTGCATTTAGAGGACTGAAATGTGTTCAAATATTTACACAATGTATCAAAAAAAGACAAAGACACACAAGACAAAACTAAAGTACTAAATCTATGTCTGATGGCAGCCTTTATACTTTACTGCATTATAGTTATTGTTCAAGCTGATATGACAATAAGAATCATTTTGCAATATGTAGCACTAATGCCAATTGATGAATAACTTCAAAACGATACTAGCAAATCTTTACGCTGTTTATTCAAACACATTTAAAGGAGCGGAGTAAAAATACCTTTCCAGCCTAAACCAACAACACAGAGCAACAGAGCAAACACCGCTCAGGCAGTGTGCTCTTGTCTCCAGAGAAGGTCAGAATAAGGGCTCTCTTAAGTGTCCTAAAGATAGCTTCGGGATTTTCTTTTTGGTCCCCCTCTTTGCTTTTAAATCTTTTACTTGCTCAACAGCCGTGCCCCCTTTTTACTAATACAGAATCCTTTGCCTCTTATACAAAGGTTAACTTTTGTACTCTCGCTTAAATATTCAATATTGTACATACACCATGTGGAAATAGTCTGAAATATTCCCATAAATGGAGATAAGTCGTTATCTAAAGTTCGGGAGCAGGACCACACCTCATCCACGCCCCTTCCGGTGACTACTCTATTTAAACTTCCCGGTCACACACACCAGTGTTCGTTATTTCGTGCCCCTCCCTCCCACCCTCTTCTAATTGTTCTGTCTTATCCTTTAGTCGGGGGGTATCGAGGCCCGGGAGCCTGCTGCCCTCATCGCTAGAAGCCCCAAAACGGCATTGATCATCTACTCTCATGCATTTTATCGTTCTTGATCGCCAATAAACTTCTGCATCCAAGCTTGAGGTTGTGGTCCTTGCTAGTGAAACACCCACTCAGCAGGACCAGGTGTATGACCTTCCAAAAATGTGATGCTGTTGAGTGCATTTCTATGTCCAGCTGAGTTGGCATGAAATGACCTGAGGCAGAAGGATTCAGTTTTTAGACAACTCTCCACAGCGCTGAGCCACTGGGAGTGAACTCTGCACATCACTTATTACTCTACATTCTTGGAGTTTGGGGACCTTTAATTTGTTGTATTTTCTCATATATTAAGCTAAACCAAAACTAATAATTTACTTACTCAAGAAAGCACGAAGGAAAAGTCAAGCGTTTAGATCTTCTGTGTTGAAAGTGGCACTGGGAGCTTAGAATGGAAAGTAACGTTTAATTATACCAGAAGGACAGGTAGATTGTCGTAGTTTGAATTTGTGGACAGAAAGAGAAGATTTATGGATGAAAGAGAAACCCTGTGTGCTCCTGTGTGAAATCGTATTCTGTGTAAAGTGAATCTTAACTAGTTTTGATGACTCAAATCAAGTTTGATATTCTGAATTATAAATGGACTTGTAAGAACATTTGACCATGTTAAAATAGTGCTTAATCAGTCCATTAGTTTTAATCTATTATTTCCATTGAGAAGCATGTTTGTGTAATCCTGTTTTGGCGTGAGTTTTCATAGTTTAACACTAAATACAAAAAAGCATAATGTCTTCGATACGTAATTTTAACCTATCAACAGTTTGCAGTGTGCGGCAACCCCTTAAATTGACTTTTGTCTGCCTTGTTGTTCCGTTATGGTGTGATTTCAGTCTTTTCTAACCTCTGAGCTGTATTAAAGATTCATGGATTTCCTCAGGTACAAATCCAGAAAGAAGAAAAACACAAAGCTGCAGTACAATAAAAACAGGATATTTACCATGAAGGAACAGCTTCTTACCTCCTGAGAAATCAATATGAGATTTATGGCACAAATCCGCTTACGTAAGAGAGCAAAGCCGGGGCTCGTGTAAACCGCCATAGGTGTGTGCTGTATCAAATCACACCGTTATTAGAAGAAAATGGGTATATTTTCTGATGCGATGCTTCTTAGAGTCACTGGTTTGCAAGACATTATATAACTGAATAATGCTAAATAGCTGGCAGTGTTACACAAGGCATGGATTTGTGCATTTGGGTTGTTGTATACTAGGGCTGGGAAATAATCACTTTTTAATTTAGATCTAAATATTTTGATTGTCATTGTTACAGGTCTAAAGCCATTTGTAAAAGCATATTCTTTGGTGGAATAAATTGGATAATCGCGGCGTTAAATGGCACTAGATGTTTAATTTCTGTCGTAATGTCGTTCCATCCCATTTAAAGTAATAATTATTTGTTTTATAAGAAACCATAAAATCAAGATCATTATTATTACGCAGGCCTTGTGTGAAAGTGATACTGAAAACATAAGTTCTCGGCACAGCTGAAGGTCTACAGTGTAACTCACTAAAGTTGACAGTAAAAGGCTGGATACACTGAATAAGAGTACAGAGCAGTCTTGTCTTTGGGCAGTGGAGCTACACTGTGTTGGTTTCCCTCTGGCTGGAAGTGCCTGTTCTTCCACCCCCACGGATCCTCATCCATCCGTTTGATGAGGTCTCTCTTTTCCTCGTGTTTCTTTCTGCCATTTATATATAGCCACGTGTGTGAATGCTGTACATTGCAGCACATAGTTTGCTTTAAAACAAGAGCAGCAGTATTGACACATTCCATTTGGTGAAACTCTGTAGGAGCTGGTCTTCATTGCAACTGGGTTTTTAGACAATAAGCATTGATTAGATTTGTGATTTGGTGTGTTAATGATAGGATTCTGTGCACAGCGCACAGTATCCAGGGACATAGACAGTTCACAGAAGACTGAAAGATGAACTGCCACACTAGAATCTTTTTCTTGTGTATCTCAAAACATGCTATGTACATATAAGAATATTTTGTCTGAAAGTAAATTATGTTTCTTAAATGATTGCAGGATCCATATAGATTGCGATTTTGATTCAGTTGTGATTAATCGTGCTGCCATAGTGAAAACTATCATTTTTGTTAATAACTGTTTTCTTCTCTCAATATCTTGATGTCATTTAGTAATTAGACTGTGTGGCCACTGTCCTGTGTAAACAAGATTAGTTCTGCTTCGTTCTATTTGATCTCATCAGACCGCAGTGGAAGGAAATCCATATCCACAAATGAATCAAAGGAGCAGACAGGAAAAAGAGGCCTCTTGGGCAGGACATTGGTCCCAGAGCCCTTTTGAAATTGCCTTTGTCTGGAGTTTATCATCTTGTTGTCAAAATAAGAGGCAAGCTCAAAACTGTACTCTGTAATCAATGTTTTCAATTGTCTTCTGTGGTTCAGTGTTTTCGCTGTTTAAACGGGATCAATTAAGGCCAATACAAAACAGCACATTGGCATATAATTAAATGGGCAGGGTTGCCAGATACGGAAATTAAACCTTACAACTAAAGCTTACCGCACTGTTAATGTAATGCAAATCCACCTCATCCCAAGTTTACTTGATCACTTCTTTGACCACATTGTAAAATAATAGACTGCTGGCCACTCTTTACATTGTCTTTTGTGATAATAATAAAAATAAAAAACATAATAACATTTCATGTGTGTTGTGTGTTTTGTTTTTCAGAGTGCTCATCTGGCCATGATTGACACACTGATGATGGCTTACACTGTAGAGACCGTGAGTGTGGATAAAGTCATGTCCTGCCTTCGTCAGTATTCATCTCCTGACTCTGAGGAGGAAACGCCATACGACACTGAGGACACAGTCACAACCTGGATCAACAAGGTACACAATGTTATTTCTGTTACTGGGATCAGCTGGTGTTTTTCTATAGCGATACATTTTAGTGGAGCAGGGTTTGTGGAAAAAATAATGTGTTTTTCTCATATTGATTGATCACAAACCAAAATTGCTTTCAATGTTGATTTCATGAACATAAACAGGACTGACTTAAATTCAATACAAAAATAGGCCTATTTCTTCTGAGGATTTACTGAGGATTGGTTGTAGATCCCTTGATTAAAAACACATCATTGACAATTGGAAAGGATTGGATCTCGATTTCATTAAAAAATAATAATAATAATAATACTCTACCTTTTTATTTTTTCCCTAACCCAATTTTGTATCTCTGTAATTAAGTAAATTTATAAATTAATATTTTGGGTTATTGCATCAACACTCCCCTGAAGCATACCATACATTTAGCTTAAGTGCAGCCTAATGTAACAAAAAGCTCCATTAGTGTGCACTTTATGACTTTATTGTGTAAGTGTTCAAGTTGTCTAAACAGGAAATGCTGACAGCACTCCATACAAAGCCAGTGAGCCCAGTTTGTTTACATTCCTTTGGTGGGAATCTAAGCTGTCACACACACACAGCACACACTCGCAACACACCACTAACACACTCCAGCAAAGGCTTCCAGCTACGTGGGGTTAGACCCAACTGGACTGACATATGGTGCTCTGCTGTCCTCTTTCAAAACCGGTTGTCTAAAATTCATATTGTATTTTACCAATCACACTACTGACGTGTAATTAGTAATGTCACAATACTGAAATTTAAGATTTTGACACAAAGAAAAAGGCTCAATACCCTATTTTAACACAATGAATGATAATGAAACCTTTGTAGACAATAGAACATAACATAACAATAATCATTTTTAGATAAGTGTAGCTTCTTTAATGTTATCATATGTCATATTCAGTTTCATCTATAGTCGATTCCTCTTGTTGTGATTGTTCTCTGTATCTTTTTAAACACTTTTTTCAAAGGAGTATCTAGTTTCAAATACTAGTTTTTGTATAGATTAGTATTGATTTTTTACAACCCTACTTCTTTTTTCACATTTTAAAATAATGTAATTGTTTATTATCTTTTTTTTTTTTTTTTTTTACATTTCCTATACTGTTTCACTGTTTCTGAAAAAGTCAGTTTTTGTCAATGTGTCATTTCTTTTTCAGGTAAACGAATATCTGAAAGACATTTTGATCCAGGAGCAGAAAATGAAGGAAATACAAAACACAGATCCAGCTGGAGCTCCTCGGGTAAATAACCTTTATGTCATTTTATGAATCATGTGTTGCAACTTATTTATCTCAAAGTCACAATGTCCTTCTCTATCAGTTATTTTGTCAGGCAGCCGGCCATGTAATCCCAGATAACACAAGCCATGTTGTAGTTTCAGACAAAGAATAATTTCCGACTTACAGAATGAGATAAAGACACACCAGGCGTCATGCTTAACATCACTTCATATTAAGATCCAAATCTTCTTTATTCACCATGATGGCTTTACAAGCTCCTCATGTGCCTTAACTAATAGTTCACAGCTTAACAGTCTAATTAAACCAGCAGGCGCGTAGTGCCGGGTCAATCTAGCTTGTTGTTTATTATGTTACATAACTTTGCTATGGGCGTCCTAATGTCATGTGACAGGCCACTGTGTTCAGGCGTATCTAGCAATGCCATTTACAGGAGGCAGCTGGAGTGAACTCTGTTGAATTATTCACTGATCTGGACCAAAGGTAGTGGTACTTTGGTGATGCACTGGACTGCGTATTGCCAGGCCTGTAAGGAATATGTTTAAGCATTGTGCAATATTATATCATTGTAACGCTATGTGCCGTTATAGCTTTAAGAAACACGGATTGTAATGTAATACTGAGCCAGGTAAGAAAAATAAAGGGTAGCAAATCCTCCAGTGAGATAGTCCTGCCAGACTTCACACAAGTTCTGGAGATGGGTCATCTGGCAGTGCACTGTGATCGCCCACTTCTCGGGACAGATCGACTCTGCACCATTAAGGATGGGTCAAATGCAGAGGGCAATTTCAACCTTAGCCTATCTTTGCTATAAAAACGTTAGCCACTTTCTACTATTATAATAAAGGTGTACCACATGTTACCATTTTACCATCTGTTGGCCTTGTGGGCAAATGTAGCACCGAGGCTGTTCTTTGTAATTTCGTCATCAAAAGATCAAATCAGCTGTTATGTTGAAGAGAATGTAGCTATTCAGCAAACACAGCCTTTGCTTCCTCACATGGCCGGCGTTTCATAAATATCATCACACACCATTATGTAATGCAAACATTACATTTCGAACAATATTTATCTGTACTTAACGCAAACTTGGTTACCTTGTTTTATATGTAATGAATAGCAAATGCAGGGGTTGTTTGAGAAGGTCGCTTGATTGATTAGTTATTGATAAGCCATTAGTCATCACCATTATGGTGAAGGGGTTACTGCTGTTGGGCTTTAGTCGATTGATTAGTCAACGGAGTCTTAATCGACAAAATGTATTATTAGTTGACTTATTATTTTTTCTAGGATAATAAGGCTTTCTCTGGACAAAAGCAGAAAGGAGAATGCATTTAGTGAGTTTTAGGAGTGACTGAACAGTTTAATCTGCCTTTTGACTCATGAAGAGCCTGTTTACTTCTCTGAATACATAGTTGTTTTTGAGCAAGATCCTAATCATTTTGAAAGCTTTTGCCAGCACTATGCCACGCCCCCTTTTAGTCGATCAACCAAGAATTTGGTTGAACAGCCCTAGAAGAGGTGACTTCTCGTTCAGAAGAAATTTGCCTTTGTAAATTTTACAATGAATTTCACTTTACATACAAGAAAGGATCAAAGAATGATCCTGAGAAGTGGACATGAATGAATCCAAACTGATTGAAGCTTCAACCCAGAGCTGTCCTCATGTATTTCATCTCCCTGCATACATCCCCATCATCACGTTACCCCTCCCTTTCCTCTGTCTTCTGTCTGACTGCAGTGTGAGTCATGCATGCAGCCAGTGTGTCAGTCAAATATCTCCCAGAAAAAAAGAACTCTCAAGATGCTACCAGGGGTCAAACTCCTGTTTCACCCAGAGGTGCTTCAGAGCAACAGGGAGATGATGCTAAAGGGGCCATACCAGGACAGGGAGGAAAGGCTAATCCTGTAGGAAAATGCTGAGCTGCAGAGTTCTTGGACATGTCTGGAAGAAGAGAATAAAGAAAGAACATATTCGTAAACTGCGTGTCCATGTCAACACTTTAAAACTGCTTACAGCTGCATATCATCAGGGCTACAACAACTAATCAGAATAATTGTGATTAATCAGCCATTTTGAAAAAAGAGATTTTATCAGAGACACAGAGCCATAATAAAATCAAAGTAGTCGAAAACGTATGTATGTTGATTCTGATGGAAAATACAGTTTATTTGTAGTATTATCTACTAAGGGGCCTTCAGTTAACAGTTTTAGCTAATCTGTTTAACGTTGTACACAGCCCCTGATAAATCAGTTAAGTAACATTTTCACTTCATTGGATTACTCGTTGGTGTTACGATAGTAAACTGTCATTGTTCTCAGTGATGTCACTTTTCAATAGACAACTTGCTTTCTACTCGTGTCATTTTGATTGCCCCAGGCGTTTATAGCAGTCATGGATTTATAAGAAAAAGATCAGTACAAAGTCATTGTATTTTTCCAAAGTCGCTCCCTTGCCTTTGAAGTCAAATTTAGCCGTAGAATTTTGTGTGACACTTACATTTGGTTCTCTGATGATTTAGGAATTATACAGCGGGAAACCTTTTTTCTCCACAATCAGCTTACAAAGTTTGCATAAACTGACATTTGGTCTCGTAATGCAATGTGATTGTCTTAACTTTTGTGCTAGAAAAAAGTCAAAACTTTTGGGTTTTTCTTCAACTGTCACATGCAACATTAAAGAAATACTTTAAATAATAATCCTTTACTGTCACCTCTTTACCTCGATGTTCTGGCTTTCTGCCCCGGCTTGTTCCGCCAATTACATTCCAAACTAATCTTGCACAAATGTTGTCTTTCTTCTTTTGCTTTGCTTTTGCAGTCTCCAACCAAGTGGTACATGAAGCTTGTGCCTGTAAGTCAACTAATAAACGCTTTGCTGTTTTTGTATGTGACCATTAACAACCCTTTGTGCTTTGAGCTTGACCCCTTGATCCTGTGTAAACCAAATTAAACAGAAGTGTGTTTTGTTTTAATAGTTTGTAGCTGTAAGAAATTATTATTTTTTTAATCATCACAGCCACCAGTTCTATTTCAATCTATGTAAATTCAAAATTATATCAAATTAGAAAATCTGTTTTTCTCCTCCCAGGCTCGCTACAGGAAAGAGCAAAGCACCTCACAGCCAGTTCCCTGGATCCCTCCAGTGGACAACCTGCTCAAGGACAGCACAGATGGCTCAGCTCTGGCCGCTCTGCTGCACTTCTACTGCCCTCAGCTGCTGCCTCTGGAAGGTCAGCACTTTGGCGTAATATTATTTGTATCATCTATAGTCATCTTCAATGTAAGGGCATTATATAATGTCATCAAATCAAGCAGAAATGTTTAAGACAGAAATCAAGGGAAATAGGGCTCACTACGAGTGGGAAAAACAGAATATCTGAATTTCGTTGTTTTTGGTTTTGTTTTGTTTTTTTAATCCCAATTCCCATATCCAAAATCAGATCAATATTCAGACAGTGTTATGACTATCCATAATTAGAGTGCTAAAAGGTGATTGTGAATGTCTGTTGTTATGAACTATTGTTATGAAAAAAAAAGTGCAGACCTTTTTTGGAAGATTACACTGTTACACATTTCCCTTCATTGTGCGTATAATCAGCTCTTTTTTTATTATTAGGGACCATACACACATCTCCACACAACAAATGCAATATTATCTATCGTTGATACATTTCACACATATAAGTCACTGTAGTCCCTTATTATTATTTAATAAATACAAAATTCATCCAAATAAACACTGAGCAATGATGATTGCCCTCGTCCCTCAGATATCTGCCTAAAGGAGAACATGACGCTGGCTGATAAGCTCTACAACTTGCAGCTCATCCAGGACTTTTGTAAAGACAACCTAAACAGCTGCTGCCACTTCAGCGTTGAAGACATGCTGTACGCCTCCTCCACCGTCAAGGTACACTTTTACAGTAACCTCATTCAAATTTTCATTCTGTATTGAATTAGAAGTGCAAAACAATCATTATAGCATAGCTGTGAGTGCATTATCATTATTGCAGTTGTTAGTGAATGTTTTCACTAAAATAGATGCTTTTAAAGATTATAATTTTCTTCACATCTGGCACTGACCAATGAGCTGCTGAACATGTTATTGCTTAACTGTAGTTTGGCTTGTGTCTTGTTTGTAAATCTCGTACAGTTTTACTCTGATGTGAAAATAAAACTGGGGATTGGATACAACAAAAGAGAATACCAGATGTTTGGTTTGCTCAGAGAGGCTGAAAAAGGAGAAATGGGCAGCTCTCGAGTCCAGTGTGGTGACACAGTGCAGCGGAAAAATGTATTCAACCCTGGGATCTCTCCTGACCACAGACTGGAGACAATTACACAGCTCTTCTAGTTTGTTTTTTCCCTCATTTTTTTATTGCACCTTCCCTTTCTCAAATTTTACATTTCGTTTTTTATTTGTCTGTTTTGTTAGGAATGGAGCTGTTTTATTCTGTCTTGTTGGTCTAGCCATTCACTCTTTCATATAGCCTATTCTCTCTGTAGAGTGTGCTTGTAGCTAATTACATATTACAGCATCCATAGGCCTCAGGTACTGATCAATATCAAATTTTTGTCACTTGTTTTGGGGGGTTATGATGATTTATACGTACAACCAGATAAAAAAAGCCATTGAGATTTGGGAGTGAGTTGTGAGTTTAATTTGCCTTTTCACACATATATACGCCATTTACTAGATATTTGTTATTGAATGAACTTATTTCATTTTGTGAGTACACTTTGGATCTGAGTTGTAGTCTGTTTTTGTTCTGTGTTTAAAATTTGCCTTTTAATTTTTAGCTTGTTAAACACTCCCTCGATTAATTGCTGCACGAAGCTTGTGTTTGGTCAACCAAAAATTTCTTTAGTTCACCACATCCCTACAAAGGGGGCAAAAAGTAACAGGACTGGCTTATGCGCACAAATACTCAGGCAGAGATACACTCTAAGTAAGGTAAGAGAGTACCCCAAGAGAACATTTCACTTGTATATCCCCCTCAAAGATTGGGAGGATGCCTTGTGATCAAACCTACAATTTACTTGCTTAGAGTAGATAAGAACAAGAACCAATCTGCCAAGTAATTTAAAAAGACACAGATGCAGTAATCTAATTAGCACAGCAGCACATTAAACTGCTGTTCCAGAGGTGCAGTTTCTAAATAACTACCTCTGTGTGTGTGAAAGCTGCCTAACACACAACTGGTGATCTCTGAGTTAACTACTTTAAAGTGAATCATCAAAGCTTACATGTAGTACTTTAAACCCAGAATACAGGTCACTGAAAGGACAGATGCCAGTACAAGCACATTTTGACTAAACTGCCTAGAATTTAAATTGTGCTGTTGTTAGTGATTTTTGGCATGCAGAGGATTTTTCTGCTGATCCAAAATAAACAAGTCTGTTAAAAAGGCAATGAGACAGAGCTAAGCATAGCATAGAAACATTCAGTATTTAACCACTTGACACGCATTGCACATAGAATGAGCAGCTTTTGCGGTGTTGTGCTGACACCGTTATCTTGAGGGATAATAAAATTCCTACCGGGCAGAGTTATGGCCGCTCAGCAGCGCAGGCAGAACTGCGTACCGACCGAACCGTTTAATTTCAGTAACCTTGACCCACTTTTAGACGGGCACACCCTGAGTAGCAGTGTACCACGCCGCAGACATGCTAATGGAAAGACCTTATTACAGAGATTGCACCAGAGCAGGCACAGAAGTGTGTGAGGTGTTCATGTGGAATAAAAAAGAGAATGAAGAGAATAAGAAGCAAGAGATTGTGATGAGAGTGCATTAATTAATGTTAAGAGGAAAGCATCTTTAAGCTACCGTATCACATGTGTGCTCTTCAATGTGAGAGTGTTGTCAACGTGCTACACTTTAAAACTCATTTTCAACGTATGTTATTTTTACTAATGTAAAGGACATGTGTACAAAGGGGATAGTGTCTGTTGGGTGCAGGGACCTTTGTATGGAGAGATACTAAAATGTTCCCCCAAAATTTTCATTGAAAGTGTATTGTATTGTATTGATTCATTGTATTGAAAGATTTTATTCTGTAATGTTTTTAATCAATATATTATGTAGACGCCAGGCAACGCAATGATTAATGGGGATTCTAATAAATAAATGAAAATAAATATACAAATACAAAGGAAAAGGCTTGATATTCAATTCAAATTTGATACCACAATGATTAAAAAACACAGCTTTTTACATAGTAAAATTTCTAACTCAAAATAACACAAATGTCTTTAATATTTTGACAGGTTTTTACTAGTTGAAATTCAAAACCATGCAAAAAAAATATATATACGGGAGAGGTTTATCTTTGTCCTATTCAGGTAATTTTTTTTACAGTATTATTACTTCAAATGAGTATCTATTTATTTTCGGTACTAGTTTTAGTATTGATTGATATTTGTGTATTGATTCATTTGACAAGACTACAATGTGTTTGAAAAAAAAAAAAAACAATGTGTTTGTGATTAGACGAGATGCACTCACGCACCCTCAGATCCATAAATCACAACATGCATTAGCCGAAGCTATTCTCTGTTAAAGGACATTAGGCGATAGTAAATCATGTCAACGCGCTCCCATTTACCCTTCATTTAATTAATACACACATCTAAATTACTATCTGTGGATTCAGGGGAGGGAAATGAGATTGTACAAGCGCAAGCGGTTTCCTGAGCAGGTTTTCAGCCAGTGCTCTCAGAAAATTAGCACAGTTGATTTTTATAGCAGCGCTTAATAAATTGTGTGAACTTAAAGCATACTTTTATTGTCTGTGTCATAACTATATCTCATATAACAGACTCTGACTCATAATAGGAATACTTTATGCCAGTTTTTGGTATTGCTTTTGACATGAACACAGAGAGACAGCTCAAAACACTTGGCAAAGGTTTAAAGGCGAGGATTGTGATGTCTGCTGGGCTTAGATCCTTTAATCAACCCTGTAGCCAATAAGTCTGACATTAATGCTCTGTGAATGCTCAGTCTATAAGTGCAAGCCCTGCACTTAGCCACACATAATAAATTATAAGTAATATGTTTTTGCACATGAATATATGTCATATGGTAAATAATTCAATGCATTACTTAATTTGAAGTACCTACCTGACAAAGTGTACATTTAACTCACATATGCTGGCAGGAGTGGGGCTTTCTATAACCATCCCTCCAGAGTGGATTATCTTTCCAACAACCTCTCCCCCTCAATCCACTCAACCCCGAGCTCCGGGCCATTAATCACCAATCAGGTTCATGGTCTAGTTTCGTCCTAACAGGGACAGAATGAAACATCCACACACCCAGTGAATATCTGGCAACACTGCAGACCTGGCAACACACATGGCAGGAGTCTGGTGCAGTGACTGTTACAGATAGAGAGTGTGACAATGCTTAGTACTGCATTAAGATAACCTTGCCACCTGGTGTGTCAGTAGTAGTCCACAAGCTGGCAGCGAGAAGGCAGGTTGTGTTTGAGCTTTCTTCAATGGTTGGATGGACTTTAGGAGGTCAGTCTTTTTGTTTTACTTTAGTTTAGAATTGATGAATTGAGAATTGCTTTATATTATCCACATTTTATCTTTTAACTTTGTATACTGTTTTAGTTTACTTAAATGTTTATTTGTATTCCGTAATGCTGCACTTTTAAGACCACTTTGATGATGAAGCTGCTTTGCTATTCAAAGTTTAATTTGATGTGTTGCATATAGAAAAATATCACAGTGTAGTCTATGTATTCACATTTGAGTGTGGAAGCTGCACAGACACTAGCAGAGGACATAAATGGTTAATAATGGTATGAATTCCGAAAAGTGCTGCAGTAAGGACTATTGTAAAATGCTGTAATGATTATTAATTGTTTCTGTCCTAAAAGGTGAGTTGTTATGGGATGTAGTCAGCATGTTGCAGAGATCATTTTGATGTTGAAATTGTGTCCTGGGGCATGCTCAGTAGGACAGAATTTTGCTGATGGAGTGATTCAGGTGTCTTTGGAGCTGAGCCATGCAGCATTGTCTTTGTCTGGAAACAGCGGATTGTAGACGGGAGGGGGTGTGTTCCCTCAAGGTCGCTCCCTTTCTGCTGTTCTCATTTTGCACGTGTACCAGGTTCTGACTTCACATACTATTTTCCTGCATATTGACTACTGCAAGGAACTGATAGCACTTTATTGAGATTAGAATGTCGTAATAGTTCATGAAATTCTAATCAGTGTTTATATTTTATCCCAGCGTGTTTTACGTAGTTGTGACTCGTACCTGTTCAAAATGTACATGTGCCTTTATACAAACTGAGGAAAAAAAAGGTATTTCTGTGTTCTGGTTTACTTCAGATAAGTTCCCACTGTATTCTGACCTTCTTTTTACATGACCTGGCTCTGCATTGTAGCGCTCTGCTTCAGTTTGGCTGTCCTGTTTCATTGATTCAAAGTGGAATGAATAGTTGACCTCTATTCTCCAAATCAGGTTAATACCTTAATCACTTGACTACTATCACCACAAGTGCTGGTCACTACCAAATGTGATGTAAGGGCTAATGAGTTTATCCAGCAGGTGGAGAACCAGGGCATAGGGTCAGGGTAGATGCAATAGGAATTTGTATTTTCTGTAAATGTAGTTAATATGTTAACTGAGGTTCGTGAGCAGGACCACGCCCCCATCGCCGTCCCTGGGCACACCTCTAACTCCCAGAAGCCTTCATATACCAGCCTATGCCTCAATCACCGTTTGCCGCTATTCTCTCGACCCACCCCCCCTCCCCTTCTATGTCATATGCTTTCTCTTTCAGCGTCCAGTTCACTAAAGGGGGGGTCCCGAATCGGCTGGGCAGATCACCGAGACGGAGCCCCCACACTGAGTCTCATCACCCAGCCATCATCTACGAGCTCCTTCGAGCTACTTCGAATCACCCGCTTCCTTTCATTAATAATCATTGTATTGCACATCTCATTGTGGCGTGGTCCTTGCTAATGAATTGTTGTCGGGGTTTTGCATTGCATTTTGCATTGCATTGCATATTCTGGTTCCTCAATGGATCTTCAATTCTATGTTTGCAATTGTAATGAATAGAGCAGCATCAGCCATGTTACACTCTCAGCTGCATAAACTAGACTTGGCTGAAAAGGTTAACAGAGCCCTCTGCTGGCAAAAGCATACAGTGACCAGTTTATGTACAGTGTTCTAAAAACTAAGTTCTGGCATTTTTAATTTAGTTGGCATGAAGTCATAATAATAATGTATTTGTTTCTCAATAGAACAACTACCTGGTGTTCATGGCAGAGCTATTTTGGTGGTTCGAAGTTGTTAAGCCATCTTTTGTGCAGCCAAGGAGCCTGGACAGTGATGGCACAGGTTTGTTATCTGCAAATGCAATGATAGTGCTAGTGGGAAAATGATCTAAGTGGTAATTTCCTGTCACTCTCTTCTGTAGTGACATCATCATTGTTAAAAGATGTGCCAGTAGTTCCTATTTCTATGGCAACCAAGAGGAGCTTCATGGAAAGACCGCCCAGTCCAGAAAGGCCAAGGTAATTTCTTTTTTATTCGTATGATCATAAAGATATAGAAATAATACTTCAATAACAAAGCATTATTATCTCTGATTGTACAGTTTACCACTCCGACCTCAACCACGCAACTCAGGTAAGATTAACTTAAATTTGTACTTTCAACTAAATTATTATGATATTGTGGTTGTGAATGTTAAGAAATATGTTTTGTCTGATCATCAAGGAGAGATCAAGAGGTCTACCTCAATGTCTTTTGTTGATGGGAACCTTGGCACTTGGCCCAAAGAGAAAAGGTTTGTAATATGACCTATTTCCTTGTTGCTCTGAAACGCTATATCCATCCTAAAAACTTTTCTGATTATCATTTTTCCAGGTCAGGGCCTTATGGGGTGTCTTTTGATATCCCATTTGACAAAGAAGACTCTGCTCCTGCTCCTCATCTCTCAACTCGAGGCATGGTGCGGTCTGTCAGCACCGATGATGGCTCTGGTTTTAAAGTCCACAACCTTCCTCGGGGGATGAAACGTAACCTGTCATTCCAGCCGGTAAACGGGCAGAGTATTGGCATTGAGGAGGAGGAGGGTTGCCCCGACAGTCTTTCCTCTAAGGAGCCCGGCAGACCAGCTTTTCCAAATGGACATGGCAGCGCGATGGGAAAGGCCCCTTCAATGGAGGATGCCCTGCAGTTAATCCAGAGCCCTAACAGACCCCCGGTGGAAGGGATCAACAGTGGATTCTTTTTGCACAGTCAGGATCGTGGAGCTGCAGTCGGAAGCTTGGAGCCGGTTTCGGAGTCAGATTCTAAAACCACTGACACTGCAGAGGTGGACACTGGCATTCACATTCACACAGACGATATGCTGGATGAGGACTCCTCTTTGAAGGACTGTTCTATGAATATGGATCTCGACATGGATACTCCCAGTCCTAGTCCAAGCAATCAGAGTAAGTCTCCCTCAGGGGTGAAGATGACTAGTTTTGCAGAGCAGAAGATGAAGAAG
Source organism: Rhinogobius similis (assembly GCA_019453435.1). NCBI lineage: Eukaryota > Metazoa > Chordata > Actinopteri > Gobiiformes > Gobiidae > Rhinogobius > Rhinogobius similis. The sequence continues at coordinate 22,541,849 of CM033623.1, read as the reverse complement.
GTCACTCCGTCTGCACCAGACTCAGGGCGGGGCAGTAGCAGCTCCATAAAAACCCCTCCGGAGGGCTCAGAATTTGGGTTGCCATTATCTGTCTCCTGGGCTCCAACTCCTGAGCATAGCCCTGTCCATCAACAACAAACCACTCCTTCTCCCATCGTGAAGACGTCACCCACCCCGGTTCAGCTCCCACCCAATGATCCTGCTCAGGTTATGGCCACTGAGATGGTCCAGCTGAGGATACGTCTAGAGGACAAGCGCAAAGCCATCGAAGCTCAGAAGAAGAAAGTAGAAGCTGCTTTCACTAGACATCGCCAAAAGATGGGTCACTCTGCGTTCCTCAATGTCATGAAGAGGAAAGGAGATGGTGCTGCTAGCTCTGAAGAGGAATCGGGAAAGACGGCAAGTCCCACTTTCAAATTTGGCAGGAGCAAAGCAGACACGCCTGATGGAGCAGAGCAAAGCGGTACCAGCTCGTGTTGGACCAAGTCGCCCGGCGCTGGAGAGGAAGGAGTCCAGAGCCATCCTCAGATCACAGAAGTAGACTTTTCAGAATACACACGCTCAATTGAAAAACTCAACCATTCCCTTGCTTTCCTCCAGTCGGAGATGCAGCGACTGTCTCAACAGCAGGAGATAATCATGGCCATGAGAGGGCAGCAGCAGGCCTGGGTCATACCTCAGTCTCACACAAATCCTCAAAAATACAACCGCAGTGGAGCCGTCACCCGATCCTCAGGCCCCTCCTCACCTGTGGACTCCCCGCGTTTCACTCAGCGATCACCCACCAGCATAAAGCGCAAATCTGCCTCTTTCCACTCCAAAAATCCACGCACAGCTCGACCCAATGAACTCAAGCTTGCCCCGTATAACCGGGTCCTAACCGCCCCACAGTCTGTAGACAGCATCCCCAGGCTACGGCGCTTTTCTCCTTGCCTGCCCTCAGCAAGTTCCTTTGTGTACATGGGAGAGAAGCCAGCGTCTGCCAACGCAAAGACAGCCGAGAAAACGAAGGAAATTGAGTCGCTTCTTACTCGAGGGAAGACACATAATGGTAGAAGTGCTGCCAAGTCGCTCCCCACGTCCCCCAACAAAATGAACATTAGAGAGCTAGATTTGATTCATGACGATTTTAACCTTACTTCAAGCAGTGTTCTATCTCATCCGGTTGTGGAAAGTTTCACTCTGTCACGTGCAGAATTAAACCCAGAGCTAGATATGTCAGCCCAAGTAAAGAGCAACCTTATTGAGGTGCCTCTCTCTGTTGTGAAATCACTAGAGGATCTGGCCCTAGAAGATGCCCTAGATCTTCAACCTGGTTCTGGGGACAGCGTGGAGGAGGATCAGAAGACATGTCGGGGCTTTTTTTTTAAGGTACATTGGGTTTTTAGTGAATATTCCTAAATCTTTAATTTTTATGTTTCTTTAAAACTATATAGAGTTCATTTGAAGTTCATTTTTGAAACAAGTTCCCCTCCAAATTTTTTTTGTTTTTTTTGTTTCATATTTCTACAATATCTTCAAAACTAATGTTTCTTTGATCAAGAATGGCTTTTTTGCACTAAAATTAAATTACAAGCATCACATATACTGAAAGAAACACAAGCATTAGATGTAATTAATTTTTTTTATATCTTGGTACAAATAAAACACAATTATAATGTAAGCTTTTTAATAGACTGACTGAGCTGAGTATCTTCCCTATATTTATTATGATCAGACCTCTGCAGTCGGAGGTCTGCATCGATTTAGGTCATGAAACTGGGGCTATAGTGAATAATTCAAGCACAAGCACAGCTGTAGAGATGTACTGAAAGGTTGTAAGCATGGTTACTCATGACTGGATCAGAGAGGAAATTAAAAGTGATTTCAGATTAGACATATTGCCAGTAATTTACCAAAGAAACCAAGCTAAAATGTTATATTGACTTAAATGTAATTCTTTTTTTTACCCTACAACAAAAATCATCAGTGGGAATTAAGAAAATGTGTTCTTCTTATACAATGCAGGAGGATGGGAAAGCTGAGGAGAACATGGCCCAGAAAAGAGCAGCTCTACTGGAGAAAAGGATGAGACGAGAAAAAGAAAGTCAACAGAGAAAGATGCAACTAGAGGCTGAGCTGGAGCTGAAGAAGGAGGAAGCTCGGTATGTGAAGTCCTAAATAGTTGTATTTGGGCTGGCTTCTTAATTGAGCACCATGTAACTTTTCTGGAAGCGGGTTCACAACGTGCTTGTTTCACTGGAGGTGCTAATGCTTTGCATGGAATGTACCCCAGGCTGGCATTAACGTAACCATTTTTCATTCATTTTATTACAAGTTCACTTATTGTTCAAAATTACCTTGACAAACGTGCACTTTGAGCAGGATCGCCTCTCCACAGATCTGACCTGTAACTTGATCCCGCATCACCTGCTTGGCTACATGGGAATACCTTTAGTTTAATCTCATACTGTGAAGATTCCAGGCAAAGCAAAAACATCATTAATAAAGTTACAGAGTGCACCTTTCAACTCAGTCAAAACAAACACATACAAACAGACAATATTTGAGCTGCGACTCTGAACGGCCAGATAAAAAAAACAATAGATTTTAAAATGCATTTATTCCGTCAGCCATAACATTGATGAACAAACAGCAGCTGTTGTTGTGTTTAATTAGTCTTGTTTCTTGTATCACTTTTATGTGTTTTGGTTGTTACGTTGTGTTTTACATCTGGTTGTTTTAGCTCAGAATATACTAGAGATTGCCAAAATATCTACCTCCCTCAAATTGCACTTGACCAGAACCTAATTCAGCCTGTCATGGAGCAGAACCAGAAGAATAATATGAACATTTTGTAACTTTCTGTTGTTTATTTATGTGCAGTGTCAAAGCGGAGGAGGAGCGTGTCAGAAAGGAGGAGGACAAGGCCAGGAAAGAGTTCATCAAGCAGGAGTATCTGAGGAGGAAGCAGCTGAAGCTCATGGAGGACATGGAGACGCTCATCAAACCTCGCACACAAAGACGTGGCCGGCCCAAATCTATCCATCGGGACAATTTGGAGTCCCCCAAAACACCTGTCAGAGGTGCTACAGGTAACCATGGAAACGAGAGAGAGAGTTCAGGGTGTTAGCTTCTTCAATTTAACTGGAGCGTTAAAAAAGAGCGCTAATGTTTTATAATTACACAACCTGTTGATCCACACAATGAACTGAATAATGTCAAATCTAAAATGCCTTTCATTTTATATTCCATATTAACAGCAATGTCTCTTTTCAGTGTGCAGTTTGTCGTTGGCTTCACTCAATCAAGTGGATAATGACAGTGAAAAGAGAGTTCCAAGGTAAGAGGAAAATTGTGTTGCACTACTGCACATAAAGGTCATTCCAGAAAAGCTTGCCTTGCAATTACGGTATTAGAACTTAATACTGAAATATGGGTTGTTTTGTTATTGATTTATATGACATGGTCTTTTTATTATTTTAACATATATTTGTGTTTTCTAAAGCCAGTTTCTAAAGACTAACTTTTCTTGTGTATTGTCATCTATTACTCTCTATTCTTACTTGAAACTTGTCAGAAGTGCCAGTTTAGCTTCTGTCAGTCTCTTCTACTTTCTGCGTTCTCCTAAAAGGAGACGAAGGAGGTTAGTTTGCTCTTATCAATGTAAGCTAAAGATACGGCCTGCTTCTTGCTCAAATGTCAATTTCTGCTGATGTTTTATTAGGGGCTTTCATGCCTTTAATAAAATGTTCAAATTATTATTTTATTTACTTCAACACCTTCTGCCAATCATTCTGCCAATTCACCAATTGACAATCCCTTCCCTTTATTATGCAAATGTTATATTTTTACTGGAGTTTTTGTTCTTATTAGATTTGTACATCCACCTCGCTTGTTTCACAATGAGATGAAAATAAAATATCAATAGTGATTTTATCCTTTTATTTATTTATTACTAATTGCACCAGACTCCATCCCTGCACCTAATGCTTGTAAGGTTTGCAATATATCACGTGCAAGAATCACATAAAACTTTCTTCCACTCAGAGGAAGCCACTATTATTCTGCTGCGGAGAATTTCAGACAAAAACTTAAACAATAATGATTTACTTTGTACGTTTGTCATGTAGGCCAGATTCTGCTGATGGCTTCCTGTCTCCAAGTCGCTCCAGCAGCAGGAATGGAGAGAAGGACTGGGAAAACGCATCCACCACCTCCTCTGTCACTTCCAACACGGAGTACACAGGTATTAGACCAAGACAGATGTCAAAGTGGATTCGGATTCACAAATGACTAAAGGGATATTCTAGCTAACAATGGTGCGTGGTTTGCAGCATTGTTCATATTTTAATCTAAAGAACAAAAATGGGTTAGCTTCCTGAAATAACTGGAGAGGTCGCTATGACAACACTTCCCTAATTGTCTCTATTTTTGCAGGTCCAAGGCTGTACAAGGAACCCAGTGCAAAATCTAACAAACACATCATTCAAAACGCCTTGGCCTATTGCTGCATGGCAGGAAAAGTCAACGAGGCTCAGAAGAACAAGATCTTAGAGGTAGCAATTTCACTGCTTTAAAAAAAAAGCTGAGAAATACTACAGCTGGCAATTCAAAAGGAAAAAGCTGTTTATGTATTAAGCAAAATGTGTCAATCTATTTCAGGAAATGGAGAAATCGGGGGCCAACAACTTCTTGGTCCTTTTTCGAGATGCTGGATGCCAGTTCCGCTCTCTGTACACTTACTGCCCTGAGACAGAAGAGATCAACAAGCTGGCAGGCGTTGGCCCTAAAAGTGTCACGCGCAAGATGATTGACGGCCTCTACAAATACAACTCAGACAAGAAACAGTTCAGTCAGATACCGGCTAAAACCATGTCGGCCAGTGTGGACGCTGTGACTATCCACGGTCACCTGTGGCAGACCAAGAAGCCTGCCACGCCCAAAAAAGTAGTACCACCACAGAGCTAATGCCAAACATGACTTCTCACTCATGAAACAAAACATCATTTGCACTTCACTGTATCCACTCTATCCATAAAGATTCAAACACCTGCAATGCCAATTTAATGAATGCATTTATGTTCATATTATGTTCTGAAATAAACACGTTACACACTCGTCCTCGTCAGGTCCATGTGGTGTGGAATAGATCTGACAGGACTCCTGAAAACTGGAATGTATGCCACTGCTGGGAAGGACTCTTCTCCCTGTGTGTAGATTGTTATTTGGTGATTTTGATGTGTGTCTATTTTACGATGTGCCAAACAATAAGAGACAGTTTGAATGAAGGGTTATTTTCCTCAATACACCAAGCACTGAATGTTTTTAAGTCATGTAAAGAATATTTTTGTTTACATTTTTGTGTAAGCCTTCTGTGTATTTTGTTTATGTGGGAATGCACTGTTTTATTATATGAATGAAAAATAGTTTCTCAGTAAAACAGTTGTATAATAGGGTAAAACTACATAGGGCCAAAAACGTGTTGCATACAGCTAGAATTAGCCTCACACAACATGTGTGTTCAGCTCAAAGCGTAGCGGTTTCAGCTTTTTACACAAGCCTTTTCAGGACTTTTTACAGAAATGCTGGGTAATATTCAAAACAAAGCCTGATAAAGCTATAATGTATTTTAATTATTATTTATGACTCAATGTAACCTATTACCATATGAATTTAAATGTTGGTTTTCCTGTCATACTTACGGAGTATGACTGTAGTCTTAAGGTTTATGGTCTGGCTGTACAGGGATGGCTCCTTGTTCTTAAATGGTACAATGATAAACAACCAATGTCATCATTTTGGTGCTGGTTTGTGAACAGTGTTATTTTTAATGCTGTCAGTATTGTGTGCAGGATGTTTAACTAAGGTACAATCACAACTACATTATTCTGTGAAATAAAATGGAGAATGACTGAAATGTCAGTTAAGTGCAACTGTGTGAATCAGGACGTACAGTTCTGTGTGTATGAATACTTTCTTGACTGTATTTATTCAATAAAGGGTTTGTGCATCTTTACTATTTGCACTTGCTGTGTTGACAATACTGTAATTAAAGAGGTTCCCAGATTTGTCACAGCAGTCAGAGCCTGCTGCCTACAATCTCAACAAGAATGGGCCATTAACCAGGCATCTGTGAATTTGTAACTATTTACACAAAAACAGTGCCAGTAAGACCAAAAGTAGAATTTGTAAATGTATTGGCTGACAAAAAACTGAATAAAATCTCAACATTCTCAGAAAATTATCTAACAATTTAAATGCCATTCTAAATAGTTGAACTGAATCATCATCCATCATGTTCTAAAGAAGTATTTTAATTCTTATATTTTGGCCTGTTGTGATGAGACTCCTTTAAATTGGAACGTCCCAATCAAACACAAGTGCAGTAGTACTAGTAAACAAGCATGTCAGACATTGAACCTGGTTTGATTGAGCCTGCGGTGTGGGCGGGACCTGGAGACTCCGCGGTCAATGATTGGTGGTTTGAGGCTGCGTCCGCATGGCAACCACAGCTGTGTACAAGGGCAAAAATCACTTCTGTATCAGTTCTGCTCCCTGACGCCCGCAGAGATGGATTCCACTTTGTAAATCCACAAAAACCGTGTTTTTGATGGGAGCGTGACTTCACACGGGCCGTGGACACGTGAATGCGGCGGCTGCAGACTGACAGGTGAGCGCTGGGCACGTACTGCTCCTGCTGGTGGCGTGTGTTGGAGCGGAGAGCTGCAGAGCTGTGGCGTGGAGGAAAAACGTCATTTACATCTAACGTTACACAAAACTGAGAAGCAGTGGCCAGGTGATGGCTTTTCCATCAGCGTCATTCTACCAGAGGCGTCTGTGCGTAAAAACGTGGTTGGTACAGTGAAATAAACAAGGTGCGTAAAACGGGCTGAGTTGGTGTTTTTGGGCCGCAGACCTGCAGATAATCCAGTACCAGTCGGTACAAGTAGGTGTGTGTGGGGTGCAGAGAGGGACAGGGCGGCGACACCAGGGGGGCAAACACCCAGGCGTCAGTACTCCTCCCTCTTCAGCCTCATATTGTCCTGCCAAGACAAAGACATAATGCATAATTTATGATGAATAGCACTGAACACTATTATGGAGAAAAAAAATCTTTGTGAAGATCAATGTTGAAATGTAATTTAATTCAAGGTGCTTCCACTGATCTAATTCTTTTAGACGGAATGTATTGGTCAATGTTTACTTAATTAGCATAGATTTCTAAAGTTGGCCACAGTCAGCCTATTTGAAACGTCCTAATGTAATATTTCAGGAGGAATATTTGTAAACAAACCAGTCTCTTGTACCACTTTCATGTTGCTGGCTGTGATGTTTGTGTTAAAAGCTCCTGGTTATTTCTAATGTTGATTAGATTTCAGTTTTAGTGTGAATAATGTGTATTTCCTAATGCTGTTGAATGATGAGTGAGGTCCTCTCCTCTTATTTTCTGGTCAGTTCTAGACTGTAGTTGGACTCCTAGAAGAATCATGACGGCGGAAGAGATCATCAACATTAAAGAGGCCGAGGTGATCAAGCTCATCCTGGACTTTCTGAACTCCAGGAGGCTCCACATCAGTATGCTGGCCCTGGAGAAGGAGAGCGGGGTCATCAACGGGCTCTACTCAGACGATATGCTTTTCCTCCGGTATGACATGTTAACACACCGAGCCTGTTTGATTTTGGTTTTAAACACACCTCAAAACTTATGTCTGCAAAGTCTCTCCAAACTTTATTTTCTGTCCTTTTCCAGGCAGCTGGTTTTAGATGGCCAGTGGGATGAAGTTATGCAATTTATCCAACCTCTGGAAGGAATGGAGAAATTTGACAAGAAAAAGTACATTTTAAAGGAATCTACATTTATCTTTCCTTTTGGCATCAATTGATATCTTTATTATGTGTTTACAGGTTTCGGTATATAATCTACAAACAGAAGTTTCTGGAAGCATTGTGTGTAAATAATGCCATGTCTGCAGCAGAGGATCCCCTGAACGTATGTATAAATATTCATTATACCTTTTTACTACTAGATTTGACTAACAGCGGAGACGGATATAAGTTGGGCTTTTACATGTATTAAAAACAACAAATTCAAGATTGGCAAAATATATATGTACAATTGTCTATCTGTTAGGATAGTCACAATATCAAATTTTAGTGTTATGATTATTGTATGAAGCAACTACAACTACAAGTGATTATTCACAATTATTGACTAAACAACCAAACAACAGTGAAATCCTTAATTCTCTTTTATTATGATGAATGCTCCTGTACATGGTCCGTCTGAAATAAACTTTATTCTCTTTGTCTAAAACCTTTATTCCTCTTGTATGTGACCAGTTTTATGAAATCAAACTTTCTAAATGATAAGTTAAACAGCAAGATAAAAAGCACGTCATATACAAGAAGTAGATTGCAGTTTTATAAACAAAAATATATTTTTATTTCAATTCAAAGATAGGATTATCGAATCAGGTCACTATATAACTGTAACAACAACAAAAATCTACTGGTACTCATGGAAATTTTGGAAGTTAACATAATATTCTTTTTAGTAAACAGTTTAGAGTGTTAAAAGTATGACTATTAACACATTTTTAGAGTTATAAGTTTTGTTAATATGATATGTAAACTGTGAAATTCTTCTTTCTGATTATGGTTCCTCTGATTTGTCACATTAGATTTTGCTGTTTGTATGTCATTTAAATAATCTTAATGGTCCAGAAATCAGATCATCATTTTAGTGTGTATGTGAATAAAGTCACTGTTGTTTGGTTAATTAATTGTGAATAAATGTCAAATTCCGATGCTTTTTTCTCACAACATACATTTTATTTTGTCTGCAGTGACTATTGTTAACTGAATAATCTTGACATCCCTAGCATCTATCCAACCATTTACCTGTTAAAACCTACACTGATTTGACTGTGCAGCTGGAGCTCTCCATGCAGGAGGCAGTGAAGTGTCTCAACAGTCTGGAAGAGTTCTGTCCCACCAAAGATGACTACAGCAAACTGTGTCTGCTGCTGACCCTCCCACGCCTCACCCATCACGCAGAGTTTAAAGAGTGGAACCCCAGCACAGCGCGGGTGCACTGTTTTGAGGAGGCCTGTGCCATGGTGGCCGACTTCATCCCTGCAGACAGAAAGCTGAGCGAGGCGGGCTTCAGGGCCAGTGGGAACCGACTCTTCCAGCTGCTCATCAAAGGCATCCTCTACGAGTGCTGCGTGGAGTTTTGTCAGGTAATCAGTTTAATTAACTCTTTAATGTCAATATGCGTTATCATTATGATTAGTTTTACATGCATACAGAAGGGTTTTTTCTCTCTGTAAACATTTGTTTGACTGTGACAAACTAGGAAAAAACTAATAATACTAATTTCAAGTGTTTCTCAAACTGAGACTATTGCACTAGAGATCAGGTTCAGGTTTAAGTTGTTTTATTTGTTATGCAGTTTGAGAGTTCTAGTCCCATGTTACACAATCATTCATTCACATTATAACTGCTTATCACAATTAGAATAAAGTGTTGCAGTGTTACAGTGCAAAAGTTTTTAGTGCCACTAATATATTGGCTAAACTAAAAGTCAGTCCCATAAAAATATTTGGTGTTTGTTCATTAATGAACAGCATTGGAAAAAAGCATCTGGAACAAAACAAAATCTCTATTTTATCAGTTTTGCAGGAAGCAATTTATTTAAAGCATTTATTGCTAAGGTTATGATAAAATTTGATTCTAGGGTTAGTGTTATCTCCGTATTCTCCATTTAGGAGAATAGCTGCACTCTGTGTAGTGGTATGCATTCTGTCAGGTGGAGGCTGCATTTGTAAATAGACTAAATTGTAAGCAATGAGTGATGGCTATAGTACAATTCCCAAAGGAACCACTATACAAATTGGGTAACTGTTTGTTTATTATTTTACATTGTTTGTTTAGAGTAAAGCCACAGGGGAGGAGATCACGGAGGGAGAGGTGCTTCTCGGAGTGGACTTGCTTTGTGGAAATGGCTGTGATGAGTTGGATCTCTCACTCCTGTCCTGGCTACAAAACCTCTCCTCTAGTGTCTTCACATGTGCGTTTGAACAGAAGACTCTAAACATTCACGTGGATAAACTTGTGAAACCCTGTAAGGCTGGCCACGCAGACCTGCTCACGCCCCTGATCAATCGCCTGTCCCCTTGTCCCACCTCGCCCTTCCATCACAGACCTCATTCAGCGGACACCTACATGTCAAGATCCCTCAACCCTGCTCTGGACGGCCTGTCGCACGGACTCGCTGCACAGGACAAGAGAGGCATGGAGGCCGACGTGAAGGCTGCCCTCAGCCGGAGCTTAGTCGAAAACCACTTCCATCAACAGGAGGATTCACCTGAACGGTAACAGAAATAGCTGGTATTGCACAGTACAACATTGTATCAATTATTTACATACTTTATGATGCAAACAGAAAAAAAAAAGTTGTATCCATCCATCCACTTTAAGTATTACTCACTTTAGCAATTAGAACAATGTACTAGAAATAACAAATAGAACCTAAAACCACAACTAACAATAAAATACATAAAATGATAAACAAAACAAAAATGAAAAATATGTAAGTGTAAATTATATCACTGATTGCAGTTCAAAAAGTACAAAATCTCACTTTTCCCCAACAGTCTTTTATTATGCTGGCTCTGGTGCCACCTGCTGGATAAATATGTCTGTACATATTTGGCTATAGCAAATACGCCCATACTGTAATAAAAGAACTGGTTGACGTAAAATAAACCATATTAGGAATAATAATGATAGATATTTATTGCTTTATCAAAATGTCTTATATATGTCTAATTTCTCCAGTTCATGGGTTTCAGCTTCCTGGGAGATATTTTTAGGACTTTTGCCCATTCAAACAATATAACATTTTATTTTGAATTGATACGGCAACTGTGCTGGATTTTCATCTCGTTAAAACCCACGTAATTGACTGTTGGTTGTGTCTAGCATTTTATAGCTGGCTTCTTCTTGCAGGAAACTTCCGCAAGGCCTTGATGGTCCCAACCCAGTGCGCACTCCACTGACCCCGGGAAAAGACGGGGGGCCGCCATGCAGCACAGAATTAAATGAGGTAATAAAAAGCAGTAAAAAGTGTTTTAACCCCAGATGAGCTGTAAATCAGCAGCAGCGAGTTCTTTTGGCTTGTCAGGGTTGAATTAATTTACTCTTTTTGTTAATTTACTAGGATCTACTACTTTCATTTTTTGTTGGAATGCTAAAACCTATAACCCTCTAGCTCAGTGTTTTTCAACCTTTTGAGCTGCTTGAAAATATATAAAAGCACACCACTTACTTACAACATTACCAAATCCGACTTTTTAAGCAAAAAATGTGGTAAATAATGTGCTGAATAATGTCTATGCACTGGCTGGTACTTTCTCCTAAAATATTGTCTCAAACCTTTCTTGATACAGAACACTCCAAAATCATTAATTATTCAATTAATACATGTGTGAATTCGTTTCTATGCACACATAACATCTCAAGGCAAATCAATTGAAAATCAAGGCTCTGTCTGGCCAAAGATTTCCATTCTGCTTTTCAGTTGGGGGTCATAGCATCACATCGCATCTAAACCCCTGAAGTACCTCATCTCCATACCTCTGCTGTCCCATAAATCCAGTCCAATTCTCCAAACCTGTCCTAATGCCCCTGTCCCAATAAAGGGAGGGGGAGGTCATGGACGTAGCAGGCTGGTAATCTGGTTTGATGTGTACCTTGTCACAGCCAAGATGGCCGACTGCTCTCATCATCGCTCACCTTTATGTGTTGTCACCGTCATCTAAAGGAGCAAAGTTTTGAGACTAGATTGTTTTGTGTATGAGCTGAGATGTGGAGCTGTATATAATAGCCTTACTGAATATGATGGGGTCCTTGAGAAGTTTTTTATAGACTGCATGATGGGGAATTAGACCTTGGGAGTTAGTTTGTGTGTGGCCATAGCAACTGCTGCCAAATGAGGTTACAAGGTCTTGACTGATATAATTCTATTCGCAAAGGATTATGTTTTTAATTTGTCTTTCTGAACAGCGACGTGACTCCACTGAGCAGATACAAGAGTATTATCGGCAGCGCCTTCGAGTGCAGCAACATCTGGAGCAGAAACAGCAGCAGAGGCAGCTTTATCAACAGATGCTCTTAGAGGGAGGAGTCAAGCCACAAAATGGGACACAAAACAACCTCACGGAAACTTTCCTCAACAGGTAAGACGAAGGGTAAAAATGTGAGCCCTGCAAGATTGATAAAAGCAAGGACAGTTCATCATGTTTTTTTTCAGCTATTAAAACAAAGAAAACAAAAAACTCAGAACATGACAGAGAAAAAAAAAAAACAGACCGTAGCGGCACAAGGTCACGGCATAAATTGTCCAATGTGTCTGTCCCATTTAGTTCCAAGTTTGTCAAGAAAGTAAATTTTCAAATCAAGTCTAACGGTCTAATGTCAGTTACAGCTTCATTCTTGATTGTGGTTCAGTTTGTGTCATCCTTTTTCATTTCTCTACCACTTGTTCTTGTTAGGGATCGCGGGTAACTGGAGTATATCCCAGTGACTTTTGGCCTTACACCCTGGACAGTGGCCAACAACAACACATCAGTAAACATCAACAGCGATATGGACATGGACAGACAAACAATCATTCACTCTCACATTCATTCTCTACGGGCAATTAAGAGTTAAAAACTAACCTAACTAACCATCATTAATTTTTGTCAAAACAAAAACTTCCTCTTTTTCTAACTTGTGTTGTATAACTTGCAGAATTGTTGTTAAGGTCAGTAGTACAGTTATATAGCTGATATTAAATTATATTATTCCCCCTTGAAAGATCCTTAAATTTAAATGTTTTAATAAAAATTTCAGTCAGAAGGTATGTGGAGCAGAATTCATACGCAAAATAATTCAAAATGCTTTACAGAACAAGAAAAATGCATTGAAAGTACAGTACAAGCAAATAAGAACATAAATAATCATTATAAAATTTACTTTACAAAAGAAGAGTTCAGATGAAATCTTTTCATACGTCATATGGACATAATGCAGCTGTTTAGGCACAGATAAAGAGACAGAGCTCCTTTCAATGCATCTAATTGGCCTAAAAAAACAAAAATTTTAAGTGACATTGCAAACGACATAAATAAAACAATGAGGGGGGTGTCTTGAACAACATACTTTTTATTATGTATGTATTTTTAGAATGTATTTACCAACAATTATGTTGTCCACCAATCGTGTTTTAACTGTAAATGAAATAATCATGTATCTTGAAAATAACAATAGAAATTCACACATCTCAAACTCACAGCTAAATGTATCTGTTGCGAGCCTGGATTGTATCTTCAGTCCTGACTCTAGGCACCATAAAACGGATTCTGTTCTTGTGTAGATCTATTCAGAAGTTGGAGGAGATGAACGTTGGCCTTGAGCACAGAGATGAGGTGACGGGACAGCAGTGGAATGGACTAGCAGGGAACGGCAGCACACCAAGCCCCGGGACAACCAACAACCACCACACACCTGACACTGTGCTGCTAAAAGAGAAGCCAGGAGAGGTGAGCAGCAGCACCCCCTTGAGGACAGGAAGCCACGCCATGCCCTGCCTCAGCGAGTCTCCCGTTCCCATCAGTCACAGGTATGTTGTTTAAAGGTGCACTACTTTTCTGGCAGAGGGTACGCTACACTCTTGTTGCGTAGGTCATTTTCCATGTTAAGTTTGTGACATATAAAACGTCAGCTTGACATGCAAATGAGCCAAAACATGTGACAAGATATTTGAGCTTAGAGAGACAAATAGTTAGTACATTGGAGGACGTTTGTGGATGTTTGCTTGGTTCGATCCTACACCTTTATTAAGAATTTCATGTAAAGCTTTTTAACCTGTAACTTGGCCTGGCCCAGATGAACATGACAAATTATATTCACCCTAGTCCAGACGTTTCTGTGGGTGTTGCAGTTGTTTCCATAGAGAAGGCAATCTTAACAGCAAATAAGTTCTACACAGACTACAAAGCCATTTTCGGGCCGCCCAGAGAATTGGTGCCTCGTTGACTTGTTGGTGCACGTATACATTTTAACATTTTATACAAATCAATCTAGTTTATATATCATTTTATTGGCGAGATTTTTGACCTTGTTCGCGCCAAATCGGAAGTGTCAGTACATTCTTGGCAAAGATCAATCATGTCTCCATCATTGGCATGGAGACAAGCAAACTGTCCACCTGAAAAGTTGTTCCAAATTTGCCATGCTTTTACAAACGTACATAACTAACTTCTAACGCTGAGTTGGAATTAACAGTGCTGAAAAGATCAAGACCCAGGATCACTCTGGCAGCTTAGCAACTCGTCACACACCCCAAGAGGTATGTGTTTTAGTAATACAATACTCAACCTAACACCTCCACAACTTCATCTGCATTCTTTTACACACAGTCAGGAAGGACCAAAGCTCAGTTCGTCAGACTTACCCAGCTCGAGGACACACAGGCGCTGCGTGCAGTGGCCTTCAATCCCTCAGGGTCATTGTACGCTGTGGGGTCCAACTCAAAGACGCTGCGAGTCTGTGCGTACCCCGACTCACTGTCCACAAGGTATGAATGAACACAGTGAGTCTATGGTTTTATAATTTGGGAAGTTCTGTAATTTGTTTATGAGAAAGGCATGCTCTGTCCACTTTTGTAACAGTTCTGGTGTAATCAAGCAAGCAGTGGTGCGCTTCCGAAGAAATAAACACCACAAGGGCTCTATCTACTGTGTGGCGTGGAGTCACTGTGGTCAACTTTTAGCCACTGGTTCAAATGATAAATACGTCAAAGTTCTGCCTTTCAATCCAGACAACTGCAATGCAACAGGTCCTCATTTAATTAATTACTATAGTGTTCATGGCATTCTTCTTATATCCATGTGACTCAGTTATATTTTTTCAGGACCAGACCTGGAGTTCAGCATGCACGATGGCACTATCCGGGACCTTGCTTTTATGGAGGGTCCAGAGAGTGGGGGGTCCATCCTGATCAGTGCTGGAGCTGGAGACTGCAACATCTACACCACCGACTGCCAGAGAGGACAGGGTCTGCACGCTCTCAGCGGGCATACAGGTACAAACACTGCACAAAGTGATGAGGCAAATGTTCATCAACTAAGGGCAAATATTATAAAAGTTCTATTCACAAATAATGACTAAATGAACTAAATATGTCTGCATTTCTAGGCCATATTCTTACACTGTACACATGGGGAGGCTGGATGATTGCCTCTGGTTCCCAAGACAAGACTGTTCGATTTTGGGATCTACGAGTGCCCAGCTGTGTCCGAGTAGTTGGCACAACACTGCATGGCACAGGTAAAACAAATGAAGATCCCTCTCTCCATTCTTAAAATGTTATTTATGTTTGAAATAGATGTATGTTTTCATGTTTCATGTTTTCATTAACCCAAAACTTGGATGGATATTGTTATCCATTATGTTTATTGTAGATTTGAATTCCTGTTTTGCAGGAAGTGCGGTTGCTTCTGTGGCAGTGGACCCCAGCGGGCGCCTGTTGGCCACTGGGCAGGAGGACAGCACCTGCATGCTGTATGACATTAAAGGGGGTCGCATTGTTCAGACCTATCGTCCTCACAGCAGTGATGTCCGTTCTGTGCGCTTCTCACCGGGAGCTCATCACCTTCTGACCGGCTCCTATGACAACAAAATCATTGTCAGTGACCTTCAAGGTACATTCAACAAGAACAGAACCCCCCTTTGTACATATCATTAGTTGTTTTCTTTTTGGGTAGAAGATAATTTGGTAGCAGTAATACACTTTTCGTGTATTTGTTGAAATACACTGTCAACTTAAAAAAGTGGGATTGATTGGCTATTGATGTTAAATGAATCCAAATGTCTTCTGTTGTCAGGGGTGTGTCACTACTGGTCACTACTCATTCTCTCTTTAAACTTGATAGTTATGCTATGCATATATGCTGAGTTTTCAATAATAAATAGAACAGTGCTTTTGGCACTATTAGTTCAAAATGTCTTTATTGAATATAATATATTTTGGATAGGTGTTGAAAATAAAATACATTTCCATTATCCAATAAGTGGAACATGGCAGTCGCAGTCTGAACCACAAACGGCCACTCCGAGAATGCTTATAAAGGTGGTCTCAGAGAGGCTCCTCCTGCATTCTGGTGTGGGGCGAGTGTGGTGTGAAAGCAGCCGACCTCGGGCCAACCTACTTTTACTGTGCAGTACAAAAAGTGAGGGAAAAAATGCTTGGATTTTAACATTTTCTATTTAAACCTTGGACCACATATATTTGTATGAATGGAGGCGCAGAGAAGCTTTGAACAGTTTTTCTCTGCTGTCATCTCGGTATATATACAACTCGGTGACAGAAAAGATCATACCCTTTAGCGCCATAAGACTAAGTGCAGACATGCATACAAACACTGCTGTAGGTGATGACCTGTGACACAATTTAAATGCAATATATGATTCGTAATTTTGCATAAACATTGGCTCATATGCTAACCGTTCACACAAATTCCTTTTAAGAATAATTTATCTTCATTTGTCTTTTCCCATGCTTTTTGTGCCTATAGGAGACCTAACCAAGCCCCTCCCTCAGACGCTGGCCGGGGAGCATTGGGATAAAGTGATTCAGTGTCGGTGGCACCCTCACGACAGGACCTTCCTCTCCTCGTCTGCTGATCGCACGGCCGTCCTCTGGGCTCCACAATCTCCCTGAACTCCTACCTGAGCACGGAGGCATTAGTCAGCTGTGGGGTGTGTTTTTGTTGACTTGGGTTTATGTGTGCAAACAACTTAACTTTTACAGTGCAAATATGCATAGAATAAGTAAATATTTCCATGTCGTGACTATGGCATTGAGAAAAAACATCAAGTGATTGCGGCACAAAGTAACATCTTAGGTAATTTGTTATGTTTACTTCACACATATTCAGAACATGTTAGTGATTGGTAAATTGTATTATGCCAAAGCAAACATGCAAGTTTAGCACTCTGATGCACATTTTAAATCTAATTTAATCACAGTCCAGATTTTGTCAGCAAAAGTTAATGAGGAATCTTTTCATTTTTAGCAGTTGAATGGTTGATGTATTGTTAAAGCTGGGGTACCTAGTTTTCAAAACAGTGAAATAAGGAAGTAGGTAAATAAACCTTCCCAACTCATCGTTAGCTCTCACAAATCATTTGATGCATTCCCTAATATTCATACATGCATAATTTTATGGGTTACTGGCACAGCTTTGGAACATCTTTTTAAAACACAAAAGCCAATCAGCTCTCATCCCAAAGTGTGACACACAGGACTCTTTCTTGGAAGTTTGAAAAGATGAAATGTTTAATTATTAAATGAAAAGATTAAATGTTGAAGTATTAGATGAAGACAGTGTGTACAAATGTGTTTTTTCTTTGTTTTTTTAAATGGCGTTCTGCTTTTACAATACACTTGAGGAAAACTAAATGTACTAATTATTTTTTTTAAAGTTGGGTACCCCAGTTTTAAGGCGAGACACTGCACATGAGCAGGAAAACAATAATTTTAGAGATATCAATTTGAATGTTTCTGTACTTTAATTATATGTAAACATGTATTATAAAATTGTATCATATTAAAGTAATGCATTTTATTTGTAAAATTGGCGTTGCATAGGGGCATATAAATCTAAAAACGGGATGGATCCAGGTTTAAATCTGTTGCCTACTTTAGCTGAAGTTTTGCATAAAAATTCTAATTTCGCCAAATCCGGCTTGGAATTGGACATCAATAAATTCTTCTGTATGATCCATCACAATCTTACGTATGTTACGTTCAAAAGTTTGGTGTGTGTGTGCTCCCTTAAGGGGTGATCTTCATGTCTATGGGAGAAAAATTTGAAATGACACCGTCCCATATAAATCTATGGATGCTGAATTGAATGAAAAATGCTGTATTAACTGAAATATTTAGATGCAGAATGGACAATTGTTGCTTCCAGGAAAGGTTACATGTTAAGAGTGCACACTGAACAAAACACAAAAAGAAAAAGAAAAAACAAAAAAGGGTATTTTGCCTATAGTGTCTCGCATAAAAGCTCAAGAATTTGCTATTATAATGTCATGCTGTGCCTTTTTATAATCTGTTTAATTAAGCACTTTATCACAAGATTTGTATTTATTTTTCTATCATTTGCACGCTATTGTTTTTACTTCATAATTAGAATGATATGAACAATCCCTCAATAAATTGCCTAAATAAATAACACCAAATAATGTTTTGTTTTGGACAATTTCATGCTTATCTGTCTCAGTTTTACAAATGAGAACAATTATATTGATTTATGGAACTGGATTGGCACAAATAAAAGCACAACTAAAATTACTATTGTTATTTTAACAAACTGAGGGTGTTTTTCTGCTAATGATGCACTTTAAAGAATGCAAAGCTGCTATGGCAACAAACAAATCTGATTTAATAATGTACTGTTTCCTATGGTTGTCATTGTGAAACCAGTTATACTTAAGGAGTTCTGGGTTCATCATGTATGCTTTGAAGTAAAAGGATGTCCAAATAAATAAAGATTTAAAAAAAGCACCAAGCTCTTTTCTGTAGTCTCCCTTCCTTTGTGTTAATGTTTGTGATAAAAAGACTAATCTGGAGGTTAGAATATAGAGGGTTGTAAATATGAGAACAATGACATATCTATAATTTCTGTGCCAAAAAACATACTACTACAAAACATAAAGAAAGGAAACGGTTATGAAGAAAAATACTCCCATATAAAAGGGCTTAAAGTAGCAGCAGTATACCTGCAACAATAAGTGCTGAGAAGTTTTACGGCACTGACTTTACTTTTTCCAAAGAAACTTTGTTCAAGCCATAAAGTTCAAGCTGGAAGTCGGGCAACAAAGCACTACTTTTTAAATTTGTTGATGTCATAATTTCGGGTGGAGGGCATGGGCCTTTATAACTCAGAAGGAGATTCACTGCTTTTGAAAGAAATTTACAAACTTACGATCCATAAATGTTGAACCTTTTCATCAATTATTTGGGATTTTAATATTAAACTAATGGCTCAAAGTCCCTAATCTGACAAGAATTGTGCATTTGTAATAGAATGCCAACACTTTTTCTAAGCTATTCTCCATAAATAATGTTTCCTCGGTAAAAAAATTTTCTGCTGACAAAGACATCAAACAGTGTGGGGTGTTTTGTTTCATGTGGATAGGCTAGACTCCGATTAAGTGTTTCTTATTTTGTTTGAACTGTAAAAATAAATGTTTGTGTTTAGGACTGTTTTAGCACCAAATTTCCCTTTCAAAACTCTAGTCATGAAAGTTGGCACAAACACTTGATTGTAGAATGACACTGTTATTTTTCTAATAACATTTGAAATATTAAGCAGAAAATAATTACAACAATAGCCTGTCAAAAACTGTATCCCTTTTATTTCTATAAACAAGTTGAGGCTGCAGAGATGATGATGTGCACATTGCCCCTGATCATACGCTCTTTTGTGAGGCACACAATGGGATTCAGAGGTGCACAGCTTTAAACGGCACACGAGTCCAGAGGGAGCCAGCGATCGGACAGACACCCACCAACATAACGGTATATTAATCTAAACCTGTAGCTATTGTGGTTGCTTGAAGTTGCAAAATTGCTGAGGGAAAAATAAGAGGACAGAATTAATATGCAGTGAAACCTGTTAGACTTTTGAGTGTAAGCTACTTGTATTTTCTATAATGCTATACTTTTCAATTGCTTTTGAAATTTGCCAGTCGTTCAGAGACAGAATACCACAGTGCTGCTGACAGTTTAGTTGTTGAGCAGTGGAACATACTTGACTGTAGAGGGGGATTTGGTGCCAAACAAAGGCCAGAACTGCTTTGCTGCATTGGCAATCTCATTGTTTTACAGGCAATTTTGTGTTGTTCAGTATCTCAACACAGAGCGGGCTAACCTTCACTAGATCTGACACATGTATTTAAGTGACAGTAGATACAGTAGTATTTATTATCCCAATACAAAATATTTCATTTTTAAAGGTGCACTATGTAACACAGTACAAGCTGCTACACTCGCTCTCTCTCTCTCTCTCTCTCTCTCTCTCGCTCGCTCTCTCTTGCCTCTTCATAGAGCTGAGCTGTATCTACCTGCTTGTCTCCATAAGTTTAATGCCACATTAAATTCTGGGCAAAACAATGACATCTCCATGAAGATAAGCGGAAAAGTTGCATAATGCACCTTTTATTGCACTTTTCATTTAAAATGATCTGTCATGAAAATGCTCAAAATTCTGGGAGCCGACAAGAGGCAAAAGGAAGAAGACCATAAAAAATCTTTTAGCCAAAAAAAAAGGCTAATTGTTTTGAGTCTTCATAACAAAAAAATAAGCTGCCTTTGTTTTGTTTTGTTTTTTTTGTTTTTGCTTTCTAGTTACAAAGAACAGACAAAACATATTTTCTAGTCTAGAATTCTAGAATTGTTTCTAGAAAATGTATTTTTGTGGTAAAGTGAAATGTAGCCTATATTAAATTAAAATATATATATATATATTTTGTTGAGGTCACATTTCGTTGAGTATTTGTCAAATAAAACCTAAACATCAGAAACGTCTTTAAACCATGGCTCTGATGTCACTTATATGTATTTGAGTGGTTTCCATTTGCTAAACCCTCTCAACCTCCATTGAAATCACATTATGTTTCACTTCCCTTTTGCCTCCGTTTAGATTTTATTTTGGTTGCAAACTTTCAAAGGGTCTATAAACAAGATAGATAGATCAGCAGATCGTGTGTCAGTGCAGTTTAAGGAGAGTAACAAACTTCTGGACAAAGGACTCCTCTTTGTCATGCGGCCCGGGCATCAGTGTCCTGCATCACAAACAAAACAAACCAAACAAAAGAAACGCTCCCGTGGTCAGGACACAGAAAAGGGAGTGCCACAGGGCTGGGCAAAAATGGCTCCAGATAAAAAAAAATAGATTTATAAAGAAAAGCTGTACATGTACAACCTCATTTTAAGTAAAACAAGGGGAAGGGAAACAAGGATGTTTTTCTGAAATAATTAAAAATTACAGTAACAACTCATGTGTTCTGGTTGCAACAGTAAACAGATTAAAAAAACAAAAACAACTTGAGTTCAGCTGCCATTAGAACTAATTTCCACTTCTAAGTGCAATGAGTTTTCAGCATTCTTTAACAAGGTTCAGGTCATTAAAATGCCATATGTTCCACAGTGCAACCCTAAAATCCCCCACACGTTTAGAGCTGACTCACTTTGCACCTGTAACTGACACACCTGTCCAAGAGATCATCACCAGTCTGAGTTCTTCTACATGCTGTCTCGATGTGTTACCCACCAGATTTGTAAAGTCTGTGCTGAGCAGTTTGTTTACACCACTGACTCACACAGTAAACATATCTGGAATATTCCCAAGGGCCTTTAAAACTGCGGTCATCAAGCCTCTCCTAAAGAAGAGCAGTCTTGATGCCTTAGTACTGAACAATGACTGGCTCAAATGTGCCAAATGTTGGGCAAAGTCCTCGAAAATGTTGTTTACCAACAGCTCATTAACTTCCTCTTAATAAACAACTTGATTTGATGTTTGACCTCATCACAGCACTGAGACTGCTCTTATTAGGGTGACAAATGGCATCCGCCTGAACACTGACACGGGCAAAGCCTCAGTCTTAATTCTGTTCCATCTGAGTGCTGCTTTTGACACAGTCGATCATGGGATCCTCTCACAGAGACTAGAGGACTGGGCGGGCATCACTGGCACTGCCCTAAATTGGTTGAAGTCCTATCTGGAAGATGGGTAGTACTGTGTTGAGATTGGTAACTGTGTCTCAGACCACATGAGCTTGACCTGTGGGGTTGAGAGATCCTTTAATTGTCCCACAATGGGGAAATTCCAGGGGGGTGCCCCAAGGGTCAATCCTGGGACCCCTTTTGTTCAACCTCTACATGCTGCTGTTAGGTTAATTAATACTCAGCACTAATGTGTCTTATCACAACTACGCAGACGACACTCAGATCTATGTCTCACTGACGGCAGGTGAATTCACTCTTTCGCTACGTCCAGCAGATCAGCGTGTGGA
The DNA here is from genome assembly GCA_019453435.1 of Rhinogobius similis. Classification (NCBI taxonomy): domain Eukaryota; kingdom Metazoa; phylum Chordata; class Actinopteri; order Gobiiformes; family Gobiidae; genus Rhinogobius; species Rhinogobius similis. The sequence continues at coordinate 22,519,733 of CM033623.1, read as the reverse complement.
TGCAAAACAATTTTCTCCAGCTAAACTCAGACAAGACTGAAATCATTGTCTTTGGCCCGCAGAAGAAAAGAGAAAGTGTCAGAAGTCACCTCCAGTCTCTCGCTCTAAAACCTACAAATCAAGATAGAATTCTTCAGGTAATAATGAGAAGAGCAGAAGGAGGGACTGGGGCTTTAAGGATCATAGCCCCTGATGATGATGTTATAGATTATTACTACTATTTATTAACGTTTGTATACTATCACTCATTTAATCTCATGTGTTGTTCTTCGTACTATGTAAAAGCCGGACAACTGAACCTTAATGTATCGATCTATCGTACGTTTTCTCTCTGTTTAGGTGCTGTATGTTTAGGAAGTGCCCCTCTCAGCCTCTGCGTGATGCTCTACACATTAGCAGGAGGAGGCACTCTCTGTGGTGTAGCCTCCCTGGTGCTTCTCATCATCACCACGGCAACAGACTTCTGGCTGCAGTACAGACACTCGGGCAGCTGGGGCAATCAGGGGCTGTGGAGGTTCTGCATCAATCACAAGTGCCATAGCCACACCCTGACTGTGGGTGAGTAAAGCTTTTGAGAGAAAGAGAGAACGTTTTTCTGACTTAATAAATATTAAAATATTATGCAACATCAACTTTAAAGAGCTCTTAATCTTGTTACAAAGGTGTTCCCTCATCACTGGTGTCCTCAAAGTTGTATTAATCAATCAAAATACATATCTGAGTAACCCAATTTAGGCTCGGGGGCTCAGAAAATCGCTGTTTTCACCTATCCTTGCCCACATCTCTGTACTTAGTTCAGAGTCGATACAATGAACAAAATGTATAATGATGAGCTACTTAAGTTATATTTCAATGTTAAGAACATGAAACAAGCAGAATATAATATGATCTTTGACCTTTGATCATAGCCTTCTGGGATGCCACGAGGGCCTTCATGCTGCTGTCAGTGCTGAGCTGCTTCGCTGGAGTGGTGCTTGGTCTCAGCGCCTTCACCAATGGGACCAAGAACAGGAGAGTCCGCACTGGTGGGGTTGCCCTTATTCTTTCAGGTTAGTGCTGAATATTCACATCTTTACGCAAATAGTTCAATAGGACATACAATGCTTCAACTTAACAAGCTTTTAACCTTGTTGCAACAGTGTTTCCACATCATTAGTTCTGTTTTGAGTTGTATTTTGATTCATTCATGCACGTTTAAGTAATCCTGTATTGTTCTGCAACTGATGTTTGAGTCTTTAGAAAATTCCTGTTCACACCCTCTTCCCACATCAATGAAGTGTATTGCAATTACTTTAAAAATTGAGACATGAAGTCAATATTACGAACTCATTTGAACATGAACTTTTTGGTTTACAATGAGCAAAATGTCACCTGAATATGCACAATATCTCTTTTAACTCATGATCAGGGATGCCAGAGAATTTTCAAAATAACATTAATTGAAAATGATGGCATGTACCAGAGAAAAAAATGGCCCTATGCCTTGACAGGATTTATGCAGGTTTTAGCAACTCAAATGTATTGCTTTTTAAGGCCGCATTTCAGGATTTTTCATGCCATAATCAATGTCAAAATGACACTTTTATCATGTTAAACTACTGGCTTCTAACCAGTCCATCTGGCAGCAGAATGACGAGAATATAATAACTTTAAAATATTCAAAAAGCTAAAAAGAAAAAAAAGAAGACATTTAATGCAAGTGTATATATGTCTTGGATTCAAAATGTATTTGAGTGTTAAATTTCAAAGTAAAATCTACTTCATGGATACTGATGCTCTGGGTGGACAAGGACTAATTATTTATTTTTCTCTTATAGTTATTTATACATATTGTTATGATGGATAAATCTTTTTTGTCAAAATGTTTTTTAGCCTTAATGCCCGTAGGGGTTGAAATTAAGGCTTTTTAATGTATTTCAAGTCCTTATTTTTTGCAGATTTAATGATTTACTGTTTTTTTAATGACCCTCGGAAACCCTGCTTCAACGTTCCAAGAGAAAAAATGATATGCCACTCATCAAAATTCACACGCAGAGTTTTATGAAATCATCATTAGCTTTAAAACACCTCATCAACGATTTACACTTGAATGCTACAAGGTCGGAGATGGGCAACCCAACAACAACAACAAAAAAGTCAAAGTAACGTTACTTCAAAATAATATTACTCAGCTCAAGTAAGCACAAAGTTGTGGTTCAAAAAACACTAAGTAAGAGTAAAAAAGTATTTGAGGAAACTACACTCAAGTAAGAGTCATTTTAAGAGTAACTGTCTAGACGTAAAGTATTTGGATCCTGATTTATAATTGGAGGGACAAAACATTAATACACATAAAATCTAGTATTCTTACAAGATAGACCACAAGAGGAGAAAAATTAAATTATATCTGAAGAAGTTGTGCAATAAACTTAGCTATTCAAATAATTTAATATTGTTAAATAGAGTTTACTTACACACAGTGGGAAAAGTAATCAAAACTTTTACTCAAATTAAAGCAAAAGTAGTATCTGAAACAAAATGAGAAGTACATAATTCATAAAAAGAGTTACCCAAGTAAATGTAACTGAGTAACTGTCTTCTACAAACCTCTTCACTCTGTATTTTAATTATTCTTAATTTCTTACATAATTCAGATAGCATGGTTTATCATTTCTTATGCTTCTAACTTGTTGTGTTGTTTTGACAGCGTTCCTGGCATTGCTGGCGCTGTCAATCTACACCGGGGTCATGGTTACCTTCTTTGGCAAACGTTTCTTGAATTGGAGGTTTTCATGGTCCTACTTTATCGGCTGGTTTGCCATTATTTTGGCTTTTGCAGCTGGTAGTTACCATCTTTTCTATTCTGTTTGATTCAACAATTTTCAAAGCAGTAGTAAAGTGCATATTTTTCCCTCCAGGAGTATTTCAACTGTGTGCTTACCGGAGGACCACTTTAGAACCTGCACCTTCAAATACCATTGAGAGCTGAGAAGACTGCAGTGTGCTTTCAGTGTGAAGAGGCAAGGGCAATCATTTAAAATGTACACCGTATTATAATAAATTCATTCAGTTCCTCAATTCAGTCCAGATGCACTTGGTGGTTGTTTGTTTTCTTGTTTGTTTTTTCAATGCAAAAATCATACCTACGCAATTACAGATTGCCCCCTCTAGTGGAAACAAAGAGCTGAATGTTATGTTCTTGTATTTGAACAATGTAATGTTAAACTTTGAAGAGAAACCTAATTTTCAACTACTTCGGATGTATTTGTGAATGAGAAATGGTATCAAGTATAAACTTGTGTGTAACAAGTGACAATTAAGTTAACTGTCAGATAACTGAACTCAAAAAAACAAAAACATACAAAACAAAAAAATACTTCGCAACATTCGATTTATTTTCAACAATAACAAAGTCATCTCACAGAGATTACTTTGAATTACAAAGAATGAAAAATAAATATAGGACCATAGTAGATTTAAGGACATTAACAATCAATACAAAATTATGTACAACACATTGAAATAGTGCAAAATTACCCACATTTTATCCTCAGTGAGAAATCTGCACAGTTCGTCTTGAGGACAGAGGGTGTGCGTGCCCCGTATGGGGGATACAACTGACATTACTGTGAATGACATTAAGAAGAATCATTATAAGACTCCTCAAACAAGTCATGAAATGTATAACATAATGATCTTAAATTAAACTTGGCGATCTGGACTTTGTACCTTGGCTACATTGTGAATGTGTTACATAACGATGGATCTTAATCAGAATACAGTTTGAATTAGTAAGCCAGTTTCAGTTAAAAGTGAGGGAAAAACAAAGGATATTGAAATGAAAAGCAGTAAATTATTCAACATGGCGGGCAGTGGCCCCCACCCCTGAGTGAAAAAGAGTTTAAAAGGTCTTAGCACCATCACATACCACAGACTGTCAGCTCTGCCATTTTATCTCAACCTAAACAGAACTTTAAATTCTGAACAGCAAAGCACTTTTAAAGTGCAACTCTCCCTTGAGCTGTTCCTTTCACTTTCTTACTTATCACAACCTCTCACAAACAAAAAGCTCCTTAAAACGGCACATACAGATACGTTACATATTATCATGCATACAGATACATTTTTGCATATTGAAATGTATTTCGGGACCATCTAATAGCTGTTGAAAATTTAGACCTTAAAATAGTTGGATTTTAATCCTCATTCAGAGGAAGAGACTAAATACCTATTGTGATGTAGTTGTGGAAAAGTACAAATACTGGTGCTACTTTAATACTCTCTAGGCCTGTTACAGGTCATTAACACAAGGTGCCCATCCTCTTCAGACAATGCTGAAAAACAGTTTGAAATCTGCTTGGAGGACCAGAGCTAAATTTAGTCATGCCTTGACAAACTGAAAGCTTCATCAAAATAACTGCATTGGTGAGGCCTTTTCTAGTCGAGACAGTTGGGCGTTTCTCTCAATATGGATAACTAAGCAAGGTTAGACCTCACCAGATGAGAAATGTAATACTGAATCTACAGTAGATTGAGGAAGGCAAGAAATTATGATCCAGAAAATGTTCTGGAGCCTCCAGACTTAAGTATTTCAGTTGTAGAAGAGGAAGAATAGAACAAGGTTGAGGAATACCCAGTAACCAAATGTTAAACGTCATCTTTGTGCAATCATGCAAAAGATGCAACATGTACGTCTTTGGCGATGCATAGCACTAAATACCTGCGCAGAGGTATAGCCCTGTTTGATTGCATGCTAAGAATAAAGTATACAATGAGTAAGATATGAAAAGTTGTGTTTTTGCCTCTAACGTGGCACACTGAGTTCAGAGCCATTTGGCTTTGGTTTTAACGACACACTGCAACCAGGCAGTGAGTTTATCCAGTTTGGCTTGGCTCATAAAACAAGTTGTGTCATGCCTTCTGCTCGCTGCACCCTTCAGATCACCAAGCAATCTTCTATTGCACATGTTGGCCAGTCTTCCTTCATTCAGGCAAGATTGTGAACAGTCTTAACATTTCTCTTCTAGGTTCCGCGGAAGAGACGCAAATATTCTTCTAGTGACAAGTCAACGAATATTTCCTTCAGTTAGTGTTATGTCTCCTGGCGATATCTATAAAAAGATAAAAGAAAGTGGTTATTATTACAGTAACTTGGCCGGAAAGAAAAGGCACACCCATAACTGAAAGGTATTATTAGATCCTTCAGCTGGTAAAATATGAATCCTTGCTACTAGGACAAGTTTCTTAAAGCTCTAATACCATGTTATGGTCATAATGTAAAACACTGAAGAACACAATGAAGAAAAAACACAAAACATTTAGACAACAGCATGGAGAAACTTACCCACTCTGTAGTGTAAACTCAGGTAGGGCACCTAGAGATGTGAGCTGTTCCTCCAAGGCAACAATACGCAAGCCTATGTAGCCTGAAGACAGTAGCAGCAGAACAACCCTGTAAAAAGGACATAAAATTGTTAACATTTTTGGTCAATTTGTTGACATATTCGTTTCATATTTTTCATATGAAGTTATGTACTTACAAAATCAAGTAAATGAAAAGTAAAGTGTTAAGAGTGCTGGCCTCCCTCTGAACAAACAGAGATCGAGCCTTTTCAGTCACACTCCAAACCCAGGAGCCACCTGCGAATTCAGAAGAAAAGGTCACTCATTTCTCTTTGAACATTTCAAACGATGATTTGCATAAACTGGTTGCGGAACACAATTACCTGACACAGACAGGTCTTCTGACGAGGAGCTTTCACTTGGCTGCTTAGGCATGCTTCTTAGAATGGAAACATTACCATAAGGCACGGTCTCTGAAATGGCAAGTTTGAACATTAATATATTGCATAACATTTAAATTCAACAAATGAGTGTCTGTATGAAGAACACCCCACCTCTGTGCTGTCCGAAGAGAGGCTGTGCTGGGGGCTGAATGTTAGAGCCATCAAAGAGATCAAAGCTGTCTTCCAAACTCGACTGGCTGGAGTTCTGTTAGAAGAGCAAACATTTTACTATTATATATCATTAAAGAAAAAGCAATGTGTTGTAGATTTCCAAACACAAACAGAAATTTTCTTACCACAAGTCTGCTCTTCTCAAAGCTGTTTTCAGCTGAGGAAAATACAGGGCTACTGTTCGTGCTGCCATCCTGAAAAGAAGTACCAAAATTTTAATTTGAGTAAAACCAAAACATCAGATTAACATAACAAACTTGACAAACTTACCTCAACCTGAGGACAGACTGAACGTAGAAGCTGATAACATCCTTCTCGGTTACGCAGAGACACAAAGAGGTACTAAAAAAGAACAAACAAGAATTAACAGTGGGCTCAGAATTACATTTTAAAACACCAAGTAATTAAAGGAGGATTTTGTAATTGAGGTCAGGGAACAAACCTTGTCTCCTTCGGTGGTGCGGATGGACACGGCATTGGGGACAAGCAGGGCTGTGTTTTGCTTCTTTACAATGCGGATAGAGGAAACTGGAATGACAACCTGCAAAAAAATACTAGTTTTAAAACACGTTAAAAAAACAATACTAATAATCCTGGGGGAAATATGCACCTACCTTTGTGTCCTTGAGTAAAACAGAGGAATAAAAGCAAACGTTTTTGTCTGTGATGTAAAGCCTTCCATGATAGGGCACTTCCTTCAGTAGCGCACAGAGGTATGCTGCAAAAGTGGAAGGAAAAGATTTGCCATTCAATTTGTGAAACTTATCTTAAGTACAGGGACACTTTTGATACAAAGCTACACTTACCATGTATCAAATCTTCACTCTCAGGAATATCAGGAAACAACTTGTGGAATGTCTTGTTGTGCTTTATGAAGCTCTGAACAAAGAAAAATAAACATGTTATACATCAAATTATACAGAAATGAAATAAACAAGAGCCTAGTGTTCACAAAACTCAATAAAAAAAATAAAATTAAATTTAAAAAACTTACACTTTGGGAGCCAGTGCCTTCTGTCCTTTCAAAGCCTTTGCTGTCCTCGTCAAATGTCTGCGACCTGTTGAAATACATCAAATGTACTGAATATCAGAAAAGGTTCGGTGTAGCAGCAGAAAAGGCTACGCTCCAACACAAATCTGCCAAAGCAGCTTGGATCATATGAGAAGACACAACTACAACAAGTCATGTGCGTGTCAGGACTTAAGCAAAGTCTGATCAGATCTTGTGATACACACAGAGCGCCATGTCTCATGAGCCGAGCGCATGAAAGACCCAAAGAAAACGTGACTGCATTTTCAGTGTTAAACAAAAGTTGATTGTCCGCACCTGAGAGCCCCCTGTCGAGTGAGGGTTTTGTGCTGTTGCTGAATCTCAAGTTGGGCCGCCTCCAGACTTAAGGCTTTCCGTGCTTCCAACTTCTTGACGCTTGCATTACTGAGAGTGCTCCGGCTTTTCTTCAGTTTGGCTGGGAGTCCACCACCATTGCCCTCCACGGGGTAACTACTGGACACAGAGAGAGAGGGGTTTTGAGTGAGCAGCTTTTACAAGTACAGGGATCTCACACATTCACAGACATTCATTTCCTGGAGAGCAATTCCAACCTTAACCATAATTACTACTTGCATAACCTTAAACTGAAACCTAAACCCTAACCCATAAACCGTTTAAAATCATATCTGAACTTTAAATCATGATCTTCTATAGGATTTATGTCATAAAAAAAACTATTTTTTGTCCCCTTAAAGTAACACAGATTATAGTCCATACAAATACCCTCTTAGCTCTCAACACTGCAATAGACAAAAAAATTATGCTAAAGCAGAAAAGAAAAGACATTTCTCAGCCACAAACAAAAGCACCACTTTTATTATTCAATGTCCCAGAAAACCTTTGTGGAGTTATTGAACTTTCCAAAACAGAAAGCTTTATTGGCATAGCCGCGTCAATTGTCAAGCAGAGTCTGTACAAGCACATCTGGTGCCTGCTTTATTAACAAACAAGAAGGTAGAAGAGATCAAGTCCATAATAAAGTCAAATAAAGGAGGGTTGCTTAACACAGAAGTAGTTTAAAAGACTATGCCATGTCAGTGACCAAAGCCAAATTAACTACAGACAAAAAAACATTTTAGAAATAATTCTTACCTTGAAATTTTGAAACGCTTAGATGCACGAAAACTTATGTACCTACTAACTGTAGGCATTTCTATTTAATTTAAAACACACTGTATAAACGTCTCATGCATTAACTATACTGAGCTATGAAAAACAAAGCAAGATCAATTGCCTTTAAGTCCTTAAAGTCTGTAGAGCAACTCCATAACTGTCCAATTTAGAGACAACTTCTTTTCCACAAAGTCCCAGAGGAAAAACTGCGGCCACACTAACACACTGGTGATAAGGAAGCAGCTCTGGTGAAATGGTGTGACACTTCGTAGTCAGTGACGTCAAGCTCAACCACTCCCCCAGAGGCAAACAGGCAGGACAGACAATGCACACAAGCTCTCTATAGGCACATGGGATAAGAGCTCAATACAGAGAGTTATCCAACATACCTCCATACTGGATTCAGTGTGTGGTGGGCAAAGCGGGGCACAACACAAACATGTCTGGGCTTAACAAAGCTCTGAATACTCATGGACGACACTTCCACTAGCAGCAGCTGTAAACATTGCAGACAAACTTTTAAAACTAAGATAAAGGTTTATTATGAACTACTGAGAAAAAACAGACGTAACCAAGAGGTTTCTCCTGAAAAATGACCATGGCCCTGTTGAAACCACTTCTTAAAAGCCAGGAAACCACGAACTCCCCTCGTTCAACAGACTTTCCCCTGTTTAGCAAGTGTGTCACACAAAATGTGCACATTTCCTTTCCTGAACAGAAATTTATTTGGTGAATTTTAAATAGTTTTTCTTTAGGATTTAAATCAGGGCTTTTTAGCTTTGTGGCTTTAATCAGTAGACTAAGCCCAATATAGCTGGACAACAACGATAACCTCTGACCTAGTTCCTTGTTTAAACAATCACTTCTGGCTCATGTCCAAAAAAAGTTTTTTTTTAAACTGCATATCTTCAGGCAGAATTTACCAGAATTTCAACAATATGGATTCTGAAATACAGAAACGTCCCAAAGACAGCATTACTTAGTAACCGTAAATGTGTCACTGCCAACACTTACGTAACTCAATATGTGCCTGTTCTATCATTTATTATCAATATCAATCTATTACAGCACTTTATTGGCAAAAACTTACATCAAAAGGTATTGCTACTTACTAAAAACACACACAGTATTTCATAAATATATACATTTTAAAAAGTAAATTTGTTTTTTGAGGGGGTGAAATAAAGCCTTTGAATTTTTGCCGTTAGAAAAGAAGACTTGAGTTCAAGCTAAAAACAACTCCACGGTTTAGTCCTCTTACCTTTCATTAGCCCAAGAGCACAAAGAACTAGCAGCAACAGTCTGGTCTGAGCCAACTCTGCCTTTCTCCATGTCTCCAAACACTGCACGAGTCAGTGTGATTGTCGACCAGTTTTCCTTCTGTCCCTGAACTGTGATCACCAAACAGTCAGGTATAAAGGTCCTCTTTACAGCAGCATAAACCAGAGCCAGGAGTGAGCCACAGGAAGCACCGGGAATGAATGCTCTGAAAGCTCTTCTAGGAGGTCCTAAACAATGCCCAACCAATGGTCACCATGGAAGCCTCAAAGGGCCACAACAGTTGGAGGTTGGGGGTGAAAGTGGAGGAGGGTAATAATGTGGGGCCATTGCCAGAATGTTCCCAATTCAGCAGCCTTGACAAAACCTGCCAAAAGCCTGCTCGCAATGACAAAGGGGGCAGCCATTAAAACTGATGGTACACTGTACATGACAATGGACAGCTCACAGTCCGCATGAACAATTAACTTAGAGCCATCAAAAAGTGAATAATGTATTAACAGCAGATGAGTTAGTTTTATTTGCAAGAAGCTGTAAGTTAAGTGAAACGTAAACTACAACACTTCAACAGTCTATATTGTGACGTCTAAAATGTGTGTTACAAAGAGGATATTTTTCCACTGATAATGGAAAACTCAAAGGGGAGGCTATTAACACTTATCTGACAGAGGCAACACACAAACTCAACTCTGACCACAGGGTTTAAAACAACTTCAATTAGTCACAAGTTGCTTCTACACTTGAAAATCATGAAGCTTTAGTTCTTTGTGAAGGAGTGGAAGTGCTGACATCACAGCTCCAAAGCACTTAACACTTGGCTTACCTTCCTTTGAATGTTAATTGCTTTGTTTAACGTTTCACAAGTGACACTTTACTGTTTGGGATGACAGCACCATCTAGTGGGAACTCATATTGTCTGGTTTTGTTATATAGAACTTATCAGAAGATATGCCTGAGGTTGATCAAGCACCTACACAAATCCACGGGCAGTAACTAACTGTGTATGCCTGTGTGGAAAAGTCACAAGACCAGGGAACTTCCTCTGGCTGTGGAGACAGAGAGGCCTTTGAGCCTTTTAAAAACCACAGTGATCAGACATGTGAGCAACCAGTGGAAACAGCTCACCTGACCAGAGCCAAGCAGGCCACGGGATATTACATGCCACTTCAATACTATAAAACTACGCATTCTGAAATGCCCGAAATCATCCATACTTAGAAAGCATTGTACGCCTTAGTTTGACCATTCCGGTGACAAAACAATATTTCAGAATCAGAACTGGTTTATTGCCATTGTCAGTGATCAAAATATGATCAAAACATAGGAACTTGCTTTGGCATAAGGTGCAACATAAAACGATGAATAAAATATTAGCAAAATATATAAAAAGAGGCATAGATAGGTCTGGCTGTGATGACAATAACTACGGCTGCAACTAATAATTATTTTAGTAGACGACTAGTCAGATATTTTTAAATTAATTTCTCTGGTAAATAGGGGTTTGAAATACATTTTGAAACACAAAAGGTTGAAATATTGTGACAAAATGCTTCTAGAAAGAAAATAAAGGAATAGAAACAGATTAAGAATTTTAGTGATGAAAAAAATATATTTTTACATTTGTACTGCCATCGTCTTGAAAGTACTTTTGTTATGTGTATAGTTTGAAAACAATCGTCAAAACAGGATAACAATTACTTTTCTAGCCGACAAGTATTAATCGCTGATGTCCTAATAATAACTGTAGTACTGACTTTATGTTGAATAAAACAAAAACAAAAAAATAGATGAATATTCCTTTGGATCAATATTTGTCATCTGAAAATGTTTATTTGCACCAGTGGGAAGTTTGTTTTCACATTTGAGCTGCAATAGAAGACGATAGATCTTACTTTTTATAGATATTAATTATCAACTTAATTGTTTCATATAGCTTAATTAGTTTTTTTCTTTATATTACTCAAAAATGTTTACAATCCTGCTAAAATAGTACTCAAGATTACCGTCTATTTTCCTAGATTTAGGAAAATGGAATGCAACAGTCTATTGTGACGAAATGTGTTTTACAAAGAGGATATTTTCCACCGATAATGGAAAGCTCAAAGGGGAGGCCATTAACACTTATTTGACAGAGGCAACACACAAACTCAACTCTGACCACCGGGTTTAAAACAACTCTTCAATTACTCACAAACCAAGCAGAACATATGGTTTTCTCCTAAAACTTTTTCCTGCCTCTGATCCTTCGGAGGCAATCGGTGCCCAAAGCCCTGCACAGACAGTTATTACCACCACAGCATCTTCAAGGAGCAGCCGCCAGAAAGGCCACCACACCCAGACTATTCCAGGATCTGCAAAACCATTAGGCTTAAACTCACTAAAGTAAATTCAGATTCTTCTTACATTTAGATGCCTCGTTTCGTTTTGAAATCACAATAATACTGCAATATTTTAATATACTTCATTTAAGTTTATTATTAAAATAAAATTGACATGACTTAATAGTAAAAGTGCCTCAAAACAAAAAACAAAACAAAACTAAGGCTATTAAAAACCTGACAAGTTGGAAAAATAAAATTCTGAATATTGTTATCAAGAATGCAAAAAATACTGAGACATACATTTTTATCAACATCGCCCACACCCTGTTGTAAAGTGTATACAATCGACAACACAGGCTAAAACCCTCAAAGAAAGATGTGAAATGACATGGTCACACCACACAACATGCTGTTCTGTAAAGCTCACATAGCTAAGCTGATAGCCAGAAGAGCTCAATATCAAATCTCCATCTAAGGGAAGTGAAAGGCAGCACCCATGTTTGGACCCCTGTGAGTGGACTCTGGGTGCTAGCTTTTATGCAACACTGTCACATTGTAGTTGACTCATGCACCCTATAAATAGGGATTTCTAGGAAATCATAGATCACTCAGGCCTCTGTATAGTATCTTCAAATAAACATACAACCAAGAGGTACTGTAAGTTACATAAAGTACAATATAAAACAAGATATTACATGAATAACAATAAACATTTGTTGACACTCATTTACTTGTCATGTTCTGAAAGGTTAAATAGACTTTATACTACAGCGGCGTTTAAAAAACTTGCATGTATTTACTTTATTTCTATTGGCTGCCCGTAAATGGACACAACGGTATTAGTGTTTGTTTGTTTGTTAAATAACAGACTGGTGACAACACCATCTATACCTTCTAGAAATTTCAAAGAAAGTTTAGAGAGATTATCCTGGCTCTAATCTGTGACATCAGGGGCAGGTGCTTAGATCAGACACAGATGATGAGTAAGAGGAGGTTCAGCGAACACACTGGATATATCTGGGTGAAGTTTAACCAGATTCACACAGACCATCAGATTCTTTTGACTCTATCTGTTGTACAGTAACACTATTCCTGTTGGATAGCGTCTAGTACAGATTGTGCCATGACAGACGAGGCCAACCCTGACAACACACCTGCTAACGGGACAGCTAGCATGCTAGCTTCTGCAAACCCAAGACTAGAAACATACCGTCTTCTCTTAATTTAATACTATAGTAACATTAGAAGCATGTGTAAATACACTGCGTTACAGCGAAGATATAGGAAATAGTGACAGATAAAAGCACACCAGACATTAGCTGTCAACATCATCATTGACGTTCCGGTAGATAACGGGACAGCCCAGGTTAGCTAGGCTTGTTAGCCACATTCATTTTCACTCACCTCTCTTTCATGAAATGCTTGATTCTGACGATGGCCTTTTCGTCGATCTTCCTGAGGAAGGTTTTTAATCTGTCTCTCTTGTTTTCAAGCATCCTTTCCTCGTCCTGTGGTGGTTGTTTCGTATCACAACCACGTCTTTCCACTCCAGACTCTGCTCTTGTTTAGCCTGGGCTTTCTTCTCTCTTCATCTACGACTGATTATGATAATAAGCTTGAATCGGACCAAGCCTCACAGCCAATGAGAGCGACGGACGAATGTGAAAAAAACAGTCATGTCAGGTCAATCCACGAATCAGATCGCGGAGGCTGGGCTGTGAGGACCGCCCATTACCATATATGGAGTGAGGGTCGTACCACAGTCACACGAGCGAAATGCTCATGTTATGATCATTATGTTTTACGTACGGCTTTAATACACGTTAGATTAGAACAAATTGAAAACCACAACATGTACCTTGTTGTGTACCAGTAGTTTAATAATCTGCACACAGCTGAAAAATCTTAAATATAGAGAACAGTTTATGATTAACTGTGTGAAAATGTCTTATTACTACTACTAGGTTGAACTGTTATTACTAAATTGAATCCCACTAGTTGACCCCCCCTCTCATTGAAGAAGAGGAACAACAACACCTGTGGCATGGCGAGGTGTCCACGTTTTATTCATTTTGTGTGTATATATGTAAGTATGTATGTTTGTTTGTATGTGGGCCTATGAATGTATGTGTTTGTTTTGAATTAAACAGCTTATTCTCTCTTGTAGTCTATGGCACATATGGCCTGTGAAGTTCCAACTGACCTACCTGCGTGGGAGCTTACAGGAAAGAACACATAAGGTAGCAACTATAAATGTATGCAAATTAATATCCAAAAAAGTCTTATTTTTCATGCCAGGCAGCTCTAACGTCACCGATGAACGCACTGGGAACAGAAGGAGCACTGTACTGAAGGCACATGACACAGCATACACCCCCACACAAGCCATCCTACGCATGAGCCTGCAGTCTTCCCCGCTCTCTCCTTTGCCAAGACAATGCCCACCTCATAATTACGTTTGTGTGACTGTGAGTGCATCCATTCAGGGGGGTGCGAATGTTAGGTAGGCAAGTGTCGGCCAACGTGGTGTGGGTTTTCTTATCCTCTTTATTGTGGGAGGATTGTGTGGATGTACGGCAACCATTTTATAGTGCAAAGACTACACAAACCAAAAGCCTTGATATTATGAAATACAACATATTTCTCTCAAAGGTGCACTATGTAACTTTCCTGGAGGAGGGTCTGCCACCTACTTGTCTCCATGAGATGTTATTGCTTTGCCTTGAATGTTCCATGATATGTTATTAAACGTATGTATTTACATGACAATCAGGTGACGTCAGGCCAAATTACTGGTCTGGTTATGAGGTCAGATCGGGACTGTAAGTCTACTCTTTACTCTACTATCTGTTTTACTGGGTATTTTGGCGCAATAAAAACAAATGATATATTTTACGATAATATTGTAGGACATTCTAGGCGAAGCAATAACAAAACAGTTTGTCCATCAGAAAAGTTACATAGTGTACCATCAACAAATTTTATCTGTATTTTTATATATTACCTACTGTATTTCACAGGTTACCAAAGATAGGCCTAGCGGACAGGAGATCTGCATGTAAATTACTCATAGGTGTTGCTGTTAGTGTGAGATTGTCGGTTTTCACACCTACAACCACATAAACAAGACTGGGATGTGAAACACTCACAAATAGAATGAATACATGATGAAGGAATAAATAAATAGTTCTGCAAAAATTGAATGGCCCACAAAATAACATCCTGAATTCAATGTGAAGTTCGGTGTGTTTTCTTAATGAATAGGCAGGAGGATAACTGAACTCAGTTCATAATCAACTCTGATATGTGTGACAATTGGCCACAGTAAATATTCAACCTTGAAAGCGTACAACATCCTTGACCTGGAAATAGGTCTGTGACGCACTCACAGCTGCAGCCACGCTCATCGGGAGATTAAATTTAAGCCTCTCTTAAAAGAATGTTATATCTTTTCGTAAGCATTGTTCAGGACTATTTTTGACAACTGTATATCAGTGGAAGCCCTGATTTCTGTGCAGACAAAATGCAATAGTTTAATAGTAATAAAGTTCAAATTAGGCCCAAACTATATCTAACTTTGAAGTTAATCTTACTGTTGGCATGCAACTTGAGAGCTGAAATGATATGAACTTTAAAACTTGGGAAATGCACTTTAGCAATCAGCAATATTAGTAATTTTTGTTTCAATCTAATATCAAGCAAAATTATGATATCAATCCAATACCATTCAGTTTGGTATTAAAATGCACTGAAATCGCTCGAATATAAATAATTTCAACTTGTCATTTTCACTTCATCCCAGCTTGAACAGATAAAAAAAATCTGCAGATAAACAAATATAAACATTGTATTTAAAAAAAATCTTACAATTAGATTTTTTAAATGCATTTTTTACCTAACTTTTTAAACTTTCTGATATACCACCAAAGTATCAGTATGTTGGTTGTGATCCTCCATCACTACTTCCTGGATCACCACCTAATTTGTGGTTTTGTGCTCAAAAAACACATGAGGCCTAGTTATGCACACTACTCAAAACATGGGTGAATGAAAGAAAACACAGATTTGCTTGAATGACGAAACATTTTACAAAATCTACATCTTATAAGTCTTAATTAGGTCCAGTTCATCTTTTGACAGTGTGATTGTGGAAACAGCTTGCATTAAGCCAGTGTATAACTAGTACTTCTCTTACACCTCTTCACCTCACTAATACAAAGGCACAGTTGTATATTTACCACTTGGTCTCAGAAATTCCCAGCTGGAATTTTTCAGTGTTGTATTGGGAAGTTCCACACTCAAATAGACGCAGTTCAACATAAAAACAACTACGTGATCCATCCATCACATGAGGCACATCAAATTCTTCATGCTGGAGAAACTAACAAGCAGATGAAAATTGCAACTATTGATTTGTTCTTCCCAGAAAAAAGAATTCAAGAATGTGGCAATGTCACATGGTTTACAAATACACGTCATGATCGGGTGATTTTTTTGTTTGTTTGTTTGTGAGACATTTCAGGACATTCTTCCAAATTATCAGTCTGTCAGAAAGCGATGACACAAACAATAAAAAGAAGCCTTAATAAAAAAAGAGTAATAAGTCAATCATCTGTTCATCTGCCCACACATGGCATCTGTTTGTGCACTGTCTGTCAGGTCAGAGAGGTCAGTGTCTCACCAAGAATTCACCCCACTTACAGCCTGTTTTATTCAATTAGCCAGTAAAGGAGGAGGGGTATCTTACTGTAAACTTCAACATATCATATTACCTATTATTACCTATATACTTCGAAGTCTGTTGATCTTCTAAGCATTTTACTTCAGAGTGTGGGGTTCTGTAACATCTCCAAATGTCAAACCCTCAGACAGATAAAATAGCGTAGCTGTGTCACGATCACCAGTTGCCTTTATCCAATGTGTGTTTGCATTGTCTCAGGTGTAACACATACAACCTCAACTAAAGAATATTGGGTTTCTACCTGACAGGGCAGGACGGCCTATTCCAGCTACTGTTACCAGGCTGCTCTCATCACTAATTCATATGTTGAGCTCTGGATGGTTGAGTTGGTCGAGTCGAAGGGACAGACATCACCTTCCCAACAGCAGGAACCGTCCCGAAGGCCCCCCTAACACCTGTGCTGTGGCCCATGCAGAACGGGGACCCGATGAGCCCGCAGGACACCAAGCCAGCCGGGGCCATGGAGCATCAGAAGGCTCACCCGCCGAATGTGGAGCCCTCTGCCCCGCCACTGCCACCCCCTTCACCTCCACCACCGGGCCCACCGGAGTACTCCAGGCCCAGGCTCATCTTCCACACACAGCTGGCACACGGCAGTCCCACAGGCCGCATCCACGGATTCACCAACGTCAAGGAACTGTACGCCAAGATAGCAGAGGTCTTCAACATCTCGCCATCCGAGGTACACAAAACCACTCAACCTGTGTGGTTTAGTCATGATCTATTTTTGCAGTGTGGTTTGTTTGGGTTTGTTCTAATTCTTCCCATACCCTTTTACCAGAAACAAAAACCAAACGTCACTAACCAAACCAAACTCCTACACAATATCAGGAGTGGAAAGTAGCTAATTACAAATACTCATGTTATTGTAATTGAGCAGATTTGTTTGAGTAAATGCACTTTTTTGAGTAGATTTTTAAATGTGTACTTGTAATTGAGTATAATTTTTATCACTGTAATTGTAATTATTTACATTTAAAATCACTATGTGGACTGAGTTCAGTACAAGTCCCAATTGTTCCAATGTACAGCTGTGTCACCTTCATCTCCTTTGGCTCCTCTCTAAACCTACAAACACCCAAAACATCCCCTCATTGCCTGCTCTGACTGGCCAAAGCCCAAAGAATATGCAGATTGCAGTTTAAAACAACTTATTTCAGCTTTAAACTGTTTATTTAATTAAGTTTTGTATAAAGGACAGTTCTAAAATTATACTGAAACCATTTTAAAAGTAACCTGTTTCCTGCGTACTTATTACTTTTACTCAAGTACAGATTTGGCTGCAGTACTTGTAATTCAGTCATGTAACTGTACTTTTACTTCTGTATAAATGTTAGATATGTCGGTGGAATTACTTTGAAATAGTGTTATGTATTGAAAAAAGACAAACATGGCTTTCCTTAATACTTCTTTTAGATATGGCCAAAGAACCAGTGATTTGAAGATGGCTTCATTTTCATTTCAACTCAAACAGACAGTCAAATATTCAGTCATTACAGAACTCACAAAGTTTCATCAACAACAACACCTGACTATGATGACAACATTAGACCTTTGTGCACTTCTCCTCTTATGTTTGCGAATGGGATGTATTTTATAGGAAATCGCCACGTAGGTCAAATATTGATTTTATTAAAACATGTTTAAACAGTGCTGTTTATGGTTTTATAGTATTTTGGCTTTAATGGAAACTGGCAAGGGACTAACCGTAATAGACCAATAAAATGTTAACAGCTGGTAAAAGTTTGGTAGGTTGTATGTCTATTTCTTTATTCTTTTAGTTAACTTAGTCTTTCTGCTGTTGTGGCATGACTCATGGCAACAAAACAATATATAGTCTATCTGGCAGTGGCCTTATTCACTTATCTTTAGTATTCTGAAGGACATCTTGAGGCGTTTATCACTGGGCTATAAGCCGATATTATCAACATAAATGAAAGTGATATGGAGTTTATTTATAACTGTTAATCAGCCACTGTTTTAGGTTAATTAATTATAAGCTTATTGTTGAGAAGTCTCACTGAATAAGTAGTCCCACTATCTATTCAATATAAATAATACAATACAACAATACATAAGAAGAATTAGTAAACCGTATTTTAAAATAAGTTTAGGTCTACCTAAAAGAGAAACATAAGCAGCATCTGTAGAATACACCAACTGAAGACCTTGAACTTTGATTGTGTGAGCCAGATAACACCTAGAGAATAACAGTATTCTGTGGTTGAACTTTGACTCCCAGATTACATATATTACATATATACATATATATGCAGAATACTTGAAGAATACTACTGCCCTCTGCTGGTCAGTAGAAGACCTACAGACATGAAGTACACTTGTTGCCACGATAAGGGGTGTTAACCTCCTTCATAGTACTTAAAAACTAAAAGCGTTTGTTTTGCTAAGTTTGGTTGCATATATGAAATTTATTAAATGTTTATTTTCTGTCTAAAGTTTTATGCACTTCAAATACAATTCATCCATTTTCTACTGCTTGTTCATGTTAGACAGACAAAGCATTCTCTCTCACATTCATTCACTACGGGCGATTTAGAGTTGTCAGTTGACCTACACATGCTTGTCTTTGGACGGTGGGAGGAACCCGCTCTGCCACCATGTGCCGCACACTTACAATAATTTGTAGATTTAATGTCTAAAACCTTTTCAGATATTGTTTTGCACCCTCAACTCCCACAAAGTGGACATGCAGAAACTGCTGGGCGGCCAGATTGGACTAGAAGATTTCATCTTTGCTCATGTTCGAGGGGAAACAAAAGAAGTGGAGGTCACCAAAACAGAAGATGCATTGGGTCTTACCATCACAGACAATGGAGCGGGCTATGCCTTTATCAAGGTAAATGAGACCTAATGGCTGGAGTTAAAAAGTTTTAAAAATAAAAATAAAATTTGACTGAAAGCCCTGTGTTGCACTTCAGAGAATAAAGGAGGGCAGCACCATAGATCGACTGAAGAATGTGTGTGTAGGTGACCACATTGAGGCTATCAATGACCAGAGCATTGTGGGCTGTCGGCATTATGAGGTGGCCAAGATGCTCAAAGAGCAGCCCAGAGGGACACCTTTCACCCTGCGACTGGTTGAACCCAAAAAGGCTTTCGGTGAGTGCAAACTGTACATTCAAGACTCTTGTTGCCTTCCTCATTAAATAGATGATCTTTATTTATTTAAAAAAAACACTCTATGGATTCCTATTGCTATTAGTGAATTCTAAGCTGTCAAAATGATTGTGTAAAATGAAGCTTTATTAAGTAGCTGATAAAGTAGCTATAAAGTTTGAATACATAATAAATCCCAAGATTTGTTTTATGACAATATGGCTTCCTCTTCTGTGCCCCTTTCCTAGACTAAGATAAGATATCAAGTGCAGACAGCAAGGACATAATGTGTATGCATGCAATAAACAATTACCACGAGACTTTCAGATTAAAGCATTTCAAGATTTGGTTCTAAAACTCATGTTTTGGCACAAGTTTGATTTACTCTGACAGGCAAGAAATATAGACTGTACTCTTTATTCTGAAGTCATCTTGGCACTTTAGATTTCCTTGTGATGACTAAAAGTTGATTTTACATCTTTTGGCATGATGGCTGAACTCATTATTCACAGGACTTTTTCCAACCATAGAATATTAGCAGGAAAAAGCAACAAACAATGAAAATTGGCCAGTTGCAATTTAGTGTCTGGCAAAGTTATTAAGAAGCTATTATTTATGAGCTAATGTCTTCATGATATCTTCTTGGCTCAAACTGAAGAACCTTGCAAGACTGACCAAGTAGGGCCAGAATAGTTCAACTAAATATAGACGTATGGTGTTTTGAAAAACAATGAGATATGTTTTGTTTAATGTAGAGTATTAAGCATTGTGGCGCTGTCTCACACTCCAAAACCTAAATATTTATCCAAGATGTTCCATGGTTCACATGCCTCTCTCTCCTCTTTCTGTAAGCTGGCACACGGATTGTTTAACCTGGTTGAATTGAAGAGATTAAGTGTTGTCTTAATAGTTTATTCGATAGGATAAAATAAATTGTAGGTGGCTTATGGATATGGTCGCTTACACAAGCAGCGACCATAACCTCGTTTCAGGGACAGCCTTATCAGAGCTGAGCCTTGCCCTTTTCCGCTGTTACTATAAGTGTTTTTACTGTCACCATCATAAGTGACCGCTCATACCAAATGAAAGACAAGTTTGATGAAAAGACAGGAATTAAAACTGTTTATTTGTGTAGATTTTGTATCAGCTAATGATGAATGATATTGTATCTGTGAAAGCTTATGTTGGGCATTTTTCACATCACTAAACATTTAAACTACTGTCTTGGGATTACAAAATGTTGCTGACTATTTGACAGCTAAGTAACCTTTGACTTCTTGCTGGGCCATTTCCTCGATGGAATTATTGGTGGAATTTCCAAGCCAAACATCTGTGCAGTTTCACAGTTTGGAAGCAACAAACAAACAGCTAATATTGTGTCACCATGACATTAAATTAAAATGGTTTACTTCTGGTCATAGGTTGCACCTTTCTATATAGAGTTAGATTTGGGGGAAAAATATGGAAGAAAATGTGGAAATAGTATTTTTTTTAAACTCCATTCTAAGTTATGCAGTGCAGCTTTATGTAAGTATTGTTGAAATATATCAGCAGTGACAGTAGCAGCAAATGGCAAGTGATAGCGGTTATAGCAACAGAAGCATTACTGGTCTGCATTTTCTTCTTTCTCACCAGTATTCAAAGATTAATATTTACTTTTCCTTGCTTTCAACTGACTGCAAATGCTAAATCAAGTTGTTATTGCTGTTTTCAATTAACACCTTTTATTTCATGTCTCTAGACATGATTGGCATGAGAACTAAAGCTCCCAAGTCCAGCGAGGGCAAGATGGTGAATGGGAAGGAGACGCTGCGCTTACGATCCAAAGGAGCAGCCACGGTTCAGGAAGTGGTGAGTTTCCTCCAAGACAGGGCACTTTTATTTTATCACACAGTTACTCTTCTACACACAGCTTTTAAATGGGCCATTACACTATGAAACACATCCTCCATTTTGGATCTGTCCTAAACTGAACTAAACACCTTGACTTGACTACTGGAAAATTTGAACTATCCTCACACGCTACATCTGGCTTCAAATATCACTGAATAATGTAAGACATACAGAATTTCACCTTGACAAAACCAAGGCAAGCAGTCCGGCAGCACTCAAAGCACATAAAACAGACTTCACATACAAATCAATATACGTAATACAGGGCTATTAAACAACCAGCAAATGAAATATTTACAGTGCAAAGCCAGTAGATAAAGAGAGCTGCTGTAATATATTTGGACCCAGTAGACTTGGGAAAGATCATGTTTTGTGTCCATATATGGATAAAAGTGTTTTTAAACGTTTGTGATTTTCTTCCCAGCCGAACGAGTTTGAGGAGCAAGCGACTAAGAAAGTGGATGACCTTCTAGAGAGCTACATGGGAATACGAGACGTGGAGCTGGGTAAGACCCCACACATCAACTGTCAAAGCAGACTTAATGGCACCTTTGGTAAATATTTTCAAAAACTGTAGCATAGAAGTAGTTATGATAATCCTAGTAGTGAAAAGAGCAATTGTTGTATCAATAGTAATGGTGCCAATCATTTGTATTGTTTTTGAAGCAGCTTAAGCATGATTTGCAGTGCTCCTTCTTGGACGTTGGACGCTCCTATTTGGCAAAGTGTTTTTCAATTTTGTGTATCATTATGTTCACTTAAATGTGTGTTTTTCTTTCCACTAAGCAGATTGTATTTTTGTCGCTTCGTGCAAACCCTTAGTGCCAGCACAACGTAGACAGACCTGATTAATGAGAAACCTGAACAACAAACACAGCTCACAGGTTTTTTACAACCAGTTTGTGTCCAGTGTCAATGTGGTGGCTACAAATGTTCACACACTCCTGTAAAAAAGAAAAACATGTTCCAAAATGTTCCACAATGAACGCAAACTATAATTTACGTAACTAGATGGCTGATGTGCCAGGCTATTGCCTAAAAAGGAGGAAAAAAACATTGAGTGACTTACAATTCACATGAAAAAGTCTTCTCTTTCTTCTTATATTATAAAAAAGGGGAGAGTTTTTGTTTTTTTTAGTAGTACTGTGATATCATTTCATAATAAAAATGTATTTAAGCTTGAGGTGGAGAAGAGGTGTACACTTCAAACATATTATTTATTAAACTTTCTTAAAATGTCTTGAATTCAGAATTTTAACTTGGATTTGAGTAGTTTTGACTTGATTACTTTCATTTGCTTATTTGACGTAGAATATCTCAAGGTCTTTCTTACTGGTTATAAGATCATTTACTTTAATGCTAAAAAGAAATGACAGTGGGATAAGGAACATTGTCTTAACCCATTGGCAAATCATTTGGCTTGATGTAAAAAATAATTTATTGAAACAAGGCTGAAACATTTTGAAACAAGTAAAATAATCTAGGTCAATCAACCAAATAGACTCTAAATGGTCAAAACATTTGAAATTAAGATTCATATTGTGAAGTCAATCATTTTTATCTAGAAATGTATTGTTTGCTGTGTATTTCTGTACAAACTCTTAATGGAAGGGTTAATGGTTAATATATTTGTAATTACAAGTCCCATGACGTCAAGTCACATGAAACAAACACTAGCACAGTCAGTCAGAACAAATTAACACATCTTAACAATGTGAATTGAATTTAAAATAAGTAGAATGTAAACCCACTAAAATACAACTTTATGCATTATCTGTTTCCATAGCTACAACCATTGTGGAAGCTGGAAAAGATAAGAAGAATCCTGATGACTTTGCAGAGGCTCTGGACTCCGTTCTGGGTGATTTTGCTTTCCCAGATGTGTTCTTGTTTGATGTATGGGGAGTTATTGGTGATGTCAAAAATGGCAGAATCTAGGCGAATGTTTGCGTGACACATCTGGGTTGATCCACTTGAGATTGTAAAATGTATATATCAAATATCTGCAGCTCTGAATGCCTCCGTATGACTCCTCTGCTGTTTAAACAATGCTTTACACTCAAACAGGAACCCAGCCCATGACTTCCCACGATAATGATCAAACAACAAAGCCATTTCAGTTTCTTTTGCTACATCGATCTGTGTCCTGATGCAAATTTTTGCCATGAGAACATTTTGTCCCTCGTTTTTGATGTTGAAACCTTGCAAATTATGTACAGTATATAAAATATGTGACACTTGCAAATAACGTGTTTTGTGGTGTTGCTGAATAATAAATGACCAACTAAGATACATACACTTTATTCACAGTGTGTTGTTAAAAACAGATAGACAGATACAACCAGTCGGTTTTAAGATGATGCATGATGATACACAAATGCAAATAACTTGGTATATTGAAACAAACAAATGGAGAAAAAAAGCTGTGTCAAACTGTAAAACACCCTTTGTTAATGTTTTTTAAATGAAATAGTAAGCAATTCTACAACTGCAAAGTCAGTAAAGAACAATGTTTTTCTATATAGTATTATACATTTTGAACTTATTGAAGAAGTTTTTGTGCAAAATGCGTACAGTGCATTATACATACATTCAACATGAGGTACAGCACAAAGCTTTTTTTTTTTTCAACCTGAACAACCTTCATCTGAAAACTTCTTACTTAAATTCAATGTTAGCATCACAAACACCTCAAGCTCTACATTCACGTCACACAGACTTCACTTCACTTTTCATTTTATATAAAGTATTGTAAAGCAGCTAGATAATGTATTTAAATATGCACTATATAACTTTTCTGATTATACACCACCTGCTTGTCTCCATGGAGATGTTATGGCTAGGAATGTTGCATAGTAAAGCATTGCATTATATTGTATTTAGATGTTTTTATTGCTTAAAAATATGTAGGAAAAAAGTGTCACCGGGTTGTCTCAAGGGAGATACATGAGTTCAGTGTCATGCTTGGAACATCTGCAAGAAGGCAAGAAAGTGTCGGATCCTCCACCAGAAAAGTTACGCGATGCACTCTTTAAACAAAATCAAAGACAAATAACCAATGGTGACATTGATCCACAGTTCATTGGAGCAAGACTACAAGACAAATGCATGCTGTACAAATGTCAATTCTGCTAAATGTTCTCTTCCCAAGACACTTTTTTTTTAACTTGAAAAACATTCCAGTATCCTAATCCTAAACCCAAGCAATTGCAGTCTTATCATTGTACTGTATATTTTGAAACAAACCTACAGACCTTCAGGCATTTCCCAATTACAGTATAACTCAATCATTGTGTGGGATCAGTGGTCTTCATTGTAGTAAATGTTGCATGTATGTCATTGTTTTCGGTCGTTTCGTCCTGTTTGTGTCCATCATGTATTGAAGACCTGGTCAGTCTGCGGATAGTGTTGTTCAGAGATGGGTACAGTGTCAGAATAGACCGTCTGGACCAGCCGAAGTTGGGATGGATCCTCTTAAATACCGCTCTTCGGAACAGAATGTAGACCCATGGGTCTAGGATTTGGTTCCACGTGGCAAAGCGAAGCCACAGCAGCAGGTACTTGATTTGCAGCGCGCTTCCGGATAACACAGTTTGGGCAACAAACGCCTAATGGATGATGAAGAAAGAGAGCAAGGGGAATCAAGACAAAGATGGTAAATGAAGTTGAAATGGAAGGAATAAATTATTGAAGGAACCAGGATGTAAGGATAAGCAGTAAGTGGATTAAACAGACAGCAAAAACAGTGAGAGGACAGACAGAAGAAAAACTGGGTTAATTCAAAGATAATTTTTTTATCTTTCCTCTCATCTTCTGGTACACCGACATCCGCAACAAAACAATCAGCTTCTGTGCTGTATACTTACTTGATGGAATTGCCTTCCTGTTTAAGGAGGATGGAGAAAACTGGAGTACCGTGAGGAAACCTAACGAGGCAAACTCTACTCAAAAAGGAGAATCTGATTGTGAATTTAAAACATTTCATAATGGCATCAGCATTATGTAGCAATTTATTAAAAATCAAGTTTTGTTATTGTTTAGGTACACCGTTTCAGTCTCTTTTGGGGGCGACAGTGGCTCGACCTGACAGCCGGAGGTTTGAGTGTCGGACCAGGTTTGAGTTTCGGACCGTTGTGCTCTGAGGCAGGACCTCGCCCACCTTATGCCTATGAAAGTGTTGTGTGTTTGTGTGTGTACCACTGAGTATGGAGTGAATTAATAATAACTACATCGACATGCCTGTAAAGCGCATTACAAGTGCAAGGCATTATTATTACTGTTGTTTTATGTGTGAGCAGAGTGTGGAAACATTCTTAGGAGGCAGAGAATAAACTTTCTGTATTTGCACTGTTAATTCATTGGTACATGAATTATCAGAGTTGCAAAACACTGGAATTAATCCTGCTTCACTAAATGGAATCACTTCTCTGATCCAAGAATATGTACGTTCCAATTAGTCAGCACTCACAGCTTAATAATGTTGTTGTGGTTGTGATAAGAAACCATTCGGGTTAGTTTATGAAATCAAAACTTCTATCAGTGGTGAGTCTCTGTTAATTAATGGATGAACGCAACACACAAGCACCCATTACTAGTGAGCTAAGTTAACCAAGCTGCATGAGGAGGATCACAGCCAATCACAGCCCACAGCCATGGAGTTATGACACACTGAACCGACTGTACTCGCCTCAGTTTGGACCACTGAACCATGATGTAAATCCAGGGGTCCAGAATCTGATTGCAGGTGGCCATTCGGATGTAGAACAAAATACTTTCAGCAGATACAGGATCCCCAGTCACCGCACTCACCAAAGTATAGCCCTGGGTCACAAGTGTCAAAACCCGGCTGTTAGAGAGGACTTTGTCTGAGGACAGGATGGTGATCTCCAATGGATGACATGAGGCAACAGCAGGAGTACTCACTGAAGCAAAGCTGTAGAGTTTTGATCTCTTTGACCGTTTCAAGTCAGAAGCACACTCAAAAATGATTCTACTTGAGATGTTTTGTACATTGATAAGGTAAATAAAGGATGCATTTTACAGCTCAGCAGCATGACAGTAAGACATTTCGGAATCACAATACATGGAGTAATCTGAATCTACATACAATTCAAAAAGAAAAAAGGTTAGTCGACTTTTTTTAACATGTTTTTGAATTATAAGGTAATCTTGATTTTATATAATTATTTTAGTTTTGAAAGTTAGGGATTGTTCATTTTCAGGTATCAATTTTCAGTTTACCATCTGTTGTTTAAAATTGTGTTAAATGAGAGGGAATCTAAGTGAAAATAAATGTTTGACTGGCAAAGATCAATTTGGGCTGTTTCCCATAAACAGCACAGTTCCAGTTTCATCTTAACTGTGTGCAGATAACTTGCATTCAGAATGTAGCATTGCTGAGAGGAAATGAGACATTGAGAAGGGAAACAGAGAGGGCATGACATTTCATCCTGGTTTTGTATTCAAAATACTGCACATTTAAATCCATTTTAACATTTAGTATAGAGTTAAATTTCCTTTCCTCCTGGAGCTCAACAAAAGCGACTCCTTTTTATCAGACAAGACAGATGTGAACTGTTACTACACTTTCAAAAGCTTAGAGAATTTTCTATCTTTCTTTTTTTTTCTTTGAGCTTTTGAACATTTTCAATTACAGACACTTTCATTGAACGTTCTGTCTATTTCTGTTTTATGCCATGACATGGTATGTTAGTATTATGAATAATAAGAATAAGAATGAATAATAAGAATAACTATCTAATACCATTACCCCTGTACAGCTTCATAAAATCAAGCATTATGCCAGACAAGAAAACACTTTAGTTTTAAGTAGATATTTTTTTCTTACAATTATTATATTATACTGTTGTTGTGATTCTGGGTGCTACAAAAATAAACTGAATTGAATCACAAATATTGATAAATCTATATCCATCCATATTTTTTGTGAGGGGGTGGATAGGACAGTGACAAATGATTACGCACATATCCTTCTAGAGTGGATATTATCATAGATATTGTGATATAATACTGCACTTACCAGTAGCGGACACCAGCAGACTGAAGCTATGACCATTATAAGAATCAGCTGCACCATCATCTCCACTTCATGATCCCGTCGCCTTTGGGCTCCCCCTGGTCCACAGCAAACCCTGATGAGGGTCACCACGCTCACAGTGTTAAGCAAAAACGACACAGTCAGACATGTCAGTCCAACCAGGGAGAAGACCAGCGAGAAGATCTTATCCGTCCCAATTGAGCTTATGTTGAAGAAACACCATGAACCTGGCATCTGCATGTGGTAGCTGCCAACTCCAAAGATGGGAAGTAAAGAGATGCAGCCGGCAATCATCCACACAATCAAGACCATGGAGATAGGTCTCTTTTTGGTCATGGCTTGGGATCTTAAAAACGGAAAGTTAATTCCTACGAAGCGCTCGATTGCCATTGCTGCACCAAGAAGTAACGGACACAACCCGTAGAAGACCATCGACATGCCCATGAAGTTGCAGAAGTGGCAGCTGGGGTCCAGTTGGCGCCAGTTGAAATGCGTGACATGAAAGGACACCACGATAGACCCGGTCACTAAAAGTCCCAGAAAATCAGTGACGACCAAGCCACCGAGGAAGACCAGGAAGAAGGAGCGTGAACGGGTTTTGACTCTCTTGAAGGACTGAAGGAGGACAATGAAGGCGGTGAGATTTGAGGCGAGTCCGAGAGCACTGAAGATGGAGGAGAAGTACGCAGAGGCGATGGTGGGGTGGTACTTGAAGGGTGGACTGTTGATGGAGTAGCAGAGCGGGGTGTCATTCAGGCGTGAAGAGTTCATGGTGAAGGACGATGCAAATGTGGAGATCTGAGGTGGCTTAGAAAATGCTCTTCAACCTGAAAAGAGGACACAGAACAATATTAATCTAGTAATTGTCCTAGAATGTACTGTTTTGTAATTGGGAGCTGCAAAAACATGAAAGTTAAGGATTTGATTTCTGGATCATCAGTCTATGTGTTTGCATGTTCTCTCTGTGTTTGGTTGGGTTCATCTGAGTATTTTGGAGTCCTCCATCAACCCTAAATGTACAGAGCATTGGAAAAAATTAAACAAGACAACAAGTGAATAAAGCTTGAGGTAAGTATTTTTAATTTGTTTTGAGTTTTTATTTATTTATTTTTGACCGTTTTAAAATGCAATTGCCAATTGAACAGGCACAGTCAACGTCTCTTTAGTCTCCAAAAACACTAAACACTAAGATTCTAAAAGATAAGCTTTAAAGTAAATTTAAAATAAATAAATAAATAAATAAATAAATAAATAAATAAATAAATAAATAAATAAATAAATAAATAAATAAATAAATAAATAAATAAATAAATAAATAAATAAATAAATAATAATAATAATAATAATAATAAAAAGGTTTCTGATTTGACATACACCTTTAAATTGCCAGAGCTCATTGGCTGAACTCAAGCCTCTAAACTCAAAACTATCAATTTCTCCTAAACAAGAAGCACATTGCATTCCTAATCAGTTTAGTAAGGAATGTAGATTTGTTTTTGTCCAAATAAGGAACTATTATTTGGAATGCGGATGCATCAAATTTCCCTATGGAGACAATTTAAAAAAAAAAGAGATTTATATAGAAATAGTTCATTTGAAAATATTCTGTTGCATACATATACATTTAGTCTCAATATTAAGAGCAATGATGGCAAGAGGTTTTACAATTCAGCCTCACCTCAATCAATGGTGCTTTTTTTTTTAATTGACTTGAGAAAATGTTTGGTTTAGGGAAAATCTCATTGCCAGCAATTTTATTCCAGACAGTTTTTACTTGTAGAAATAATTATACTAATGAAAAGAATACTGTAAAACATTTAAGCATTATCAATCAGGTCACATTTGTTGTCCTAGAACTAAACAAAAATATTTGAAAGGCAGCTTAAATCAACAGAACAGTAAAGTCCCACCGGGCGCCAACCTCCAGACCACACAAGGTAACGTGAGTGAAACAGAGCAGACAGACAGTAGCCCGGGTCAGCGGGGGTAATGGAGAGGGATGAGAGGATGACATATCTTTACAGGAAGTGCACAAGTGTACTGACCGAGGCTCTAACAGGAAGTGCACTTTGCATTAAAGGCTGAAGTTTTCCCCTGTGGTCCAAGGTCCTGTAAACTGTATACAGGCAGGGAGGAAAGACGTTTTGATGAAGTACAACATGTTTAATATATCAGTCGCACAAACAAGAAAACCTGCAAATAACTATATCAAAAATAATAGGTAATAACATCATGACAAAATCTAGCTGGACTCATAACAGTATTCTACTTATATTTACATGTTTTTTACAATGCGGTTTCCTTTTTCAAGACACAACATAGTGAGATATTCTTGATTATTATATTTGCACATTGCTGTTATTATTTGTAGGCTGTACTTAGCAGCTTGGATCATGTGGCACAGGACGAGGAAATGCCAAGTACTTGGTGGCGTCTGAGAAGGAGACATTTGAAGCTTGGGTCTAAGTACAATTATAAGATGGTTTCCTTTGGGAATAAAAATGGGTAAAGGATGATGTCAGAGGTATGAATACTTTTATGATGCTATCAGCATTAACCTCTGATATTGAAACAATCCTCCTCAAATTGTTTTTGTATTCTAACCTTGTATTAATAAAATAAGATAGAATAAAATGAAGTAAAATAAGGAAGAAAGAAAGAAAGAAAGAAAGAAAGAAAGAAAGAAAGAAAGAAAGAAAGAAAGACAAGTGACAACTTGTCTCAAAAGTGAATTTTGTGGAGTACTTGAATCGTTTTTACCTTTATTAATGCCTAACTCTCATAATTCCTTCACTGTGAAACACAATATATTGCTAAAAAAGTGCAATATCTTTCTATGAAATTGAAGTACCTGCTGTAAAGATGTAACATAAAAAATCCCATATTTATTTCATTTCTAGATTAATTGTTTCTATTTAACGGATATAGACTAAACTTGACTAAACAACTTAATTTTCTTGCTCAACGATCATAATTGCAAATACAATACAATACAGCAGCAGTAGCACATTTAAGAAACAAACTTACACTGTCTTACCATTTAAGGAGAGCCTAGAAGTCAAGCTTGTACAGCTCCATTTACAGCACTCTTTTTTCACGTAAATACGCAGTAAATAGGAAAACTGTTGTTGAGAAATCTGGAATTTCTTAAGAATGATCCAGCTCTGCTGCTCTCCTTCTTTTATTAGTTTCCCCTCAAAAACACTTCCTTTTGCTCATCAAGACCCTCCCAAAAGAAAAAGAGGGAGGGACAAACAGACCGGCATCACACACTGCAGTCAGGAATGTCCGTTACCAAGAGGATGAGGCATTAAGGAAGATGTCAGAGAAGGTTTGGGGGTCGATGGGTTGATCTCACATAGTTTAATGAGGAAGGGCTTGCAGAAGTTAAAGGTTAAGTATGAAAGAAAATAAATACAATTCTCATTTGGTATCCCACTGAAACTTTCTGCTGTTGTAGTGATCATTGTGCTAAGACAGCTGCATAGAGTTAGTTGTACTTTTGAAGACGCTCGGCAGATCAGTTACAATCCCTTACACATTATGTAAAAACAGCCATGTTATAAAGTTGGGCAATTATCAAATGTGCATATGACAGGGTTTTATTAAATTGTGTGGTGGTCAATATCCATCATAGCTTAAAAAACAAACAAAAATAAGTAACAGTCTGGGAAAATAAATTACAAAAAAGTTATAGGAAATACAAAGATTAGTCCTAAGTGTACGCTGAATAACAAAAAAAAAAGTCAAATTGTCTCTATTTGTTCAGAATTTGTATTATTTGGAGCTCCCAGGCTAATGTAAGGCACATGGTGTATTTGGATGTAGAATCTACTAGATTTTTTTCAAACGTTTAAAGTTTAAGAGCAGAGGGTAGAGGGACTACACAAAGTTTGGGAACTACTGCTCAGTGTGATCAAGACACAAAAAAATCCAAAATGCAGGGAGAATGTGTGAGAAAGGAATATGATGTTGACAGTGTAAATGTTTATTTAAGAACATAAAGGTGTTATATTGTCTTATATTTGTCTTATACTATATTGTGTAAATTATTTTTTGTGTGAAATAGTCTAACATTCAGTTGAGAGACGTCAATGTGAGATCAGGCACTGCCATCTCTTCACCTGTGTTCACTTCGTCACATTAGATGAAGATAAATAATCAATGACAACAAATACTGATTAAAATGATGTAATGGCAAATAAAAGCGTAATATGGATGAATTTGCGGACTTGTCAGTCCCAGTGTAAGGGCGGAGCTTCTTAGACCCACATCTGTGTCGTACAAAGCTATGAGAGCACATTCTTTTCTCCTTCTGCACAACAGATGTGTGACGACTGCCTGCTGCACATCTATAAATCTCTGACTGCAGGGTGAACCTGAGTGCAGCAGAGATTATACTCATGAAGCAGGACTCAGATATGCTCAGCCAACATGTCCAGTAAATGCTCAATTGAAAAATCAAATTAACTTTGAGAAATGACTCTATTTAGAAGTGACGCATTAACAGTAACAAACATTACATTAAGTAATTATCTTTCAGTTGTTGGTCCAATGTCAGATGTCCACAAATGTTACAAAACCTGATGTATATCGTATTTCCCAGCATTCACAAAATGAGATTCAAATCTAATTGTTAGTAACTGAGTTGTTTTTTCAAATCACAGACAAAACCAGCTGCGTAGTTTTCAGACTTTACTTAAGTTAGGATAGTATCGGAGTTGGTAAGGGTTATCTTTACATTTGATCTGATTTATTTTTACAACTATGGTTTTCTTTTGTTTTTCTTTTAGGCTAAAAAACCCAAAACACTACCAAAAACAAAATAAGCCAAAAAATAATGCTAAAAAAAAGTAGAATTCTGAACCACAGTGTTCTGGTGTACCGTGGTAATGTTGTCTCTTCTATAATGATCCTTTCATATCTGAGTCATCCCTCGTACTCATACCTTTCCTTCTTCAGAATGCAACTGTCAGATCCATCTGTTTCAAAAGGTCTCCTCTTCTTCATACACCTTTGATGAACTCATCCTGATCATCTGAGTGCTCTAAATACCTTCACTTCACGGATTTTTAACTTCAAAGCAAGTAGTGTTTTCAGCCTCAATTACTAAGTGCCCAGTTCTTAGTGCACAAGTCTTTGCGCCCTCTGCAGAATACTGGTAATATATTTTTATAGGATTTTCATGGGGTTCATTTTGCTTAATGTCATTAATTTAGTATCCCAGATCACTGTTCCAATAAACTACAGCAGAAACGCTTCGCAAGCACGTTCTTTGTTCTTTTATGGGCATATACTGAGCAGCATAACCAAGTGCTGAGAGAAACCACATGATCACAATTCTCTAGATACATAAATAATAGTATTAAGACTGTCTGCAGTACGGAGGGGCCTCACAACATAACACATCTGGGAGTTGAACATCATCTTGACATTAAAAGCAGTTGTAATTTGAAAGTCTACCTGGAATTTGGGGAAAATCAGATCTAAATAACAATTAATAACACATGAGAAAGGATTAAAAATGCAGCAACAATGATACATGGGTACACATGTTTTAATCAGATATTACTGTTATATGATCATTTACAAGTTACAACTCATCAATAACGTTTGTGTGTGAGTTTCTTTTTCTATTGCACCAGAGCCTGGATGTCCAAAGTATGGCCCAGGGGCAAAATGCAGCCCTCAATAATATGTACAATTTACTGCAAGTTTCAGGTTCTTTACCATTACATCAGCAATAACTAACATTTTGGTTTGAGACAGACTTGATATCAAGCTTTAAAGACTGAATTAAGATGTGGCAGCATTTTCAAACCTCAGATGAAAACCACAACAACAACAAAAAAAAAAAAAAGAAAAAAAGAAAAGAAAAAGTAAGCTTTACAGTATTGATCACTTATTGGAGGGTTTCCCCTGTAATGTGTCCATTATTGAATATTTAGCAGGTATTTGACACTGTGTGTGTCCATGTGTCATTCTCAGTTCGTACAGGTTTAGATGGACTGAACATTGAATTAGAAGAGCAATATGGCTAAAACATGTGCGTGTTTACACAGTCATGCAAAAAATATCTCATATTCCAGATATATACATTAAGTTAAGAAAAGAGAAAGAGGGAATTTGTGAACTGAACTATAACGTAACATAAATGTGTGTTCCTTGCTATGGATCCTAAAATATTACTTTATTTCAGAATTGACAAAAATCGGTTAAAAAAAACATTGATATTGACCATATAGTAGCTTAGTTTCAATATACAGCCCTTGATGAAAAAGGATTGGACTCCTCTGCAGTTGGTGCTATTACTAATGTCACATCATTAACTGAACCAAACCAAGGCCTAATAAAACAATAAACACCCAGGGATTATGTAAGCAGTATTTTACAGCAGAAGCAGAACGTGAATGTATCCACCAGATGGCAGCATTGCATTCCAAAAAATAAGTCAATTCCGTCAATTCACTTCTGACCATGTATCAAGGGTTAATTATGTAACATCCAGCACAATGAAAATCCACCTCATTAGCTCTAACTTAAGGATATAGGCTTCAAATAGTCTCATTAATCAACAGAATAATTCCTTTCCACTAGTTTACCGGGCACACCAAATTATGGAATAACAAAGCACTTACAAGATGAGTTTGGGCTGTTAAAATCATTTGTTATTTTAAGTTTGTCTATGTCAAAATGTCTTTGGCAACTTCTAAGTGGCCTGACAGTGAAAAAAAAAACAACAACTCTGATATGTAACTCAAACATTTTACATTGGTCCTATGGTATAAACATAGGAGCTGAAAGAATGAAAGAGATTCCTCAATAACACTAAATAAAGGGAGCACTTTTTGGAAGATGAAGTTTTCAAAGATGAAGATAGACTTCATTTACTACACTAAAAATATCAGGATATATCTGGAAAGAACAGGCAAATGATATTTATATTTTTTCTTTCATTTTTTAAAGCTGGGATACCTAATTTTCACGCAGCAAAACTGGAGATGTTTAAATGTGAATAATTAGTCCCTTGTTCCAAATCCTAAGCACGTTTGATAAGATTAGCATTTATTTTAAGGCTCTGCTTTAGAACAGCATTTTTGAAACTCAAGTGGACCGCCCCAAGCACAGCCAATCAGAGCGCTGCTTTTGGCTCTTACTTCCAGGTTGAGAAGACATGAAACACTTTACAATTTAGCTACAAACAGTGCGCAGTGGTCTCTTTTTTGTCACAAAGTGCTCCTGTTACAATGTACTGTTTGGAAAAAAACAAAAAACAATGACTGATTTACAAAAAAAAAAGTCATCAACACCAGCTTTGATATAAGTTGGATGCCGATTCACCCAGTAGATGGCAGCAGTGCACTTTGGAAACACAATGCTGCTCCTTGAACGTATGAAGTCATGCCAAGATTGATTTTACTCAGATGTGATGCAGTGCACTAAAAACTGGACCGGATTGGATATTTGCGTGATCTTCTCATGTCTTCTCACGTGACAAAGACTTTGACAGCCAATGGTCACGGGATGATGGATGGAGCAAACATAATTAGTTGGTTTGTTTTGAATACCCAGAGGAAGTAAAAAAAAAAAACAGTCGTGGGTTTACTGCCTCCACCCATTTTATGTTTTACCTTTTGCTTGTCCATTTGTTTCACTGATGGGCAAAAAGCATCTTTAAAGGCAGAGAGTTGTTGTGCGTATCTCAAATAGCAGCTCCTCCTGAAATTTATTATTTTGGCCGAGGTTGTGAACATGCGTAAATCTCTGCGTAATAAAATGTACCCATAAACATCTAATGGTTTGTCATGAATATTTCAGAATCCTGAATACCAGGCGGAAAATGACCTCTGGGAAACTTCACCGGGACACATCTCGGACAGATAACTTCCAAGTCCTCTCTATCTAGTGCTTTTGGCTTTCTTTTTTCCGTGATTGGATTGATTTGTCATTTGCAACAGAAAAGCGCTTTGGCCACGGGGCTGTGGATAATCCAATTTATCGCTTTGCCATTTATTACAAATTTCTGCGGCTTTTGGGTCCACTGTCACATCGATTCGTTGATTGCTTGCTTAGCTGGGTCCTAATGAGCTGCTGTCTGAATCACTGCATAATCACCGCCCTAATTCACTTCTTTGCCCTCCCCTAACACTCGCTCCGCTGGCTTCTATTAGACAAGAGTGGACTGGAGACGACAATTAACATCATCCTTCTGAAAGTGCGATGTCATTCGATGCATATTACTCAATGCGTAAAATACATAGGCTGAAGGCAGTGTTTGCGGACCAATATGTTGGAAATCTAGCCTCAGCTTTTACACATAAGACCGTATTGAGAACAGACAGCAAAGCAAATATCACCAAGAAGCTCCTCCACGCACAGGTCGTGTTTAAGGTTTGTGAAGCTCTGGTTGCTTTGGATGTGTTTGTAGAGAGGCCGAAAAACAAATACCAACATCTATCAAGAAAATTGCATCATCTTTGGGTGTCTGTGTGCTCATCCTGACATCTCTGGTGGTGTAAAATCTACAAAGTAAATACCAAAGTTCACAGATGAATGATGTGAAAAGTTTATCGTTTACCATCCGGGAAAATGAGAAAACTCTGGGATTACAGTCCGATTTTGCTTATTAAATTATATTAGGTTGTGTTTTTTTTTCTTTTTTGCACAGTGGCAAAGCTTAGTCCTGCAAGAGCTCTGAGTAGACCTGCTGCTCCTCCACACGAGCTGAGGTGGCTCTCCTGGACACTTCCCTGGGCAGGTATGTCATGTTGACTGTGTGGTCTGGGAATACCTGTGATGTCATACGGTGGGCAAGAACCTGGACCTCTATGGGAAATTTTATGTTTTTGACAGAAATATCCAGAGAAATCCACAAATGTTGAAACTATTTTCATTTGTCTGGGATTGGCTCCACAGATTAAAGTCTATATGACAGGATGGACACATCCACTAAAATTTCACATTTCACTAAAATGCAGTGAACAGAATTATATTTAAGATTTTACTAAACATTTTGCCTATTTGTCTCTTTGTTGTACTTCCTGGTTGGACATAGGCAGCAAATATGACATAGTTAGAGGTAATTACACAATTATTACTTAGCAACCATTTTGAAGGCTAAAATCCATATGAATTTCACAATAATTATAATTTGACAAATAATAATACCTGATAACTATCAGAAAAACGTGTCAGTTGTCTGTAAATGGTCTCTACATTTACAATGGTACGTACCTTTTTAGTGACATCTCAGAGGGATTCAGTTTTAGAGCTCAGCACTCCTTCCTGTAATTTCAAACTTTTATTAAACAAAATTTCTTCACAAACTGCAACTTCACAAATGTAAAACAAGGTTTCCATAATTCCATAATTGGAATATCTTGAGACCCTGTCATAGACTTTTACTATTGTTTGAAATCAACAAACAATGAACTTTCTGTCAGTGTTTATTTGACGTGAATAGGCCAAGAAATTACAGAAATATGAACCATAAACCAGGCCAACAAATCTGTAATCTGACATTTGAACAGCCAAGTCTATACCGTGGCATTCTGACCTGACCTCCAGCTCAATTCTAAAATACAGTTTTTAGAATTAGCTTGGGGCTCCCCGGATGAGCTGGAGGAGGTGTGGAAAGAGAATGATCTGTGCATCTTTCCGGTGCTCCGGTTTCCTCCATCGACCCAAAAAAATCCACAGAAAATCCTCCATGCGTCTGACCAAGCCTAGCACAAGGATCTGGAGATGGCCCAGTGGCATCGGGGACAATAAAGTGTACCTTAACTTTAACATATTTGGAAAGTTCATTCTGTCTTCTTGTAATTATTAACTTGTGAGTTTCTTCTAATCAGACAGTTGTAAATAGATATAAGCTCATTTACCTCACATGTTTCAGCGGGAAGACTTCCACCTTCATCAGAGGTGATGTCTGATGGATGTGATGTGTCTCTGATAAGATGTTGTTCCCAGGTGTGGTCAGCTTGACAGATTTATCAAACTGACCACGCCTGCCCCCTGGTGGTGGTCTTTGGAGATGTGGGTCCCATGAGTGAGCCAAGGTAAAAGCTCCCTCGTCTCTGTTGATGGTCCGTGTCCCCCGCTTCCTGATTTCAATAGCCTCTCATATCCATCTTTTGAACTTGTATTCCTCATGAGAACATCACCTCTGACGACAGCGGAAGTCCTCCCGCCGAAACATGGTCCGTGCCGCATCCTGATTTCAATAGCCTCTCGTATCCATATTTTGAACTCTGAGCTTATAGCTATTTACAAACTGTAGAAGAAGAATCTCACAAGTTATTTACTTTTGTCATCTCTGCTCAGATGACTTTGGATAAAGAAGATGGAAATGTCTGGAAATCAACACAGTTAAATTCGTCGATGTAAACCCTCACCCTTTCTACGAAACACAGTTAAAAGTGACTTAATACTTTTTGTGGTTAAAAAAAAAGAGAGCGAAATAAAAGAGAGCACTTGTTTGGCACTCTTCAAAGTTTAGTTCAAGACGGTCAAAAACACAAGTAAAACATGAAGTGGCAATAGTTGAAGCAAAAAAAAGTAGTCTGAAGGCCATTTTGAACATGCGAGTTTTCAGGGCTTTTTTGAAGTATATTGTATCCGAGTTTCCAACATTCTAAATTCGTTATAAAAAAAAATCGGTCACACAATTTTCAGACAACATTTCTTTAATACAAAGTCAACATATCTACATACACAGTGGCTTTTAACCAATTCTTATTTCAGTCCATAGTAACAGTTTGATGGTGATAGTGCTTGCCTCATACAAAGGAAAACCACCAAATTTGGGTTCTTTATAATGTATATAGCCTATGCTCAATATTTCATGTATCTTTTTGTCTCCACATATTTCACCAATTTCGCAGGGTGTTTTGTATAGTCTAGAACCTCTACATAAAAATAGTAACACATTGCACAAGCTTCCAAAAAGATCTCCACCGTTTGGCATGAGGACCGGCTTTTTTTAAGGATTCCAAAGTTCAGTTTTTCAGGAGTTCATTTTTTGGAAACATCCCACTTTGCTGCTTTGAGAGACATGCTCAGAATCTGTCAATTCTCAGCAAGTTTTGGTTTTCAGTCTTGTCATGTCTCCTCTTGTCTATAGAGTCCTGATTTTAATGCATCCCATAAAAAACATGGTTGAACATAATCAGACAATATGATTTCATACAATGTTCAAAAGTACAGTAGGCAAAATAATGACAAAAATGTGCATTTCAGTGTTTTTTCATTTAAAGTTCACACATTGGCATCTAAGGCATTTGGACCTTTGGGGTCTGTATCGTGGTGTTTTATCATGAATTGTGATTTAAGCAGTTCTCACACCAAAACTTTATCATTATTTAACTTCTGGCTTGTTCACAATTTGGCCCCTAACAGACTGATTTGTTTTAATGTGTGTTTTGAAAATTGACAGCGTGTTATGTTGAGTATACAATTCATTTATACCAATACAGTGGGATTGAGGACGACAAAACAAAATGCAATCCATGTTGCAAGGGAAATGGAAAAATGAAAATATTGTTGTCAATTAAATATTTGGGAGCAGGCTCAAGAGGAGTGTGTTCTGTTTGAGAGTAGAAAAGAGGAAGTCCGAATTGATCTTTGTGTGCCCACTTAAAGTATGAGATCTCAAGGGTCGAATGATACAAATACATATAATCTATATATTTGTTTATATACAGGCATATTTCTAGATAATTGTAGATCTGTAACCAAAATAAGGACAGAAAATCAACTGAAATGAACAAAAAATGATGCCCTTTGACAGCTGTACACACAGTACAGCACATCAAGTCAAGATGATGCAAAAAGAGTGACAGACCAGTTATGAGATTTTGGTTGATAAACGTTTTTTCAACATTAATGATAGAAAAAAAGAAAAAAAAAACTACAAATTTCTACAAGTTAATAGTAATAAAGAAAATTTAAAAAATAAAAATCCTTTTCAGTATACCACTTTCCAATTACACACCAAAAGAAATGTTTTGAACTGGCTGCTATTTAAACATTGATGAGTTTTATACTAAAAAGTTTGGATATATCTTTATATTTTGCTTTAAATATATATGTCTGTGTGAGGGTGCCGTATACATACATACAGTATATATGTATACATACGCACACGTGCACAGACATTTTATACTTAACATTTCTACAGTGAAAAAATAGAATGTCTTTCAACATAATATGAACAAATAAGCATATCTTTTATCCTGCTATTTAAAAAAAAAAGTGATACATTATCTCTGTTAAAAACAAAACATAAAACAAATAAAAAATTAGAAAATGTAACAAAGTAAAATAAGTTGTCATAATACAACATTAATGTTTCCATAATGTTACAACAACAATAAGGCTTTTTTGGAAATAAGAAGAGATTAAACACAGTTCTGTCCATCGCTTGGATTTTTGTGCACACCCGTCATTCCCAGAATCCGCACGCCCCTCGTCTGTCACACGCATTAAACAACGGTGTGAGCGATGCAGCCTGCAGTTGTTCTGGGGTCTTGGTTTCAAGTTTATAATGTTCTCAGATGGGTGTGTGCAAGTACCGAAGATCTCATTATCACATCAATTCATTTACTCGAGCCATGGCTGCCGGGTCTGGTTCTTTGCGGAAACATTATTTTAAAAATGGACATACTGCAAAGCCAAATGTTGACTTGTTTTATTCACGCGCACTCACAAACAGATGATCAGAGGCCTGTTTTGAATCACTTCAAGACAGTACGGCTGTCGCAGGCCTCCGCCACTCTCAAGTGTTTTACGATGAAACACATGGATATCGAGAAGGCGGGGAGGAACTCAGAGGTGGAGAATGTCATGAGGATGCTCTTCAGTCGCACGTGCTTTAGCATGAGCAAAGTTGGAATAGTTCATTTGTCCTTTTTCCCCACGTCACACATACAGCATACAC
Organism: Rhinogobius similis; assembly: GCA_019453435.1. Classification (NCBI taxonomy): domain Eukaryota; kingdom Metazoa; phylum Chordata; class Actinopteri; order Gobiiformes; family Gobiidae; genus Rhinogobius; species Rhinogobius similis. The sequence goes on along the minus strand of CM033623.1, from coordinate 22,479,288 downwards.
AATATAAGCAGCATGTTTGGTTTGACAGAAATTATTTAAAAAAAAACTTCCTTGTAAGACAGGGTTCTTGATGATGATGTTGGTCACTGTACACAAGGAGGGCCATGTTGTGTGGCCGTCCTTGTTGATTTGTCCCAAAGCTTGTCGTTCCACAAATGATGTCCTGTTTGACACCAAAGCCCCATGATGCACTGCTGTCATAGATAGGAGTGATTGTAAAAATGATGGGACGTGGTGCCATCTCTCCCCGTCCCTTTGTCAGTTTATCTTTAGTACCTTAAATTTGTAATCAGTTCATAATTCTGTGTTAATCTGAGTTTATGGAAAAGTGTTAATGCTTCAAGCAAATAAAGACGCTATGTATTTGCCTAAAAGGAGATTTGCTTCCACTCACAATGTTTGTTGTCTCCACTCCAAGCCAACCAGTGTTTACTCAGGCAGCCATGATTTTTATAATTCTTCTGAATATCACCCACAAAATGTGTGTAATATAGAAAAGGCCCTTTTACAACCAGGCATATCAAAAGGAACAAGAGAAAGTCACCCGGCTACATCCATCTGCACTGATTGATTTAGCTGTTACCTTCTCCTTCATTAACTGTTGCTTGTGTATCACAGAGAGATTTTTGAAAGAGAGAAATATCCACGAATGTTTACAACGTCCTCCACACTGAGAGAGCTGAGGTAAGGTAAAAAGCACTCTGACACTTTGATCAATACTCCGCCCCACAGTCGAGCCTGGATCCTCTCCTGGTGAGGACTCAATTCTTTTGGATGGGACGTTTCCTCACTTCCGAATGAGAGGTCGTGTAGTCCAATTGAAATCTGGTTGATTGGAAAGAAAATCTACAATAGTATCCATTTTGGTGTGTCCTTGTGTTCTTCTGCTGTCAGATTGTAAAGTTTCTATGGCTCAGGATACTGTCGAGGGTGGGGTGGGGAGTGACTGGATTCTGGCGGGGGAAGAGATGGCTTTTTTACGTTGCATAGTGATCAAAGCTTCCTAAATACTCCAGAGCTGCGTGATAGCAGAATTGATATTCATCCTTCAGGGAGAAAAACAAAGAGAGAAAACAAGGTATTTATAAGATGAGTGGTAAATAAAACCAGACTTCAAAACTTATTACACTGTGTAAATTGTGCATTTATTACATAACAAAGTCTAGCAATATCAAGATTATTAGGTTAATCGATAATCGTGTTTATTCAGGTCATACTAGGAATCGTGGGAACTAAAATCGTGACAATTTAAGAGGCAAAATCAAGGTTTTTCACAACAATACTACTATAATACATCAAAACTAAATGTAAACTACTGTTTATTTCACATTAACTGGTAACACTTTTAATAAGGTATACATCCAAAGCATTTGGCAAAATAATACAAACAAAAATAATCATTAACAAAAGGCAAAAAAGTAAATGATTATTACACATTTGTAAATGATTAGTTAATGTTTCTCAATGATTAATAAATATTCATAAATGCTGTTTAGATTATGCCTTATTATAAAATGGTACTGAGTAACGTTTTTGTTGCAATTCAGAATGTTAAATGTCACAGTATTTATCTTGATTTGAGAACATTTTGACTGCTGTAAAATACTATTTGCAAATGGAACAAGCATAAATGTCTTGCTTTACTTAAAGTAAGAAAAACACAAACATTTTCTTACTTGAAATGAGAAAAAAAAAGTGACTGGACTTATAAGAAATAAGAAAAAAAAAACACTTGTTCCAATGACAAATCTTATTTTAACATAGTAAAAAATATTCAAAAATTAAGATAAATATGACTTAATTGAAGCACTTATTCATACAATATTCTTTTAAGACTCTCAGTAAGCGTGAATAATGGTTAAATTGTGTTGTTTTGTCTCGTAGCACTAACATTTGATACTGTGACGTCCCTAGTTGGTGATTCATGATGATTAATGTACTTGGGCTCTTACCTCAGTCTGCACCATGGCTGGCCTCTGTGTCCGGAGCATCTTCACTGTCTGGAAGATATCGACCACGCCTTCGTACCTCATCCGCTCCAACACAATGCTGAGGGTGATGAAAACTCCGGTTCTTCCCACGCCAGCGCTGCAAACATGCAAACAGTCAATGCAACCGTAACACATCCCCCTATGACACTTGCACCACAATATAGACCCGGATGAGTCTAGTCTAGGGAGATGTTAGTTGAGTTAGAGATACCTGCAGGCTCATTCTTCCACAAAGTCTATGTGATATCTCTGCACTTTTACAGCTCATTCACATTTGCATCATACTTCAGTCCCAATCAACACATTTAACTATTTTCGCACGTTTCTGAAAGATTGCAAGAATATCTTCTGTTTAGAATTATTAGGATAATCCAAAATCATTACCTAATATCACCTCAGAATGATCAAATATCCACTTTAGATGTGAGAAGGAAAAAGAAAACAAATCAGCAACACATTAAACCAGTGTTCCCCTGCATTAACCGTGGAGTAGTTGGATTTTTATCTTTATTTTTTTTACCCTTTTTACATTTTGTCCAACAGCAGTAACAAAAACCCACATCTACCCAAAGACATGATTGTCTTTTCCCTACATTAAACATTAAACCATTAATTTACTCTAATCAACCTTTATTCCCCATTTCCTTTACATCACTGCGTGCGTAACATAAAACTAAAACTAAATAAATGGCATCTTCATTATCAATATAATTGTCAGTGCTTTTTAATGTATGTAATGTTTTGTTTTAGGTCTTAAAAGTTTCTTGTGTGAATGTTTTTTTCAATTTAAACTTGTGTACTGTTATATTTTAACTTTGCCCCAAGTCACCCTTGAAAACAATGTTTGGATCTCAATGGGTTCATGATCATTAACTGATGGCTGACCTTTAATTTCTTGTCAATGTCTGATTATTTAAATGTCTTTAAATGTCTCTTTTCACGGTTTGACCTGTATTACTTCTCATTGTTATTATGCACATTTCTAGCATCAGTTCATTACAAAAATAAAAATAAAAAGCAATGGTTTAAGATTTTAAAAGGATGTAAATTGTACATCCTTAAGAGAGTGTTAGAGGATTTGGACATTGATATCATAAAAGAAGAAAATATCATAGTAATAACTGACAATTTACTACAATAATAAACAGATTTATTTGCGTCTTGGAGTGTGAGTTAAAGCTTGGGGGGGTACTAAAGATAAAAAGTGGTGGGGAATACTGCACCAAACCATCAGCTCAAACAAGCAAGTAAACATTTAGCCTCATTAAGCCCCTCCCCTGTGTCTGCCTCCACCCTCCTCCTCCTCCTCCTCCTCCTTCTCCACCATTGCCACCGTCTCTGCTGCTGCGCTCTCCAGAAATACAGCCTGGCAGACTTAGATCCTGAAATACTTTGAGAGCTGCCTCTCTAAGCTGCTTTTCTGTGAAATAACTTCCACTTCACCAATGGAACAATAATTGATGTGACAACAGATTTATTTGGACCTCTTCCATTCCTCTGATGCTATTTTGTCGGGTGTGGAGAAAAAGCGGTGACTATGGGCAGTTGAAAGAGAGCGTATACTGTTTTAATGCTGGTGCTGAAGGACAAATCTGACGAGTAATTGAAGAAAATGTGCAGTGACACCTTCTTTTTATGTTTTTAATCTGAGCAAACATTTGAGGTCTGATGCTAAAGTTTAGATTTTTTGCCTTCCCCTAACCCTAGGCTATGGCTATTACTACTACTATTACTACTACTACTTTTAGACTACTGCTACAACAACTAACTACTACTATTCCTACTACTACTACTTCTACTGCTTCCTCTACTACTATTAATATTACTTTTACTACTGCCGCTACTACTATTAATATGGCTACAACTAATACATCTATTATTACTTCAACTACTTCTACTGCTTTTTCTACTCCTATTAGTATTACTTCCTCTACAACTATTAATATTACTTGCACTACATATACTATACTACATACTACTTTTAGTACATATACATACTTCTTCTACTACTGCATCTACTACAATGACTCCTACTATTAATATTACCAATCCTGCTACAACTAATTCTACAGCTACTACTGCTACAATTATTACTACTACTTCTACTGCTTCCTCTACAACCATTAATATTATTTCTACTGCTTCAACTACTACTTCTATTACTCCTACTACTATTAATATTACTACTACTAATACTGCTAATACTACTTCTACTGCTTCTACTACTAAATATGGCTACAACGAATACATCTATTATTACTTCAACTAATTCTACTGCTTTTACTACTACTACTGCTTCTACTACAACTACTCTTACTATTAATATTACTACTACTAATCCTGATTCTACTATTACTTCTACTGCTTCTACAACTACTATACTTTTACTACGACTACAACTAATACATTTGTTATTACTTCTACTAATTCTACTGCTTTTACTACTACTTCTACCTCTACTACTATTAAAGTTACTTCTACTAATACATCTACTACTACTGCTTCTACTACAGCTACTCCTACTATTGATATTACTACCACTAATCCATACTTCTATTGCTTCTACAACTACTATACTATTACCACGGGTACGACTAACACATGCATTATTACTTCTACTAATTCCACTGCTTCTACTACTGCTACCAGGCTATCCTCTCACCTATTATTGTTTCACTCCCGTCTCAAAACCTCTTCCAGGGCGTCGCTCGCTCACACAAACTCCTAAAGAGCCTCTCGATCCGCTCTTTCTCCGCGTTTGCCTCTCACTCAAACATCAACCGCAAATCTGAATACTTGCTGAGCCGCTGCAGACTGAGAGGATTTGGTGTTCCCATTCAGATGAACTAATCAGGCAATTAATGACAAAACGCATGTGGCTTTATTAGATAGTGGCTGAGGAGACATGTGGGTGGGAGTGTGTCGGGAGCGAGGGTCGGGATGTATGGATGGAGAGGATTAGAGAACAGACAGGGGACTGACAGGCAGGGAGGGCAGATACAGAGGAGCAGAAAGGGAGGTATAAGCTCTACCACTGCCACTGACAAAGCCTGAAGGAAATAGATGACAACAGGGAGTGGTTCTGAAAGACACGCAGAAAAAAAATCTATCAAGGAAAAAAATGACACCTGCTGGTAATCCACAATAGTGAAAATGTAATTAGGCAGTGCATCTGAATCAGTCTGCAAGTTCAAGTCATATTGTGGTGCTAATCCTCTTAACGGGAAACCAAAAATCAAAGAAAACTTCACTTGCCAGACTAAATATAACGCTGTGGTCGGAAAGTAACTGAGTACAAAAGGAAAAGTACCGTACTTAAGTAACATTTTGAGGTGTCTGTACTTTGCCGGAGCACATTTTAACGTGTATGCAATTAGAGCGGCTACTAATGATCATTTTGCTAATGGAAAGAAGTTTAGTTTGGGAAGTTTAAAGTGATTATTCGATTAGTTATTTAGAATTAACTCTTCCAGATAAAGCTGATTTTATCTGGAAGTTTCGGGATTCTGATAGAGTACATTTACGGACACTGGAGTTTTTTTGTTTTTTTTTTTAAATCAAATTCACCAAATTTACATATTTTCTGCATCATTTTTATGCTAAAGAAGCTCATTTAGAGTCATAAAACTTATTTTCTCACCTCATTGCGTGTTTTCGAACCTCTGTATGGTCCAGTTGAGGATTATTCGATGACTTAATTAGTTGACAAATATTTCAATAATTGATTACTTGAGATTAACCGATTAACTTGTCGCAGCCCTAGATACAATTTATTTTTAAGTAACTATGCTATAGAGCAGGTATCTGAACTTTCGGCTGAAAAGTACTTTGTATGGTTTGAAGGGTTATGTTTTAGCACATTCATGGTGACTATCAGCCTAAACGTTTTGAGTTCAAGTCCCGGCTTTGCTAAAACTAAAAACTATTAAAAAATCAGGACTACTCTTAATCAAGATCACCAGATTTTAGTCTATAATAGTTCTCAAAACCACGCACTTCGGTGAGTTCATGTAACTTCCTGATTTTCAATCAAGACGGCCCAAAAGTATTGTAATGTGAAAGACTTATTTTTAGAGAAGACGTATTTTAACTAATGCAGCTCTAATAGCAAATAGACAGTTGGCAGCCAGTAATGTTAACAATGTTATTTTATTTATGTAAATTACCATGGGCCCCACTTATAAGCTAAAGATAGCTTCAGGGGTGTCCCATTTACAAAAAAAAAATGTTTTATTAATAATGTTTGTGTGTGTAAGGATTTTGCTGTATATATTTTTGTAATGAACTTGATGATGATGAGAAATATTTTTATTTTTTACTCTAAAAGCAGCATTTTAAACATCTACTTCAATACTAGTACATTTACTAGTACATATACACAATGATACTTTTACTTGAGTACATTTTTTGCTTCTGTATCTGTACCTTAAGCACTAAAATCGAGTATTTCTTCCACCACTGACATGTAATAGGATTCTGTGCTTTTCATCCTTAGCATGAAAGCCACCAGTTCAGCTGCAATAACTGTCCCTGAAGAGCAGCAAAAAGTGGACACACGAGGGATTACATCGAGTAGTAAAAAATTGTGTTGCAAATAAATGTGCTGAGTATTATGCTACGTTGAGTTGTAAATACTCAGGACTTCAATAGTTAAACTACCTGGTCCAAGTAGCAACTTTAAGTGATACTTTAGAGCTAATCCGCTTATGGAAAAAAAAAAAAAAATCAAAAGAAACTTCATCTCTTTAACTGTGCCTACCCACCGCTCAATACAACATTGATTTAATAGGCTCGGCTGCTTCGCTCCCATTACTTTGGCACTACACTTGAAAAATCTTTGACAAATGCATGAGTTTTTCTTTCTTTTTTTTTTTTCAAAGAGATTCGTGTTGCAGTAACAATACAACAGCATTAGGGTGAAGGCTGCTGATATGATGGGCTAAAATTAATTTGCCTCGGATCCAGATTGGTTCTCTTTGTATTGATTAATCCTCTGTAATTGAGAACAAAACAAAAACATTTTTCATTTCAGATCTACAGTGTTTAATGCTACGCCCATTGATGACAGAAAGCTGCAATGTTTTTTTTTTTTTATGTCTCAAGTGATTTTTGTTCCTCATAAACAGATATTTGTTTGATACGGGCAAACCATTCGTGTCCCTAATTGGCAAATCCACTTGTCCATTGAGATGTCAAAATAATTTGCTTAATCGCTAATCACAACTATTCAGGTCACAATATAATTATGAGAACTAAAACACAATAATAGTGACTAGAAGCAAAATTAAATATTTACTTCAATAACAGTCCAAAAATGTAGCTAAATGTAATTATATTTTTTTTAGCTAGCTGTTTTTGTCACATTAACTTTTTTTCATTGAGAAAGTTCAGTTATATAAAGCTGTTAAAGCAGTTTTATAAAAATTTGACGAATCGTGAAGGGTTGGTTTAAGGGAATTAGGATGAATCAGATTTCATTGTTGTTAGGATCATGAATTTTTTTCACAATAATCATAACATTTAAATTTAATATTGTGGCATCTGTATTTGAACTTGAGGTGATAAAACCGGTGTATACCTATTAGGACGGTAAAATCATTACTCCAATTATCACGATAATTTCAAACAATTACTTTTCTAGTGTAAAAATGTATTTATAGGAAATTATAGATGTTATACAATTTATAAGTAATATTTTGTGACTTGTTTTCAAAGCCATACTGGATGAGTGGCTTTGCTCCAGGTTTTGAGTGGCAGAGCAAGCGCACACATAACTCTGAATAGACTTTAATTGTATTTTCAATTAAAAACCCTTGTAACTGAAAAGAGCAATAATTGAAATCACAGTTATATATTTGATTCCTCATATAATGCAGGTGGTGGTCATATTATACCAATACATCATTAATATGAACAAGGCTGACGTCTGATGAGTGTAAACGCTAAAGATGGCATACATATAATTTGCTCCAGTTTCACAGAAGTCGTCTCTTTCTTCACGCTGCATACTGGCTGCTCAATACAACCTATAGCATAATGGGCCCTGGTCTCTTCCACCCATTACTTCAGCACTGCCATTCTTTCCGCAATAACAGGCCCTTTGGCTTTCAGACAGCTCTCTTCCTCTCCAATAACGGGCTCATAGAGGCGAGGAATAACTCAGTCTTATTGGAGCTTCCTTGACACGTCTTACAACCCCCACAGGGCCGTTTAATAGGCGATGACATCATGGCTTTTTAACACACAGGGAGGTGACGTGACGTTTGGTGAGGTCATGGTGCCTGTTCCACAAGAGGGAACACTACTGAAAAAGTAAAACCAAATTATGTCAGAGGAAATGACATAATGTGCCAACACATTTAATAAAGATTTTATATTGCTGGGAGGTTTGTTACACCTTATAGTTTGTGGATAGCCAACACATTGCAATTAGAGATCGACCAGTGTGGGTGTTTTTGACATTTTTTTTCACCTTGTGTCATTGCAAGCGTGTAAAAGAGTACTCACATTGCAGTGCCTGTTTTGCACTAAGATGTTCCAATAATTATTCAGTTCTTCGTTTAATACCCTTTTCAGCTTAAACTAAATATCGCCATCTGCTGGAGATTGAAGGCCGAGACGCTAAAACGGCTAATACGAGTATGATAAATCGGTCTATTTCCAATTGCAAAATAGAATTTCAGATACTGACCACTGAGTAACACCGCACAAGAGCTGCAGTTTTGGAGATACTCGGCCCCAGAGCAAGGATTATTTGGCTTTTCTTTTAATGTTGCACATTCTTCAAGTTTTCTAACTGATGAAATTTAATGACAAAATGTCCACAGGGGCTGTAAAGAGGTGATCTTTGCTATTAGCTGTTATGGTGGTCATAATGTTATGCCTGTAAAAGCATGGTGTAAATAAACTCTGAATCCTACTATGCTTCTGTAATACAAAATAAGCTGTTCCTTTGAAATAAAAAATGAGGCCTTACTGGTGACCAATAACAAATACCACTGCTTACAAGGGTCCAGCTTGTGCAGATAATGATGAAGGTTACCTTGAAAGCTGCACTCCATGCGATAAAAATGCATCATGAGCCCTGATCGTAAAAACCCAAAAGAATGGCTGTATCATTTCATGTGCCGCCTCCTTGCAAATGCCAAGCCACATCTCGAGTCTTATCAATTATGGAGCAGATTGGCCTGTGGAGGTTGAGAGGTAGAGTACGGCGCAGGCGAAAACATGGGAGGGGAATATCTGATTATGCTGGTGGGGCTGCACAGCGGGAAGCGGGGCACTGCAAAACAACAGCCACCTCCGCAAGTGACTTCATCTTGTCCTCATGCATAAAGCCTTTGGGGGGCTTTGACGGCCGGTAAAATATTTCCTTTTTAATGAACATGGCATTTCAACTTTTAATGCCAGTTCATGTCTCAAAGTTTGGCGGTGGAAAAGCATGAAGGAGTTTGCATGCAGTCGGCAAAGTGTACTAACCTGCAGTGGACAGAGATTGGCCCGTCTTGTCCAAACTGTTCCTTGGTTTTATGCACTTGACCAATGAAATCGATGAATCCCTCTCCTGATTTGGGGACACCTTGCTCTGGCCAATCCGTGAACTGGAACTGTCTAACTGTTCTTGACTGGCCGTCCTGCAGAACAAAGACAAATAGATTAGACATGCGTTGAAATGTCAGACGTTTTACAAAAGGAGCATGACGTTTTTGAATTCAAACCTTTTAAAAAATACTGAAATTGTTATCCCGTCAATTTGAAGACACATGAATCAATAATGTTGGTTGTAGCTTTCAAATGCAAAGCGAACTTTACTGACAAAAAGAAAACTACACCATCAATATCCATACTGGCACAATGCATGTTATACATTTTGAAAACCTCCAAGCATTGTATTTACTTTGCTTGCACCGCTGTGAGTTTGTGCGAGCGGCATGAGTTAAAGCTAATCAATAGTGTATCTGCCGTGACAAGCGTCTTCTCCCAGACACCATGTTGAATAGGATAATCCTGCTATTGGATCGATAGTGCTACCTGATGGATGAGTGGAAAGAGTTGAGCAAAGAAGCACGAGAACGCTGCACCAACACAGCGATAGAGAGATGGAATGATTCAAGTTGAAAACAAACTCCTGACATACTGACAGGCCACGAGGCGAAATGTCAGCTGGAGCAATTTATTCCAGTATTGATAATATTTTGTGCGGCTGAGAGCAAAGCAATATCAATACTCTGATAAAGGCATTTTGTCTCTTGGTTCAACAGAGACACAAAATGAGGTATTTTGTTTGAAGAGATATAATTGTCAAATGCAAACACTGGTTTCAAAGTATTAGTATTAGTATTAGCCAAATTATATTATGTAGATAGAAAAATAATTGTTTCACTACCTTAGTTGACTTATGTGGTGTTTTATAAATGAATTGGCAGATATTTAGAAAAAATAGGTACACAATCCAATCATAAATATATTAAAGGCAGACTATATAACTTTTCTGTAGGAGTCACCTGCTTGTATCCATCTTATCTTATTGCTTTGTTAAAAAATCACACAGTATGGCATTTAACTATATATATATATATTTTTTTTTTTGCACGTTTTGCTAAAAATATCTTTAAAAACATGCATTCTTGTTGTTAGTGGGTTCGACTCTCCACAGATATGATCTGTAACTTGGCCTGGAGGTTCAAGCCTTACACTAGAAAAGTTACATAATGCACTTGGACGGCACGATTTGGGAAATATATCCGATTGCTTTTCTGACCTGTGTAGCTATTGTGATTAGATTTGAGATTTATGTTTTAATAATGGGATTCTGTTCAAAGTTCTTATTTTAAACACAACCAGCAAAACTGACAAAAAGATTGAACCACAAACTAATAGGATTACATGTTTCAGAACATGTTTCAGAACATTATTGTTGCTTTTTTTCAAAATTTTTTCAATTCTAGTGGCATTTTTGTCTCTTTTAGTCTCCTGTTTGTTTTCACTTTTTGTCATGTTTGTGTCACTTTTAGTCACATTTTTTTCAGAAAATGTTTTAACAAATCAAAACCACAGGATTAGCAGTTTTTATGAAGAATAAGACAGGACATTTTCTTGTTTGTGAAGGAAAATATTGAACTTCAAAAACTGCGGCCTTTGCGATTTACTAATTGCGTCCATTCAAATTGCAATTTCAATTTGATACATTTTACAGCCTAAAGTGCACATTTGAATCGACATAGACTAACTTTCTAGCTCAAATCAAAACTGCAAATTTAGAGTTTGAATTAAATAATTTTTAACTCATGTGCATAATTGTTTTCTCAGTGAAGGCACACAGTTGTGTTGAGGGACAAGCATGAATTTCCAGTATCACTATTTTCAGAATGACATGCCACATAGGTAACCTTTGTCTGCAACCTCTAATCCGGGGGTAGAGAAAGAAATTAATGTTGGAAGGAATGCCAAATCAACCCATTTGTAGAGTTTGTAAACCTGCTGTGTGTTCTCCAGCTGTTATGTCGCCACCTCAACTTCCCTTGCAAAGACAAGCTCAATCCTGCCAGAGCTCTGCACAAGACACTTACACAGATGTGGCTTTCAATAAATTACAGTCTACAGTACGCAACCTCTTTTGTTTCGCGACTGCTTGCTTGTTATATGACGCACTGCATGTTGTCTTTCTGCGTTTCTCTTCACCGACGGGGGGATTAAAAAATGAAAAGGGGATGGAAAGACAATAACACAACAAACCAACTGAAGAAAGAGAAAGAATTTAACACACAACCTGAGGGCCTATGCTACCGTGTCAAATTGTGTGATTAAATACGTGACTGGCTCGCTAGATGTGAGAGTCGTGGTGTGGAGTCAGAGCTATTACTGTGCAAAGGCATGCAACATTCACCAAAACACCAGTGAACAGCCATCAGTTTAGTCTTATGTATATTCAACACTGTAAAAGATGAATTAAAATGTAATTAAGCATTTTTATCCTAATTTCAGTAGAGTGGACTAAGGTTTTTAATGCAGCATTTCAAGATTTTTAATCCCATAATCAACATCAAAACAAGACATTACACTTTTATCATGTCAAAACTACTGGCTTATAATCATTCCATTGGGCAGCAGTATGGTGTTTCATATATTTAAATGTTAAATTTCAAAATAAAAACTACTTCATGGCTCTGGGGAGACATTTCTGATGGATAGGTCTTTTTTGTCAAAATGTTTTTTTTAGATTTAATGCCTTTAGGGATTGAATTTAATGCTGTTTAAAGCACTTTAAGGCCTTATTTTTTGCCAAAATTAATGTAATGATTTTTCATGCTTTTTAATGCCCCTCGGAAACCCTGTTAATGCATTTTAATGATTGTAAAGAACACTGTATGTACAAATTGTGCTATGCAAATATATTTTCTTGCTTACTTTACTTATTTCAAGATATTTTTGACTTGTTTCAGTATATTACGTCTTATTATTTCAAAAGTTAACTTATTTTCTAATGTGGTAAGAAAAAGTTACGTACCCCACTGGCAAAGTTTCTCCTTATTTTGAGAGAAATTATTTTGTAACCAGTCAGAAATGTCTTGACTAGCTAGATATTCTATGTTGTATGAGCAATTAAATCTAACATAGTCAAAACAACTCAAACACACGTTAATACTCACATTTTTAAGCTGTGCTAGATACTTTTTTCAGTGAACATAGAGAATTTAACAAATCATGCATCTTATTCTCAGTACACCCATATGCACTGCGTGTGTACATAGTACTCATAAAATATTAAAATGCACAAACATGATCGCACAAACAGAAAACTCAATAACCCCAGGTCTACGGAGAAAGCAATGATTGGAAAGATGTAACTTTGTTCAGTTCTTTCATCCAGTATGCATGGATTCTAAGAGCTAGATCTTGGTGGGTTATCATATTATAGCTCTAGATGTAAGATCCTTTAAGAGCTTGGAGCTTAGGTCCCCCTGGATTTCACTTATTTGTCCGACACATCACATGAATGCCCTGTCACTGGTTCACTGCTTCTCAGACCTTTTAGCACTTGTGTCCCCCTCCACAACAGAAGAGCTGTGAAATGCAGAGGGCTAACTCAACAGTGGCTAAATGGTTAAATGTTAAACTCTACTAACAACTACTACTAACAATTTTTTCACCATTTATTTTGTGGCTGTTTAGAACTGCATAAGAACCCTACACTTCAGGTCAATGTGTGCACAACTATATTTGAATGAGCATTAATGTCTTGTTGATCTTATTAATGTTGGATTAATAAGATTTGCCTGTCTTACCCTTGCGTCTGTGACCTTGAACTCCCTCAGGATGTACTGTGGCATGTTGTATTCAGCCATGGGATCTACCACAAAGTACTGGTATCTGGCTGAGCGCTCTGCTGGCCAGTACTGGTGGCACTTTTCCTGTTCAAGAAAAAAACAACAACATAAATATCACTTTGACATAGAATTTAAATCCCACAATCATTTTGCACCATAGTTAAGCTATTTCTTACCCTTCCCATCTCTCTAAGTTTGGTCAACATGACTACAATAGTTGAGTTGTTCTCCCAGAGCATTCTCCAGAAGTCTTCTGTAGTCTCTGCTAGAGGGCCTTGTGTAGCGATATAAGCCCTTTGTTGCCTGTATCAAAACAACCAATCAACAGGTAAGCATTCAAAATGAAAAACATTATATAATGTTAAGGTTTTAAGGTAATTTATGCTTTATTGTCCCAGAGAGTAAATTATTGGGGGTTACAGTGTCACTTAAAGGAGACATATTATGTTTTTTCATGTACATAGCATTGACCTTTAACATAAGTAGATCACAATATTACATTTAGTTAATTGTAAACCACAATATTGATCTAAAACGGCCTAGTAATAGAAACAGATCCATTGACTTCTTTTTGAAAACTGCAGAATTCCTCAGAGTGACATTTCACCATAGTTGATTGTCATTTATATATTTTTATTTTGTTATTTTAGAACTCTACATGTATGTAAATAATAATCAAATAATTGCAACTAAGCACAGGGATGTGGGTGGGGAAAGGGGGAAGGCAGAAACAAGTATTTTCTAACAACTTGAGCCCCAAACACTGCCCCAAAAACAGGATTACTCAAACAAAATCAATCAAAAACATCACTGTAACAAAGTTAAAAGCTCATTTAGTTTCATGAAGATGATGTTTGCATGATGTGATATAAAGGGGTTTAAGGCTGCTTAACAGAATTCCACACACAATCACAGACACTCACATTCGTCCAACATAGCATGTATACAATATCTGCTTTGTACCTGTATCCATCTATGAAACTGGAGTTGATGTAGTCCGAGCCTTCCAAGCCTCTGATCGGCTGCAAACAGACACGTGTGGTCTCGTAGGGCATGATATTAACCAACCGATTCTTGAACTTGTTGCAGGGAAGGTTGGCACTGATGAAGCGCGACGTGTGGGCTTTGGAGTTGGCCAAACGCTGGAGGGAGAAAGATGGAGAGATTGTGAGAAATTTTGAGGAATAAAATGGCGGCACAGCTCAAAAGAAAAGAAAAAACGTATAAAAAGTGTGGAATGAGAGGTGTGGAGGAAAGCTTAAGATGAAAAGAAAATGAAAAAGTGGAGAGTTGGGCAGAATTGGAGAGATATTACAAAGAGAAATACCAAAGCAGCGATGAAATGTAAGTGAAGAGTGAATATACAGAGCTGCGAATATAAATGAAACAAAAAAATGTTCAATCTACTCTAATGGGAATGGCATTTATCATATATTTATCTGAAATGTTATGCTTAAATCTGCTACTGTTGAGGTCTGGTTAGGTTGCATTTAATGATTGGGAAGATTTGACAGAGCCAGACTAACAAGGCTGCAGATCAAGCCAACAGAAAAGACGTCAAAAAGTGGGTCATCCGTGCCTTTGATAATGCCACTTTAGTTTGTGTGCATAAAATATGGTAGAGAATCGGCACAGCTCTGTTCACGAAATAAAATATCACGTTTGCCAGTTGAACAGAGTAAAAATGTTGACTTTTGGGTGAAATAAAGAGAAGACCTACGTCAAAGTCCTCTATGTAAAAAATGGAAGTCAAGATCTGGCAATTTTGAAGAACTAGAGAGGGAAAAACTAGGAACAAACCCCACTGAAAAACTAGCTGAAATACATATTTTATTTCTGATACTGTGAGGAGAATTGGAATGAAATGCTGTATCAGTGACAACAGCTTTCCTATTCCCACAATCCCTTGCTAGTGTCCTCTCTTTGATCCGTGTTTCACAAAGGTGGCCTGGCAGAGCTAAAAAAAAAAAAAAAATGATACCATGGAACATGGCAACTGGGAGCAAGGCAATGCGCCAAACCTGGCAACATAGAATTCAAAATGGCAACCATTTACAGTGCACTAGTCAAATGGGATTACATTTAATGTGGCTTTGAAACAACAGGGATTTGGTGTAAATGAAACAAAATACATCACAGGATTATACTGTGAATGTAATGGAGGACAAGGGGAGAACAACTGACTTTTGGACTGACTTTAGGCCTATACAAGATTTCTTGGTACCACTTTATAATAACTACACATTAATGAGCCTTAATAAAGCATAAACAAAGAGTAATTAATAACAAACAAAAAGTGTCTTAAGAATGATTCAGGCTTGGTAACTATTTAATGAAGGGGTTAAAGTTAGGGAATTAATTCAATAAGCCTAGATCATTCTTTTTTTCCCCCTTTTTTTCTTTTTTTAAATAATTTTTTGGTGCGTAGGATTTCTTTGACAGGACAGTGCTCCGTGAAATGGGGGTGAGATTGGGAAATGACATGCAGTAAATGCAACTCTGCGACCTGCCCCACATGGCAGGCATATGTGCAATCCACTCGACCATGAGGGGCACCTGGGTCATTCTTAATAAACTATTTGATGACTAGGAATTAAGTCTTTGTTCATGCTTTATTATTAAAAGTGCAGTTATAAAGTGTAGCTATAGTAAAGTATTACTGATTTATTGACAAATGGTTGCAACAATAAATGTTCCTTAATGATGGTGCATGTATTTGAAAAGTACCGAAAAAAAAAAAAAATCCAAAACATCTTTCCATGAGCAGAAGTGCAAACCATTAAGTAATCCGTGCATTTGTTTTACTAGAATTGTAAACATTTGAAGCACTTGTCAACACAAAACAGCTTTGACGGTGCATTCAAAATGTCACTAGTGAGATTCTTTTAAAAAAACACAGATTTATGAATGTCATCTAATGTTTAACAGATCCCTGAAGCCCAGATGCTTTTGTTCTGGGTGTGATGCGTGCATGTTCCACAAATGTCAGTAAGCGCTTGTCTGACAAGATTTTCCTTAACCCGGTCCCATCTGAACTGCATTTCCTAGCAGTCCCCGGCTTAACTCCGCACGACTCCATTTTCCCACCTGAGATTGACACTGCCCTCCCATCCGGTCCCTGTAGAGACCCATTCTGTCGGAGCGCTTTCTAAGTGCCACGTTAGCATACAGCCATCCCTTTGTTCATTAGCCAAATGTCCCTCCCTCCACTTGCCCCGCCATCCACCTCCATTTGTCATCATCAAGTATTAATTACTTCGCTCCCCTATTCTCATTCACACACACCTCTTTCACTATCCGTGTAGCGCCATGGATGTTATTAATCCCTGTTCTGAGTCTGAACGCCGGCTCAGCGTTATCCACGTTACAGATGGCGCTGGAGATTCCATCACCGTTGTGCGCCAGTGATTTTTAAAAAAGGGTCAAAACACACCAGCACTATTATTGTTTCTTGGCAGGGGGCTGCGCTGATGAATGGCGACGGGAACATGACGGATGATTTTCAAAGTGGTGAGCGCCTGTGCAATCCAAGGTCAGCAGATACGAGCAGGAACGCCGAGGGTGAGGTGTGTTTAGAACTTGATGATTGTTGAGATCTTTAATGGAGATCTATGTAAACATTTTGCATGTCTTTACTTACTGCTTTGTCAGTTTTTTTTTCCAGCAATGCACTAAATCCACAACGCTTCCAGCCAATGTAAAATCCATTGTCTTGTGCCCGTTAGATTTAACTCACTTTCTTTGCTTAAGCATATTATTCTTAAACCTCAAAAAATGAACTTTCAGGCCAATCGCAAAAAGCTTTGATAATTCCTTTTCTTCTTCAAGGCAGAAATACAATGGAAATTCTGTGTGAAATGACTGAAGTTGGGCATAAGCAGAAACAAGCTCTCTTTCTAATGCTGCTCTGTGATCTTATTACCTGGACAGCGCGAGTGAGCTGACAAATGGTGCTAATGTAAATAAAACGTCTTTAATCTATTTGCGACTTACCTGCAGCGGAAAGGTAATATATCTTAAGGAGAAGTGCTTTTACTTTAAATGGAGATTAAGGATTTTCTTTGTATGTTAGATATTCAAAAACTGATGTATACGCTCACTTATTTTGACTGTATAATAAATGGAAATAAAATAATAATATGAACGACCTCCCTTTAGTTGTCGGGTAAAACATTTTCAGTAGTTCGAAGTATTGGACACATTTGGACATGTTTATTGAAGCTTACCTTGAACTCTAGCTCCATGCCTGTGACGTGCTCGCCGCTCTCCACCTGGGCCAGCTTTTGGATGTAGGAGTAGAGGCTCCGCGCAGCCACCTCAGTGTTCCCACAGGCCACAGCCTCCAGCAGCGCGTCATGAATGAAGCTGTACTGGTCCTCTGTCTGCACCATGTAGTTTCTCTGTGAGCGCATTAGTGTCACATGACCATAAATGTCCACTGTCTTCTCGTGCTTGATGCGTTCCAACATGGCGTCAATGACAATGAAGCAGCCTGTCCGGCCCACACCCGCACTGTGGAGACAAAACGTGTTTATCAATTCATCTGGAATATCTATTGGGTTTAGTATACAGCTTGCAAGGTACAGTGTAATATGTGTTTGTCACAGCAATTTGGCCTTTGTCAAACACACCAAACCACACTTTCAGGCAACACTGATGATGCTACACATTTTCAAAACAAAAATGTTACTTGTTGCCTAATACTGTAAATTGTGTACCACATTCACATGCAATGAAGTTATTAATCCTTTGTCTAAACGCCGCTCAGTGTTATCCACGTTACAGAAGAAGCTGGAGATTCCATTACTGTTATCTGCATGTATTTAAATACAAAGTTATAATAGTTATGTTGAACCTGTGTAATGTGTAACCTGTGAGCTGTCCAAATATGGTATAATATGAGTATATACTGTTATAGAGTAATATATATACTCTAAAATATAGAGCAATATTTTGCATTAATTCAAGTTGGACTATAATATACTACAGTAAACTAAAAGACAAAACAACAGGACAAACAACAACAAAGACACAGTGAAAATAGTAAGCTATCAAATTTCACAGTTATCATCTTTTGTTTTGGAGTCGCCGCAGCTGTGCTTTTTAAAAAGAAAGGTTTCAATTTGAATAAGCCCTTTGAGAAAAGTTGCTAGTAAAAATAGGGCGAGTGAAAATAAGATAGAAGGGGATTACTGAGAGCCTTTTGACAATGAAAGTAGGAAGGCAAAATATGCCTTGAAGAGAAAGATGATGTGGTCGACGAAGAAAAGAAAAGGATGTCTGGAAGAATAGAAGCATGTGTTGGAATAATGTGTGTTACATAATGCGTGGCAGCGATTCTCCTCATGGCCATGCTCACACAAACACTTGCAGAGGAAAGGCCACTCTTTGAAGTGTAGGTTAGCCTTCATGTTTACCCTTAAGTCGGGCAAAACCACGGCGGTGCAATGTATGAGCCCTCAAAGCATGAGAGATGCCCTACTTATAGCCATAAACACATTAGCATTGTTATAAAAAGTCATGTTGGTTTATGAACTGGAGGCAGAGACTGACCTGCAGTGGGCGATGATAGGACCGGCGTCAGGGGGGTTGCAGGTCTTCACCCTGCGGAGGAAGGCCAGGAACGGGGTGGGGTACTCGGGCACGCCATGGTCAGGCCACGCTGTGAACTGGAACTGCCGCACCTCGCGCTTTTCACTGGAACCATTCTGGAGAAAGAAACATAAACTCTTGGTCATTATGTGTATTTTTGGAGTTAGTATGTGTATGAAAACAGCACTTATGTTGATGTTAGTGGTTAAATGATTATGCAAAAGTGAAATCTATATAAACCGTTTGATATTGTGTATAATGGGGAAAACGTCTTAAATTGTTTGCTTTAAGCCCTTGAAAAAATAGGATTTACATTTACTCACAACACTAATGTATACTTTATTTGAATTTTATTTCAGCTCCAAATTTGACCTCTTAACTCAAAATGTCTAAAAATGTAAATCTATAGTGTGCTAGCACTTATATGTCAGCGATGTAAGATTCCTGCTGCTTGGAGACTCTCAAGATACATGCAACACCCACATTACACAGCGGTCTGTCAGCCCCCGTCTCTAACTCAACTCTTGATGTACCAAAGATACGAGCAGATCCAGGGGAAGAGGATAAGAAGAAAGAAAAAAAATCTCTTGCATCTTTTGGTCGTCCTCTCTTGCCTCAGAAGATCCTCTAATGGAGGTACTGTTTGCATTTCAATGCAGTGCTTCTGCTGCTCTAGCAGGAGGATTTTTTTCTCCTTTCTGAATAAATGAGTGTGGTAATTAAGAGCAAACTGACCTAGATCCTATTTTCCCTTATTTTTGACATCCCTGTTTTGGAGTTAAGGAAGAGCTTTGTTTGTAATTGGTGCTTGGGTGGTGCTGTTTTCTCCTTAAATTTGTGGAGGATTTAGATGTGGAAAATTCTGCCTGACTGCACAGCTCACATGCATAATATAGAGGCATATCATGGCTGCTGCACAAATGCACTGTGTCTGTTTGTGCTGGAGATGTACATTGAAAACAGGTCAGCTGGAACCAACAACACTGGTGAAGGTAAAGACATGGGTATAGAGAACAGGAATGGATTCTGGTTCAGAGAAAATGAAGGAAAGTCAACCAGATGGTATGCTGTCTTGTGGTTAAATGCTTGGGATGCTTGTATGTTCCTTGATGTATTACATGCACATGAATCTTGAGAACGCTGTGTTGACCTTGTGTATAGACGCGTTACTCCTCTAAACTGTACAAAGCTTGACAATATTTGTGTTTTGAAGTCAGTGTCTTTGCCGTGTTCAGATGTGTGTTATTGTGTGAAACTGTGTGTATGGCCACAGAAGGCTGAGAGCAGTCTGCCAATTATGTATATTGAGTTTCTTTTCTGCTCACTTTACCTAAGTGCTCCAATTTGGCAGGCGCACATAAACAGATGATCTATTGAGGAGGGGGAGAACAAGCTGAACAAGGTAAAAGACGGCGACTACAAGGACAGTGGCGAAGAGGGGTTGTCCAAGTACTGCAGTATGCCACACACCAAAGAACATGACGGAAAATCATCTTTGTCATTTGTAAAAAGCCGTTATAGCTCACTTGAGTATGAGCCTCAACAGAGAGGATGACGTACTCTTTTGTTGTTGTTGTATGTTTGCCTGCGTGTGTGTTTCTTTGTGCTTTTCAGGTAAGTAAGTGTCAGAGATAAAGTTTATGGTGATGATGAGGATGATGATGATGACACATAAAACAGAATTAAGGCAGCATGTGTACAATATTTGCTTACTGGTAAAGCTTACCTTGTGCAAGGAGAAAGTGCGAACGCAGAAAGTGGCCAATTCTATGGTATCCAGAAGTGTCACTTGTGTCATTCCATAAGTTTCCGTGCCTCTACTAGGCCAGTACTGGTCGCATTTAATCTGCAAGAAGAGAAAAAGAAGATTTTTACGATTTCTCATCAAGCTCTGTTCATTTCTTTTTTTTGTGACGGGAAACATATCATACATGCAAATCAGGAGGGGAGTTACAGGTAAGCTCACACCCTTGTCAAAAAATGACAGACAGTCACAATTGAATTCATACTGTTCAAATATAAGAGGGTAAATTTTTAAAACCAGGGCGATTTAATGTTGGAATATCCAGGTTACAAGCATCACCAGACTACTACCTCACCAGTTTCCTAATGCTCTTACAGCCTGCAATATTAATGTGATTCACAGAGTGGGTGTACCTCCATCTTGAATGAATATCTTATTCTAAGCATGCGAGCACTTCCTTTTCGCAGCGAGGCGTACAGTTCTACATCTGAGAGACAACACCTGCTTTTGCCTGTCTTTCCCTTACCGCTGTCAGCACACCTAATAAAGCCTCAGTCTATACGAACAGTGACGGACCGGCGGACATGTGATGAGATGTGACAGCCAGTGAAGGAGACGTGCCTCTCCACCGGCTCTCGCTCCCATTTCCTGCTCAGGCTGACACTCAAGTTCAGCTGCGCGCTAATCCTGATCGCGTTTGACAGCAGGGGAACGCGCATGCCACGAGACGGGATAGGTAAACAATCGGGCAAGGCATCAGAGGGGTGGGGAAGATGAGCGGAGACAACTAGGGTGAATGAGCCTGATGCTGACATACGTTGGCTTTGACAGAAGGAGACCACGCGCTTGGCTTTTGACACTTAGACAAGCACAATATGGAAAGTGAAGGAATATTTTGCTAGTCTAAGTAAGTGTGAATGTGAATTGTAAAAATACCTCTTTGTATTTTATTTCAGAAAATTAGGTTACAAAAATGATTACATGTGCCATAGAGATTAACGACGAATTAAGTTCTATCATGCCTAATATTTATGGTCTAATGTACTTCATCCACATCAGTTTGATCCTTCACCACCTGACTACAAAAGTGGTGTGCTTTTGTAGATGTATTTATGCATATGCATATTGCCTTAAATAAAATATATTTTCACTCAACAGATGGATGTGGGAAACGCTGGTCGCTGGTATTTCAGTCTCTATAACACATGGTTTTGTTTAAAAAATAATAAAATAAAGTTGAGCCTACTCAGTTCACTTTAAGAACCTCAACATGCTTCAAGCTCTGCAGGGAATTAGCAACAGCTTGTCATTTTAAAGATTGAATAAAAGCACCAGCAGGTCAGTGAATGCCCTCCCAGTGGATTCATGGCTTTAAATCTCAGGATTTTGTTTTAAAAAATCTGATCAGTGTTAATGTGGGAATTAATTATTTTATTTGTTTAAATTGATTTAACATTTATTTTCTGAATCATGCCACATGTTCATCTTGTTGCTTTTCACCACTGTTTTAGAGCTTAACAGCAGCACAGTTTGTTTTGTGAGCAGTGATGATGCCACCTACCCGTGACTTCTCCTCCAGTCTGGTCATCATAACCACAGTGGCAGCCCTCTGCTCCCACACCATTCTCCAGAAGTCTCCAAACGTCTCCGGCAGAGGACCCTGGGTGGCGATGTAGGCGTTCTGCTTTCTGTAGCCATCAATGTAGTTGGCGTTGATATAATCGCTGCCTGTGATCCCTGCTGAGCAAAAAGCAAAGGTTAGAGTGTATGTTTTTTACACTCATATCCTGGTAAACTGACAGCATTCTGTTTGGTGTCAGCCGCCTTAACAATTCCCACTATTCACACACTTACACTGGTCTCCAATCAAAGGAGGTGTAAAAATTCAAGGCTGAAAATTATTTTTCACACCATTTTCTGTTAAAATGGGTGAAAATTGGCAATAGGAAATTTGTTAAAACTAATATTGTCCAGAGAGGTAAGGGCAAAGTGAAATTGTAGTGTGATGCTTTAACTACAATTAAAGCATCACACTACTGACTATTTCCAGAAAGTAAAATAATTCAATTGTAAAATACATTTCAAAAGAACAAAAAAAATCAATGCAAACATGGTATAAGCACTTGGTATAGCAAAACTAAGATGTTTAAACTTGGCCTAATAAAGAAACTAGATTAGGTTTATGACTTGTAATGAAGAATGCAATACAATGCGCCTTTATCATTAAAATGTGTGTCATCTAAGTGTGTCATCAGGTATTTAAAGGAGACATACTTTGTACAATCAATAATAATGAGCTTTTAACCTTGTTTCAATGATGTTTCCTCATCATTAGTTTGCTCAAAGTTGTATTTTGATTGATTCATGCATGTTTCAGTAATCCTATATTGCCCTGCAACTGAGGCTTGAGTGCTCCTGTTCTCATGTCTCCCACATCCCTGTACATAGCTGTGATTATGTGGACAAAAGAAAAAAAGTGATCTCTGTAGGGTTCTTTTCTGCTGCTTATTACAGTGAAATGTCACTATGAAGAGGCGTGGCTTTTCAGTTCTGTAGTTTTGAACAGGAAGTAAACGAACCTGTCACTATTACTAAGCCGTTTTAGATCAGTACAGCAGTTTTTAATGAACAAAATATTCCATGATGATCTACTTATGTTATGGTTAAATACTAAGAAAAAGAGCACAATATGTCTCCTTTAAACCAAAATTTACATTACTTTGTTTCTATTACATGCGGTAAAGTTTATTGTTCCAGAATTTTGGTCTCCACAAATTGCTTCCTGATAACTTCCTCTGATTTAATAAACCAACTCGGCTCAGTTTTGGATCTCCACCAAACCGTTGTGAATCCCCATAGTTTATTGGTCCAATTTGTTCCCTATCACAGCATTCTTTGGTGCAGTTCTATCATGTTCCTCTCCTCCTCTGTGAGCCTTGGTTGCCTGTCGATTTGGCACAGCAGCTGTATCTGATTTAGCTCCACGGCTGGAGAGCACTCACCGACCGAGGGACAGAGAGGAGTAAATCAGCCTCAGCCAGTGGGTCTACTGTTGCTCTGCTCCTGCCACTAAGATCCGCCACACACCTCCCTTACACAGTCAATCTACAGATAAGGAACCCCTCTGTTTTTTTTAGGGAAGGCAAATGCGTGTGCAAAATCCGACTGCATGTAGCTATCAAAGTACTTCTCAGTATTCTTTAATGTTTCTAATGCACTTGCAAAAGCCGAAATGCGTAGTTGCTTGTAAGGTTCTCTTTTGGTTCGCTGGTGATCAAAAGAGTACAAGCTTTTATTCCCATCATGTGGTCCCAAACTGTCATCACGCTTTAATCTAGTGCTCAGAAAAAGTTAACACTTAAAGCTACAAAGCATGAGGCCTGGTATGACTGCACTGCAATGATCCTACAAAGAATTCGGAGATCCGGTCAGTCAACAAGGATTTGGAGGTGAGGTCAGGACACTGACGAACCAAATAAGGAAGAAGGGAAAGATTGATGAAGAGGATGGTTACTTGTTCTTGTTTATTGTCTAGTGCAAGAAATGTGTTAAAACATATCTGTTAATGTCTTGGTTGAGGTACAATTCACTGAAAAAAGTTACTGTAATATTGAATTAAAATTGAACACAAAAGGGAAGAAATATCTATTCTACCTTTATTTGGACATTTTTAAAGCATTTTGACAGTTGTCTTAAACACTAGACAATCTACTGTATTTTAATTCAGCATTTATTCAAAACAATTATTATTATTTCATAGGTAAGTCTGGGGCATATTGACAAAATATAATCAATATGAAATTCAATAACGACAGATGATATGTCAACCAAAATGTGTTAAAACTATGCGTATTTAATTATATACGAGATGACGTATACATATGTTATCAGGCAAATGGAAAATGTCACAAAATGCCCTTATTTGAAAGTTTACAACATAACATTTTCCTTTTTATTTTGTAATCAGCTCTTTTTGTACCATTTTTAAACACTAAACAATACACTCAATATTCAAATTTCAAAACAAAATTTCAATTTATTGCTCATCTCTTAAATAGAACTTCTAGTACTGTAGCAACTTAGCTTATGGACTCTTTTTATGCAATCATGTTTATTGTTTGATTGCAAAGTTTAACATCTTGACTCCTATCCAGCCCAAACTATGTAAAAAGAGTACAGGTAAAAAGTTGTTTGTCAAATTTATCCGGCTCTGTAACACGCTATAACGTTGTCTTTGTAAACAAGATAATGTGCAATAATGGTTTGTCTAACAGCGAACATCTGACAGCGATAAGGCGCAACATCAGCCGTCTTCATTTAAGCAAACTTCACTATCCCTCCCCTGTCAAGGACTCCTGCCTTGGCTTCATCTACACTCACCAGGCACGTCCCTCTCTGACTGGCAGTTCCTCACTCCAGCGACAGACAATGAAACACTTGACTGAGCTAATTTAAGAGAGAGGAGAAGATGCATAGAGGACAACAAGCAAGGTGGAGAGGCAAAATGAGATAGCGTGTAGGGGAAAAGAAAAAATAATTAAAGCTAAAATGGAAATAAGGAGGAAAGGAGAGAAAAGAGAGGCAAATGTAATTAAAACGGATACCACGTCTCGCAATTCGACTGCGGTGCCTTAGTCATAGCTAAGTGAACAGAGAATGGCGGAGTGCATGAATTGTTCTACTGCTGCGACTAATGGCAAAATCACTGCAGTGTAAAATAGAAATTTCAGACTTGATTAATTTATGTATTTATGGACGAGGTCGCGTTTTTCTTCTTCTCCTAAGGATAATTTGGTTAAGCGTGTTGTTGCGCTCTCAAATTGGCCCAACTTTTGTGAAAATCTGGTGGAGGCACTCAAAAGGGGAGAACAGAGGAGTTGGGAATCCGGAGTTGTATGTGGAGCGGCGCTGCCAGAACAATGTCATCGCTGAAGGCTGACTATTGCTCACTGTGTCATGGGGGATTTAGGAGTGACTGGGAGAGCTTCGAGGATGTGGGATATTTAGTACAGTAAAGGACTTGTTCTAGCTTTGATGAGACAACTGGGATGGTGCAAAAGCGTGATGTACTACTACTACTACTACTACTTTTACAACAGTAGAGCACCTTCGTAATGGCCTGCAGAATAGAAAATCGTTTGAATACACTTGAAAATTCCTTGTTTCAATTGCAGTTATTTACACTGCAAATGAAACAAGGAAAGAAGGTAAGATAAGATTACCTTTTTGTAAGATTTGTAAAGATTTTGAGTTTTGCAACAAGGAACAAATTCTCTTAATATGTGTTGATTTTATGACTGGTCTGTCCTGCTGTCTTGGGCAGGACTCCCTGAAATTAGTGCAATTCAAAATTAGAAATCTCTTTCATGGTTAAATTAAGGTCAACCTAAAGCAATAAAAAAGGTTTAAGGCTCTTACACTCTTTACACACACCACATCAAAATTGGGAATAAACTAGGACTAAATCTAGAACTTAACTAAGGAGATCGTGGGTTCGAATCCCAGACCACCCCAACATCGTGGTTTCGAATTCCGAACCACCCTAACATCACACGATCTCTCTGGGTGGAGTCTGCATGTCCTCCCCGTGTTACCGTGGGTTCTCTCCGGGTTCTCCGGCTTCCTCCCACCGTCCAAAGACATGACTGTGTAGGTTAATTGACAACTCTAAATTGTCCCTAGTGAATGAATGTGAGAGTGAATGGTTGTCTGTCCTTGTCTGTCTCTCTGTGTCAGCCCTGCGATGAGTTGGCCACTGTCCAGGGTGTACCCCGCCTAAGGCCCAAAGTCACTGGGATAGGCTCCAGTCACCCGCGACCCCTAACGGGAATAAGCGGTAGAAAATGAATGAAAGAATGAATAAATCTAGAACTTAACTAGGACTGGAAAAGGACCAAGTCATGTCGACATCAGGACTAAACCAGGCCTAAACCAGGACCAAATCAGGACAAGTATGAATGCGCCCATATTATTATTTGTAATATTGTAATGGAAGACAGAGGACATTTTGAAGTATTGAGCAGAGGTAGTGGTGTGTTCACACTAGTTCTGGTTCGGGCTTGATTTGGGCTTGGTTTAGTTCTGGTGTAGACTTGCCTTGGTTCTGTTCTAGTCCAGGTTCAGTCTTAATTTAATCCAATTTTGAAGTAGTGAATGTGCAACTGTGAATGTAGGCCTGCCATAATAATAAATCTTGAAGCATGATATATTGCTAGAGAAAACATAACAATAAACAGTAAGATTGAAACGATTTTATGTAACTGAAATTATAACCTGAGAGCAGAATAATGACCAAAAATGCGCAATATTGCAAAAAACCAATTCAACCATCTACAGCTCAAAGATTACCGTATTTAAAAAATGACAGTGTTTTCCTCACTATTGCAAAGAAAATGCTGAGCCCCAAAAATATTGCCCCAGCTTTCATTTATTGAACGATAAATTGATATAGTATATATTGTGACAGGCCTATGTGAACACAGCAACAAAGACAATCCTAGTAGTAGAAGCATTATATTGATAGTAAGCTATGCTTTGTACTTGAGTCATCCCATTTTCATGCAGTTTATTTTTGCCTCTGTGCCCAATTGGAGTTTTCCTTCCACCTCTAAATATGAATGACTCAGGCCAGTCCAACCCAGTGTTTTGATCTGCAAATCCACTAGTCTCTGGAAACAGCAGCAGTGAACTGAATCTGAACCCCACTTAGTGTATATTTTATTCTTTTTGTGCGTTATGGTGCAATGAGTCAGACACACCACTCGCTATTATGCTTGGTGCTCACTTCAACAATTCCATCCTCTCTGATTCTAATCTAATACATCCAACTTTCAAACTACCTTGCAGATGTGATAACTCAGCTCTCAGCAACTTTATTGTTTGTACTATGCTCAGGAACAAATCTATTTACATTCCCCAGAATACATTTTCATTTTCTTTGCAGTACTACTGCCGATATTCTAACTGTAGTTGTATAGTTTTTGTTCCACTGCAACAATCAACAGCGAGTTTAAGTTTGGTTTGGGGGATTTAAGCTCAGTGCCTTGTACATATGCATAACCATAGAATGATTTGTCTCATTTGTCTCTGTCTGTATATTTTAATTATTTATTTATAACAAACAGACCTTATTGAACAGTACAATAATATGCCACACGATATTGACAGAAATTAATATCTTGATATTGTTTCTGGCAAGCCAACTGAAGTGTTCTAAAATATGTCTTGAAATGTGGTTTTTTTTGGTTTAAGTATCATAAAAAAGCCTAAAGCCTAACTGTAAAATGACCCACGAAAGTGCATAATATCACTTAATACCAACATTTGACACATAGCTTGTTCACTTTTTATTTTAAATCAGCTCCTTTTGTTCAAAATGTTCAATCTTTTATTATAAATTATATCTTACTATTTATTTGTAAATTAACAAATCAACATGCAACATATTACCAATAATTAGTATACATGTATAAGTACGGTAAAGCTTTGTTTTTCTAAGAGGAGAAAGCTTCCAAGACCCACATTTAACTATTCATGGCTTTCAGGCAAACAATTCCTTTTCTTCATTCAAAAGATCTACAATTTTGAGCCGAATTGCAATAACAACAGAGAACCGATGCCAATCATGAGTTTCAAGCCATATGTGTTCACCGGCAGCAGACAAGCATGCCTTACCATCAATGGGAGCCAGGATGACGCGCGAGTGGTCATAGGCGATGACGTTTGCGTAGCGATTCTTCGGCTTGTTCACTTCCAGGTTAGAATGCTCCCAGGTGAACTGCTGGCCCGGATCGATAGACTGACGGGAACAAAAAGAAAGAAGGAATCAGTAACCGTTGCACAAAACATATTATTAAAACTAATTTCCCCGCAAAGAATCCGAATATATGTGTTCATTGCCACGATTACACAGACGCAACAGCTGTACACACTGCTGTATCAAGATCAATAATACACTGTAGCTAATGCATAATGGCTCAGAACAATATTGATGGAGGTGGCAGCTTTCTTTGCCTTGAGCAGAAACGAACGCGCTCTTGCAGCAGCCCCCGTTTACATTCTAAGGATTACATATAAATATTCAGATGCCTTGTCAAGTTTATTTAGTATTCCATTACCATTCATTGTTTGCTCATAGGCGACGGCATAGCGAGGCATTGGTGCGTGGACTCGGACTGTGAGGATATTTGCAGTGAGCGCCGGTGGGGAGAGGGGCAGCTTGGATAGAGGACATTAGAGCTAGATGAAGTCCAACTGGAAACCCGAGTGAACAATTTGCATCTAATCATTACAACAATCAGGCCTTTCCCTCTGTTTTAGCCTCTATCTATTCCCACTCGGCACAATCGCTCCCCCTCGCTCTCCTGTTTTGGTGTGCGCTTGTTTTCCTTATCTGTATCTCTGGATCATCTCCTTTTCAAAGGCAGACATGTCCTTATTTCTTCCTCACTATCTCATCTCGATCTGTCTCTGATGTTTGCACCACTTCTCCGCAGCGCCGTGGAACTACGCAACTGCTTTCCGTGGGTTGGTTTTTATGGAGCGTACTTTGAAAGAGAATTTGGGTCAAAGTAATAAAGAAGTAGATATATAGGGGGTCACTGTTCAATAAATAACTGTTATATAGACCTGCATTAAACAGGTCTATATAATCAATGAGAATATTTCAAAGACAATTACGCCAGCTGTCAGATAATATTGATTTGTTCATTTGATGGAACTTGCGCTTTACTAAAATTGACAGAAATTGTACCATTATTAATGAAATGAACGAGTTGTCAAATTGAAAATCAGATACTAATCGATACTAAAACTAGTTTGATTCATTAGAACATCAACCAAAACACACACATACACAAAAAAAAAAATCATATATACAGGACAAAATGTAACCATTCCTGGAGTTTTAAAATGATCTTGAGTTTTATCAGAACAAGTTAAAGGCTCGTAGTAACATAAATAAAGTATGAGTTTGAAATTTGAGTATGGCGACAACACTAGAAAAAAGCACTAGGGCTGCCAATAAAAAAATCTAATCAACACTAAAACTAGTATTGCCACAAATGCAGAACTTTCTTGGTTCATCAACATGACAGATTATAATTGCTTAAACTACAGAAATAAGATTCTAAATTGATTTTATCCGGAGGTCCAACGTAAAATAAAGTCCACCTTGGGAATGCACTTATTTAAGCCCTGCACTCCAAAAACTGCCAGAAAGTGTTTTGAAGCTGCTCCAATCTCACAGCTCTGGTTTGTATGTGCAGAAAGATTGAGGTCACTTCTGGGAGACATCAGTCAGTCTGAAAATTAAGACCAGCGTATGAGTAATATTTGCTCTGCGCGTGTAGTACCAAATTCTGCGGGATAACTTCGACCGGGAATAATTTTCAATTTGCTTGAATAATGCATCAATTTCTCCTGCCTGTGATGAGAGAGCGGGGGCCATCACGAAGCTTTGACTGAAATGGCTGCTAACTGCTTGACATCTAATGAATATAAGGCATCCCAGGTGAAACAGACTTCTCTTTTCCAACTGTGCGTAGTATTAAGTAAAATATACCCTATCATATACCTCTAAAGAAATAAACAGTATCATTTTCACTTAAATGATAAATGAAATTGTGTTTTGAATAACAATTGTGATGGCAGCATGAGCAGTGTTAGTAGATTTGATTAAACTTTGTCCTTACACAAAAGTACAGTGCAACGAAATGCAGTAAAGCTGAAGTAGGTATTTAAACTTTTCTAACGCATTGCTAGTTCTCACAAACATCACATGCATGGATTTTTGGTCCACTAGCACATCTTTTGAACAGCTTTTTCAGAGACAAAAGTGAAGCAAAAGTATTATCCCTGCACAGCCAATCGGCTCTCATCCCAAAGTGTGATGCACAGGGCTCTTTCTTATAAGTTTGAACAGATAAAATGTTTAATTATAACATGACTCCAGCGTGTAGAGGTCATATTTTTCACAAAATGATGCTTTTACGATACACTTTCTGGGAAGGAAAACACATTTATTAATGATGAGATATAAAGTTGGGTACCCCAGCTTTAAGCATCTAAGGTTGTCAAAATAATTGATACCCAACTACTACAGATCGATACTGAAACTAGTACTTATGTAATAGCATCATAAATAGGACCAGGTGGATGTTTCTGGTTTAGGTTTTGAAAGGCCTTGATCTTTACCGTGTTGGAAAATTTAATTATATTGCGTAAAAATGCAGTGTTTTAATTATCATTGTGGAATTAAAATCCATATTGAGTGTCTTACTTTGTATCAAAATCAAGATTGCAATGAGGAAAGTAATTGAGTATCTAAGTAATAGTTAATATAATATAGGAGTAATACGTACAAATGTTTTAGTAGTAGTAGCAGATGTAGTTGTCATATTAGTATCGACAGCAGAAGTATTAACAGTTCTGAAAATACTTTGACCACAGTGTACCAGGTAAAACAATGGCTCCTTCATTCCTATTCGGCTTTGTGTGTTAGATGATCTTTTCTTCGTGGCCTTGCTCCAGCTGTGATGCCCTCTCTATTCCCACTGAATCCTCATCATTAACTGCACTCCCCTACCTCATCTTTCTCCCGCGCTCTCCTTCCTCTGTTGCTTCTTCACTGCTCCCCACCCCCATCTCCTCCATCACGCCCTCACATCCCGCCCGCCTAAAAACCAATCAGTCAAAAAGCCCCGAAAGAGCCGCGCTTGGCAAGCCGGGGCGCCTGGACGAGCAGCCATTCATCAAGAAAATAACAAAATTAAAATTACACTTCTCGATTTAATTTGGTCATTTATTTTTCCAGGGGGGTGCTGTGCTGGGGTGTGTGAAGGGTGCAGGAGTGAAGAAAGAGTGAAAAGCAGACCGAGCGGACGCTAAAGCACAAAGTAATTAGAAGTTGTAGTTGCAGCTAAGCGTCAACTTCTGCCATACTCTTTACTTAGAACGATACTGCATGGAACAAGCTTGTCCATTTGCTGTGTGGATTTATGAATTATAGATACCAAAGGAAATATTCAATTGCAATGAGAAGTCGTTATGCGTCTGACCTGGAGGCATGATGGGAGCAATCTCTGGCTCCATGTACCACATCTCTACCTAAGGCCCGGCACAGAGTGGAGCGAGGCGACAGGCGCGTGATTTAGGGACAGCAAAAGCGGGATATTGCTTGTATGCAAACGAGAGCTGATTCAGCGCTCCTGATTTCTAATCAACTCGGGTGTCATTTATAATGCCGCAGTCTCAGAGCCCAGACAGCTCAGTTACCCCCCTCCCACCACTCCCCCGTACAAACACATACACACACATGCACACAAATACACATGAAAGTGCTATGCTAAAGCCAGTCAGCCAGAGGGAGCCTATTCTTGCAAGGCAAACAGAATTTAGCTTGACATAAAATTATTTTACTTGGGAAATTAAATGGTGTCACACTATGTGGTTGGCAATTACATATGGAAACATTATACTATCATATAAATACACATTTACATTACACTGAATTCAATGATTGGACTGAAGAATGAGAATAGATTAAGTATGTCATTTCGCCTTTTAATTAATCATTCAAATTGCATGCAGACAGCAGAAAATTCTATTTTCAATGACCTGACATCGCTCAATGACTCAAAGTTTTAACAAGGCAATAACAAATAGGAGAAAATGCCTTCTCCCATGGGCAAAGCTGCACTATGACCTTGCAATGAAAACACAATCATCGGAAAATCGATACTTTGAAGCTAAAAGGGGAAAGAAAGTTTGACACTTTGACCTCCTCACCTCGTATTCCTGGGAGAGTTTCAGGTTGTCGTTGGCCTTGAGTAGCTCTGTGTGTTCAGCCAGCTCCGAGATGGGGATCGGAGGGTGGTTCATCATACCTGCTCAGCAAGAAGACAGAAAACACATTGTATAAGTAGACAGCAATGCAATTTAACAATAAAAACAAATTATTATTCAAGAAGTGGTAGTGGTGAGGAAGCTTGTGCACAACATACTTCAAAAATGTGCCGAGCAGTTTGTGTTATAGTGGCCAGGCCAGAGTTCAAAAAGTTGATTTATATAACATGTCGCCCATTGATTGGTTGATACCAAACCAAAGATTGACCATTTTACCAAGAAGTACATGGATGGATTAAAAAGCAGCTGCAGAATAACTACAAACCTACAAACTTAATCAAAAGAAGTGGTTAATGTATTCTGAAAACAGCATAAGTCCTGTTGCCAAGCAAACTTTTGGCCCCGTTGTAAGTTGCGTGAATCCCTGACCTGGCAACATGTAAGGAGGGAAGTGACCACAAACAATATTTATGTTGACAGGCGTGAGTGTTTCAGAAGGTGCAAAGCAAGCAAGCTACTATTTGTGCCAGTGATAAATTCCTCTTGTAAAAAAAGACATATACCCCTCGGATAGAAGGTTATTTTCTGTGACATATCACGAGAAAGCCTTTTACTAGTACCAATATTCACAATGTGCTGTTGCCGCTGCGCCACTGTAATCAACCCCGCTGTGCGCTCCAGTCGGCTAATCCATTTAGACGCATAATGCTCGGGCCATGTAATGGAATATGCAGCAGCCATAGATTGGTGCTGTGTCCCTGCATGTGGCCCAGGCAATACTTAACACGTCCATATTTTTAGTCAGAGCCCGATTTCCCGCTGAGTGCACCGGGTCACAGGTCAAGACAACGTCAACATCGCCTCACAAAAGACTTGCCTTGACTTAATTGAGCATGAGACTCAGCCTAATCACATTAAAGGGCTTTAATTGTCTCCTAATATCACTTACAATGTCAAGGGGGAGCGTGTATGTTTTAGCTGAGTTTGTGTAGTGAAAACAACAAGTTGGTGAGCCTGTACTAAGACACTGATGACTCTATTGCGCCTACTTGAAGGGGTTTTGTAACTTAACTTAAAGTGCATCTGACAGATTTGACAAAATATTTCACTAAAATGTAGTGAACTTTGGTATTTTTAAGATTTTACTAAACCTTTTATTTTACCCCAGTTTATAATGCCCAACCAGGAAGAACCTGGTGACATAATGCCACTCCTTTTACAACCATATTGTAAAAAAGGGCCAAATTTAATATAAACTACACAATACTTATGATTTGACCAATAATAATACCTGATAATTATTTTGTTAAAATATTTACTTGATGTAAATTGTCCCTGCATTGTTACTTATTGATGACATAGAGGGACTCAGCAGTACTTCCTGTAATGTACTTTTATTTTTCAAATTTTCTTCACAAACTGCAGCTTGACTGATGTAAAACTGTGAAAAAGTCTTACCACAGGGACTAACTCACCAAATAATGTAATGAAACAAATACATGAGAACCTGTCATAAGCTCTTTAACTAACTTTTCAGAATCAGAATCACAATCGGTTTATTGCCATTGTCAGAGATCAAAATTCAAGAACTTTGATTTTTTCATTATGATTATTAGTATAGATCTCTTAGATATTGTGTAAATCCAAACCATCGGTTACAGTACTGTACAACCAAACTTACAAATTGACTTAATATACTATTTAATATTGCAACAGCTCATAGATTTTCTGCCATTTTGTGAAATCGCAAAGCTGAATATTACTCAGAATGTGAATGCAATCATATAGTCCTTGGTTATGTTGAAAAGATAGACAGAGCTCCCTAAGCTGAGGTTTTTAATTAGTAATGGCAATCAATTTTATAACGTAGCAGCATCAATTACATGAAGATTAACAAAGATTATAGCGCTATGGATGGTGTGACATCTTCCACTAAATGAATGGACACACCGAATTAAGAGTGTACTTGTTAAAAGTTATGCAACAAGCATAGATGCCCTTTAAACAAATCGTCTAAATGTTTTCTTCTAAATTAATGTTATTTTGTTGTTGCTAATTAATTACTACTCCTTAATACAAAACAAAGAAAACCTTGTAATAATATGAGGACACATTTTATGCAAAAACTGTTTATTTGTACTGTGTTTTTCAGAGAGCTAACAAACCGTGGCGATAATGGTGGCAGCTCTCAAGAAGTGTTATTAATCACTTCTGCGACGGGGATTCAGCGAGATAAGCGAAAAGAAAAATAGCAAATTCAATTTTGGTGGCAGCTCCAAATTCAAAAGGAAAGGTATCAGAAGCTATGAGCAAAATAAGAAATGTATGTAATTGGTAAGGTCCTGGCTTCTCCTTGAGACAGAACAGGAGCGGTGTGTTTGAGCCGAGATCAAAGACTGTTTGTGGTATACTTCTGCAGTGTGAATAAATTAATCAAATTCTATCCTCGAGTTACTGTCTGCATGTGAAAGAGCCTGAACAGTTGGACACCCATATCAGGCCAAAGTGTTTACCTGCACAACAAACTTAAAGTTGCAAAGTTATAATTTGTTTATCCTTCCAAGCAAACTCGCCAAAAAGTCGTGTTGAAAATGTTCTTTGGTTGGAGCTAAAACTTGATTTGCTAAACAGTAGAGACTAGTATTGTATCTTGTATTGCAATCAAAAATGTACATTATATATTTGTTTTAGAATTGGTCAAATTAACAGGGCATGTATTCCTTTTTTATTGTTTATTATTATGTTTCTGTGCAGCAAATTGGAAACAGTTTGTTTATTAAATGAGCTATATATAAAAAAAACAGTATTTGTATGGATTTTATTAATTTGTTTTGGTGAAGTTTCAGTTCTGCAATAAGACATATGTCCTTATTCAAACTGATGAATAAGAAACTCTTAATTGTACTGTATTTTAAGATGATTTGTTTTACTGTTGGTGTCTTTTGAGAATTCTTTCATCAGTACAATTTACAAATCCCATTAGTTTTCCTATTTGTGTCCACTGCATTGTGAAATCAGTGTCTGCGTCCATATTACTCAAGGACAATTTTCATCCCATCCAGTGCTTTCTAACGCTCTAATTGTTTTCCAAATTCCACCCACATCTGCATAAATTTTCACTTCCCAATCAAGAGCGTGATCAGTGAATTCCACAAAACAAACCACAATTTAATTACACATTTTCAACTCCTGTGTGCCTGTGTAATAGTTCTTCCTTTATAAGTCAAAGTAGACCCCTTTTACCCATAGAATATTTGTGAAGCGTCTGTGTTTGCATATGAAAGAGAAAATTCAAGCGGGTAAGCAGAAAGGGTGAGCCTCCAGTAGAGAAAATCCAGAATTTAGAGGATTTTGCAGCGAGCGGGGAAGACGGAGGTTATCAAATGTTGTGCCATTGTTTGCTAAAGATCTAATTAATTTTGCTTGTTAGTGGCTGGTGCACAAAAGATGTTGTTAGTTGGAAAATGCAATGGGAAAGTAAAGGAGTAGAGGAGTGAAGAATAATAGTTCGGCTGCGTCCAAATCTCCTCCCTAGAACCTTAATTTTTGCACTATATGGTACATACTGTATATATAGTGGACTAAGGGTTCATACGTGTCATTAAATGATCCTGAATTGAGCCCATTTTAGTCCTAGTGTGGACTTGGTTTGGTTATGTTCTAGTCTGTGTTTGGTCCTGATCTTGTCCAGGTTTAGTTTCTGGTTTTGTCCTGGTTCAGTCCCAATTTTAATGTAGTGAATGCACCTCGAGTAGGCTAAGATTAGAGTAGACTGTGAGGTGCTGACAACTAACTGTGGTCTTTTTGATTTCTTTTAAAATATAAATCAGCACCAGCAGTGAAAACTCTAGATTTAATATGTAGTAATCCTTGCTGTGAAACACTTTCTTACCTAACAGTGCATTCACGCTTGTCATTATTTGGTCCTAAATTGTGCCGATTTCAGACTTGATATGGATTTGGTTTGGTCCTGTTCTAGTCCTTGTTTAGTCCTGATTTAGTCCGGGTTTAGTCCTAATTGTGTTGTGATGAACACACCCTAAAGTCAACGGCAACTAGATTAGGGATGAAATTCGGACACAGCGGGGTGACCTATCTACCATTTTAGCATCAACAGGTTATTTTGTACACAGTGAGGATTAATGCCCAGGCTCAAGTGAACGGCATCCAACAACAGGCAAAATAAAAGCAGGGAATTCCAAAATCATAGTAATAAATTAGTGCCAAAAAAAAAAAACATCCGCGTCATGTAAAAACAATAAAGCTATATAAATCTATTCAAAATTGGAGGCAAGCAGGGCCAGATAACACACAGGAACAAAACCCATATAAAAAAGGGTGAGACTAACTTTCACCATTCAAATCTGCATCACTCTGTGGACTGCTTAGACCAGAGTCTGCAAAAAATATAGGGAAATGTTGTATGAAAGTGGCAATGCAACAAATTGCTAAATAAAATGATAGCAAAAGGAAGCATGGGAATCAATTGAATTCTTAACAGTTTATGAGAAAAAGCTTGATTTACGCTCTCAGTGCACATTCACTCAAGGAGCATCGCCATCTACCATAACAGAATACTTATAGAGAAATTGATTTG
Organism: Rhinogobius similis; assembly: GCA_019453435.1. Classification (NCBI taxonomy): domain Eukaryota; kingdom Metazoa; phylum Chordata; class Actinopteri; order Gobiiformes; family Gobiidae; genus Rhinogobius; species Rhinogobius similis. The sequence goes on along the minus strand of CM033623.1, from coordinate 22,442,193 downwards.
CCATCTTCAAGCTTTAACAAACAGCTGTCAGATCGAAAATGCCCGCTCCGATGAATAAAGACACAGACAGAGAGGGGAAAACCAGCTTATGTTTCCCGGTGAAAACGGAACCCTCAAGGCGGCCATTGTCCGCAACTAAATGCTGAGCCATTGGGAGTGAGAGGTGTGGAAAAGCATGTGCATTCTTATTTGACAGTCGAGAAGCCGGGGCTGATGGGAAGTCAAGGCTCTGAGGGAATAGACGGAGGTTCAAAGTGTGGAGCGGAGCAGAGGTACGTAGGGAGTCCTCGGAGGAAGCAGCATGTGGAAAAAGACTTGGGTGTCCCCAGCTGTTCAAGCAGAAACAAACCAGATGTGACAGCTTTCAGCACAAGTGGACAAGTGGGTGAAAGATGGAAGCACCAAGAATCCACCCAGAGATTTGTGCATATGAAGACAGAATTAGGACCAAGTAAAAATGTTATGTTTTAATCTTTTACTTGTTTGCACTATTTCAATATGATGGCTTTTTGATTAAAGGAGACGTATTACGCAAAATTGACTTTTAGGAGCTTTTACCTTATTATAACTGCTTTCCGTCTTATTAAACCACTCAAGGTTGTATTTAAAGTTATCTTTATTCTCCTGACATCACCATTGCTCTGACAATCCCCATTTTACCGCTCCCCTGGATTCCAATTGCAATTTTTTTTCTTGAACAATGACATACGCTATCGTGAATTGAAGCTCTCCAAAGGTCGACATACGTTCAGCCCAGATGTCAGCCGATTTGTTTTTTATGAAGTCGTTTCAGATCAATATTGTGATTTAAGGTGTCTAAAATATAACATCCTGATAAATGGGTGTTGTAGGTTAGAACTATATAGAAGATAATAGTGCAATAGGTCTTCATTAAGGCACATTTTAAGATTGGAATTTTGATTTGAACTAAAAAAAATGACATGTTGCAGGTAAATAAATAATGATTGTTGTAGTACTTTACAACACAGCATTAGATGGTGATTGAAATGAAATAGCATGGAAAATGAGAGTGTTATCATAGTAATTACATGGTCATTATAAGAAAGAACAACCCTAAACCCAGGGAGCGTTCACACTTCCTCATTAACCACATGAATTAAACTTGGACTAAATTCACAACTAATCCTGGAGTAGAAGAGGACTAAACCAAGACTAGAACAAGACCAAACCAAAGTGTGAACTCATCCTTAAACTTAAACACTGTAAACCATGAAAGGGTTAATTATAGTTAATTCCAGAATTTCTTAGTAATAACATGGAAACTGAGGTGCAAAACACATTTCTGTTATTACCATGCGGTTTCCATCCTTTTGCTATTTTTGTGCTGTAATGGAAAGTGCAACCATACAATTAAATGGGTGAGGTATTATTGTTTTTATCAGATTGTTAGAAACAATTTTCATTCGTCTTTACTGTATCGTCTTGACAATACACATCCGTAAATTAAATATGCACAGCGCTATTAAAAATCCTCTGTTATGAATTGATACCCTAAGCCTGTAATTATTCATGTGCTAATCATTAGGCATTAAACTGGCTTTTCCACGATGTTCACATTCAGGAGGCAAGAGGGTATCGGGCGGAATGAGTGCGGTAAAAAATGAAGACGTCAAACAACCCCTCTCTCTAATTGATTTGTGACAATGACTAATTAAAGCTGGCGGGGGGCGCTCTGATGCACTGTCTCCAAATGTCGTTCATCGCAGTGGGAGGGAGGCGCAAGCACGTCTGATTATGTTTACGTGTGTGTGTTTATGGTGTGTGTGTCTAGGGCTGTTACAGTTGTTGCTTTAATCTGGGGTAACAAGTTTTGATGAATGGGGAGCTAGTGGCCATGCATGTGTGAACCGTTTTTTAAATGAGTCTGAAACAAGATCATCATCAGATTGAAGATTTGTGACTAGGAGTGGGCAGTATTGTCAAAAAAATAGTAATATTTTGGCAATACAACAGAAACAGGTCAGAAACAGGTCAACAGTAAATGGATCAGACAAATGTGAATTACCTCCAAAAGTCCATGGGTATCACTTTATACATTTATTTGGAAGTTTACAACAGAAGTGCGTTCTACTTTTATTTTATCAGCTCTTTTTGCAGCATTTTGAGATTTGTGATATATTTGATTTTAGCATAGCTTCATAACAGCATTAACATGTGACAATGTAATATAATAGATACGTTTGGTAATGGTTAAGAATATGTGTTATATTTATTATGTTTATTGTAAATACAAACTCTTTGGTAAATTACTGCATGAAACCATTCAGGAATAAAAAGCTAAACCAAAAGTGTGACTAGAGATTAAGTGAAAAAATAAAGTTTTGTACTTTGTATTTGAAAGTATTTGATATTACAATATATAATGTGACAAAGCATGCCTGTGAGGATGGGAGCACAGACTATCCCTATTATTATTACCAGCTGTTCTACTTTCGCAGGTTTTCTAATGGTGTACGCTCAGAGAGGACGGCACAAGATTGAAAATGGGATTGTAGATAACGCGAATAAAAGCGATGGCAAAATGGAGACAGCTTTTGGCCGGGGATTGACAGTAAATGTCCACTGAGTCGTGCTGCTTCATTACTGTGCCCCATTTGACAATTAAACCCCAGGCGCCACTGCACATAATGACCAAATGAGCCACTTAGCGCCCCCAGGAGTTATCGAATGTCACTGCCAGGCCATCCACAAACCTATAGGCTTTAAAGCACGTGCAAACCCTTTCCCGACGCATTAGACACACTTAGTTTATTGGGCTAAGCTAATCAAAAACATGTTGTCTCGTACCCACAGGGCAAATGGTCAGTGTGCCGATGCAGCATATGCCAAGCCGGACCCACAGAGGCCTCGGATAAGTGAACTGGGAGTAAAGCTCGTTTGAACAATGGCGGCTATTAGCTGATGGGAGGATGTTCACGAATGCTCACCGGCCCACTTAATTGGTCCAAAATTGTCCATTCAAATTAAATTCCCTGCGTGCGGAGATAACAACATCGCCCAATTCTGCGGAACAATGGCGCGGCTGTTGAATGAGAAGTCGTATAGCAGCGGCTTGTTGAAGCAAAAGACATGGAATTTCTATTATTTAAGCAAAAAAAGAAGAAGAAGCTGGATGTGTGCGTGGTGCAAGTCAGAGAGACAAATACCGACAATGACCCTTTCTAACCTTGTCATTAAAGAAGCACTACACGAGGTCTGCATACCAAGCAGATGGCGACAGAAAATTGAACCACGACAGAAGAATCCAATTGTGTAGCGTCTCTCTCTCTCTCCTCTCACTGACGCAAGAGTGTTTGGATTTTTTGTGAGGGCCTCTGTGGGTTTTTTGAGAAGGCTCACTTTTTGAAACTCAAGCCTTTTGATTGCAAGAGTGACTAGCCATGAATGACGGATGGATGGCTGACAGACAAAGTAGGTTCAGGGACAGCAATGCGAGCAGCAAAAATGGAGAAAAACATGAGAAAGGCAGGTGTGGGCGGGAGGTTATTTTTTTAGCAAGCTTAAAGGAACACAGTCCAAATTTGGCAGATTGGGAAAATTGTGTAATGCAAGACACTCATTTGTTTTGTATTGTTATTGCTAGCCAAATAATTCTATCTTTCAAGTTGTCACCAACGACATTAAGACATGCACAAGCTTGAAATTAACCCACAAACTTGTTCTTCATCCGAGTGAAACCACTGCCAATTGTTGTCGGTTTTAAAAAATCCAGTCCAGTACCCACTGTCAAAATGTCAAAAATGAATTCCATTTGTCTTAGTTCTGCCATTCTTGAGCTTGTTGTGGGGATAAGAAGAAAGCCACTTGAAATCCACTCTCAAATGAACTGTTACAAGAAGAGCTACAATCCTAATCTGACGTCTCACCTCAAAGCAACCATGGAAAGTAGGATTTCACTTCTAACTCCCTAAACAACAGCGTCCTCTGACCTTGCCTTAAATGCATGGAGTCCGATTATCATTTATCGTCGGGCTGCTGCATAACAGCTGAGTAATGGCTCGGAAAAGCAGACAAGAGAAAGATGTCATCCAGGCTTTAGGTGGCGATGCCTCAGAGAATGAGGTTGGGATTGGATGTGCTCTGTTGTTAACACCTGGCTTTAGCCCGGATAAGCATCAGATGGAGGTGAGAGGAAAGAGGAAGCACTCCAGAACACAAGAAAAACATGTCTCATCTAACCACATCGCCTTTGCTGTTTGTCGATTTAAATGAGAAAATGATATACAGGTAGATAGATACAGCAAAAATAACATATGAAGGCACACAATGTTGTAAGGAATACAATTTGCAGTCAGTGCATGTGCTGGTGGGTTTAGAGTGTTGCATCATTTGCAGGAGTTAAACCTATTTCCAAGGATTCTACAAATGTCAGGACTTTTATGTCAGAACTGATAATGATTGTGACCTTTACATTGATGAAATATACAATGTGAAAATATAATCCCTTATGGTGTGAATAAGTAAAGCTAATAATTGTACATTACACAAGTCATGTTAATACTAAGGCAGATTTCATCTTTCTAGTTACAACAAACTCATCATTCCTTATTTACCACTCTAATCCAGAAGCAGATTACATTTGGGGAAACGGAAAAGAGATCAAATCTATTCATTTATGACACAGATTAGTTACCTGGCTCATTGTGTGTGAAACATACGTTAGCATAATCACTAATCATCAAGTTAGTCTCAAAAATGCTGGTGGTTCTAACTGTATGTGTGCTGGCTCATACCTGGAGTCTGGAAGTTGATTCGTCTCATTTCCACAGGATCTGTTGGATGGTGAGGGGTGATATCTGCGTTGTTGAGCAAACATTTTGTGCGAGGTTCGGATTCCTTTCTTTTACGACTAAAAATAATAAAAAGAAATCATTAAAATGACAAGACCAGACCAAATACATAGTTTTGATTGGTAACCTTGCCAGAGATCAGCTTTGTACAACTAAAACCCTGTCAATCCCCGTAATTACAGACATTTTTTATGCTGAGCCAAGCTATTTCACCCTTCCCTGCAAAATCCAATAAAGTGCAGCTAAAACTTACCTGTCAGGTTTGCTGTTTCCATAGAAAGCAATGGGAGTCAAATAAATAAAGATGGCAAAAAGACAACACACAAGGAGAAAAGGGGAGAGGGGAAGGCGAGAAGAGAGAGAAATCAATAGAGCACACTTTAAAATTCACAGGGGTCAGTGCTGGGCTCGCAAAACGCACAGTAAAGCTCATCAGCGGTGGAGTGTGTGTGTGTGTGTTACAATGTTGTGTCAATGAACAGTGAAGGCAGGCTTATATATATGTTGATGCTTCTTCCATTAAAGTGTCTGTGTGTCAGTGAATGTGTGCGTGGGGCCTGAGGGCAGGGGGCTGCGGATACAGATGGGAAGGGGCAATGTCAGGGCCAAGGGCAGACCCGGGAAACACTATTCACCAGGGAGAAATGGGCGAGCGAGGTGAAGAGAAAGACAAGAGAAAAAGATCCAAGGAGAGATGTTACTCTCCCTAACCACGACAAGAAGGTAAGGCAGGGTCAGACAGTGCGGGATCATCTGACACTGAGCTGCACTCTGGTCCCACACCAGCCCTCACTCTGGGTCTGCACTTGAAAGTAGGCCACCTCGGAGCGGGACTTGTACAACCAAATGTTTTGACTAAAGGTACACACAACTAAGCTGTATAAATAATTTTGAATAACGGTTCTAAATAGTCAGGCATAATGAAATATGCATTAGCTAGGATAAGACTAGCTTTAGGCAATTATTATAACATCCCCCTTTTGAAGACATGATAATCATTTTGTAGACAATATTAAAAAATGCATACAATATATACAATTACATTGATACATCTTGTATAAAGTATGGACATAAAACATTCCATATTGATATTGTTGAATTTTGAAGTTTGCATGCTTTCATACAACTCACCAAAACAAAATGTGTCAATAATAAGCATTTAAATACTTTTCTTTTTTAGTTTCTAAAAATAAATAATTGTAATGGACAATAACAAGACAGTGTCAGAATGTCTCTAAAACGGAAATGAGAACAGTCTCTCAGAGAGGAGCACTCTTCAATTTAACATAAAGAATAGACCGGCTGCTTGAGAGTTTTCTGCCAATCCTATTATGCAAAACACTCAAGGCTAGAAAAGCCTTTTGAAAACGTGCAGCGCTAAATTGTGCTGAAACTATTGAGCATATAAATATAAACTCTTCAGTTTATTTGGGTCTAACCTATTCCTAAATTGGCACTGGAGTTATTGTGTAATTTGCACCCAAACAAAGAACATACATAGACCATAGACCTGTGAAAGCACCCAGCTAAACATGCATTTCACTGCATTACTTCGACATATGTATAATTCCCACTGGGTTCTTTGCATAAAATGATTTAACATTGTAAATAGCATACACCTACACAGCAAACATTCATGTCATTTGTTGTGGATCCGTTTTACAAAAGACTGAGAGATAACTCACTTTTTGTACAGCAGAATAGCGATGACGATGCAGATGATGAAGACCACAGCCAGGACTGGGCCCACCACCCAGATGAGCCCATCTCCTCCAGTCTCCACTGGCAGAGGGTCCACATGAGTCTCTGGTGTCATCACTGTGTCAGTGTATGGACTAGTGGCAAACATTTTCTGACAAGAAAAAGTTAATAACATGTTTTACAACTCAGGGAAAATGAAAAAAAATTAAATTCCAGTGAATAAAACCAACACGACTCATTGATACACTATGTCAAGTTAAATAATACAAAGAAATATAAATATAATTAGGTGACCACTCCATCCACTGGGCCTGGCATGATGGAGGTTCTTACCCCAGACGTGGCGTTGAGTTCAGCCAACAGAAAAAAGACATACTCCTGCGCCGGCTCCAGGGGCTTGTTCTCACAGCTGCTGTGGCGATGGTCCGAGCCCACAGTGAAGCTGGGGGGCAGCTGTCTGAAACACGCTGTGATGTAGGGCTTATTCTGGTCCAGTTGGGCCAACTGACGCCGTGTCCGCCGCTTCAGGGTCACCTCACGCAGCAGCTGAGAGAAATGCAATAAAAACAAGAGCTTTAATTAAATCATACATACACTATTAATTTTAAAAACATATAATTTATAGCAGACCAAAAGGTTTATTAGGCTTTAAATTGCCTTTACTGAGCTGAGACTAAAGAAAACAAATTGCTGGTGTGTCAGAGCCTGTAGACAAAAAAGAAGCTGCAAACAATTTGGCAAAATTCCATGTAGGGTTCCAGCCCACTGCACCACCCAACTGCTGCTGTTCACTGCAGACAGAAGAAGGCACTAAGCAGAGGGAATGTCTGTAATCCCAAATCCAATGGGGATGCTAGCTGTTGATCTGCTGCTCAAGGTGACCTCAAGCCATGGAAGAGACGGAAGACTGTGTAATTCTCTCCACGGCATGCTTCAGGGGACAAATTAGCATAGCTGAGATGTACTTATGAGAGCCACTGTCTTCAACAACACAATTTCTCAACTGCTATCAAAACAAGTATGGAGTTCAGTTTTTGGAGTGAACAGTTTGGAAAATGAGTGCCTTGTGTTAATTCAACAATTGAACACAGTTGGATAAGATTTAAAAGGCACAGATCATACCTCTTCTATGTCCATCTCATCTGGATTCTTCAGGTTTTTGACCGTCCCTGAGGTTCGTTTTAGAGGGACCACGACCACATAGTATATTCTGCAATCACAACAAGTGTCAAATGACCATACACATATAACTGAATTTTAACATGATAAGAAACTGACTTGACATCCTTGCTCTCCACAGGTGGGAAGGACATAGTCAGCATGTTGTCTGGCTCTGCGTAGATGTCCAGCTTGGGCTTCTTCAGGAGCAGAGGTGCCGTCCGTGCCACCACGCGGTGCCTTGGACCACCATCTACGCTCTCCTGGCAGGTCACCCTGAACTCATAAGTGCTGTTGGGCCTGAGACCAGTCACCAGGACCCTCATCTGTCTGGCATCCACATCCATTTTTTGGCGGTTGTACTCGATCTGTAGTAGAAGACACAGTTACAAATAGAGCCGATGTTTACAGCTGAATAAACAGACTATGTTACTATTGACCCTTTGCATGTGACGTCATGGAACGCCCACTTTGCCATGACGGACGGCGGAAGCGCTGTTTGTGCGAGGTAAAATGATCGAAATTTGCCCTAAACCTAACTATTAGTAAGCTAACATTGATCAATTTTACACGTAAAATGGTGATATCCTGTTGTGCGGTTGGCTGCACTAACAGGCAAAGCCGTAAGTCCAATGTAGCCTTTTATCGTTTACCTGTTTATGAAGACAGAAGACGGCGATGGGTAGCAGCAATAAATCCAAAGAACTGGAAGCCCTCCAAGTACTCACGGATTTGCAGTGAGCATTTTTTACAAGTTAAGTCAATGCCAATGTTACAAGTGTATGACATTTTACACGAAAACATATCTGAATATGTGAAACAGTCAAAGTTATGCGGGGCACGGCGTTAGTTATCCAGCCAAGAAATTAACTTGTATGTATGCATGTATGTATATAGACTCAAGCCTGCAAAATGGATAATACATATTACATCCACAAAATTATTATTTGTGAATAAAATATATTGATTATGATGATATTGACACAGAGAGACAGAGACATTGACAGACAACCATTCACTCTCACATTCATTCACTAGGGACAATTTAGAGTTCTCAGTTACCCTACACAGTCATGTCTTTGGACGGTGGGAGAACCCGGAGAGAACCCACGGTTGGCCACTGTCCAGGGTGTACCCCACCTAAGGCCAAAAGTCACTGGGATAGGCTCCAGTCACCCGCGACCCCTAACGGGAACAAGCGGTAGAAAATGAATGATATTGACGTTTTGATTAAATCGGTGAGCATGGCAGGAGGAAACAGGTAAGGGTCCGTTTCTAAGCTAGCGATCTTCACTTTCTCAAAATACCGCGCTTTGTGAGCGCGTAAAAGTTGTCCTGCTTCCACTGACAACTGAACTGAACATGAGTTAGAAGTAGCCATCGCTTAAGTGACAAAAATAATTGCAATCACTGTGAGTTTGTTACTTTTGCGCTCCCCGTAATTCTGCGCTCGCATACTCTTGCCGTCCATTATGGTGCACCCACGTGATCGTGTGACGTAGGTGCAAAGGGTCAATAAAACTTACTGTGCACTTATATGGGGATCTGCTGTTAGAAAACTTCCATGAAAGCACCACTGTGGTCTTCGTTGCCCACTTGACTGTGAAATTCTTTGGGACATCTGATTAACAGAAACAAAAAAATGTAGAAAAAGGTTGTGTTAAAAAAATGCAAATTATATGAGCATACAGTAAAGTGGTTTAATTAGATCTTTAAAAAGATGCTGTTCTCCTGCAAGGTTCTTCTGAGTTGGAGAGTGGTTTAACTGTGAGCTGTGATTGGCTGTGAGAAGGGTTTTTGGTTAAGACACACAGCGTGTTAGACTCATGGATGACAAACCCGTGGAGCACAAGGGTGTGCCCACTGACCAGCGGGCGTGGCAGTGCCAACCCCTCTCACCTCGTCACACAACCTAAGACTGCCATTAAAAACTGGCTTATGTCATTTTTAGCTTCTGTTTCTCTTTGTACTGAGTTAGGTTGCCACTGCCAACGTGCTGCACACTGGGCAGAGAGACAGAGCAAAGACACAGCATGCTAACAGTCCTCAGCAGTGCATCAGGGGGATGCCATGCCACAAGCTGTCTCACAGAAGAACAAAGGGAAGGGCAACAAGGAATCAGGAAGGGAGGGGATAAAGGTGGCAGAATATCTCAAAACCAAAACAAAGAACCATTGTCTGCTTGTACATAGTTGAAACCTTCTGTTACAAATATCCTACCTGGTGGTTTACTGGCATGGATAACGGTATGAGTGCACGGGGGCTGCACGAATGACTGGACTTCAGACCAAACAGCACTTACCTCAAGCTTCTTCCACAAAATTCACAAAGGCTGACTAGACTGACTGACTGACTGACTGGGTTTTACCTGGTTAGGGTTAGTGAAGTGAGTATCCCACGGCAAACATATTTAGCAATTTAGTTTTCTGCTCTTGAAGTGAAGTGAAGGTGGTTGAAGGAGGGGGTGGGGCAGATTTCATTTAGTGGTTTTGTGTTTTATCCAATCCAACCCCCTGTCAACCAGACTGGAAAAGAAACAGCAAGCCCTACCTGTTGGGTCAAAGGCCACCGTCCGATACTGCATAGGGGGGCTGTAGGGCCCCGGACCTACACTGGTGTGTGCACGTATTTTCACATCATATGCCGAGTTGGGTTTGAGACTGTTGAGTACATAGGAGGACAAGTTGGGAGGGAGGTGAAGTTCTCTAGGTGCTTCTCCAGTCCCAGCCTCTTTATAGGCCAAGGTGTACTCTGTGATGACCCCGTTCCTCTCAGCCAGCACTGGAGGGGACCAGGACACTTGCACCGAACAGCATGTCACGTTAGATCCCTCATTTATCTGAGGGTACCCTCCTGGTGAATTCTCTGGGACATTAAGTTCCACTACAGTCTCGTCCCCGAAGCCCCCCCTGCTCTTGGCAGAGATTTTAAATACATAAGCCGCTCCTCTGTGAATATTGCCAACTGAGTATTCTCGTTCTTGAGCAGCAAATTCTAGTGTGGCCAGAGGGGCAACATCTTTCCGTCCAAACTGGAGCCGGTAACCTTGTAAGTCCATTCCATTGGTCTGGTCTGGTGGGTCCCAGCGAACCACAGCAGAAGTCTCAGAGTTCTGAGCCACGGACAGATAGGGTGGCCCTGGCACTGTAAGGAAACAAAGAATGACATGAATAAAACATAAGACACATAATACATTTTAATTTGTGAATACACAGTATGCAAGACAGACAACAATAATTTGCAACTACCTAACTCTAGTTGTAGATTATTTTTGTCTATCTTTCATAGGTAACAACATGACGATAAATGCCAACACAAATGATAACGATGAATGCAATGACAGTAGAACAGAAACAATTCAAGTAAGGTTGTGTTTCCTCAGCTTGACAGCGTGTCCGTGGAGCCTCTAAATTCTTGAGTGATCACTGTACCCATTACAATTTCATAATTCATGTACGCAACAGTCAAAATAATTTCAGTAGAGCAAAGCATTACTAAAACTTTGAGCTGAGAACACAAGCACTCTGTGTTCAAAGAGTCATTGCTTGCTGTAAAATGGATGATCTACACTTGGGGTCTAGACACCATTCTTCAGAGTGGCCCAGTTTTGCCGTGCTTTATGGATGACAAACGTCTCGTCCTAACCCTCCATTTAAGGCCCATCAAAGTGATAGAAGCAGCAGCGCTTATGGGGAGCTTTTAGTTCTCAAGTTGCCATCAAGGCGTTGTGAGAAATGAGTGTGGCTGATTCACATTTGAGCCCTATCGCTCTGTAAATAAATTCGATCCCGGCCCACATACAAACAGTGAGTTGTAGGAGGCAACCGGCAAATATAATCAAAGTGGTGATCTGACAAACACAGGGATGAGTTAATCCAACAAACTTGACAAATGTTGTCTCACAGCAGAGCATGGCCAGTCTACTTACAGATAGTGTTTTGTTTTCAAGAGACTAAAGAAGTAAAAAAGAGCTGCTTTCATCACAGTGACCTGATACTCCTGTGGAGCAAAATAGCAAACAGACAATTGTAGGATGTACTGCAATAGAGTACAAAGTTACATTTCAGTATTGTGTTCTTTGTTTATGTAAATAGTATCCAATACTTTTACATTAGTTTAATTTTTTATACGATTATCTTTAAGGTGCACTATGTAACTTTTTCTGGTGGAGGGAATATCTGCTTGTCTCCATGGAAATGTGTTATTGCTTTGCCTCAAATATTATTCACAGCATTTAACGTATCTATCTCCAAGGACACAAGCAGGTGGCGCCACAAGGCCAAGTTCATTAATTAATCATTGGATTTATTTAGCACCTTTCATGACCCTCAAGGCTCTTTACAGAGCATTTCTCACTCACTCCACACTCATTGGTGGAAAGATATTATTGTAGCCACAGCTGCCGTGGGGCAGACTCAGGGAAGAGGGGATGTCAATCTGCGCCATCGCCCCCCAGACCACCCATCATTTACGCAAACCAGATTGTTACTAGGCAATGTGGGTGACGTGCCTTGCCTAAGGACACAACGGCTTTGCTCCAACTGTCCCAGTTACGAGTCAGGGGTCTTTCGTACAGAGTTGCGTACGTGACTTTCAATGTTAAGTTTGTGATGTATCAAAAGCTTGATGAAGAAATGAGCGGTCCCGCCCAAAAATAACGAACTTTGTACGTCGGGACTCTCAGAGATGAGGCAGAAAACAATAAGAGACACGAGACATGAGCATGTTAGAGGGCGTTGTTGGAAGTTTGTGTTTAGTCCTTACGTACTTTTTTAGTAAGAATTCCACATGAAGTTTTATAAATGAGACCCCAGATCTGTGGAGAGGCGACCCCGCTCACAGGAAGAATGCATGTTTTTTTAACAATAAAACACACCATTTCCACCAAGACAAACAAGCGATGGACCCTCAACAAGAAAAAATTTAATTGTGTATTAAGAGCAAATGAGACCAATAAAGCTTTATCTTATTTTAATAAAGTACACCCTGCTTAGTATATACTACAGTCAAATTGGGAAACAGGCAAAGTTATAGTTTCAAGTCCATTTCCTGTGTGCAGTGATGTGCTGTATAGAGTAGAATAACATTTAAGGTTTGGATATACTTTACTATAAGAGACTTTGGGCATTGGATGTTAGACGTTAGAAAATGGTCATCTCCAACAGTTGCATTCATTTCCTTTTCCTAATGCATTTCTTTGGCCAGACTGAGGAAAACAGCGCGGCAGTGTGAATGCTGCTGTTAATGGGATAGCGGGGGTGAGACGGATGCTCCTAATACTCTGCAGCAGCGTACTATAGCTCAGCTTGGTGTCATTTAAAAGCCCACTCTGGCCTGGCGTTCACGGCTCATCAAGGAAATCTAACCTGAGATAATGGTCTTGTGATGGCTTCCTGCAATGCTCGTGCATGCGTTTGACATTTTAAATTTCACTTGCAAACTCAACAGGCTCCCAAATAGTCATATCTACCTTTGCAGCTTCTACTCGTTTTATTAGTTGACATTTTCCCACTTTTTTATGGTGCAAAATAAAGTTTATTTTACAGGGCTTTGTAGGTGAAATGAAAATATGAGCAAGTTTATTCATTATTCAATTGTGCAGTTTCAAGGGAGATGCATATATTACACATTTTGAGTTTATACAACAGATGTCCTGTGATAAACACCCAAGGACACAACAAAAGCATGCATGCTTCTTGTGACCTTCTTGGGTTAAGAGTTGATAAAAAATAAATAAAAATGAAAGATTTTTGGACAGGATAGGCTTGAAATGGGAGAAGAGAGGGTAGACAAACAGTCATGGTCAGGATTCTGTGGGGTCAAATAAAATACAAAGCAGTTGATTGTTTTAGGTGGGGTCTTTCTACAGTAAAGCTGTTGGGACATTCTGGATGGGTACAAATGAACAATGAAGAAGGTGACTGTGGACAAGGAGCAATCTGCCTGACAAAAGACCCCCACAAGGATATAAGCCCCATGAATAGTGGGAAAGCCCTCTTGTGTGTTACTGTGTGTATATGACTTCTATTAGACTCCCTGGACTTGGTGATCATCTCTCTCTCTCCCTCGACCTATATTTTTTCCAACTTCTCCGCTCTCAACCAGATCCCAATTCGCATTTTCATTTTCTCCTCGTTGGCCCCCACTTCTCCTTCCCATCTCTCTCGTTCCCAAGGTCCATTGCAGGTCGACCTCAGTTCAATCCCTCCTTGTGGACCTCCAGGCACGTTTCTTATCAGGCCGCAGTATTAACAGCCCAATGTTGACACTCACTCAGACTGATTGGGAGAAATATTTCCAGCAGGGTTTCCGCCTAATTTCCGGTCTTTTTCGGAGAACATTCAAAAAGCGATATTACCTTTGTGCATTTGTGGAAAGGGCACTTTTTAATCAAGTGTTTGTCTTGGAAAGCTACGTGTATGCCCAAGCCTGTACAAAATGATAAAACTGTGCAGAATCTGATGATGATTTATTGCTAAATATAAAATCTCATTGTTTTATTTCCTGTTATTTACTCCAGTAAAGGTCTTTGTCCATTTGTGTGTTGACAATGAAAAGAGATGTGATTTTTCCTGTCAGCTGTTTGCACAAAACAGCAGAAAAGCCCACACAAAGTCAGGCCATGTAAACACAACATCCTCTAGTGTCCGCTTACAGGATGCAGCCAGAGGAGCTGTGGAGGTGGTTGACTTGAAAGTTGTTTGTGCTGGCCTCAAATAATAGCAATACAAGTTACTACAATTAAAATAAAAGGTTTAGCACGATACCTTTTTACTTTAGCCTGAATCACCTTTGGAATTATTGTATATTCTTGCCAAATTTTAAAGACAAAATATACTAATTTTACTACTCGACCTGTGCATTTAATCGTATATTTTGTTTTTTACTGTATTTAATCACATGTAATTAAAAATACGATTTATTGCCTTTTGTTCAGAGTTATATAAGTGCTCTCGAATGGCCACTTAAAACCTGGAACAAAGGCACTTTTCTAAAACATTAAAATGAATTTGGTCTATACTTTCTATACAGAATCATTTTGACTGTATATAAATAATCGTTCATATTTTATTATTAACTACTACTAATACAAATGATGTGCCGCTTTGATTGGCGGCTTTGGTGTTTCTAATTTTATAGTCAGACTTTCAAAAACTTCAAACTACTTTTATCTATTGTGTATAGTTTTGTAGAAAATGAAATATTGATTTGTTTTTACCCAAGCCAGGAAATGCAACAGACTTTTTCCAGGATAAAATATCACACTTTTTCAATCCAACACAACATTTTTTTTAAATAACAAACACGTGAAATAAAAAACACACCGTAAATACCAAAAACATATACTTTTCGAAACAGCCCATTCTTCTGTACACAAAGGCACAAAGGCGACGGAATGACTGTTGTCGAACTTGCTTTAAATGTAAGATAGATTCTTTTGGATACAGTGTGATGAATCCAGCCATCACATAAGACATGCTGGTTTGACGAAAAAGAAAAGACTCTGGGAATTGATGTGAATCGACTTCTGAGCGGCACAAAAACGGCACAGCCTTTATCGAGATGTTTTGTATTGAAGCAGCGTCTTAGCCTTCTTTATGTTGGCAAAGAGGAACAAAACACTGACGTCACGGTGTCTGGAGGCAGTTTGAGTGCTCCACTGTCTGTGAAAGGCTCGTTGCATAAGTTGTTTGAGTTTGTGCATGTCTCTTTTAAGTGCGTTTATAAAAAGGGGACTTCACTGATGTGGTTTTCATTTTATTTGCTTCACTGTTTTAAAATGGACCAGTTTCTTTAGTCAGTTCACACCAAAAAATAGAAGCAGGATTGAAGGGAATTTAATTACTCTTATTAACTATTAAATTAAGTAATATAGAGGTTATGCAGATGACATCAAAGCATTCTGTATTTTAGCAGTGAGTGGCAAAAACACGAGTGTCAAAGATGAGTAATAACATTTTCCACAGTAAGAGCTAAAAACACTACTAAAATGTGAAAAAGCTGCTACAGTTTGATAACAAATACAAAAGTCTACAATTCTAAATATTTAGTTTGTACCTGACATTAAAAAAAAAAAACAAAAAAAAAAAAAACACACACACAGTTGAACTCATTACCTTTCTATCTTTAAATAAGATGTTTCCAGTTTCCAAATGAGTCCAAGTGTTGAAGAAATTAATTGTCATGTAGCAGTTAAAGTGTCCTTTTTCTCCAATTGTCATTAGCAAACAAGCTAGCTAAGCTCTGCACAGTCAGAGCAACACTGAGAAACTACTTTCAGTTGGCATTTTGGATAAGAAAAGCTATTTATCAGCAGTGCTGCCACTCAGTCGAAATGTTGAAGATCATTTAAATTTAAATAAAAGAATGTCTCTGCATAATCTCTACATTGATGAAATATTAAGAAAGACTAATGTAAAATAAAGACAAATAATCATGATGTAGAGGCAGGCAATGGGTCAAAATTGAGATAATTTTATGAAAATACTCTTCTGAAGATAGGTTTATAGTAAACAAATACAAAAATAAAATGATTTAATTATTTTATGTTGTAATCAATTTTATGTTGTAATCTTTTCAAATAAGGAATATGCCTCTTTATTGGAGGAAAAATACGTTCAGCTAACAAATAATTTCAGCTACTACGAAAAAGTCGTAGTAGCAGTATCCCTAGCCATTTTAAAAAGGACCCGTTCTGAAATAAAGCAGTAGTTACAGATATGAATTCTGCCATTGTGTTTGTGGCAAATTGAGTGTAATGAATTTGAAAAAGCACTCACCAGCCCCCTTGGTCAACACTAGTTTGGGTTTGCTGCGCGCCCCATCCCCTTTGGTGGTGTAGGCCGCCACAGTGATGGAGTAAGTGGTGTCGGGCTTGAGTCCTCCAATCACCATTTCCTTTGGGACGAGAGAGAGGGAACAGACAACAGGAAAAATGTCAAAATGTGATCTGAAATTTTCATGACTTCTTCCCCACTCATGCATTTCAAACTGCCTCGTCCCCAGTGTTAATCTCAGTTTAGTGTGTCTCCAGGTTTTTTCGTCTTTATTAATTTCTTGAGGCATGCATAACTGTTTCTTTCTCTACATCACAAAAAAACATAAGAATAAATCAAGGCTCGGGAGCAAGAGGAATATAATGTATGTAACCACCCATTCTCTGCATATCATAGGCCTGTCATGTTAATTATATACTTTCAAATAAAGGTATAAGGTGATACCTCTGCACTTTTGTGAACATTGAACATTTATCGAATAATTAAACCTCAACTAATAACTTTAAAGACATTTCAGTTTGGCATTGACATAATATCGCCTGAATATTGTTACAGGGAGACTTAAAAAAACACATTACATTCATTTTTGTCAATGATGTCCACTCCAAATATCACTTCAGTTCAATTCAAAGTGTTTTTGTACTGTATAAGGGTCAAATAATGAACAGCTAGCAGTGAAATAGATGCCAACTAACTACTTAAGCATCTCAGTGGGATAGATATTCATAACAGCCCATGTTTTTAATTCAATATAGTTCAATTACAAATGTTTTACTGGGATTATCCTGCTATAAAGTGGTCTCCAATATTCTTGTTTATAGTGATATTTTCTAGAGAAATTAAATGATAGTTCATATGTGTTATTGTGACAGGCCTACCTCGGCATTAAATTAATTATGAATTGTATTTTGGGGCTTAATATTTATGATGTGTGCTTTTTTTGTTCACTTTTTTATTTATTTGAGCAGTATACAGACAAATAAATAACAGCTAGGAGCCTTAATAGATGCAAAGTAACAACTGTTTTTGTTTCTGCAGTAGTTCAATTTGATTTTTTACTGGGATTTAGAAGGTTTTACTGGGGTTATCCAGATATAAAGTAGTCTCCCATATTATAGTTTTGTGTTATATTCGCTAGAGCAATATAGCACACTTCAAATGTAGTTATTGTGACAGGCAAACCTCATCCCCATTCAGCAATGCACCAATCAACATGTTAACTTTCTGATTAATACATGCTTTTTTTCTTTTAACAATTGCCATTAAGCTTCCTTGAGGTCTTTTCAAAGAGAGGTTTTGGATCAATCCTAATGAATTTTTCAAAGGGGCAGGTTTGAATGAATTTGCAATGAACTTTTTAACAGGCGGGTTGGCAGACGGGTGGCCTGCCAAGAAGTACTTATAGCTTGGAAGCTAAATGAGCTATATTTTTTGTCTGAAATGGCTTTTGTCTATCTAATGCGGCAACATAATCGATTTAGCCATTTTGCATAAGAATTAAACCTTGACTGACTGCCGCGCAATACTTCATTAACCATTTAAATAAAAAACATGCAACAGACATTAAATGAACTTTGGAGATGCGAATTCAAATAAAAAAGTAGGCAAAGGAAAATAACTACGTCAATCTATGCCACCACACAGGGAAAACAATAAATGTCGAGGGAAAAAAAACTCAAAGAAGTAAATCACAGCACCAGAGAACAAAACAAAACGTAGTATATTAACACACAGCAGGGCACGAGTAGCATTGGCATTCCAAGCACAGCGGGCAGTGGATATTGCATCAGCCTCCATTTTGTAGAAGCTTGCTGGTAATAGACGATTCTTATTTTCATTAGCTCTGTAACGATGGTTTGGCCATACATCTCAGAGCAAGTTTGTTATTCAGTCCACTGACAAAAGTCTTGCCGGTCTTGTGCAAATTGGGAGTCGACTGGACCGGTCCGACATTGTTGATGCAATACCCGCTGTTTGTAAGATTTGAGTTACACACAGCACTCAGAGGAAACGTGGTACTCACATATTCGGCTGTATCGTCCGTTTCCCACTAACCCACCACATCAAAGAGGAGAGTGTAGAGAGAAAGCAGTGATTTTAAAAGAGGGAGAGAGAAAAGGAAGAACAGGGCTGTGAGAGGTGGAGGATTTAAGGCTTTAGGGAGCAGAAATAGGCCATTGACTTTGGTTAGGGCACAAGACGAGAAGCCATTTGCAGATTATGTTATATATAGAGAGACATGGGCGGATCTGTTGCAAGTTGGTCTGCTTACATGTTTTAAAGGCGCTGTACCTGATGTTTACTTTCTTACAAGCGTGAAAAGCAATTAACGGTTTGCTGTGGTCCAAACGTATTCTTCACTTTTCTATGGCATTCCAAGCATCCTAATTTGACAGCATGATGACTTTATAAGTGTTAGTTTTGCTGTCATGATAATGCTAACAGCAACGGGTATGCTTACAGCTTTATGCGATTTATAATTAGATGCAATTGGATCTAAGAGCTGCTTTTATAATATATCTGTACTAATTTTACTTTATCACATGAAAAATAAATCAGGTACAGCCCCTTTAAGGATGCTCCATCACACAGTTCAAAAATATCTTAACAATGCCAGCATTCATGTGAAAAATATAGGGTTTGGGCTGTTTTTGCACACCACAGTTCCTTCCAGTGTTGTTTAGCCCATTCCATCAAAGCTATAATTTCCATGGGGATGATTGCTACTGTGCACAGTCTCCTGCTTTCATCCAGTAGCATGCTGACACAAGTTTAGTAAAAGAAGAAAAGTGCCTCGCAATTACTATATGCTGCGTTTTGGTCAAGGTTTTCGCACATGTTTACAGAGGACGCTACTATTATTTTCAACCCTCTCTGTTTGCAGCATGGACACAATCCAACTGTTTATAGCTCTTGTCACCATGAAGCCTGGGTCTGGGGATGCTCGTAAAAAAACACAGAACCAAAACAGGCAGCAGAAGATGAGTGGAACTTTGATTACAGTTCCTATTGTGGGCAGTGTTGGAGGAGAATATGACAATAGAAAATGAAAAATACAACTATGTGGAACTTCTTCATTGTGTGCCATTAGGTATGAAGGCCACTGCAAAAGCAGTGAAATTATTTTTGAAATATTTTAGTATCTACTGTGAACATTTTAATATTTGAGCTGTGAAATTCAGCAAAATCAGTGATATGCATGATATAAAGCTAAAAAATAAAGGAACTGTCAAAATTGTAATTGGTGGGGTTAAATAGCATATAGCATATAGCATGACCATATTACATATGTAGTCATTACTAATTAGAGTTATGTAAAAACATGAATGCATAAATGTTTGACTAGAGTTATGATTACCTGGGCATCAGCAAGCATCACGTCCTTGATGAGTGGAAGACCCCGAGACTCTCCATTTTCCACACGCACATAGTGCACCTGGTAGCCTCGGATCTGACCATGCTGTTTCCCAGGTATCAGTGAACGCCACATGACTTTTAATGCAGTGGAGTTCAGAACTTCCACTTCCACTCGCCTTGGAGGAGCCCCAGGTACTGAAAACAACAAATAAGGTATATGGTATATTGTGTATCAGTACATGGTCCACTTCCTCTGATGCCAATCTTCCCTATACCATACTTCTTGTTTTATTCTGAACGTGACTTTTGTTTTATCTTCTTCGTACGTCATCACTTTTTTATGAAATGTCACTTTAAGCTGCTGTTTTTATGATTTCAAACATCTGAAGTGTTTTGACATTGTATTGGCTTTTTACATGACAAGCAACAAGATTATTAAATCTTTACTTCTTTTGAAAATGCTGAAAAGGTGGCTTCCAGGTACTGGAGACCAGTATGTAGTTGTATGAAAAATTCTGGACTCATGCCTACACTGGACTCACTGTACATCATTGTCAGAGGGATCTTTGAGATGTTGAGGTAATGGATGTGAAATGGATTGTGGAGAATACCAGCCAATGCCAGACATCTGTCCAGCTGTCATCTGTGCTGTGACACACTCACATTTCTCCTTGTCACTTCAATTGCTGGCAGTTTCTATGAATTTTCTTTGGATCCAACTAAGTCATGCTTTAAGTGTATAATGAGTAATTCAAATGCACAGATAGTCAGTTGTGAAGTACATTTAGTTACTGGACATCAGTCCTGTACTTTTATTGAGTAGACATATTACTTTGACTCCACTACATATGAAAGATAAATATAATACTTTCACTACATTTGTATAAAAACTCAAACTACTTGTTATTTTTGTGGAAGACATGTTATGCCCCATTAAAAACCTTTGAGATTTCCACTCAAGAAACCTTTGGTGCACAGATGAACAATGGCTGTCACTGATACATGATATGACAGAACCAAGAATAAAATACATATAAATAAAATAAAATAAGTAGCAGCGTGTCTTTAGAAATGACCAATTATTTATTTTGAAGCTTCAAATTTACATTCAAAACTCTTTAAAATATTTTGTCAAATTACTGACTTAGTGCTTTCTACAGTGATTGGTTCAGTATTTTAACTATTAACTAATAATTTGATTGTGTAACATTTACTTGTTTTGGAGCCTTATTTGACCAGGTGTATCTTGCTTTTACTCAAGTAAAAAAAAAATATATATAGCATGCCATATTCTCCATTTCATCATTTCATCATTTCATTCAACTCTAAAACCTCAGCTCAAATCTGACATTAAACATTATGTGACCTGCAGGTTTTCAGCCAATCTGACACCTTTAGGGAAGGTTGATTGATTTGTGAGGGAAAACAATATACCTCTTAACTTGTACTCTACAGATTACTTGTATATGACCTTGTGGTATACACCACACCGATAATAGTGTCTGGTATTCTCTTAAAAGCCGATAAATCAATGTTAAGTGCTGGGTCTGGTAAATGAGATTTGGCCCTGTTTAACAGCAGTGTGCATGATTTCCCAGGTGCACTATGTAAAGCTTTGATTTGATCATTTAGAGGTTCTACGTCAGTGGTTCTGAAAATATTTTGCTTTTGTGGTACAATAATGTCCTTTACTAAATAAGGATGGAAAGGAACATTGCCAGGCCTATTCCAAATAAGTTTACAAACCAGACTAACCAGGCTTAAATCAGGACAAGCGGGTCTTAAACAGGATCAATACAAAACAAAAGAAAAAACGGGACTGCCTTTGAGCTACTCCAGAACTAAACCAGTTTCTTACAGTTGCCAGGGAGAATGCACATATTGGTAGTCTAGATGATTTGTTTATATGACATGATATTCACATACCATCTTCGTCGGTACGGCAGACCAGGGACTCGCTCTCCGGCCCGGCTCCCACCGCAGTGAGCGCCGACACACTGACGCTGTACTGGGTCCACTTCTCCAGGCGCTGCAACAGGACCTGCTCCTCGGCCGCAGACACAGTGGCCTCCTCCAGCGCCTCGCCGTCGTCACCAGCCCCACCTTCGGCCCCGCCCACCACCTGGTAGCGCACCTTATATCCCGCCAGCTCACCGTTCTGACTCTTCAACGGTGGGGGGCGCCAACTTACCAGCAGGGTGGTGGAGCTGGCGCTGCTGCACTTAATGTCTTGAGGGGGGGCTGAGGGCTCTGGTGAAGTGGACAGGGTAAAGGAAGGATATAAGGTGGGGTCGAGGGGATCAAGGTAGTGGAGACCATTGGAGAGGGGGAGGGAGGAAGGAGGAAGTGAAAAACAAAAATAAAAGATGGGAGAGAGAAAGTAAAATGACCAAAGGAAAATTTCAAACAAAAATAAAAGAAGCACAAGTCAAAAATAATAAACTGCATACATAAAATTGTTGGTAAAATGAAACAAAAACAAGCAGGCAAATATCAAAATAAAAGACAAATGGGAAACGGTACTATCTTTAAAAATAATGAATCAAGGCGTTTCCTATGAGAATATGTACTACGAGGACCGGTGTAGATTTTCTCAAACACATTTAATGATTTGGCTTATATGAAAAGTCAGTTTTTACATTTGCTTTTGCATTCAAACAGACTGAACAATCAGACTAGGAAAAGATAACTCAGCTTATAGGTCTGTTTGAATTAAATCTTCACTGACAGCTAAAGTAAACCTGAAATACAGTGAGTAGCCTTCATTAAAACTAATAGAGGATATAATGACCTGGAATTACAGGCTTATGTCCACTAGTGCATTGTGTATCTAAATGACAGAAGGAAAAGCCTTTATATAAGATGCAATCAATGGTATTATTTCCAAAAATTATTGTATTTGCGGCATAACACTATAGGCTTATTCAAGTATGCAACAGTTTGAACAACCAAACTCTAAATTCCTGAATCTCTTTTGCACAAACTGCATTTATGTATTTATATATAGCCAAAATTATGTATCTATAGGAGCATACGTTGTTTTCCTGTAACATTCCCTTGTGCATGTTCTTAGGCTTCACATGTGAGAAAATGCTCTAATCTCAGACACAGCTTGGACTCGGCCAAGGACGGCACTGTGCAAGGAGTGATAAAATACCTCCTTTAAAGTAAAGCTGTGTACGGAATATTTCTATTTTAAAGTAGCCCAGCCTTGTTCATTATTACTCTATGTTACATGAAGGTAAATTACACTGAACACACACAGAAATTATAATAAAAATAATTTAATGAATTTACTGATAGATCAAAACAATCAGTCTTCACATTCCGATGAAAAACAAAAAGAAATTAAATTATGGACCAAATGATACCAATTAGGTTTGAAAAAACAAATAAACTGGATACTCTGCAAAAACATAAATTAAAATGACACTGAAAAAAGTAAAATAAAACAAGTCACAAGTATCGTCTGCACTATACGTACCTGGCTCCCAAAACACAACATTTTAAAGACTTTCTTACCACCAGCACCCGACTGCAACAATGCGTAGTCGGCGAGACATAACACTATCCCTCCTGTGGCGACTGTTCAAATACAAGATTTTTTGAGTAAAATAAAATGCTTGAAAAGTGATTGGAATCAATAACTGTCAGCCATCTTGGGGAGGGAGAGAGTTAGCTCCGTGCTGTTGCCAGGACTGTTTTAATTCGTATGCATCTTTTGGGCCAGAGGGTCTGCAAGACTGTGAGAGAGAAAGCCATCTAAAATTCTTCTTGCCTTGTACACATACACCTTCTTAAATTATTTCTTTGTATGAATCCCATTTCATAGTCCTACACTTAACCTGGTGCCACTTTCCTGACTGTTAAGGAAGACAGAGAGCTTGTATAGCGAGATTCATCAAAGTTTAACAACACTGGCCTGAATTTGCTTTAAAAAAAGAACGGAAATAAACAAAACTCAAAGACAAGTACAAGACGTCCTCTAACAGCCCACATCAAATAGAACAGGACCTAGAAGCCATTGCCAAAACCACTTTGGACTCTGTGTCCAATGTGCTTATTTACTTATGTTCTTAGTGGATTTCCAGTCCTTTTCAGCTTCGTATTGTATTTGCAAGCCCTCTACGTCAAAAGTGATCTCCCACTTTTCAATCTTGCCACAGAAAAAGGGCAGTGGATCTGACAGTGACCAGGCTATCGTCGTGCACAGGCCTTCGTATAGCCGATAGCAGTTTAAAGTATTAAGATTTAATAAACTGCATATCGGGCTCGCTGGTTGGATTACGGATGCTAGAACTATACAAGGCATAAAAGAAGAGAAGACTCAGCTAATATGCCACTTGAAATCTTTTGAAACTTCCCTGAAAGACTTGCGCAAAATGCTTTTTGACAAATAATTAGTCATGTCAACACCCATTGACTTTCAAGTGTGTTGCGGCTCGGCTTGTGAAAAGGCGGCAGTGTCAAGTTGTAGTGCCATACCTAGTAATTACGAGTAGCAAATTTACACATCTTAACAATGACTTGTAGAAGCTCTAAGATGTACTACTTTTTACACAGTGTTATCGTTTTAAATAACACAGGTTTCCTTTTGCTGTTTAGAGAAATTTTGAAATGTATTTTTGTATGAAGCGAAATGACAGACTGTTGGCATTTGTAGATCATTATGGAATTAATCCTCTCTAGTGCCAAATGGCATGCTGGGGCTCACACGGATATTTCAATACATATAAAACCCTCCCGCAATTACAGTAAGTGGGGGGAGCTAAACTGCTTGTTTGGCTGAATACAAGGGATTTAGAATCTGCTACTTTAATTTGAGAGATAGCACTTGACTGAGTTACTGGCAGGTTCAAGGTATAATCTAAATGTGTAACAAAGCCTGACAATCCAAGGGGCCTGGCTTATAGCTCATTGCAAAAGCATGAAATTAATTGTGACGCTATGAAATGGGATTCTCATCTGCCACTTCTCGGGCAGTGGAGTCCACTAACACCCACAGCCAAGGATCTATATAAGGCCTTTGTGAAGAATGTCAGAACAGCTCCGCACTCTCGGATTGTGGACACACTCTGGCCACGCCTGAAAGAACTGCGTCTCAACCTGCCCCGGACTGCAGCAGCGTTACCCACAAGGCTTTGCTTCTGTAGGAGAGCCACTCGTCGGTTACATCATAGATAGGACTCAGGCGAAAGTGCTCGTGAAAATTCAATGTAATGACAGAGGTGCTTTCTGTCTCCACTGAAAATGTTTTCCATCAGTAACATTGGGGTAAATAAGGACTCAAATGGAGCAGAGATTGTTGTTGCAGTTAATTTTTATGATGCCGAGGCCAAGTGGCTCCCCTGACAATAGCCTTTGGTAATGCTGCTTGGACCGAGCGCAAACTTCAATGATCTGTGAACATTTTGAACCGTACATAATGGCCAACATAGCAAACAGTAAAATTGTACTTTTCGATCTGTCTGGGGTGATGGCTGAGGGATTCAGTCTGCCACACAATGCAGGGCAAGAAATCTATATTGGTTGCAGATAAAAACATGAACGAAAAATTTTTGAGCAAGTTCATGTATTTTGGAACAATTATATCAGCATTGAGCTCTAATTTGACTAATTAGCTGAAGAAAACAAGTTGATTGTGGTTTTTATTCCATGTTACTGTTTGATCTCATTCTCTGTAAACTTAACTAAAATGATCTAAAAGGCAAGTTATAGCAGACTGAATACCCCACACCAAGGGCAAACACTTACCTCGAGGTATCCGAAAGATTAAGTTTTTTTTTTTTTTCTGAGATGAATGTCAAACTGTACTTAGTGACTGAGAAGTCTGACTGACTGAACAGAAATTCCTAAAAGAACTAGGAAGTCAAAATGGGAGCATTACCAATCACAATACCCGCAAGTAAGGAACCACAATGAACCAATTATCTTTATGCAATGCAATTTGTAAGAATGGACATAGACTAACATGTCAAAAATGATCAGCTTCTACTCAAGAGGCAGAAGTCTGTGAACACAGAATATTGGCAGGTGCTGTGTCTGTGCCTGAGCTGCCTATTGCATTTGTGATACTCTGCTGGGGACTCGGGTTCTTCTAAGATCCCAGCAGGAGACAAAGATAGCAGCGGGTCAGTATTTGAAGTTATGCCAATATTCTTTCATACATTTCAGAAAGACATACAGAAATTAATAAATAAGTCTAACTTTTTTGCTCAACATAAAAGGAAGAGGACACAAAGTGAGCAAGGTGATGCCAAGCCATTCCAAGGAGAGCTTTTGTTCCATTGCGCAGGGGAATGAGTGGCAAAAACAGAGAGTTGAAAAGATATGATGTAAGAGGAGCAGTGCAGTGTTGTATCCAGTCCAGTCAGCTCGCCGCTTTAGATCAAATGCAGAGTGATAGAGGCAGTGCGCTCACAGAGACCTACTATATCGACAGGTGATGATTTGCACACGCACTCAGGAGAGGTCAAGACAGAATGGGGCTGGATGAACATTGATTATTTTCATGCCTGAATCTGAGTTTGACAGTGCAGTTAGTAAACAGTTCTTAACAACAACCTCAGAGGACAAAAATGGTGTTGCATGCAAGTTTGCTCATTGTCACTGCTATCTGTGTAGCAGCCTACTGAGGTAAGACACAAAATTATTACATAACATAAATGAACAGTGTAGTGGTGTCTCAAGAGCCACTACAGCGAGGTTGTGAGGCTGCAATCAAAAAGTTGCACTGGAAACAAAAGATCTGTTAAGATGTGTGTCCATCAAGGTCCTCTTAAGAAAAATGCGACTACTTGAAAATGTGAATTGTAGATACAATATAATACATAAAATAATAGACTTAACTGTTTTATAGTGACATTGAATGCACAGAACTCTACTCTGACACACTTCTTAAGAGGGCCTTGGCAAGTCCACTGAAAAAAACTACATTTTGTGTCACGATCAAAAATAAAGTGAGTTAGTGGTCGATTAAGTAAAACAAAAGAACTAAAGTTAATGGGAGTAAAGCAAAGGATAAACTTGTTCTCGTTTAGGAGTACTCAAATTTGGCATGATGGCATACCCCTATTAGCTGAATTACCTTGACATAAGTGTATATAAAATACAACAACATTGGATATCCACAGCCTATGATTTGAACCTTGACAAAAAACAATAATTCATTGCATATAAAACAGTCGTAACCACCACAACCCTGAAAGTCTCTTGGCAAAAAGTTGTTAACTCACACAAAACACAGTGACAAAGATGAAGAAGAAAAGCTACATACTGGCTTGCAAGGTCCTCTGAGTAATGTCATTGGTAAAAGCTCCAATGCCTTTGTTAGAGATAGCTGCCAAGGAGAAGTGGTACTCTGTGTTGGGCCGCAGACCTTCCACAACGTATGACGACGTTGGTCCAAATGTTTTCACCATCTGTTAAGTGTGGATGAAAGAATAATGTTTAGAACAATTCACAAAGGTTGACGAGTTTTGCCTTTCTTTCCCACTTTAATTTACACTATTTACTACACTATACCTTGCATGCCTACCCAATATTACAGTTTGCACTGTGCAACAACCTGTAACAACATGTTGATCATCATCATATTTGATGAACTGTGTAAAAATGTATAATCCCATGTGATGCACTGTATAACAACCTGTCCTGTAATCATATTTAATCCACTATAACAATCTGTAGTCACGTGCTGCACTGGGTATCAAGCTGTAATAACATGTGATGCACTGTGCAACAACCGGTAATAACAAATTGTAATCACATGCAATACACCATGTAACAACCTGTGACAATATAAGATGCACTGTCTAACAATCTGTGATACAATTATAAATATCTAAAATATATATGAATACTTATATAAACATGTAGTCGACTATGTAACAACCTGAAAAAAAATTTGTTTTACCGATAACAACCTTTACTAACATGTAATCCACCAGTAAAACATGTGCCTCACTGTAACTCAGGGTTAGGAGACTGACACTATCTCGATGATCTCTGTTCACTCTGTGCGAATGAGCAGCTGACAGAACGTGTTGGTTACATTTTATCACAGGTTGTTACAGTTAAGTAGGTAAGAATTACCTGAGACCCAGAGCCACCTTCTCTGTAGTGGAGTTTATAGTTGATGATGCCTTCTTTCTCATAGGCTGGCTCCCAGGTGAGTTCAATGC
Source organism: Rhinogobius similis (assembly GCA_019453435.1). Lineage (NCBI taxonomy): Eukaryota > Metazoa > Chordata > Actinopteri > Gobiiformes > Gobiidae > Rhinogobius > Rhinogobius similis. The sequence goes on along the minus strand of CM033623.1, from coordinate 22,414,206 downwards.
TGATGTCAGACACAGCCCCGATCTGGAATTTGGATGGCTGACCAGGAACTTTAGTGAAAAAAAAGAATGATTGATAGAAATAATTATGAACTAGTCGTACAATAAAATATCAAACCTAACATGATTAAGCCCTGTTCTTTGGTGATTAATGGCAAGATTCAGACTTTATTATTACTCAGAAATGCATTTGGTATGTGTCATTGCTATATAACAGAAGCATTAACTTCAAGGGCCATCTGTCATAAGTGCCACATTAAGTATTTTTAAGGAAAAACCTTGATTTTAAATGGCGTCAATTCATAAAAAAAAAAAAAAGTGCGGAAATGGACAGAAATCATTATCTTTATGAATACACCAGGCTGTATTAATTTCAAAACCTCACCTCCTTGCAGCACTTTGACATGTATGGGCTCTGAGAAGGGACCATCCCCGACAGAGGTAAACGCCAGCACTTTAATGGTGTACGTCTCTTGGGGCACCAGGCTCTGTATAGTGGTGATGATGCTGTCCTGCACATTATGGATCTGCCATAGGTGAATGGGCTGGGAATCATCCATGGTGTAATATACTCTATAGCCCTTGATTTGTCCATTAGGCTCCTCCGGTTCTTCCCAGCGCACCATCATAGTGTTCTGGGATATGATTTGTGCTTGGATATTTCGTGGCGGACTGGCAGGGGCTTGCTCGCCTGTTCTGGTCTCAACAGGCTCACTAGGGGGACCTTGGCCGATTGTGTTGACGGCTGAGACTCGGATCTCGTATTCAGTGTTGGGGTAGAGACCGCCGATGCTGTAGCGGGTGGTGGTGATGTCATCTACAGTCTCGTACTTGCTGTCTGGGGACTTGGCGCGATACTGGATTATGTAGTAGGTGACAGGATCCGGGTTGCCAGAGTCCCAGGTGATGGTGACACTGGTGGCAGTGGTTTCAGTGACTACGGGCGTACCTGGCGGCTTGGGTAGAGCTGTGAGAGGAAGTGCAGAAAACATTTGTAGGATTTAAACATACTGTATAAACAAACACTTTTATGATATTTGATTGTACACTTTTTTGCACTGGTTAATAGGCAAAGTTTAAAAATTAAATATATACAAAATAGATCCACCCTTAGTTCATTCTACTGACGGAGACCTTTTTTTTTGTTTTTGTTTGGATAAGCCCAGTAATTACAGATGTATTGACTATAAATCAGGTCAAAACAATGTTGACAATTAAAAAACACCATCAAACCATGTAATTCTATAATGTTGTGATGTCACATGGACCCAGCAAATTGTCTAGAATAACAATGGCATTTTCAGACTAAATTTGCATTAGTTTTCTTACATTTGACAGTGATCTGTGCCACTGCTTCGATGATGCCCAGGCTGCTCATGGCCACACAGGTGTAGTTGGCTGACTCACGGACACTGCTCAATTCCAGAACATTCCTGCCCACAGGCATCTCGTCCTCCGGAGTCAGGTCCTCAGAGTTAAGCATCCATTTGACGTAAGGCATGGGTGACCCCACTGCCACGCATGTAATGTTCACACTGCCACCGGGCATAATTTCCTGACTGGTCGGTGGGATGGAGAAACGAGGCGGCACCCGGCGGACTGAAGGCATGAGGAAGGGGAAGAGGTTGACAAGGGAATCAAAAAGAGAGAAAGAGAGGTAACAAAAGAGACAGATGAAAATGGACCCTCTTAAATTATTATAAAAGGTCCAACATGGTAAATGTGGTACTAAACACAAATTAACAAAAGTTTTCAAAACATAAAAATATACAAATAATGAGAAGGAACTAAACTAACAGAACTGCTTCAACAACAATATAGATTAACAATTAAGCAACGATTCATAGCAACAAGGTTCCATTGACCAATATTTGACCCATCACAGCACAATTAAAGACACAAAAATCTATTATGAGTTTCTCATCTTTGAACTGCTATTATGTTAGTCTAAAGTGCAACCTGATCACCATGTAAAAGAGCAGCCATGTGATTAGTATCACATTAGGCCAATGTGGCAACCTGGAACTTCCTGTCCTCTCTGGCACTCATGCCAAATAGGAAGTCCACCATTACAGGCTTCTCCCATAGCACAGGAAGTGTAGGGTTACATGGCTATTGATAATCTCTGCATTCTCCAAGAGCACTTGTGTATTCTTGACACCTGTCTCTATCTACAACCTGTTTATCTTAAAGATGAGAAACTTTAATCAGATTTTTGTGGTGTAGGGTAGATCCACTGGACAAAGCCTTATTAAGATCTGACACGGTTCCATTGATAGATGCAGCTATCAGTTTCACAGACAGCATGCATAAATAGACCGAGGTAAATTAAGGAATAAATGATAAAAAAATCAGATATAAAAATTGAGATAAAATGCATAGAGGAATATAACTGAAGGGTCGCTAGCATGCCCAGACAAAAGACGACTGGAGAGAGTAGAGGTAGACAAGACTGAGGAGTAACTGAGGAGAGGATAGAAAGAGGAGCTGAAGAGTAACAGGGAGAGAGATAGGGGAGGTTTGGAGGAGGGTAAAGGAGGGGTAACCCGCTTCAGTGCTGTGTAAACATTATTGTTTCTTCAGCTAATGTGACAAAATGTGATGGTGGCACATTGTCACATCGCAGTCCCACTTAACACAAAATCAATATTGAGGAACAAGGTGTGTGCCTAAAACTGAATATATTATTTGTTGCTTAAGACAGTGCTATCACATAGTGTTGAGTCAAGAAATTCAGACAACAAGAAAAAGAAGCATAGACGATGAGAGGAGAATGAAATCCCTAAGAGGAGGACAGTAAGGAGGGAGTTTTTAACTTATGGATCGGTGCTGGCTTTGAGTGAGGAGGGTTGAGAATGACTCTGAGACTGATTTGTAGCAGATACTTGTGTGCAGTATTGTCAATGTATACCAGTGTCTAATTATGAGTGTGCGTGTGTACAGTATGTAAGAGTTTGGAACACATGAGCATGGGCAAGCAAAAACACTGTGAATGGAATGGATCCCAGCAAACACTCAATGGAATGATTAAGAGGCATTATACGTTAAGGACACTTTTTGCGAGACTTAAATTTGACATGCTAAACTGTCCTAAAAACACCAGAGTATACAAATGACTGAAACCAAGCATCATATCTATACACGATTATGTTTTTAGGATATTTCAGCACATATACGGCCACCATTGGGGTCAAGGTCCACAATTTCTGTATTATCTTCATGTTGTTTGTTGGGACATAAAAAACAAAGTAGAACTGATGAAGGACATAAACAGAGAACCAAATGTAAGAGCTGACTCTGGAGACAGAAAGACAGACGGACAGACAGGACAGGGGCAAGAGGAAGCACACGAGGCAGAAGAGACTCAAGCACCAAGACAGACAATGACAGATGGGCAGGCGACATACTGTACAGTACGCAAAAGGGAGAGGAGAGGGAAGGAGGGAGGAGGAAGGCATAAGTGGGGAGAGAATAAGGAGATTGTGATATCTGAACCAAACCAAGAAAAGAAAGTAAAGACCATGGCTCAAAGTGGTTTGGAGATCTCACACACTGGGGCTTAAAATCAAGATCTGGTCACACCTGCCTTCCAGCCCACCTTAGGCATTTCACCTGGATGCATGTTCATGTGGGAATGCTCAGGTGGGCGGGCGCGAGGTGCTAGGGACCTGGGAAGGACTCAAGGGGTTGGGTCAGATGGGGATTGAAAGGAGCATTCCAAAATACACCGTGTCAATCCAAATGGGATTCAGATAATTGTTTCATGGGACATTCTTACTGATCTAAACAGCACAAATATCATCCGCCCACGCTGTGATGGGACCTGGATAGATAGATCACATCTACATCTACTTTTATGCATGATGTTTATGGGAGAAATGCATACCCAGTCAACCCTCCCTCCTCTTTTTATGATAAGAACTTTTGGGAAAAGGGTAAATGCTTGCTATTCTTCCTCTTCTTCTTCTGTTCTTGAATTATTTTAATGCTATTCTTGAAAAACAGCCATGAGCCTCAGCTTGTCCTGACAGTGGGGGACACAGAAATCTGCAACACGGGGAGTGACCTTTTCTATAGCATTTAATATTATGCTTGTACAACCATGGCAGATCTAATTGCCCAGTCATGCAGTCCCAATGGAAAATCAATTGAAAAAAGATCATTGAGATAGGGCCGGAAAAATGTGTCTGAGGTGTTTTGAATTGTAAAAGAAAAATGTCTCCAAACTAAACAAAGTGAAAGGGCAGCCCATTCCTCACACAGACATGCATGGGTGTGGCTATGGCATGAGTGACATATACAGGTGCGCCTCCATCCTCCAGGGCAGTCACCAGAAAACCAATACAGTCCCAAATGTCACCCAAGCCCATCCAAGCATGCCATCCATTCCCAGTATAGCATTGTTCCAGACACACAAAATTAAATTAAACAAATCAATATAAAATGAACAAATCCACAAAAATACTATGTCTGGACAGCATAGACAGTACCAGGGTGCAGCTGAGTTCAACAAAGACATTTGCATCAATACTATTAGATGTTTTCCACAGTAGTTTGTCTCTGCATCACTTTTGTTACCAGTTTTGAAAACTAGTATCATCAGGGCAAACTAGGTCTGTTTTAGGGGATTTGTAAATGGGCATTAATGTAATGCAATGTGTCTGAATGTGCTGTTCTCTCCCTGGGGCTCAGGTCAGCCAATGGACCGGGAGCTGTGTTGGCTGAGTGAATGAGGTTTCCCCAAAGGAACATCTCTCTCTTTATCTCTGTCTACCTGTGTGGGCAACAAAACCAAACACCACCAAACAACTCAGTGGACTGTCTCCTCAACTGGGGGCCAACCTTAATGGTAATGAGCCATTAGATCAATCTGCTATGCCGTTTAACAAAGGTAATAAGCTATCTGCTTATTCCTATCTATGAACATGTGTGTCTGAGGTGTCGAAAGGATTACAAAAAGCTAAGAGGCCAAGGTAAGTTTATTCTTAACTATGATTAGTTCAGTAAATCCTTAGCTGCATGCAGGATTGCTGTCAAACACTATAAGATAATGCTACTACATGTGAGTGTAACTCAGGTTATGCTCTATTCATACCTAACCTTTATTTAAGCAAAACCAAGAAAGAATCCCAATTGCATGGACAGGCTCCTCATTCACAGAGACCAGGAGCCCAGCCGGCCCATTTGGAATTGAGAGAAAATGAAAACAAATGAGTACCTAGCGTTTTGAATAATAAGAACAGATAATCTTGTTTCAAGCCCCAATGTGGAGAGAAAGACAAGAAGCCTTACAGTGGACGAGGTGAAAGCAGTCGAGAGAGAACGCCAGAGTACTGCTCTAACTCTAGTAGTGGGCGGTGTAGTGAAGGGATTTGTGCCAAAAACAGAGGTCAGAAGGTGGACATTATCGGCCATTTTGGTGAGGCAGTGGTTTTCTGCCCCAAAATGAGGGGGAAGCCAAAATAATGTGCAGCCTTTAGTGTCACCTTGAAGCTGAGATTACACCCTCTTGCCTGCTGCCTCAGACCCAGGCCCAGAATGGAGATGCTTTAGTCACACTTGCCGGATGAGGCCTTAAGCATTTACATAGAAGCCGCAGGGGTCGCCCCGTATTAACATACCTCGCCTGCACCAATGCTAAACAGTCACTATGGGTGGCTCATCAAAATGGAAATTATTACCTTAAGGAGACTGACAGGAATCATGGCGGGGTGTTTTGTAATAAAAGACTGTGGATCGAGGGCAAATAATTGTGCGTCACTTTTCTATAGTTTTACAGGAAGGTGACAAGAAGCTAAATAATACTGTATGCATGCCCCACACTGTGGTGATCCCTGCAGTGTATAGTATTGGCCAGATTGGAGAAGGAACATGAATTATGAATTATAAGCCTTAGACATAAAGAAAGTGGCATTTTGCATCAAAACGCACTTCTATTTTTGGGTGGGATGCTAATAGATTCAGGACTCTTGAGACAAACATCTAATAGAGATGGCAGGAGTTTGCTTTGGCCAATAAGAACATAAGGTGTAATCTAGCTTTCTTTCCCAACGTTACACAAATGCAGAGCAGAACATGCAGGCTCATTCAGAACAAGGCAGATAACGTTAAGAGGGCAACCATGCACATGCACCGAGACAGTCCAGTCTTTCTGCATCAACAAAAGGTTTTCATTTTCAATCTTAAAAGCGTTCTGTTGGATCTTGCATAGTGTTTTGGTGGATCATATTAATTCCTTTAGTGGAAGTAAGGTGCTATGCTATCATCATAAAGACGCTGCGAATATATGATAGGATATGATAGGAAGCATTTGGAACATAATTCATGAATATCAGTGCTATTTATCTTGCAGTTTCCTTCAAGAACCTCCATTATATGCTTGACAATGTTTTATGTGTATATGTGGGATGCAGGCTTGGTGAATAATAAATTGTTATTTGATTGAGTGTCATGGCTGCAAATGTAAACAGAAGTCACTCTACAAAAGCTATGGCATCTGGTTTCACCATTGGAAAATAAGTATTTCTGAGCACCCGCAAAACAACAGCAAATGTGATGTTGAAGTCATTATATTGTTATTGATCCACAGAACAGTGTAAATGGCATCCCTTAACGGTTGCTTGAAATCAACATGTAACCCAATTAGGCCCAATTTCGTATAATTCTGTCAGTAATGGATGGCTGTAAACAAGATGGCAGGAACACTGGCCGTATATGCACACTTAATACTTCATTCGGCATAGGCATTTGCACTCCGAGACTCAAGAAGCAGGGCAGCATTTGAAGGAATTGGAACACAAATTACACAAACAAATGAATCACACGAGGACAAACATGTTCAACTCAAAAGAAGTTTAGGGAAAAAAGAACAGAACAAGAACAAAACAACACACAAAACAACACTGTAACCACGACATGAAAGGAAAATTTCAAAATAAGGAAAAAGTTTGAGTTGGGAAAACGCTTGCTAAGAAACCAAGGAAGGAGGACAAATGACAAGAAAGTCAAACAACAAAATAAGTAGGAGTGCAGAAAAAGAAAAGATCAGCACGGCCAAACAGATTTTTGTACAGGCATGCACGCTGTTACAATTTCCCATCATGCACCAGACTCGTCATTTTCAACATGCTGGGTTTCCATTTTACATGCAAGAAAAGCCTTTTTTGGTGCAGAAGCAATACCAAAGGATGCAAAACGAGAAAAGGCCCCACAATGCAAACAGAAAATTAAAAGTATAACAAAACCCGAGCTAAGCGGGTTTGCTTTCATCATTTCTTCCTTGGACCAAAGGTAAAATAAAAAAATAAAAAATCTTTGCATAATCATTTAGCTTTTTTGATTAGGATTTCAAATTAGTAATTCATTTAGTTTTAAAACAGCTACTTTTTGCAAACATGTTGATTGTTTTCTTTTTCAAATGTGGGTTAAAAAAAGTAAAAAAGAAAAAACACACCAACCTTCTCGAAGCTCTGAGGGATGTAAAGGGGTTGATGCAGAACACAATGACATGAGGAGAAGAGAAAAATAGGGGAAACACAGAGAGAGTAAAAAAAGCCACCTCAAGGTGTTTAGCTGCTGCTACCTTTCCCTGCGGCTAAAATGCTTTTTTCACCCTGCCTATCCTCACCCTAACTACCAGTGACACCCGAACTTGAAAGTACACTTGCCACCCCCCATTTTTTCAATAAACTTTGTAAGAAAAATAATAAGATTTACCCCAGTGGCCCTCGCTTGGAGAGGCACCACCGGCGCCAAATCAAGTGTACCATAGTCATAATTCAAAAATTTCACAAGCTTTATAGCCTTTTAAAAGCCACAAGGAGAGGCTCCTGTGGTGGCCTCATTTGTTTTTGTTAGAGAAGAATAAACCAAATAAAGAATAAAATAAAGCGAAAAATAATGAGAGATAGAAAAGAAAAAGACACAGTTTGGGCTGAAATTAGCAGCTGTGGCTTTTAAGACAGTTCCAGTAAATGTGGCTAATCAGACGTGCTGTCATTATGGTTTGAATCAAATTAAGGTCTAATTTGGGGAGTTTAGCAAGTTTTTGTTTTGGGTTTCATGCCGCAGCTGCTAATCTCAAGTGCAATTTGCTCAGTGAACAAAACATAGTCAACATCAAAGTTTCAGAATTGATTGACAAAAGTTAACTGAAAACAGACAGAGGTTGACACCATCAAGGCATAACAGGTGTGTCACATTGTGTGTAAGTCCCTATGGGCAGTCATGACCCTGGTGCGCCCCCTTTTAAAGCATGCTGATGGAGCCAGTGTTCATGGAGATTGCATGAATTGTTGGACATGATTTCAAGCTGGCGTGTATTCGATCCAAATATGGCTAAATATCCCTGTGCTGTGTCATTATGTACATAATGTTCCCATTATTCGTAGTTAATGATTATAAAATGCTCTGCTGAGAATCTCTTTATAACATTATATGAGCCAATAGTTATGCTTGATGTTAAGTATGGCTGCATTAGTGAGAAGACAGACTATGGCCTTGAGAAAAATGCTCCCAACAAAACAGCCTAATCTTGAGAAATCATTTTATACCTCCGTCTCCACACTGATTTTCTCCTTTAAGCCGCTGCTTCATAGGCTATGATAATAGCGATAATAATGAAAAAGCAGCTCCCTGACCCATTTTACAATGTCACAGAACTGAATAATTTATTGGGAACAAAGTTATTTGGTACACAGCAGAGGGAACAAACTGAGATACCGTAGCATCTTTATTTAATATGTGCAATATAAATAATACATGTTGAAAATGCATCTGCTTCAATTTATTAAAGCTCCCTCAACAGGGCTGCGTTGTCATTTGGCATTAGTGGTCCGGCTTTTGTCTATATTGGCCATTTCCTATGAAACTAGATGTTCCTCATAACTGATTGTTTTTTAAGATGTTGACGGGGGCCAAGATTGCAACTGACGACAAAAAGCTTTTAGTGAAAATACCCCCGAGCAAAAACGGGAATGGTAAAGATATATGCTCCAAGACACTTTCCAGGAAAAAAGAGGCAGGTCTTTGTAGATTTCATGTAACAAACCATTTTATAAAATACAAACATTTTTCTTTCATATCACCATTACCTAGTTCTTTCCCCCCAAAAAACTCAAAGGGTCGGGGATAAGATTTTGATTGATAGCATTAATACCTTGCCTCTCAATCAAAATCCAAGACTTACCGTTCTTTTCAGCACCTGAAAAAATCTATTGTTAATATTAAAGTGGTTCTTCCCAACTCTTTTTTGGGATTCCGTAGCTTACGGAAGGGGAGCACACAGTTACAGATAAAAAAGGTGTCTTGCAACCCATAAGGTAAAGACATACGGCTTGTTGTGCTACACATTTCCTTCCAAGTGAGTTGGGGCCGGCATTAAAAGACACAAAATGGAGCATAACATCACAGAGAAGAACGTTAGTTGGTCAATTATATTTTTTACATGTGGAAATTTCAGTGCATATGAAATTACATTTATGGGCAGGCAATGCTACGCTAAAATATTTATATCTTACTTGCGTATTTTGCAAAATACATCACTGGCCTATAATGGAAGCAATTATCATTTGTTAAGCTCAACAGTAATGGCATACTAAAGCTGAGCGGATATTTTAAACGTCAGAATGGGTGGATGTTTGGATTAATTTGTCCTGGGTCTGTGGTCGGGTTGCTTCCTACCTCGCACATAAAGGTTAGCAGGGGACGAGTAACGCACGCCTTCCACATTAGACGCCACGCACTCGTACTTCCCCTGGTCCGTCTCCTCGCTGTTCTCAATCTGCAAGGCACCTGTGAAAGAAAAATGTTCAGACACACACAGAGAAAGAGAGAGAAAACCGTTAGTGACGATACATGGAGGAGTAGGTCTGAAAATCTTCTGGGACATATGCAGCATTGTAGAAAGGCTATGAAGAAGCAAAATGTCAAAATTGTGGCAGGTATTCTAGTTAAATTAATAATCTTGAGCTACGAATAGTAACCCTCATACCTCACCATAAATAACAGTCAGACTGTCACTTGAAACGTTACAGTATAATCCAATTTCATAGGGAAAATAAATGTACAAAACTGTTTTTATGGTGCTTTTAGTCAACAACATATCTCTGCTAAAAATAAATCTGAGCACAATATTGAAAATAATTTTCCAACATAAAATGTTTCTCCATCATCAGCCCAGAATTGAAGATTTGAGAATTGAAAGTCTGCATTGAATCAGTTATAACTGTCACATCTTAGTTTGGCCTACACAAAATATAAATAATAGTGAGGTGATGATGCAAGCTCACTGAAAAGCAGTGTCCCAGTTTTTTTATAAAACAGAATTATTCTTTGTGTACAACCTACGGATCCTTTGAACATGTAAATACATAAATAAATAAATGAATAAATAAATAAATAGGGAAAACCAATGTACCTATATCTTTATTGTCTGAGTGATGTACAGGGAGTATGTGAATGGGGAGAAGGGGTCTGATGGAGGTGAATGTAGGGGCGTCAGATCATTCCTTGTTAGTGCTCTGTTGACGGTGCTTCCTGATGATATCATTAGGGCTGTGGCTGGCTCAGCAGACAGATTGCAGCCCCGGTCTGCCTGACAAACACTACACCAGCGCTCGTTAGCGTTTAGCCAGGAAGCATCAATACACCAACCGCAGCCTGCAGTTCTTTGTAATATACCATAACCTACTTCATCACATCCGCTAGCCCACAAAACAATAACGCACAGGGTTACTGTGCTGGAACACTGCTCTAATAATGCTGCTGCTTTAGATGTGCGACAAATGAGTGCATTCACTCCCCTTAATTAAACTGAAAATGTAAGTCATGCATCCACCTTAGGCTTTTTAGATGCAGCACAGACTATTCCATTCTTCAGTTCAGATCATTGGTTCTGCCCAGGAGAGCTGGATTCCTGGCGTAGAGCTTATGAAGCAAATGAAAATGTCTACCTGCCGAGTACAGGTGGCGGCTGCGCGGTGCGTTTTGCAGAGATGTGATTTGGATCTGTTTGATGTGTGCTTGGAACAGCAAATGCCAGGCTGATGGCAGGTGGGTTGGAATGTGCTCAGACGCCTGGTGCCTCAGCACCACAGAGACCACAAAGTAAGGTGTGTGTGAAGTTCAACTCCAGGTGGACGCTCCAGAACGTGCTGCCAGCAGCTCGTCAGCTCTATTCCCTGTTCACTATTGTAAAAATGCTGCCTGAACAAGACCGACAAGAGAACAATACTTTTACTGCTTTGTAAAACTAGTGCCTCTATAGTCACCGACCACTTGAACAGAGTTTTCAATAATACTTTTGGGGGGAAAATGTAGTTTACGGTCGTAGTGCTTTTTGGTTGATGAATAGAAGACTTGCCGCAGTTCCATTTTTAACTAGAGTAGAGCATGACAGAAAACATCTTACTCAAGGACGTTTAAACAGGACGTCCCGATGATGATGGACAAGCAAGCTGCTGTGGGAGACAAGATCTCCCTGACTGTCCATTTGTAAGGTCAGCCGTATTCACTAGCATTTATAGGTCATGCAAAATATATGGTTATGTTCTTTTAGAAAATTTCCCATTTCAAAACAGCAAGCCTAATTTCAATAAAAAAAACATTGCCTCCATGTGGACCAATTACTCCAGTTTTTGAAGCAAAGTGACCCTTTCATTCCACCAACACTCTGAGCCTCTAATCTCTTCTGTTCGCCTCTCTTGGCCGTACAGCGGCACTTGGACAGCCATCATCCATTCGATAAAGAAGGCAGTAATGGGCACTGGGTGTGGACATTTGTCCCAGCCCAGACAGCTGTCCTGGTTAAGAGCGTAGCACGCCTCAGGCTCATCTGATGAGCAGGTCTGCACAACCACTGAGCCACGATAACAGAGAGGGCCGCCTGCAAAGGAGTCCAGCAAATAAATACTCTTGAAGGGCAATTCAATTTCTCCAAAAGCCATAGCTGTACTCAGATGTTTTGGCTTCTGACAGCACTCAACAGTTCAATCAAAATATATAAAGTTCACATTAAAATCAGTGTTTATTTTATCATCTTCTTTCTCTTGAGCTGTGGGTATCAAACTCTCAGCAACCTTTGGTCATCCTGTTTTAGTTACAATTATGTTATTTTCAAACACAACACAATCACAAAGGGAGGACTTTAATGACTTAATTTGACCCCTGACTTTAAATTTAAAGAAGTCATATCATGGTTTCACCTTTGTTACGGCCCCAGGTCTACAGTTCCTCCCTCCTTTTGAATATTGTGTTTTTGTCTTCTGAAATGTGTGTCCTGTGGAGTTCTTGTTGGGGATTGGAGGCCTGCTCAAGGACCGTGATTGGCTGCTGCCTTCTGACCTTCTGATTGGAGTGCACCTGCAGTCCCTCCCACTATTTAAGGACCTGCTCACACCTGTTCGGGGCTGCTGGCCTGAGTGTGGCCAGTATGCCATGTGCCCCTGTGCTGTCAGGGCTGCAGTGGCAGCGCCTGACTTGTGTGAGTTGAGGTGTTTAGTTTGGTTTATGTCATGTCTCTTTTAAGTTGTCACTTGGATTCTGTTAATGGGCCTTTGTTTTGTTCAGCCTGTGTGAATGCAAAAAAGTCTTCAATATGTTGCATATATAAAAGAAAGATTAAACCCATTCATATTTTTTGGAAATATTTAATAACAATATATTATGAACCTAAAACGACTCAATAAAAGAGTCAAGTCCGCTGACTTCCAGTTGAAAACTACAACACTGATTACCACTTATGGTACTACACTGTAAACATCATCACAACAAAGTGCATCGGATTTTTTTTCATTTGTGCTATAATGGCAAAGCAACACTTCTAAATCCTATTTGTATCACTGATTAAGAAAAAAGTGGAGCACCAAGTAAAGAGCAGTAGGCGAGTATTGGGGGTTGGCGAAAAAAGGGATTAGTGGAGGAATGGCGTCTTGATTGCAAGAAAAAAAAGATTACTTTGAGTGGCTAAACAACATGATTAAAAGCTAGATCCCCTTTAAAACATTTAATGTGATCTTGTAGAAATATTTAGTTTTTCAGTTTTACCTGTGGAAAGGTTATGAAAAATGTGAGTTCAGGGCGATGGAGTTGACAAGAGCGACTGTGGTGGAACACAGAGGGCCAGATGAGGGGATAACCAAAAAGCAGGCAGGGGCTGGCATGGATGATTGATTCCAAGAGCGCTCCAAGCTGTGGTCTCCCCAACCCTCATCAGTGCTCTGTAGCCGCTTTACTGTGTGCACCCCCTAGTCCCATTTGTGTAATTCAATTAGTGTGCTCCAGCCAGCCTTGATTGATTTGTTTAGGCGATCAACAAAATAGCTGGCCAAATCTCCCTTCCTCACTCCTCTTCTCTGTCGCTGCCCAATGCCATGCTGTCCTTTTTAATCATAGTTTCACTCATTTCCTTGTCTCATATTAGTTTCACATTTCTCACTGTGTGTTTAAACCCGGCTATTATCTGGCAGTACAGTAAGGGGTAGAAATAATTAACTGCGTAACTCAGACTGAGGTGAAAGAAGTCACATAAGGACAAGCGAGCAGAAGTTTTAATAACTAACAGAGAGTGAGCCAGAGTAAACTCGTGACGGCCGTGTCCAGAACTGGCCTTCCGTTGGTCGGCTCGATCTTTCTGCTGTCAACCGAGTACCCTCTGCCACCACCCCAAGGTCATTATAGCAACAAGGCACAGCAGGAAGCCCCACGTGTGTTGTCGTTGTTGTCAGTGCCCATCTGGTGCCTTGTAACGCTCCCATGAAATCAGTAATGAAGCAGGTAGGGAGTCGAGATACTTTCCACAATGCTACATCTATAACAAATGTGCTAGACGAGTTTTGTGTCAGAGCAAAATTTGACAGGTTTGATCTAACACTGGATATGTGATCTAATTTTGATGCTTTTGGATGGTTGGTGGAAGGCAAACTAATCAGAGAAAACCCAAAGTAACACAGGGATGACATTGAAAAGTCCACTTACTCAAACATGCACACCATCAAATGAGTTACTTATTATACCTTTCAAAAAACTTAATCAGATTCTCATTTCCCTCTGTCTCCAAATTCAAAAGCATATAGTCCGATGTAAGAAATAATCTTTTTCGAGCTGCGTATCTTATTATGCAAATGCAGAGTTCATAAGTCACGCCCGCTTTCATTTGACACAATATGATTTATGAGAGCTTGTTCATGAGTCAATACGCAACGGGATGGCTTAGGTCTCCCCACGGGAATGACATAGATGCACAGTATAGGATTTTCTAAATGGCTGATGATGGAGGAACCTAGGTTAGATATTTAGAGATTGGGAATCCTCTGCACTGTCAAGTTCAGCAAACAAATACTGAAAATTGAATGATGTACTTACCTGTATAACCTAACCCTAAAAAATCCAGTCAACAAATGTAAACAAATGGTGTACTTGAGTGTGGGTCACTTCACCTTTTTGGACTAAATAGTGAACAAAAGCAATTCTTCATTATAAAAATAGATTCTGAGCTGCTGTAGAACATCATTGGACCAAACCTGAGAAAATAATCGTTCTTTTTGTTTTCTAATTAGGTTCAGACCCTGACACTGGCTTGTGAACAATTGTTGCTGGATTTGAATCTTTAAAATACCGACATATATCCAAGTACATGACCAGGACAAACAACTTGTAACCGTTACATTTCATTAGGCCCTTTTTGCAAATAGGACTAGGACCACATTATCTCTACCATCCCCCCGGCTCCATCTAAATGTCAGAGGCATAAAGCACACAAGCAGCCTTGTAATAGCCACCCTGCTCCTTCCCTGGTGCATTCAATCGCCCTATCGCTGCACCATAAGCACCCATTGAGCGAGGTAAAGGTAGCAGAACACACACGAGCGACAGTGGTGGAAGAAATGACACATTAACGGTGACAGAGGACACGAAAATGTCAAAGACATGAGATCACACAGACAGAATGTGCAGATAACACCGGGCACAAATACAAATGAATTATTGATGGTGGTAGAACAGGAACATTTTTCCTTGTGTATTATTAAAGGGGAAGTTGATTTCATGTTTTAGAATGTGTGATTATGTTTGGTTAAGCAGCAGTTTAACGTGACCCTTTTTGAATCCCACTTTTCTTACATCTTACCTTTTATTGGGGTACCCTCTGGAGAAGACACAAAGATGAGGACACAACATTAGTTTAGTTAAAAGTTAATTACAGATAAGTTAGAGGGGTGCTTTGACTTAAAGGTTGGACGTTTGGAACGAATTTAGGAAGAAAAGACTGTCATAGGATTGGATCATTTATAAGGACATTTAACATATTGTTCCTTCCATTGATGGTATGACAAACTTCCTTATAGGTTCTGGTCACTGCAGTAACCCTAAAAAACTTTATTTTGGATATATATTACTCTATTGTCAGCCATCTGAATTAGTCCCTCATCAAATGTGATCACACTTTTTTGCTTGCCTCCAAACTGGTCAGATTTAGGGACAAATCAATCTATTTACATATAATTCTTTATGTTATTACTCACTTCCATGTTCTGTGTTTATGTATAGATAAAAAGAAGCATTATAAAACTTTACACAGCAGCTAGATCATATTTCCTACTACCCAATCTACCACAGGAGCTGAATGAGAGCTCTGGCCTCAGCGCGACATGGTTTGTATAAGCCATTTCCGAGGCAACTGACCTTGAATAATAGGTCAATAAAACAGTTAACAGTTGCCACCATTCCATAAACCGGCTATCTTTGCAGAATAAACTCGCTCAAGGGCCGCACTGGAGTCTCAAGTTGAGTTTCAGGGCATGCCTCTGGGCTGCTGCAAAGTGAAACCCAACACATTGAAGTTGTTATTTAAGAAACATGCTGTAAAGCTCCTTAACTGTGACAGATTGACTCTTTCGCCTCCACCTCTCTGGTCATCCTCCTCCCTGAATTTTTCCATTGTATCATATGACTGTTTATTTCTCTATTCTTTTGTTTATTCCAGGCCTGGATTGGGTTACGACCTTGACTGTGAGCCAGAAACCACATTAAGCGCAGTAAAATCACGAGGCTTTTTCCACCAGGCATGATGGATTGTTGAAATGTAGTGGTTCTAAAATGTAAATTTTACTCCTACATGCATGTTTACAGTGGGCAGCAAAACCATCCTTTTACAGGAATAACAGCATATCCCTGTCTGCTAGTCCGTTAGTTCCACTTTTCTAGATTTAAATATGGCAGATGTTGGGCCCCATTGGATAAAAGCCTGGAGGCAAAGGCATATAGGTCAACTTAAAACATGCTACCCACCCACTTTGTATGGGGACAACTTGTGAAATGGGCTGAAAGGACAGGATTCTTGTAGCTTTTTTCCCCTAATAATTAATTATATATGGTTTGAGTGAACTTGTCTGTGCGCTAAAAAAGGAAGGAAAAAGTTTAACGTGTCATTAAACTGACAGCAAATACTGTAAATCTGTGTTCTGTCATTGACATTCTTTCATAATGTATTTAAATATGATATAAGTTTCCTTTGTCATACCAGCAGGTGGAAGGCACTGTTTTGAAGTTCTGTCTGGTTCAGCACCTATAATTTTCTCATTTATGACATGTTTATGATGCTTTATTAAAACTAAAAGCACATAACAGTATTAGGTATTAGAGAGAAGTGAGTTTAACTGCTTTTATCAGTGTAACTTATTCAATAATGATTCTGCCACGGATTATCATGTTTCAAATCGAGTCCTATACAGTGCAAGTTGGTGGCTACTGTAAGAATAATTTAAAAACCAGACAAAACAGTAACATTTGAGTAATTTGTCCAACCATATTAGAGATCACATAATCAGGGGTCACAAGGACACAATGAGAAGGGGCGCTGGGCAGGTTATTTTGTTATGGTGTTAGCGTTTGTTTAGAGGCTGCAGGAAGCTCTTGGTTTATTTAGTTTTAGATTTGTTTTAGTTGGGAGGGGTTAAGTTAAGGTTAGTTGAGGTTTAGGTTAGACTAAGGTTAGGCTAAAGTTAGGGTTAGGTTAATAAAGCGGGTTGGTAAGGTAGAATATGGGGAAAAGTGTCAGGAGTGGATGTAAATGAAATGGGTTGAATTAAATATAACTTAAAGTTAAACATAAATACAAGATGAAAAACAGGGAATAATGTTCCTTCATTCACTTTGTTCTTCTTGGGTCACTGTGTCAAAATAGGTCTACTGTGCATTTTATTATTTGTATTATTACATATAAATATAAATTCCTTTTGAATGCAAAACAAAGTTTTTCACCTGCAAATTATTTATTTATTTGTCATTTTCTTACTCTGTCACTATTCTTATTGACAGTGAGGGTGTGATAATGCTAAATGCAAATTCAAATATGGCATAGTTTAAGGCAGAAACGGGATATTGACCCATTTTGACTGAATTTGTACCCAGCCACAATTTTAATAGCTTTATAAAGACCTGAGATTGCCTTCATCTCTTCAGTCTGCTAAGGCCAGACGGTATCGAGATACAATGGCAAATCCACCTGTGTGGGCACACAGCCTAGTGACCATAAGCCCCTCTTTACAGCTTTGGTCAGCCAGAGGTTGATCAGCTTACGGTGACAATGACCTGAAAATACCTCCATAGGCCACTGACCTCTTCGCATTATCAAATACAGCATTATTCCCTGCACTGAAAGCCCCAGCTGTTTTGTCCGACAAGCCTCCAAATATATTAAAAATGTGACTGAAGGACATCGCTGGTCTGGCTCATGGCCGTAGAGCAGGAGTTGCCCATCTGCGTGCGGGGCAGACGAGGTGGCGTGATTGGCTCGATGTCAGAGTGACCAGCACTCGGGGGGCGTCTGGCTGACCTTCTCAACGCCGCAGACAACCATCTTAAAACCCACAGGAGTCACAGCAGGACCCGCATCAGCCTGGATGAGATGGCACATCCACAGAGGAGGCAGACCACCCCCACTGCGCAACTTGATGTCCGCAAATATGAGTCATTTTCTTTCCGTTTGAGATTAAGTATAATGAAACTCAGTGTGATTTCTGTCAAAAATTTACATAAATCAGAGACCTGGATGAAAGCGTGTCTTTGTCAGGTGCTGTTTCTAAACCTCGACATGAAGACACAGGATAATCTTTTTGAAAGTGTGCTCCTCCCATCGGCTCTCTGTCTCTCATGCATGTACTTAATCAGTTGTGGCTGACAGGGCCAGCGAGGGCTTGGGGTCTGCAGCCACAGGGACTGGGGGAGAAATGTCAAGCTCCCTCCACACCTCCAGAGGAGCCCCTCAGGGGACTTCTGCGCAAATATCACTGCCCCCGCCAGCACAGCACGCTCTGGCACATAAGTAAGCAGTCAGCCCGTCCCCTATCTAACGGCCGCATGGTGATCTTTGAGTATGTGGATTAAAAAGTGCTAATGTTGTCTTTTGTCTCCAGGGAAGGCTTAGATCAGGTTATACTGTATTAGACACAGGAAGTCGTATGAGAAGGACATTCATGTGCTGAAAAGGAAATCTCTTCCAAAATTCTCAAGTCTCTCTTATTGTTTTTTTTCTCAAAGGTAACTAAGTGTTCGCTACAAGCTCCACTCCTCCCCACCACTTTGGAAACTGTCAGAAATAAATCAAAACAATAAACTAACTTATCCGGAATAATCCATTTATATTTTGGCAATTTGAGCAAAACTGCAAAAACATAAATAGAGAAAGTTCCTAGACTAAAAATGCAGCACTTTTTACATCTCCATAAATCTTATCTAACAAGCATTACGTCAAAAACACTACAGGAAAAATGCAACTCCTTCAATCTAATATCACCTTACAGGGGCCCGGATACTGAAACAAGGAAAAGCAATTTCCTCGTACGGCACTACATACACAGAATCTGAACTAAAAGTAACATATTTCCATCTCAAGACTGACAGCTCCAAAGCTCAGAGGAGGTAGAGAATGCAGCCAAATGTAAGCCAACCTCCAGGAGAGACATAGCTAGAGGTTTATGGTAAGCGAATATGTGGGCCAATCTGGGACCAAAAAAATGAAAATATTTGACTAAGACAGAAAAGTCAACACAGGTCGCTCATGGAATCTTATACTGTTAAGATCTGGCCGTGCTTTTGCAGAGGCCTTCACCTGGAAATAACTCAAGTTACTCTCAGATTCTATCAACAATCCAGAGTTTCTGAGGATATTTTTGGACTGCGAAGTACGCATTGTGAAATGTGAGGCTAACTATGTCCAAAAAACAGACCCTTTACTTGCACTATGTACCACGGGAGACTTTTAAAAAGGCAGGTTAGGTTTTGTAAAAAATAATTGCCTTGGAGTCCTACGGAGTCCAATTATTTTCTCAAAGCTAGAAGAACATCAGTGAGATGCAAAGCACAGAAGTCTAAAACGTGGATCCAGGTAGATTTAAAGGTGCTCTATGTTACTTTTTTGGACGATGCGCCATCTACTTGTCTCACTGGAGATGTTAATACTTAATCTGATCAAGTTAGAAGTCAGATCTACAGAAATCAGAAATGATGTTTCTCAAGGCATTTTTAGTAATGAAAAGTCTTATAAAAAGAATAAAGATAAGTTTAATGCCTGAGTGTAGAATATTCCAGGCAAAGCAAACAGGTGGCATACCCTCCACTAGAAAAGTTACATAGAGCACCTTTATTTGCAAAAAGATACTGATGCAACTCACATAAAACTCAAAGCCATTGAATACATTACGCAGACGGCCTTGTTGTCCTCTAAACTATTTGACCTTGAAACGCCTTCCTCACCAAAAAGTTCTGATGGTAAAGTTGTGTTTGGAAACAGTGTGTGCAAAAACAAAATAAAAGGATGTGGAACAGAATGTGAAAAAAAATAAAAGTGTTGAGGGAGCATAAGGGCAAGGAGAGAGCATGGGATACATGCATTTTTTGGAAAGTAGTTGAAATATGCCATCTGCTTCAAGGAGAGTGGGTGGGCTTGCTGGGCTAAAGCAAGAGACTTACCAATGGTATCTGCAAAATGAAAGTACAAGAAAATAATTCAGTTTAGTCTTGTATAACCTTCATTTACATTTTGTGTTACGTGTTATGTTAATATTAGCAGTGTTTTAATTGAGATTTTGAGGTTCTTGATTTTAAATTAGTGTTATCCATTCTGGCCGAGTGAAATGCCTTGAATACTCTGATGTAATTGGAAGTACATCAGAGTTTCAGACATATAGACACATGGAGACATACAAAAGAATACAACAAGCCAGCAGTTTTGTAGACAGAACATATAGACACATATAGACAGGTGCATTGAAAAGACGCAGACAGCCAATTCCCAAAAGTCTATTCTGAAAGACAAAGTGATTCCTCAAAAAAATTAACAAAGAGAAAAGGATATCCTGATAAATAAGGATTAAAGAGCAATGCCCAGCAACTATACGTGTCATCTAGCCTGATTTGTAGCAACAAATCAAATACAAGTCATTCGATTTTCCAAATGGTGACAAGTTAGATTGACCTAAAATATCTAGCCCTTATTGCCCTGGGCTACTCCAAGCTTGGCTCTTAATTAGCTACATAATTAGGCTCTCTGCTATCCTGGGCCTCTGCGGGGTTTAATCAATGGGAACAAGACAACATATCCACTACTGAGCTCTGTCACCAGAATATAGACTTAGCATTCATTGTCTGCTATGACACACTGGCAAGCTGCTGTGAATCATTTGATCTTGCCTTGTGATTGCGTACTGTGTCATAAGCAATCAATTCCAACACTTCCTCCCATTTGACTCTGTGAAACTACATTTAGGTCCAGGAAATTTAACACTTTCTCAAGTTTTTAAAGGTAACACAAGTAGTCGGGGCTTACCTGAACGTAGCTGTTTGATTCGCCCATTACTGGCACTAGGGTCAATGGGCAGGAAATCCTTGTACCATGTGATCTCAGGGTCAGGATTGCCGCTGGCCGCACACAGCATCGTGGCGGTTCGGGTCCGCTCCACCACTTTGAGTTGAGGGCCCATGTCGATGTTGGGGAAACCCTGAGGCAGCAAATCCTCTGTAAGAAACACAAAGCAAATTGTAAGTTACGAAAACACCCGACAATGTCCACTAGCTGCTAAAAGTTTGAGCATGACACGATACGATTCCATTACACTGGGAGGCAACATAACAAGTGCATTTATATATCTACAAATCTCCAAAATGAACATAATAATACAAATTCTATTCCAATTAGACCCTTTGAATAGCCATTTTAAGGATATATCATTGCTTCCTCAAACATAGAAACCAGTTTATGCTGTTATAAAGATACTAGCGTCAACTTATCCTTTATCAATATCCATAATTTAGATCTGTGAATCATGTTTTGAAAATATTGACAGTTGTTTAAAAAAAGTAGTACAAAATAAAGCAAAAACAAAACCATCGTCTTTGCCCTTTCCTGCTTCAGAAATGCACTGGTATCCATGATCAAGCCAGAACATTTGTGTGCTCAAATGTGATTATATACGTATCTCTATCCTTTAGCCTGATTTGTTTAAGTGTATCAGTGACACTAACCATAGGCAGTCGTATGCCTCAGTACAGCATAAAATAGAAACTAATCCTTTCCATATCTGAAGACGATGTTCTATAAATACTCCCTGGCTGCTAATCTCCACGCTGCCTGAGCACTTATTTCACAGTTAAGATATGAGCGCATGTATATTACTGCCATTGTTCCCTCGCAGACCCTCATGAGGCTGCCTCTCATAGGGCAATTAGTGCAATGGGTCAAACCCGCGTGACCTGCCTCGCGGAGCAGCCACAGCAGTGAGTCACTTGGAGATGCGAGGGGGAACTACCCGCGGCTCTAATATGCATCACAAGCCCAAGGTCAGTGTGGCTCTCAGAAGATTGACTGACTAAGACGCTGGCCAGTGGCACCGCTTAGGTCACCCTTCATCTGAAGAGCGGGTGACCTCATGTCCACTCTGCTACATGGCCAGAGCATTGTTGTCACCCTGGGAGCGCTAAATTAAAGGTAATTAGAGCAATAATTGTGGATTTAGTTTGAGAATTGCAAGGCTGTGGTGGCAAGGTCAGTGACTTGATTAAACAAAAGGTATACATATAGACATTACAAAGACATTTTGGTATATTTTATCACACAAATACACATAAGTCTGTGATTTGATGAAGTCGGGTGGTTGGAGTCATTCAGAAGGCATAAAGAAGGAAGTAACCAGGAGGTCCAGCTCGATTGCTTCTACTGTAACTAAAACTGACATGTGCAAAGCACAATGAATATTTCATAGCTCGCTTCAAAGAAGCACTGGCATTTACACAGTTTTAGGCTCTGCGCTGTCTCCTCTTTATCGAATATTCATAATCATCCCCTGTATAATCGCTTAGCAACCTGCCCTGCAGCTCAGGAAAGTTAGCTCTCCATTCGTTTAGAAACGCGTGAACATACAACAACATTACAGAGATCTGTGCTAATAACACCTCAAATAAGTGGGAATGGATTTAATGTGTTTGCCGTTTTAGTAGCATTTAAAGCTATTTACAAAACATTACAGACATTGAACCCCATAGCAAAGGTCAAAAGCCATGTGCAAGTGGCGTTCAGACAAACAAAAGTGTGCCTGGCGATAGTGGCGAATGAAGAGTTAGTAAAAGCCTTTAAAGATAATACAAGGGGCTGATGTTATCTCCACAGCTGCTCCAACCTGATACAGCACCAATGGTTTCCTGAATAAATGAGAACTACGCTGGTTACTTACTTCTACAAGAATAGACTCTGATAGCATCTCTTTCCCCTGAAGCTTACAGGCTCCGTCGATAAAGGCGCCCATGCAAAAATAAATAGATCACTCATCGGGGGAGTGTTACTTGAGGGTTAGCTATAGCCTGTCGGGGAAGGAGAGGAGGCGAGCAATGACATGAGGCTGATAGGATCCCAGGAATTCCCAAAGGGCCGCTTCCCACATAATGCTGTAGCAATTGCTTTTGTGATGTGGACCAGGCCTTCACTGCAATGACAAATCTTTACAGGGCCAAGAAGAATTAGTGTGTGCGCGCCACTGGTCAATAATGTCAGAGTATATTTTGCCAGGAGCAGATTTAGTCACTTAGGTCAATTGTAAGTGACATTCACACCTAAATATGTTTCTAAGGTATCAGTGGTGTTGCAGTACCGTGACAAATGGAAAATGTTGGAAAATATGCAAAGTGAAAATGCAGAAGTTAGTCCAAAATTAAGAAAATCGGTTTGGCACTCTCATACTAATTGGCGCTCAAATCCTAGTGGGGTATTAGTGCTTTAGTGCCAGCTCCAAGTGCGGATAAATGGATTTATAATATTCTCAGACAGAATACAATTGATGACATGTTTCACAAGGTAAATACATCTCCTATTCAGTTTGTCTTTAAGAAGAACATATCGTGGCTGTAACAAAAGAAGACATAATGAAAGTTGTTGGAGAATACAATTGAATTAAATAATCTCTGACAACATTTAGACGATAGATACTCCACACACACAAACACACACACAAAAAAAAAACACTTTAAGAATACACCTTAAAGCGTTATTAATCCTGGCTACTCCCGAGCAGACCACAGGTGCAAATCTCAAGCAGAGTTTTAATCTTTCAAACAGCATTGCCCAAGACTGCTTTGTTGTGCAACCTTGTTTTCTTAAGTGCTCTAAAAAGCCCCCAGATGCACCCCACTGAAGCAAAAGCTGAATAAATGCTAAAGTTAAAATGGCGACTAGCAACCAGATGGGGGGCGTATAAGAGATGAAAGTTTACTAATGTTGAGGAATACAATTTATCTAAAAATTCACAATTACAGAGACACATTTCAATAACAAATGATTTAGTCATGACAGGGCCAGCATAGTGTTATGCAGAGTCTTTTTATGTTGTATTTTTCATCCACACAAGTTGATCAGAGTCCCCAGATGTCCTCAGTTTAAACCATTCAAATATTATTTCAAAAGTCAGTGACAGGTGCAAAGCTTTTAATCAGCCACCGGAAAGCCACTATTCAGCTAATGTCCACTAATGTCCACCAATGTCAGCTGTTGTTCCCTCCTTTCTATTGTTTTGGTGTACCCAATCTATTTAATAAGCGGCAGAGAACACACAACAATGAGCTATAACTTGTGTATTTACTGAAGCCATGAAATAATAGATTTGAAGCCACATATCGGCTCATTTGCATTCATATATTTTCGGAAAACTGGGGCTATATAGGTACTTAGAGGCATATACACGTATCGTACTAATGCATGGGACAGCCAGAGCACTTATCTAATGCAATTTCCAGCTTTACAATCTTCATGCAACTTTTATAACGTTGAGAAAAACAGTTTGTAAGCTTTACATTGCATTGGCAAAATTGCTTCCACAAACTAAAGAGCCATCCATTTTTGACAGCGTTTTTGTTAGCCACTTCTACAAATGCACCCATTATCTCCTACAATGGAAAAAAAAGCACTACAGGAGAAAAGGGAAGTCTTCCTGAGAGTTCCACTAATGCCATGGGATACACTGCCGTCCCCCGCACATATTACCCATATTATTATTTTCACTTACTGAAATGATTTAATTTCATCAGCAGCATAATCAGGTTAACTGATTACCCAGCGCCACTAGACACAGGCTTTAAGCAGAGCTGTGTTAATACCACAGAGAACACTGCAGGAGGAGGAGAGAAAGAGGAGGCAAAGTAGAAAATACAGAGGGTAAAATAACATCCATTAGCCATAACATTATGACCACCTGTCTAATATTGGGAATCATGTTAAGTGTTAGGATAAAATGGCTAATGCTGCAGTTATACAGGAGTTCTGTAGATATTTTGACCCAGTTGTTTACAATTACCCAGTTGTTTACAATTACAAAAAATATCTTTCATTGATAGTAAGCTAGGTAAGGTAGTAAGGCTCAACATTGCTTTCAATACCACATTGATAACCAAACCCTTTTTTTTTTTTAAATGGACAACATAATGTAATTTCATCAATATCGCAAGCAAGAATATTTGCTTGATTAGTTTTTAGTTTCTTATTTTTTGTTTTCACAAGCCTAATTTGCAGTCATCCTATTCGTGACATTATTTCTGATTCAACCAGCCTTGGAGATAATATATTTACTTGTTTGAACAGACATACCAGGAACCATATCTGCATTCAATTCATCTCAAGGGTAACATATTATGCCTAATCTTCTGTGCATAGAAAATAGCAAAATTCAGCAAAGCCCATAGTGTTCTCCCAAAAAAAGGCTCCTAATGGGAACACTTAGCTGGACATGGCTGTTTCAAAAGCTTTCCCAGAACTATTTAAATTCAGCAAAATGACTGGAAAGCAGAGCAATGCCCCTGTGGAATAGCTTGAAGAATGCACAAAGAAAGACAGGTGAACATTGACACAGAATGATCGAGGGACAAAGAAGGATAGCGACACAAGGGGAAATCTAATCACAGCGTCTCTGGCCCCGGCCCCTGATAGCCCGCTCGCTCCGAAGAGGCATCTCAGGCTGAATAATGGTTATTATAGAGCCAACACTCAACCCTTTACTCCCCCGTGTCTGTGTTCCAGGAAAGTTGGTCCAGTCCACCCCACATTGGTATTCTCTACAGCGAGTGCAGCAGCCACCAAGGACATTTACATCCAAATCTCAAGAAATAAAAGCTTAGCAAAACAGTCTGGGGGACAAAATGAAGCAAGATAGGTGGAGGGCTCTATCATTACAGCAACAATAGATTTAGTAGAAATGCACACTCTGTGAATGTTTAGGCAGTGTTAAATAAATAGTTTCATTAAGTAAATATTGTTGGTGATGTATTGTTATGAAATGCTATGAAATTTTGAATATTGTGATATGGATTGCATTTAAAGCAGATTTTACTCTCAGTTTCGAAGGAAAGCAAACAAAGATCATTGCTACCGCTAATAGAGCAACTTAGCAAATAAGTTGTTTTCAGATATTACTGTTATTTTCAAGCCACTCAGAGAAAAGGTGAATTGTTCATGCAAAAACTACAGGATTTTGCACATTGTTATATTTGTGTCATTTTAATTACATGGAAAGCTGTTGCCTATTGTTAGCCCATGCAAGAGTACAAAAACAGTCCAAACATTGAACAAAAGCATGCTGACTACAAGCTGCTTCCCTGATAAAGTGAACCACCACGACAGACGCACCATAGACAAGATAGAGGAGTAATTGTCTAGAACAGTGCCAAAGGTCTCCTGCTAGGGCTGCAAAGAGGTGGAGTGAAGAAGACAAAACATAAAAGTGGGCAAAAATGTGTTTATCCAACTGCGCCAGGGGAAGTTTATTGAGACTTATCTTTTTTTTGTCCCTGTCTTTCTTGTCAGGCTCCTGAGGCGTGTGGGGTGAGACAGGCGAGCTCCAGGGGAGACAGGAGATGAGGCCAAGGCCATTAAAGGAAGTGTCCCACTGTAGACTGCAGACGTCAGACAGTCCGCTCAGCTTTAGAGGTGGGTGGCTTTGCGTGTGTGCGTTGGTACATGTGTGTCTGTGGAGAGGCGCTGGCACACAGGACTAAATGAACCATGACGTCAGGAGAACTCTGCCTTTAAGATGTTGGTTTTATTCTAACAAGAGGAGACACTAGAAATTAAAAGTTTACGAAATGTAATCATCAAATCAAATCAAATCAAACATCATAATGTCTTCTGTTTATTATAATGCATTAATGACTATTCTGATCTCTGGGCATTCATGAAGTGTAATTGGAGAAAGATCATTTATTAAAATAGAGACTGGATTTTGGGGTCATATTGACAGACAAATTAAATCCAAAATATATATGGCAACAAAAACCAAAAGTCATAGTAGAGTATACGTGGGTAGTAGTAAATGCTTTATTGCATTATAATGCAGTCCCTCTTTCACATTTGATTAATGTAATAATTTCATTATTTAGTTTATGGGTTACCAAAATGAAGTTCAAATTTCAATCCTCTGTCTACAAAAACATTGCATGTTTTGTGGTATCCTGAATCAATGTGACTAAGCCGCAGTAATGGTGAAATATTAATGTGTTATCAAAGACGTGTTTGGGCCACGCTCACAGAACAAGTGGCATAATTGCGTGTCACAGCTAATTAATGATGGCATTGATGAGAAAGTGTTTCGGGAGGAGTCCTGACAGCTCATTCAGCCACAGCATGGATCAGGTTCAGCGCTCTCAGTTAGTCATCTACAGAATGTTATAGTTTAACGTGGCTTTAATAGAAAAACTTAACACATTGCATTGAAAATTGTGGTCTTGTTCAATACGAAGTAACATGTTTTATGATGAGAACAGAAGCAGCAATTTTGGGATCGTTTTCTTCTGAAAAGCCACGTTTGACAAAAATGTTGAATTGCAATCGTTTTCTTTTTGTCATTTAAAGAAACCTGCACAAAAAAGGAACACTGTGTTTCTGGAAGAAAACATTTTTTGTTTGGTTGTCAAAACAAAATAAATGTGTTTTATAGAAAAACGGTAATCAAAAAAAAAAAAAGTGATTTTCATCTGTTTTGATTAAACCCGAAAGTGTTCACTATCAAAGGACAAGTAAATGGACAGGAATACCATAAATGCTGCATTATTTACAGACAGAGAACCGCACTGGAGTATATTGCACATTGTTTTGATAGTTGGTAGTTTGAAACCTGCTAATCTGGCACTTGAGAAGCCTATCTAACACTGTTACAGTGTTAAAAAGTATATTTCTTAGTTTATGAAGTCATTGTCAAGGTACATTTATATTACTTTGCCATGGGGCAGCTGTGGTTACAGAGGTATTTTCCCAGTGTTGAGCTTGATGATAAGTTAATAAATGACCAGTGTAAAGAATTGTATTTAGACTTGTATTAAATAATTCAATACATATAACTTTCAAAACCAGGTCCACTTGGCTACACAGTTTATTTGATGTTTTCTTGCCCCCTGCTCTGTATGTTTTACAATACTTCCTCTTACAAGCTCAACTCTGTTTCCACAGGTGTGGTGGGCCCTGTGCTTGTGGGGTAAATCATCTCAACTCTGTCAATCGTGCTGGGCCCGGTCTGACCTCTGCGATGTTCGGCTCTCGTCACCTGGGTTTGGGCTTCATGCATATTCAGGAAGCTTCTGATTCGGCCTGTATCCCATCGCTCGTCTTTATGCATGAGATGGGCCACTCCAAAGGTCGTCATTCACACACTTCCTGCTGCCTTTTCCCCGTTCTCATTTTCAGGCTTAAGTACAGAGCAATGCCCTTCTCTCCTATGGTCTGCAGTGAAATTGACATATTATACAGGTGAGAAATTAAAACTTTTTAGTAAAATACAAACTTTTTGTTCATATATTTCAAGAAAGGTATAAAAGCTAATCTTCTAAGACACATACACCTTCTTACAATAGCTAAGTTATAGCTTTCAAACATGAGGAAAATGAATATTTCCACAAAAAATGTCTAGAAAAAAAAAGATGCGCAAAAGACAATGACACATTCAAGTACAGAGCATTATATTTTTTCCATCCGATTAATAATCTAAAAAATAAATCAATAATCTCTGTTTGTTTCTATAACGCCATTTAACCACCCATGTCTGTTTTAGGGCATAATGTGGCGTTTGAATGAATATCTGAAGTGGCTAGAGGTGCGCTTCCCAATCCGGCTTTATAGAAATTGATGGCAAAGTGTTCAGGATGCGGCCACCCCTAAAGGCAAGCTTCTCTCACTTATCCCACTCAGCTGTACCACCCGGTCTCCTCTGCCGGCTTCCTCCTTTGCTTTACCACAAGGCTTTTGTTCCCCAATCCTCATCCCCCAATCACCCATGATTACTGCATTACAGCTCTCCAGGATCAAAGGATTCCAAGGCCATAAAGTCTCGTCGGAGTGAATTTTCTCCTCTGCTGAACTTTTTTTTTCTTTTTCTCCTAGACAGTGGAGTATGGAAACTACAAAACAACACTCCAGGAGGCATACAAATTGCAATATATGTCGGAATAGGCTGTGCCAAGAGAAGAGCAGACAAAAGGTTCTCTAGAGGGGCATTTCTCAAAAGTGAAGAAAGTAGTGAAGTCACAGAAGGACAGCAAAAGAGCTCCCCACTGAGAAACTTCTTAAGCCTGCAATAAAGGTTCGGGGTCACAAGGGCCATCCACATGAACACAGCGGAACTATTGATCTGTTGTGTGCGCCAGCCTGGAACTCGTTTGACTAATAAAAGCTAAGAACAAGTTTTCTTTGATAAATTTACCTTGCCTGAATGAACGTGTTACTGGGACTGCATGACTGGTATTGTCAGCGAGGCAGTGAAGTAAATAAATGTAAATCCAATGCATGGATTACTACTGCTAAATCACTCCTTCAATACAAGCCTGGCAAGTGTAGTCAGCATACAGCACGCTTACTTGTTTACAGTAAGGACCAACAATTAACTTAAAAAAACATAAATACAGTTTGCTTTCATCAAAGTAGCTCTTACGGAAATTGCAAGAAAACTCATCACATCAATGTATCTACCTCAGTCTCTACGTCTACATTACCGTAGGGCTGCTCGATTATGACAAAAATTATATACTTATATCACAAATATTTGGCGCAACCGAATATATGTTATCAGTACTGTTTTAGAAAAGTTCCTTTGCTCCGTTTTGAGTGGCAAAAGGAGTGCACAGGTAATTCTGCAATTAATTAGAGTAATTCATTAGATTAATAATTTAAATCACAATTATATATACGATCAATTGCACAGCCCTGCATTGTCGGATACCTGACCTACTCCAATTTAAAAAGGTTTTAAAAATGCATTGAGCTGTCTTGAAATCTCCCAGATTCCATAAACTTCCACAAACTGGAGATCTGTGTACTCTTCCTCATGTAACAGTGCACTTCAAACACACTAAGAGCCGACTAGAAAAGGCACTGAACTGCACAAGGCAAGAAACACCCAGGAAAATATCATGCATACATTATAAAATATATTGTACTTGTGTATTTTACATTCAGAGATGACAAATGGTCCCTCCACCGCGGACTAGTTGCTGTTACATTGTTTTGGTCCGCTATGTTAAAGTGAAAGTAAAACCTACCAGAGCTTTAATGTGTTTACATGCACTGCGTAAGAGCAAATAACTAGAAATATTCAATGTAAATGAGATGTCGTGGTTACGGTATGTGTTTTGTTTGTTCTCTATAAGTCAGCCATGTAAAAATGTATTAGTCTTACAAAAGAGAAGACGTTTTGACATCTCTGAACATTTCTTATCCCTCATTTCACATCTGTTCGGTTCTTTAACCTGCTTAGAAACTGGGAGACAGAAACAAGACAAAATTTGGATCAAGCGTGTACTCTGAGTTACATGTGCAAGAAAATGTAGCGACTGACTGGGCTTAAAGGGGAAGAAGTAGCAAAAAGGTTGTCGTCATGAATAAAGAAGGGGATACAGTCAGTTTGCTGCTGAACCAGACTCTGAACCCTGAACTGCCTCTTCATTTTTTCACCTGCCTCAGAGCTGAATGCACACAAATAGAAGCCTTTAACCCCATCACTTGCCTTCATGTCAACTCGCTCGCCTTCTCCCTAGCGCACACCTAGTTATATTTCACCATGTGTCTTATATATTTTTAATCTTCTGTCCTGGTTTCACCTCATTCTGTAAATAAAACAAGCTCAAGCGAGTATACAACCTGTCTATACCCATTTACCGAAGCAGCCATGCAATCGCCCCACACAGACCGGCCTTTAAATGAAACATGTTTACTGTTTTTCTCCCCTGTATATATAATAACGGAAAATTGTTTCTTTTTGCTAACGAAAGAGAACTAGCATTTTTATTTGTGCAATGGCTGTATAAGGATGTACAATTAAATTTCACCATTACCCACTCTTGCAGAAGCAGCAAATTAGCAGACAGGCTGATCAAACAGTCGGCCCGCCACGCACCGCGAGTCCCTGGATAACAGTGGGTACGCCTGGTAAACCTGACTGGCACAATGTTGCTCTAAAGCAGATGGAGCTTCCAGTCTAGTTAAAGGCAGCAATTCGAACGGTGAAGTATGGCTCCCAGGCAGCTAGCTCATACCCACTAACAGTGCATATGTGTGCGTTTAAATTAGGCAATAGCAAGTGATGGCAGACAGGAAGGTACTTTAGAGCGGTTCCATATGGAGTAAGGTGAGGGAGAAGTGAGCAGATTGCCACTGTGAAAAGGTCAACGCTGGGTCTATGTGGTGTTTTCTCGTAAGATGGTTTTAGGTTACTTTCAGAGGGGATTGCAACTGTATGGACTTGTTTTCTCACAAATTTCTCACCTAGATTTGAAAAAGCTGCCATCTTTGAATCGATTTAGACCAGGGGTGTCCAAACTTTTTCCATCGAGGGCCACATATTGAATTATAGACCAAGCGGTGTGCCACAAATCAATCGTGAAACGTTAAAAACAGCAGCATTTTTCTGATGTTTTAAGCACCACCACATCTACATTCAGTCTCAAACCCTTAATATCAGGTCTGTGTTGCACCACAATGTTAATTATTTAAGTTGGAATTGTAGAAAATCTGAAATGTGCTGTAAATAGTACTTATCAGGACAGTGTGGGCCAGTTCACCAGGAAGCCTGAGGGCCAAGAAAAATTGGTCTGAGGGCCGCATTTGGCCCCCAGGCCTGAGTTTGGACAAGCCTAATTTAGACTGTAGGGATCAGGAGCACGGATGAGCTACTATGGGCCTTAAGTAGGGCGTTTACTGACTGAATATCATAATTAATCACAACACTTGCTAACCTAGATTAGACGACTACAAACAGGCTGTGAGTTGCTTGAAAATATACATTATAAATCTATTTGCAACACGTATTAAGGAGGAAAAAAAACACAACATTTACTTCAGCGATAGCATTTTGCATCTGCCAACTGTACATTTCTATATATAGTCTTAGTCTATCTATCTTAGTGTATTTTATTCTTAATTTTATGCATGCCTCTTTTATATATTTTATTCATTGTTTTATGTTGCACCATACGCCGAAGCAAGTTCCTATGTTTGTGAAATTTTGATCACTGACAATGGCAATAAACCGTTTCTGATTCTGATCTGACATGTCTGTAAATGTCAAATAGCCACTAACATGCAGAGATTGAACCCACAACCTCCTTGCTGAGGCACAGTAGACACTAACGCCACGAGTATTTAACTGACTGGCAAAAAATATGAAATAATATACCTCCAACAGTGACAGTTTCCTCTCTGTTTTCTCAAGAGGGAGCTTCATTTACAACAATAATCACAACACTCAAATGCTACAAGTCTAAATGACAAGCACCTAGAGATACGTCTCCCACCATCGTCCCTCTACACCACATGATGACAGTATCTTGCCAGAATATTTGCCTTCTTTTGACACTCGCCTGGAAAAAAAATAGAAAGGAAATTACAGAAAACCCACAGCGAGCCGTGCTTTGTGTCAGATCTCAGGAGCGTACGTGCTGGCTTGTCAGTGGCTCTCCAAGGACTTTCCAAGAACTGTGTGCAAGTCCTGCGTCGCCAGATGGCCCCCCTTTTAGGTATTCAGACGGAGCAGTGAAGCAACAGTCAAGGAGTCACTGCCCGCCACTAAACACATGAGCAGAGACACAGGGCGTGGCTGCGCTAGGAAGATGTCATCATTCAACAGGGAGCGTGTCAACTGCAGTATGAGCTCAGAGAAGAGATTCAACAACAAACAGTGCACAATTATAAGGAGGCAATATATTACAATTTAGATATTACGGTTGTATGATTTGAGGAAAAATACGTAATTGTGATTTTTCTTGCGGTTAGAGTTTCGATTATGTTTGAGCAGAATCCTATTTTTTAAAAGTTCACTTTATTCACTTTACAAGCTAAGCTGAAAAACTAATAAAAGAATCCAATGTATTTCAGAACATGTTGGTGCAGATCTAAACTACAGGTTTGGCCGATTTTATGTTGAATAAGATGGGATATTTTGTTATTTTTGGAGGAAATTATGATGCTTCAAAAATTGCCTTTGTCTTTTATTTATTTATTTTTTTGCTAATTGCTTTAAATTACTATTTTGATTCGACTGCGATTAATCTTGCAGCTCTATTTGAGTTATTGTGAATATTGTTTTTAAGATTTGAATATCGAGTATATAATTTGGGTATATAAGGTGATATTTCTGCACAACATTTTCTCATTACATTAGGCACAATATACATTTAGTTGACTTAACTGTAAATGCATCATTAATTTTCCAACAGGGCCCCAGCTCTAGCCCACTGCCACCTCGCTCTGCTTCATTGATCATTTTACAGGGGACGAGTAAATGTGTGAAATTGTGACAATGGAAAGCGCTGAATGTTTCACTGTGAAAAGTAATGCTCAAATGCACATTGAGGAATGGACTGTTTCTTTCTCCTTTTGTGAGACGCACATGAAGTGGCTCTATCTCTGTGTGTGTCACGGCCGCATGGACAACAACGCACACACCGACAACAAAGCAGGCACTTTACTCAGGTTTTAAAGCGCTATTTTAAATGTCATTTATCGGAGAATGTTCGGCTGTTTAAAGCCTTAAATCATCGCTAGACTCGTTCTGAACAATTCTGCCTCGAAACATGTTCACTACTACTGCGTAGTCCCTTGAAGTGATAACATAACTAAATTGTGTAGGTGCAACTGATGCTCAAGTGCTAAGAAAATCCACCCCCCTTTCTTCTCTTTAATCAGCTTTACTGTAACTGAAGTAGCCATTGTGGGTGAAGCCTATAGGTTATCCTATACTGTAATATAAAAAAATTAAATGAAATTAAATAAAAAAAAAAATTGTACACTACTTTATTGTAAAGCTGTATCTGTTCTGATGATTCCATTTCAATCTCCTCCATTCAAGGCCACATGGAGGTCTCACCACGGCACACGAACTAACACGTCTCCAACTAAAGTGGCAGAAATTATATCAGTGGTGTAGGAACAGAATGAGGGAATAATTCTGATTTCCTATTGCTACAACTCAATAACTGTATTGAATAGTCTTGTAAAAATGGCCTTTAAGTCTATCTCAGATTTTTCAAAAGGGGGACATAGGGCCTATTATGCAAAATAAACAATAATGAGCGTTTAAATTGTCATTACTGTGTTACCGCTTAATTAACTTGCTCAAAGTCGTATTTAGACTGATTCATGCTTGAGCTATCCTGCATTGTGCTGCATTTGAGGCTCACATCCCTGTATTTAATTGCAATTATATGAAAAGTTAAGATGCCAAGTGATACATATAGAGTCTGAAAATGTCAGGTAGCTACTTTATAAAAACATAAGCACATAAATGAAGATGTGGTACTTGCTACTGGGAAATGCTTTTCAATGCTTCACCAACTGACCAAAAGAAATGCTTTCCTTTTTCTGCAGTTTTCTATTTCTATTCTATTTTCTATTCTATTCTATTTCTATATTTCTATTATTAGGCTGTTTACAATGAACAAAATGTTATAGTCCAGTCCCAGTGCTTTTGTATACAGTGTCATCTCTATACTCTATAATGCACAGTGTATCAGATTGAACTGAAAGTCTGATGTTAAATGAATCTTTCTCTTTTGCCTGTGAGCAACCATGCACACTTAACATGGATGCACATGCCATGACATCTGGACAAACCGTGCTGTATGTCACTACCAATTATCTGCTCTTTTTTCCTGTTGGCCTGTCTTTACTGCACATGTGCTGCTATGGCTTTTCTGGCCAAGTCACCCATCTTTGTGCCCTATATTCCTCGTCTCCCAGTCCCAAACCACAACTCCTGTTTACTGCCACTGCGTCCCTAGTGCCCTGTCCCATATCCCATAATCCTTTGCCCCTGTTCCAAGAAGCCATGTATGGGTTTTGTCCTCCTCACCTGCCCCCACCACCCCATTCTTTAGCTATTGCCAACTTTTTTTCAGTTTTTCCTGCTTGCCTTTTCAGTCATATTTCTCCTTTTTTTTAACAACAAGTTGGAATAATCCCTGTTACCTTATTTTTTACATTTTATCAAGTTCTCAAAATCCCCTCCAATTTCTTCCATTGCAATTTCCTGACACCGTTTTCGGATAACAGGTTAACGCCGGGGGCTCGACCTCATTAAGGATGGAAAACACTGGAAAGTATGTTTCTTTTGGCTGTGTGGCTCCGCTTGCACATGCTCCTTCATCACTGCGCTGTCGGATTCTTCGCGCCGTGCGAGGTCTTGTCTGGGCAGGAGAGCCACTGTCTTGCTCAGGGCTCAAGGGAAAGGATTGTCGGCTCCTTCCAATAACTTTTCATTTTGCTTTATCTCCGGCGGGCTGCCCAACGCCTATCCATGTGCACTTTCACTCGACCTGATACACAAGCAAAAGGGGTCCAGTTTGTTCATCTCTGTTTATTTACTGAAAGCTATAGCCTATATTTGTACAAGATCAAATTGTGAAATGGGTTCTTTGAAAGAGACTTGAAACGTCATTTAAAGTGCCTATGACAGGTTGTACCACTAATATTTACCCCAGATTAGCTGTATATTTTTAGATACTTTTTTAGGTCTTTAATTTTACTTTCTGGGTGTAAATGATGACAATGATGACATCACACAAAGAAATAACCAAGAGACCATGCTGTGCAGTGCACCAAAATTCCTCTAATGCCACAGATTTTTTCATTTCACAAAGAGAAATACATGTGAACACTTTTATTTTGTTGAATCAATGTTTAAGGGTCAAAAAAGTAGTTTCTTTTGTGTAAATTATGCATAGCCTGTAGCGTTGTGTGATGTTATCAGTTTGTTTACTTCCTGTAATTTTCAACATATATTTCAACTTTTCTCCACAAACAGCTCCAGATTGGTGTAAAAGTATAATTAATGTTTACAAGAGGTATTAATACACTGAAGTAAGTCTAAATTAGAAAATCATATAAACCTGTCATACGCACTTTAAAGGAGGCATATTTTACTAAATCGACTTTAAGGTGCTTTTTACCATGTTATAATTCCATCATTGCTCAAAGCTGGTTAATGCTTCTTTAATTAATCTTGTATTGCTTAAGTGCACAGAAAATGTCAGTTTTCACCTATCCCCTATCCCCACCCACTTAGTTGTGATTGTTTTAAAACTTTAAAGTCATACACATGGGGTTCAAAAATGCGTTGTAGACATTTTTCAACATTAAAAACCAGTCGTGGAAATGTAAATCCAACAACTACAAAGGTGAAATTTCCCTTAGTGGTTAATCAGTTCTGCAGTTTTAACATTAAGTAAATAGTGTAGTTTCTTTGATTAAGCCATATTGCAGAATACAGTGAACAAAATGTCAACCAACTTGTTTTTACGGGGTAATGGGTTGCTGGAGCATATCCTTGCCACTTGTCTTGTTTATTTACTATGCCACATGTTACAGTTTCTTACTCAAATAACAATTCTAAGCGTTTATTTAATGTATAAATAGGGGAATGTATGTAATTATGCAAATTATTATAATCATCACAGTTAATCCTTGTGCGATGACTAAGATTTCCTATCGCCCTGCTCTCCCAAATCCATGTTTCTGGGGGTTTGCATCTAACAATAACTACATCCTCACAATGCTGTTCCAGGCTTTCAATCTCTGGTCCAAACCCCCCCACTGAGCACACTCACAAACACTCTCCCTGGCTCACCCCTCTCGCCCCCTCTGCTGCCTGTGGATGTGAAAACGAGCGCGCCTCCTGCCAGCCAGTCAGCCAGCAACCTCATCCAGCACCAGAGACATGGCAGATGACAGAAACAGGGGAGGAGAGCAAAAATAAACTATTTGGAGTGTGGCTGTGGAAGGTTGAAGCATATTGAGAAAACAACAGGAAAAGAGGGAGAATAGTGCATGTCCAGCTTCAACGTTGAAGAGTAAAAGGAAAAAAAAAGCAATACTGGTGAAAGTTTAGAAAAATTCAAACTTGCAGTGTACTATATGGTTTGAAAGATTTTTGACACAAAGACACACCGGTACACCACAAAACAGTATGCTCCAATTGTTGCAGTAGTAAAAGTGCACACATTCATCCATTATGTTTTGCTACAATTTTAGAATTAGAACTAGCTTACAGGTACAGACTTAAGACTTTTTCGGTCAGTTTGCTCTCTCAACATAGAAGTTTTCTTGTGGAAACAAGTCCAATCTGCTCCTAAAGATGTTGATTTAATCCACTTCATCCATAGATTTCTATGGGACATTGTAACTTCAAAAGGCCATTTTCTTAAATGCATTCTTCTCCCACTGAGACATGAAGATCACCACTTAAAGTAGCACCTACTCACTCCAAACTTTACAATCTTGTATTTAACAAGATTTTGACGGAACGTGCAGAAGGATTTTTTTAAATCAAATTCTCAACTTGATTTCTTAAAGTTTTAAGTGAAAAAAAATGAGGCAAAATTTGACGTGATATAAAGGTGACATTTGATATAAAAACATTACATGATTCCTTCCAATACATTATTTTTCTTCAAATTGATTTGAATTTATGATTTTTTTTTCCTATTCACTTGCAGTGTCTCACCTTGAGGCATAATTATCTTAACCATTAAGATTTAACAACTGAAAATATTTCACTTTAGCACAAGTTTGTACCCATAAGTAATGAATGTTTGTACGTGTGTGCCTGAGAAAAGGAGTGTGTTGAATGTGCAGGATGATGTTGTTTAACAGTAGTGCTCGGCCTAAAGGTTGTCTGTATTGATATTACATTAGATATGTAAATGAAACATGTACAGTGATGACGCCAAGTATCCATCTACATTTAGATTCAGTTTTTCTAGATTGTAACATCAAACTACCCAGGGACGACAGGTGGAAATGACCTAATTTTGTGATAACCTGGTACAAGGCATCTTTCCTTTTTTGTAATATTGTACACTGTCCCTGTACAAATAAAAACATACCATACCATATACACATCTATCATATGTGGCAAAAAACAAAACAAAAATAAAGCTACTAAAACAACACAGACTTGATAAATTAGTTGCATCCCAAAAAAATGCTGCATGAAATCCTACATACAAATGGCAAACTAATTTTAAAGGTTATTCAGAATATTGCAGTGCACACTTTAACAGCTCTATCTATAGGAACCAATAATGTAATTCGCATAATAGCCACTGATTTCACATCGACATCTTTGAACCACTTTGGATATGTTTCAGTGACCGACCAATTTGATGCATTCATGCTCCAATGGGTTTTCATCACTACTAAATAGAGGTCTGGAGATCTGACATGAATGGACACCTGATTAAAAATGATTCTATGCATAATAAAAGGTTCAAATAAGAAAAATAAATAGTCAAAGAATATAGACCGCGCTGTATACTGAGAAGACAGGTAAAAATGCAGTAGTGATGTCGTCAGGAGAAACCAGAGGAGTTAGCTTGTGGAAGTCCGCTTGAATGATTGATTTGGCTGCGGGCCCTTTGCCGGTTGCTTCATAACGCGGCACTCACCTCGGATGATGGACAGCTTGGCGTTGACGGTGATTTCGCCCTCGCTGTTCTCAGCCACACATTCGTAGATGTTCTCATCGCGCGGCGCCCGCAGAGGCTGAATTCTCAACACGGCACCGGCTCCTTCGTCGAACTCTATGGTCTATGAAAGAAAACAACACAATGAATGTAAATGTTCATAGTACATAGGAATATGTCTAGTCTGAGGTCAGTGAAGTAAAACACAAATAAAATACATGTATTCTCTATTTATTTATTTTTAATATAGGACAGTCGCTCCACACTTATTTTTGTTGTGTTACGCTAATGTCTGAACTAACAACCAATGGCCATTTCTGTGACTTTATTTATATTATAGTACAAACATTATCTTCTAAATAGCATGCCTTTGCAGCAGTTATTTTTCTCCTCGCTGCATCTCTGCTGCCATATCTGGGTGATGCATTGGCTTTTTCTATGTTTTATCTTGTTTTTATCTGTAATTATGCCCTTTGTTCTCTACAGAGCCCTTTGTTTTGAACCTTGTTGCGAGCGTTTCTTATAAACAAAACGAGCCTTGCCTCAGAAGTCGGCACTTCGTCTGAATGCTGAGCAGGGCTGCGCGGGACTGAAAGCACCAGGGCTAATCATTACATTTAAGCGCACAGATAATAATGCTCTTTATGTTCAACTGGTCCTTGGGCTGGAATTTTAAACAACACAAACCGGATGCGAACTTGAACCAAGATGTCTGAGTTTAAAGGGTATATTTATTGATATTTAGTGCTCATTTTTGTACATTTGCTTGCACCTTTTCAACAGTAACTGGGGGATATTTAGGTACTATTTAACATTTTTAACATCATATCTCGTTTTTGGTCAGTCTACTCATGGACCGTTACTTTCATCTCCTTAGAGCACCCTACAACAGAAGGACTGCTCGTGTGTTCTCTCTTCTCAAAGAGTGACTTTGGAGATATGAGTGCAAGTCTGGAGTGGCCCCTGCTGCTTTCAGTCTCAGGGCTGTGCTGCTAATTAGACTAAAAACACTGTGGAGCGCAGCATCATGATCAATATCAAAGCAGCTGTCTAGAGGCTAGTGCAGGGGAGAAGAGCGAATACTACTTCAAAAAGTCCGCTCACTAATTTTTATTTTGGTAAATGGAGGAAGGAGAGCGTCCGTTCTGGCAGGATTCTTCTCGCCCTTGGCTTTGTTTGTCACTTAGCATGCAACAGTAAAACGTGTACAAACACAGCCTGTCTTTTTTATTTTGCCCTCTGTTGAAAAGCGACTTGTCCCTTGGCGATGTTGTCACTTCCACTGTTTGTGCTTTCTTAGCCCCCTTTGCTTTTAGTTGTCTACCCACTGCGCCGCGTGCCAGTGTGTTCATGTCTATCTCGGCGAGCAGTTGTGTGGTACTTAATGAAAGCAACTTTTTAATTAAGAGACACTGAGCATCAATCAAGACTTTTGGAGATGCCATCTGGGACGCCTGCCGAGAACTCCACAACAAACATCATGAATAAGTCGCATTCACACAGGCTGGATGATGTGCATGTCTCAACGTGGGAAGTAACGGCACCGAGTTAGTCAAGAGAACAGAGGAGCAGATAGATGGGTGGCTGCTTTTTGGATTAGTTCAAATTTGATTTTAAAAGGGAAATGCACGCTTAAATGTCATTATACGCCGTATGATTTTATTTAGCTTTACAGTCACAGATAAAGAGGCAGGGTTTCTGTACATTTTACACTTATTACAGGGACTAAACTTGGACAAGACAAGAAAACCAGGTCCAGAGTCTCCATTAGACGTGGGCAATATATCGAATTAGATAATATTGCAAATGTTGTTTTGAAGCTATATAGACTTTGAATATCAAGTACATTGTTTATAGGAAAAATGCAGCAAAAAGTGATGTTTTAAACTTTTCAAATGAGGGTATAAGGTGATATTTAAAGGGCTTAGGTCGACTAAAGAAAATCTTGGTCAACTTAAAGAAAGTGGCATGAAACTGGTAAAAGCATTCAAAACTTTTCAGCCTCTGTATGATCTGACCATGCATCTGTTCCCAAAAGGCAGAATAAACTCATCTTTTTCCTGCTTTTGTCTCAAAGAAACCGGTCGACTAAACCACCATCAACCAATGAATCGACTAAAGGACCTAAAGCTGACAGTCAGAGATATTTCTGAGATATTACGATTCATTTTAAAGACATTGCAAATTGGTCTGATAATCAAACTTCAACTTAATATGTTTAAAGACATGTTTTAACACATATCATCTGCCAACGGTTATCGGAAAACACTGAGATATTCATTTTTGCCAATATCCCTAGTCTACATCCGGACTTAACCGGG
Source organism: Rhinogobius similis (assembly GCA_019453435.1). Classification (NCBI taxonomy): domain Eukaryota; kingdom Metazoa; phylum Chordata; class Actinopteri; order Gobiiformes; family Gobiidae; genus Rhinogobius; species Rhinogobius similis. The sequence goes on along the minus strand of CM033623.1, from coordinate 22,373,422 downwards.
CTCAAACCAGTTCGTGATCTCAAAATCTTCACATCAATAATTTTGCCTGCTTGACATTAATTCATTAATAATTCCAGGCTGATCGAATGTTATGACGCCATCTGAAACCCAGCTATATCTAACGCCGTCTCCAAACTCACCTCTATGCGTTGAGAGTTTACTTTTTTGCCCTTCTTGTTCCAGCTCACCCTGGGCTTGGGGTCACCCGTCGCTTGGCACACAAAGGAGACCACGCCCCCTGAGACGCCAATCTGGTCGACAGGAACTTTAGTGAAGCGAGGTGGTGCTGCGGAAAGAGGAAAAAAAGAGAAGGAAAGAAAACGACATTAGGCATAAGATGAATGCACAGAGCCAAGTCAGCCTCTTCTCTGGACGAATTAAAGGGTGTAATTACATTTCTGAAAGGACAGCCCTTTTCGAACAGCCGCATCCACACAACACTCTCGCACAGCTTTAGAATGTCACACAATAGCGCGCTAACTCATCTCACGCCTTTAATCTTCAGCTATAACTCATTCTCGCTCTACTCCGCCGAGCCTCGCCATTTGACAGTTCACCAGCAAACCAAATAAACAACCAGAAAGTCATCGGCGATACCGTGGACTGGCAGATAATTAAATGGATTGGTGAATACATGTGGCAGATTTGAAACGCGGCAATTACAGCAACTATAAAGCGCTGAGCATTGAAAAGAAAAGTTATTATCAACTTTTGTACGTGCTGGTGAGGATCTGCAGTTAGCTTCCATTTGACGCATTGCTCAGTTAACCATTGCTACAAAAATACATGAGCTTTTGTTTACAATTGGCCGTCTAAAATAGTTTTTCAGGTGAATTGGAATAGTTACTCCAACTTTGTCCCAGAGCAACCGTGCTGAAAAGCCTCCTATACCATCCTATACAGTGCTCTTCAATGGAAGGCAGAAAACAACAACCACGAGCGAGGGTCTCCTGAGCATCTTGTTAAATGCGAATCATACAGATATGTGAGCATGATCAAACGGCCAGCGCATTCCGTCAAATGAATAATTAAGGGAGCATCGGCCGACACCGGTCTCCAGGCACAGCTAAACACATATGCAAGAGACTTCCTGCATTCATTATCTGAGTGGGTACTTTACAGTGAGGAAGAGAAATACCAGGAGACACAGGGACATAAAATTAAAAGGCTCTCCGAAATGCCTCAGGAACGGAACGGCACAACACGCAAAGTTCATTTTCAATTATTTGAAAATGAACTTTTTAACATAGCTTAAACAATAAAACAATGCTTATATAACACATCTTTTTAACTAACAAGCTGTTAGAAAAGAAGAACATTTAAGAAAATGAGGAAGTGTAAGTGAGCATATGCATTCTAGTGGCTTTAATTGGACTTTAAACATACTTTCGACATTACATTTTCTGACTTAAAATAATGTCAACATTTCAAAAGCACACTTTAAAACTACATGAATCACCAGAATAAGTTTATTGATGGTTTCTGAGCATGAGTAGTCAGAATTTCTACCTGTGACTTAACTATCAGGGGAAAATTGAAACTGAGCCTCAAGAGCCAAACAGCCTTGTAAACAAGATTAATCAAACGCATGTAAATGAAGCCAAATATAACTCCAGCTATGTTTACGATGAAGGAACAACAATTTGCATAACATATGTCCTTAAAAACTATTTGGAACGCTATTTGTAAATGTTGGACACGTTGTGACTAATCACTTTAAAAATAAAGATTCATGCATTCTGAGGTGCATTAGTTGTGAATCATTGAAATCACATTATGCAGTCTAAATAATCTGCCTCAGTGTGAAAATCCCTTTTACAAGTTTTGTATAGCTTCACTAAAGAGTAAGCGTGAGGCTAAAAGTACTGCACAACCGTATTTTGAAATTAGACAGCGCTTTTAACAAAGCACATTTCCCCTGACCCGTATCTGCCTGAAGAGGGACGTACAGCCATGGCAGTACTTCTTTGATTAGTTTTCCCTTGGCTGCTTTGACATTTTGCTTCCTTACATTCTCATTCACTTTTACTTGAGGTTATAAAAATGAACAAAATATACTATGACACTATACCAACTGAGATGTCTATCAGGTTATAACCTCCTGACATACTATTCCCACAGTATTTACAAGATCAACTAAAGAAGTGCAGTCAGAAGGGATTGAAAAAATGAAGTCAAAATGTAATGTGAGGACAGAAAATGAGGAAGAGTTCAATATCTTATCCAACCTTATTATTACCTTGTCGTAGTTATGTATGTACTAATATAACAGATATCAACTGTATGTACACTTCGCTGATCCTAGAATTGGGTAGTTCTGATTAAGAACTAATCCATTTTATGGATAGAGCAAATAAACTGGTTAATTTCACTTAAACAATGACATAGTTACTTGTCAGGTTCAATTCACCAATGTAACCCAGAACAGAATGGGACGAAAACTGAAGATTTTGGAGAATGTTGCTGCTACTGCTTTGATTTTGATCCTTCCACAAATTTACTTTATGTTATGTTTTTTTTTTTTTTGTTAAATATTTCCACAAGATTGCTGTGCACAGGAGGTATTTGTGCTTTTTTTTATTATTTTTTCTGTACTCAGTTGTCTGTCAAAGTAGTAATGTAAAACTATGTCTGTAAAACAATGTCTGTAAAACCGGCTGTTGGGAACAACATGAAACCAATTCATGAGCCAAAGAACTGCTGAAGTGCTGGCAGCTTTATACAGTAAGCGTTGTGTGTGTGGGCCACATCAGACGATGACTGTAAGTCTGTATCTAATACAGAGCAATTATACCAGGTTTGCTGTGTGTGATTGTGTGAACTATAATTAACCTTTTATTCAATTTTCTTGAGCATTGCGCCTCTGGGCTGCAGCTGCCAGCTACAGTTAATGTTAAACATGGCTTTTTTGCTTGAATTTGAACCTTGCCAAGTAGCTGGTAATTGCACCTTAGATGAGGTTGAATGGTGTCAGCTCTTAAGCTGTTTAGGCTTTTTTCAAGTAATGAGTGATGGCATGGACCACACCATAAATTTAACAGATAGTGAAGGAGCACACTGGGTCATGAATTAATCATCATTCAAAGGCTATTGTTGAAGAGTACCTTCAGGGAAACCATCAATGGAAATGTCTGAGTGACTTTGAAAAGTGGAAAAACATTGTGTAATTAAACAATAGAACTTTTAGAGACTGCTTAAATCTTAACAGTCGCATTAATATCGCAATAACAACAGCTGACAATGATACCAATCAGAATAATATCTTATAGGTGTGTGCGAGCTAAAGATGTAATAAATATTCTGTGGAAAGAAACGTCACAATGTATTCACAACTATTAATACTATCACCAAAGAAGTCACATTTTCACATTTCCATTGTTCAATATATGTGTTTTGAAATCAGCATTTCTAAATCATAACATAAAGTTAAACATCAAAATAATATACATTTAGCTTAGCATTTTTGTAGTAAATTGAAAACACTCACAAGTATTACGTTTTAAGATCTAATTAAATATACCTGACATCCTTGTACCAGCGTTTATAAAAACGACAAATCGACCTTCCGTTTAAGGTCACTTAGTCATTAAAATAAACTTTACACTGTCCTTTCCCTATACTCGATGTATGCTAACGGAAGCACAAAACTTAAAAGGTTTGATTCCCAGCTGTGCCGCCTCTTCTAAAAATGTCTACTCGTCTTTTGCTGTAAGGAAGGTTGTAGGAAGGAAAGTCTCTCCCAGTTCTGCATGCATTTTATTTTATTTTTTGTGACCAAAGATGACATTGAGAGGACGCTACACCCGCAGTGGCCATTTTGTCCCCTCGTATATAGCTTTCCACAGATGGACAGAGGTACAACGGGCCAGATAAGCACGTACAAGTCCCTTCTTTATCAGCGTTGCAGGGGGGTCCGGGCTAAAATTACCAGCAATGGGAGAGCTCGGCTATCTTCAAGTCGCTGAGAATAGATCCGTACAAACACGATGGACCACTGAGAGAAACACAACGCTGCACCGCGCACACCGATGTTTGCTTTTGGTAATACGCTAACCACCTGCTTGCGTCTGCACCTCTGCTTTACCACGATAACATGGCACCAAACGCAGCCTGGCCCTGTGAGCAAAGTGGGAGGTAGAAATACGAGACCGTTCCATTTACAGAATTTTAGCGTTGTTGTGTGCCCATAGGAGAAAGGAGGGGGGCGCTCGCTTTATGACTAATACGGTAATTGATGGGCAAAAAGCTTCCAGGGTCATAAATAGGAGCCATTATGTGCTGAATTAGCAAAGTGGGAGACAAAATGACGCACGGCTATTCTGTGATTTGGAGAGAAAGGCAGAGGATGGGGAAAAGGGCACTTGTTATCCATCTTGCAGCAAATCTCTCTCTCTCTTTTTTTTTTTTGTATCTTTTAAAACATATCAAAAAGATTTTTTTTCAATAGGCTGCCACAGTAGATGTTTTATGCAATGAAAGGTACCACACCAAGCTAACTAATTTTCACTCTCCAACATTTTAAGGCTTTTCGAAGAAGGGATGTAGATGAGAAACTCATCAAGTAAGTGCGTTCTGCATACTTTCATCCCGCTCACGGTGGCTGTATAACTGAGATCCCGCGCATTTTTAAAATGTGTTTTGCATCATTTTATGAGGATCATTTTGGTTATTTGGGAATGTTCACTCAGGCCTTGCAACAAATATATAAACAGCATGCCACTGATTTAAGAAAGTAGATTTACTAAAGTGAATCCCGACTTACATGAAATCAAATTTGCACATTAGTCAAACAGAATCCTCATGATGCGACTGGCCTTGAGGCTTACAAAACAATTTAATAACGCCGAACTGTCTGGTGTTTTTCATGCTTTTATTGGATAAGAAATCAGCCAGTGATGGAAAGTACCAAAAGCACATATTAATCAAATATACATCATGGTTCATCTAAGTTTATTTAAAAATGTATTATATATTTGTATTGGTTTTAACAAAGTCTAAATGGCTTAAGGTAATCAGGCATACAGTTATGGGTTTAGTAGTGGAGCAAATAGTAGTCCTCTAAAAGTACCATACAATACTGTATAGTGGGAATTAAAGCTGCACGATTGATATAATAATACATTTAAAATTATTGTAATCTGGACTATACAGGTTCTAAAAAAAACACGCCAAAAGAAATCTGATAATGAAAACAGCTTATTTAAAATGTCAAAGAATTCAACATTCTCTATCTGAGAGTCTATTTAAATCTTTATTTGATTAAAATGTATTCAAAAAGTCAAAAAATATAAATAATCGACTACACTAAAATTACTGTTAGTAGCAGTTAGGGCAGCACAATTTATTGTAAAAGTATCGATACCACAGTTTTGGCTGACGCAATTACAATATCGCAGAAAAACACCAAAGTCCTCCATCTGACAGAAATATTCTGTTTTAAAAAATGGCAAAAAATAATAAACCATTTCTTATTTTCCTCAATTACACACTTTATTCATAAATATCCTCCATCTAGAAGGCTTCTGTCACAATATTTCAACATTTATTTGGTTAAAAATGTTAGTTTATTCTAAGTCTCAATCTACAATAGAAATAATCGTTGACTAGTTGACTGCTAAAATAATTGTTACTTTCAGCCTTAGTCAAAAAGTGTATTTAAGTATAGTAATAAGATCGATATTGCAGAGCTTAACAGCCATATCACAATCATTTCCAATATCGTGTAGCCCTAGTAGCAGAAATAGAGTTGTATATTTTGAAAGTACAATTAGCAAATATTCAGTCGACTATTATGTTACTTCTTTGACTAATAGTATGTATAAAAGTCATTGTGTTCTCTTTAACCAACCAGTAGTGTCTTATTCCTACTTGTATTAGTTTTGCGACCATAAGAAAACTCTAAATGACTCCGTAGTAATTAAGTGGAAGACCAAATGAACCCTCTTACAATAATGGCTTCAGGTTTTCCATGCCCAACTATCTCCACTCTCTAAACCTTACTCACAGATAACCAGCATGAGTGTACTCGGACTAAAATGTGCACTCAACCGCATGCATTGAACGACAGCACACACAAAGCAACAGCCATCTCTCACACACACGCACACACACACACACGCACACACCCTGCAGGTCTAAATAACCAAGCCCCATCAATCAGGACCAATTCTCACTGGCTGCCTGGGCAAGCGCCATCACTATGGAAACCAGGCCTTAACTCTAAACCCTGTCTCGTTTTGTCTTGTCTGGGGATTTTCACACGCAATCACTGCCAACAAAGACCAGAAGACGCTTGCAAAAATTCCCAAAACTGTGCTAGAATGGAGAAAAAGAAGTCATCCAGGACCATACAAATCAATGTTTTCCACTCTCTTATGGAGACGTCAAAGGAGAACGGAGATAGTTTGCGTGTAAGGTCAAATCATTTCAATGCAGATGTACCTTGGTAGTTATTGGGGGTTAGCAAATGCACTGTCTGTCGAGATAAAATCGTAATCAGTGCGAGCTAATCGGTGCGGCAGCTGTGGTCCGGGGGGTAGGTTTGGGTCAGAGCTCCAGCCTGTAAGCCTCACCTCGACTGCAGAAGCTAAAGGGTTAATGTAACAGTAGCTTTTCCAATTAAAGTTAAAGGAAGAAAGGCTAATTAGGAATAGCTCGTAGGGCAGTGGGGGCAGAAAGTACTTCTGGACAGAATGATTTATAATGCTATATAGAGTTTTTTTCTTCTTGCTGTTTAGTTTTTTAACTGTAAGTGCTTCGACAAAAGTATAACAATGAACGCAATGTACTCTTTTTATAACAAAAGACTGGCTTCATAAATAAGTACATAACGCCAGTCATTATTTGAAAGTATTAGGGTAGTCAAAAGCATCAAAAAACAGATACTAAAACTACTATCAAAACACATATTAATTTGAGTAAATGTCAATGCAAAAAAGCAGATTAACAAGACAAAATGTTACTTTTTGTTAACTAGTAAAAGGCCAGAATGTTTAATAAAAGAAGTACTGCTATTTTGTGTTGAAAACAGCCTTAAAATTACCTTTAAAAAGAGCATGTTTTATTGTCATTGTGGTACTGAAATTGGCAACGAGAATCTAATATTTTATTTAGAGTTTTCTTACAGAGAAATTATAGTTTTGATTCATATTGCATCACAACACTGCATCACCTGCTCTGATGGCCAGAGAACAAGCAGATTGTGGTTTAAAACAACTTAATTCAACTATATACTGTTTGAGTATTCACGTTTTGCAAAAAGGCAGGTCTAAAATGCAGCTAAAATTGTGTGCTGGTTGCGCCTCAACTCCATGACAGACAGTTATTAACTTGCAATCAATCAACAGTCCGCTGAACCTTTTAATGCTTTAACTTATTGATTTAAATTTTTCTAACATGTAATTTCATTTTTTTCAATATCTCTCCATCTAGTTTCATCTTGCTTTGAAGCTTCCTTGCAAACGAGCAGCTACTTTTTCAGCATTCTTTCATCATGCAGTCAGCCATTTCTACATTCAAACTTTCCGAGCTCAGACTTTGCAGAGCACAGGGGACTTGTGGCAGGATGTGGGAGCTCTGAATGAAGTAGGTTAAGTCCTAGAGTGCTCCTATCCTGAGGTGAGAAACTTTGCCCAACCACTTTGCCACCACAAAGAGGGACACACTTGTAATATGCACAAATTGGTCCCATTGAAACCACAACTGAAAGCGGAGGGGAAACTATATCTGAGAAAAGACGAAATATTTTTTAGCCCTTTGGAAATAAATAGGCCCCGTTGGTCATACAGAAAAAGGAAATTAAGCTTTGGAGTAGGTGTGATTTTATAATGAATGAAATGAAAACGTGAAAGTGGTCAGATTGGAACAATTTTTAGGAGGTTTGTATAATAATTACGCATCAAAAATGTATCTAAAATGTATGTTGTGCTTATTTTTGTAAGGCAAAAGTGTCATATGATCTCAAAAGCTAAGCAGGGTTAGGCCTGGTGTGAACTTGTGGTGTTGTAGTGATATGTTTTACCAGGTGTGCCTTGAAAAATGTCTAATTTGAGTTGAGAGATTGACAAATGTTGGTGTTGATTTACCATTTTGGAGTGTCCTGAGCAAGTTCTGCACTAAAACCGAACACAAAACCATCACTATTTCCAGTTTGAAGCAACTAGACAGTGGCACAGACAGACATTATTTACATATTTTTTAACTAAATTGTTTGATTCGGTATTGTTTTAGTAGTAGGTGGTGTGCTGTGGTATCGTTTAAACCGGAAAAGTGTGCCGCAACTCAAAAGAGGTTGAAAAATGTGGTGTGTGGATGAGAGGCCGATGGCGCAGATTGGTTGCCTCACTTCTGTCAGTCTGCTTCAGGGCAGCTGTGGCTACAATACTATTGCTTATGGTGTGAATGAATAATATTTAGCAGAGCGCTTTAGGTGTCTCTCAGGTGTTTTCCCCAAGAACAGCCACGAGTGTTATTGCCAAATCAATCTATATACAGTATATCTTTTGTGGATTATCTTGATATTGATTGACATTTAGACAATATTTTCACAAAGCATCATATTTGTGCCAAACATGTGCCTGTCTTTATTGAGGTTCAGGTATCACACAAAACATGGGAAGGGGGATACACCACTTTGTTCCCTTGTTTGGAAGATTGCACTAGCCATTTCTCTCTTTTTTGAGGCAATTTAAAATATTATTAATCATAAATAATAATTATAATCTCAACAGCAATTGCAATATTATTATTTTTTGATATATCTCCTACATTTATTTTATGATTCACCAGTTCACCTCTGTGGAACATGTAGTGTGTCCACAGCTACGTAAAGAAACAAACTATTTAGAAGATCTAACTTGTGACTATAACAAAAAATATACCTCACAATATAAAACATACTATAAATAATAAAAATATACTGCAGATAAATAAAATGTGCCGAACGAGTGGAAAATTTCAGGGATATGTTTTTGATACAAGAAGACTTTAAAAGTGTTAGACTCGATCAATGCTACAGCACTCTCCTGTGGTGCTGTGTTTAATTCCTTTTTCTAGTAGAAGGAAAATAATATAGTGGGATAGCACCTTTCAATCAATTGTATTGTTCTGTCAAACTGGGTTCATAGAACATCGCTCAAACCACTGAAGCATGGTGCTGTGAGGAGACTGGGGGAGTGAGAAGAGAGAAACAGGGAGGTTTTTGAAAATAGGTAATTGATCTATTGTGTCGACCAAAGAAAATTACTTCTGTGGCAAAAGATGATAAAAAAATGAATACAAAAAGCGGTTGGTATGGGTTGTGCCATGGCAACTGGCATCAAGAAGTAGCATTTTTACTTGAGTGAGGCAATTAAAAGAACTTGAACTTGACTTTGCATTTTTTCTATTGCATTAAACTTGACCCTTTGCCTTTCTTGGTAGTGGGGGTTATACATTTGACAATTTTGAGGACTAAAATGTAAAGGGTTGAATAAGAATAGGATTTATTGTAGCAAGGCAACAGATGGAGAATCCAAAACAAACAAAAATGATGCAGAAAACACAAACAAGAAAGTAACAGCTCCACTAAGGGGCTTCCTATTTCTCCCAAATGGCATCTTCAAAGGAATATAAATAATTGAAGACCCTTAGCCCATCACTGAGAGTATATGACCAATTACCGCTATGAGGACTGCGCCAAGAGTGCGGCTGTGCGCTCCAGAAGGCAAAATAGAAGAAAAGACAAAATAAAGCTATGAAAAAGCAGCTTTTTTTCTAGACAGGGAAAGTTAATAATATGCTGTCACATCAAAACATATTTAAAGTGTCCTTGGAACCGGCCACGAGGCTGATCAAAAAAATGTGTAAAATGTGAAATCACTTGCACTATAATTCAATATTGGGTTGCAACAGTAAATATTTGCAAATGACTAAAATATTGACTGCTTCCAAATGCAATATCCAACTGTAAAATCCTTTATTGTAATGGTCTGCACTGCACCATTTGCTCATTATTGGTCTATTGTCACACTGTGTTTGTCAGTCGGAATACGAGGCAGCTTTGTTGGCTTGACTAAATATTAATTTCCATTTTTATCGTGTTTGTGTTGTCGGTGGCTGTACACAATGCTTATTTACTCATTTTAAAAATATATTCTTATTATGCGCGCTATCATGGAAGATAAGCCTGTGGGCCAAGAAAGATCCAAACAAACCGTAACGTTTGAATATCGCACATAAACACAATTATTATCTTTTTGCTGCCTGTAAAATAAACTTGGCTGTCATGTTTTATGGCCATGGCAGAACAAGTAATTTAGATATAAAACACACAGATGCCATAGGTTCCACAATGTGTTCAAAGCGGAAATGCATGCGAGCAAAGCACATATTAAAATGAACTTGCAAATAAGGAAACGTGCATTATTATGGTTGGGGCGGGCGTGATTTATTGAGCCATCTTTCTTTCTCTTTTGATTAAAACTGTCTACTTTTGCGTGTGATTTATGAGCGGGGACAGGGGAGCGGCGATGGAGAGAGAGATGGAGGGATGACATCATGCTCGGAGCTGCTTTAACACAAGGAAGTGGCATTGTGTTTTTGAGGGAAGGAAAAAAAAAAGTGTTTGCACAAAGTGGGGGCCGGTGGCAGCTTTTTGCATAGTCTCTCAGTCTAGCAGGTGGGAGGCGATATCATTGAAGGCACTACTGTCTGTCTGTGTTTGGGTGTTGCTGGAGCTCGTGGGTGTAGAAGACAATAAGAGAGAGGGAGAGAGACGAGGGAGAAAATGAAGTGCATATATTATGTGTAATAACCGGGGCCAAAGGTGTGTGGGCCCCCAGTAAAGACGCTATTTAGGGAGAACACTTTAGGGACAGACTTTTACATTTGTTACAAGACAGTGTGCTTTTACTTCTAAGGGGTTTTTAATTCCACGTGGGAATGTTATTTAGAGATAATAGTACACTTGAGGACAAATGTGTACAGGCTACTTTATGATGCTAATTTCAAGTTTGCCGGAGTTTGCAGAAAATGGCTGTGCGTTTCATCTACCCACCGTTAAACTAGATCAAGTAGTAATTGTTGATGAAAAATATCTTTAAAAGTGTCTCTTGTGCCTTGAAGTGTCTTTGTTACTAGATTTACCGCATTTTTAGTGAGTAAGCATAACATTCTTTAAAATGTGGGTTCTGACTTCTACAGAAAACTGTTTTTTATCGCAATTATAAAGGATTTATTTATGTATTTATTAGCATATGATTTTGCGAGGAAAGGTGAATGTCTGTGATTGTGATTGTTTGATTATGTGTCTGTCGTTATTTTGTCATTATTGTATTGATGCCAAACCTGAAACAATTCAGTCAACTAAACTGAACTGTTGTTTAGATAGTCAAAATCAGAATATTGAGTATATCGTATGTGATAAAAACTATTTAAAAAATTGCTCAAAAAGAGATAGAAATGTCTAGTGTAATAATGATCGTTCTGGGTCATTTTATGGTCTGTTCACGTTTAGTACAATACTTGAACCTCAACCAAGACATTTACAGGCGCATTTGAGCACATTTCTGGTATATTATCCACCCCTAATTGCACGAGACATTCAAACAGTGACACAGAGTGAGAGGTCTAGACAGAAACAAAGATCATATCTGCAGGAAGAGCGTGTGTAGATGGCAGACAGATGGGGACAGAGACCCCCACTGTGGAAGAGGAGAGAGAGGGGCTAATCTCCATCAGAAATGAAGCTGACGATTAAACCTGAATGTTATTTAAACCGGGGGGCAAAGTCGCGTGGTGGGCGATTGAAGTCAAGCTGAGGACATGAAACAATTTCGTGACAGGGATTCAATCTACACCTCTGTTATTATTTATATTCTGTAAATAATAGGTGAATCACACTTTTAATAATCACAATTGATTATTTTTCATGATTCTGCACTGATGCTGTTATGTCATAGACGTCATGATGTTTTGATATTTTAAATCCCACAATAATCCAGGCACAAATTGGCAAATATTTGTACAAAGTCTATAATTCAGTCAAACAACTTTTCCGTTATAGAAACAAATGAACTGTGCCGGTTAATGTGTTGCATATGTGAATATGTTAATTATGTTTCACTCTGCCTATACGCAAAGCTCTAAACATCTGTCCCATTTCCTGCATACAGACTGAATATATGAATACATTCCAAATCAACCTTCCCAAGTGCAGGAGAGTACAGAGTTCATTCGGGGACGCGCACACTTGCACTGTCCCATTTTTCCATCCACTGCGCAATTGACATTTTAAGACTTACAAATGTCTGCCACTGTACTTGTAATAAAGGTGCATTTAACTTTGCCGGCTTGATATGTGCTGAAGGGCAAACAAGAAGGAGGGACATAGATATTTTTTCCTGTGACTGAAAAGGCAAAGTCACATTCCTGTCCTCTATAGATATAATATGCACACATTATATTATGAAGTCTAACTAAAGAATCATCTGCATACAAAGCGACGTTCACATGACATACTGTAAGCTGGCGACAATTAAAATAAATTAGCATACATCAACGTGGACAAGCGGTCTTTCTACATACTGTATATACCAACACTTCTCTCAAACTCAAAGGATTTCCAAACAGTGAAACCCAAGGGGGAAGCCGCCCCACATCACCATCACTCTCTTTCTATCTGCGCGGTGCCTTCCTCTTTGTTCCATCTCCCTAATGCTACTCTAAGCCCATCTTAACGGGGAAATGGTGCAGAACAAATCCTACGCAGGAGTTGACAGGGCGGGATAAGAGAGTACCAATGCACCTCGTGTTTCTATCTCAAAGTAATAAAAGATGATGAATGTGCTCTGAGTTCGTACCGGTGAATATTTGGTTGTAAAATGAAAAATCCATTTAAACTGATTGGTAAAGCTTATGGTGTTGTACATTGGATAGATTGTGCCCATTAAAAAGAGTTACAGGGTGTGGAAGCGTGTGAGCTGCAGGGATGTCATAGCAACTACAACTTCAGCTGATATAATATGACTGTGGAGCTCCACACTCAAAGTCCGCCGAGGCTTTGGAAGTAAAGTTCTCACAGTTTTTTAACATAGACTTTTTGAACATTTCAAATATCGCAAATTTAAAGGCATTACAAAGACTGACCAGTTATGTGGTAACTAATGTCCGGTTGTTTCCAATCCAAAAAACACATTTAAAACATGAAATCTATCAAATTGTTTAAATCACTTAGCGGGTTAGGATTTATAAAGTTTCAGAACGATATTTCAAGAATTTAGTCATTAGTTACCACATACTTTAGCTGATTTGCTCCCAACAAGCGTCCGAACCTTTAATATAATTTATTCCAGAAAAGTTGTGGGAAAATGGATTGGTAATCTACTTCCAGTATCTCAAAAAGGGCGGTCATCGCTGCGCCCCACTTGTTTTGATAAAATATGGAAAGTATAATTTTTTCCAATTTTTCTGTTTGTAAATACACTATTAATGTATGTATTAAGGGGTGGACGATATGGACAAAAAATATATCATATTTTTTGGCCTTACAATATTTCACGAAGCATGAGAAATGAGCTAAAATGTGCCTGTAAATGTCTTGGTTGAGGTTCAAGTATTGCAGAAAATATGAATGGACCCTAAAATAAACCACAAAAGTGCAGAAATATCCCTTTATATCATTGTTTGGGAGATTACACAAGAAGGTGCTCATTTTTTCTCATTTTAATTATAGATGATGTACTCAATATTCAAATTTTGCATATCTCCAAAGCAACAACTGAAGTATTATTATATTTTTCCCGATACATCGCTCACCTCTAATACTGTATGATTCCATTTTTTTTTTTATTGTTTAACCAAAACGTGCCTGTGCAGTGAAAACCTCTTTATCATAGCGGGTATGTCTGTTGTACACATAAACATTGATCACTTGACGTCCATTGTTTGACAGACTTACATAAGGCCTGGGAGCTGGTGAGCAGCAGTGATAGCAGCAGCGTGATGACAGGCAGCAGGACTGGCAGGGGGAGGCGAGGGGCTCCGGCGTTGGCCATCCTGATTCCAGAGAGGGGAGGGGGACAGGGAGAGAGGGCGGGGCTGAGGATCGACCTGGCCCCGACCAAACAGGGAGGGCGGGGCTTCACACAGGATGGCTCGGTACTCTGCAAGAACACACAGGAAATTGACAATATTTAGTCACTGGAATGTTGTATTTGCATAAAGCGCATCAGCTGGTGTTCAAGACCACTGTATATGCATTTGAAGAAGCTGCTTGGATGAGCAGTGAAACATCCTCACTTTTAAAAATGTCTAATTGACATAATTGAATTTTCTTAAGTCACTGAATACGTACTTTTCAAAAGATAAAACGTACTGAGAAAAAGGACATATTGGGCTACTGTTTGTTTTGTTTTCTTTTTGTTTTCTTAGCACTCCTGGAGAAACAACATTGGGACTCAACGCAAAGAACATTTAATATAAAAGCAATATCAAAGTCCAAGTAAATCATAAATTGTATATTGTCATTGGGAAATAGGATCAACGACTTGGAACAGGCTGACGTGTTTTCATTGTCACATATTTATTTACACAGTTGATGAAGAGTTTTGCTATCTTACTAAAACTGGATTCAGCATCAGATATGCATAGACATCCAATAGCACCTGAACAATAGACACTTTGTTTTGTGGGTCACCCAGGAGGCAAACTCTTGTCTGCAAAACTGTTAAACCCACATCACAAAAGTATATAATAGGGCAGAGTAACACGATCATACTCCCTGGGTTCAACCTCTGTGTCAGCGAGCATCTGCCAAGCTCTCGTGTCCTTGAGCAAGACACCGAGCACGCTCCCTTTACAACTCAGCAGCGCCCATGAGAGGCACAAGGGTGACTGTGTAGAAGTGAGATTAATTACCTGCACCCAGGGTGGTTAACTGGGTGCCGCAATACAAACTGTGCAGACAGGAGGCACTTTGTCATAAAACAGACTCCTTTGTGAGGGGGAGCATGGAGGTTAAAGATAATATTGTGTCAACACAGGTTTACAATTGGGATCTATAAAAAGGAGCACTTCTCAAATGTCCCTGAACATTTCATATTAAATCTTCACCTGCAAACTTAAAGAGAGTTGCTTTTCAACGCAGAGAGAGTAATATAAGCAAGTGACAGACACCTCTATAACAGTTACAACAGTCGACTAGGGGACAAACGGTAAAATAAAAATGGGGGAAACATATAAAAGTTGATGAAAAGTGCAAAACTACAATCTTAAGATATTCCATTTGCCATTGTATTCAATATTTAAATTACACAAAACATATTTACTCATCAAAACAGTTAAAATGTTTTATTTTCTCTATCATTTCCAACAACTCTAGAGCTAGAAATTCTCAAAAATAAGAATGTCCATATATTGGACACCAAATGAACACAAAAGATTATTCAAATTCCTAAGTTCACTCAATCACAATTCTGTGTACAGAAACGTACCAAGAAACTGTCCTGAAAAAGCTAAATAAATCAGTTACTGAAAAACACCAGCTCAAGGTCATTGTCTTCTTCTTTCTGCTGTTGTCCACATAAATAAATGTTTACAATCCCAATGAAATAATTAATCGACTAATAAAAGCTTGGTCAACTAAGACTTTATTGACTGATTAATCAACTAAGCGGCCAAGAGCTTACAGCCCTAAATGATCCGAAGATAATTTTGGATCTGTTACAAGAGATACTGATTTTGCAAACATCATGTGTTTGTGTGGCAATAAGTAATACATGTTAAATTTGAAGGAACACCAAATAACTTCTTTAGTAAACTTATATTCAAACAAGATTGATTCCCAGACTAAAGAACAAAAGTTTAAAAGAAAAATTAGGCTTTTAGCAAGTCAAGGTAGAACTTGTATGTGCCTCCTGAGCCACCGTATACAACTGACTGCAGCCCCTCCATGACCCTCTTCATTCATATCTGACTGCAAAAGCCTCAGACTGCATAGAGCGCACAACTGCATGACCCTCGCCGCGCTCCCTCCCTTGTGTTCCTTTTTCTTTCAACTTTTTCTTCAAAAGTCCAGTGAGAAATGTTCCCAGAATTTCTGCAACACGTGCCAAACACACTTTCCTTCGAGTTTTGAAGAGACTGATCAACAATAGATCTTTCTGACTGAAGAAAAGAGTGGGCGTCTTACAAAAAGCGCAGCTCGTCTTTCAGCGCACAATACACATACACGACCGACATGTGCACCCATGACTCCCTATTTTCTATTTCTATGCATCAACCTGGAGGCCGAATGATGCAACACACGAGGCATAAGAGGGTATCGAATAATCTATGGGCCTTGTGAATGATGCCCCTATTGTCTGTGAGTGTAAACATGGGTGTAGGTAGGGGTAATCTTTCCAGGCCTGCGGGGATTTGCCACAGCCGCATGCCTAGGTTATGATTTATGGCCCTACCCCCCAGGCCAAGCATTTCTATCTCTTCCTCCGGTTGCTACACAAAACTTCACAACACAATTACAAGCACTATTGTTGTTAAGACAGGCACTTCACTACACATAACCTATGGCTATGTGTGGGCTACTGGTTAACTATCGATTCATCTTCTTTCAACATGTAGCCTGAATTCCTTTAGAAACAACACAGGACGGCAAGTTTTAACGTAAGCACATGGACGTAAGCCAATATCTCTCTGTTTTTTTTTTTTTTTCAACCTTAAGGTAAACAGTGTATTAGTCACTGCTTCGCACCTCATCGGGGGAAACCTGCCAGGTCTTGTTAAAAGCAGCCATTTTTTTTTGACAACACAGAATTGGACGGAGGAAAAAAATTGTATTTAGCGTTCTGGCATTGCAAGCTGAGAGGCCAATCGATTGATACACCCTTACCATTACCCCGGCACGATTGGAAACGGAAACTGCTAATTGGTCAGTTTCCTCTTCTTTAAGGCTCTCTGCAACAAGCTAATTCAAATGAGCATTTAATCATTTTATAGTTTTCAGTAGTGTAAAGCAAAAAAGTACAAAAGTAAAAAATACCTATACCTAAGTAATTTTTATGGCATTTATACTTTACTTAAGTATTTTACTTTTACTTGACTACATCTGGTATCTGTACATTTTTACATTTCATAAATTTTTTACTTAATTGACTTTTCTAATGTTTTAAACACGTTTATAATGACAACTTGCCAAAACGTTGCCTGATATATAAACAAAAATGACCAGGAAAATGCGTAGAGATGTTTGAGTAGACCTGTCACAACATCAATATCACGATAAACATTATATTGAAACTAATCAATGCCACTGCCACAATAAAGTAAAGCCTGTTAATCCCACTATACTCTTTTTAGATACACAAATAAAAAATGAAAGAAATCTATAAGCACCCATACAAGTTACATATTCAACGCTTTTCAGCTCAAATCTTACTATACAACATTAAATTGAAAAAATAAATCTGCATTTGTGCAAAGAAAATATACACACGATAAATATTGAGCCCCAGAAACCTTGCTCCATCAGTAATTTATTGAAGCTAACCACCACTTTGAACAGTAGAACATTATTTAAAAAGCAAATGTGTTTAGGCTATAAATGGATTATAAAGACTGATATGTTACAGACATTGGAAGCAATTTTTCATGACAAAGAAATTTGCATTTTATTACAAAATGTATTTATATGCTACGTTTGAAAGGTGTCAAAACATGTACATAATTACGTGTTTATGCTAATTTTGGCGACACAAGGCTTCAAATTCCCCCTTTCTCACTGAATTGGTCTATCACTGTCATAACACGGCCGTTCATTTTCCCGTTTTCAGACATTATATACGATTTTTTATGTGATTTTAATTACAGGGGCTGTGCGTGAACATACCCAACAGTATTTTATAATAACAGCTCCTACTGTTGCCTGCATAGCACTTAGCCCTCGCATGCAGGTAATTTTTTCGCAATTTAACACCTCCATATGGCATTTAAAAGCGTGATCATTTAGAGTCTACTCATTTACTTGTCCTCCCATATAATTTATTTGTTCTGTATATGACGCTGCGGCGCTGTGTATCATGGCTGTGCATGCAAGGCGAGAAGAGTGTGCGATGAGACATACCACACAAGCACACAAGAATATAGCAACCATCTGTTGTTGAATCACGAAATTTATTGATTCCATGTGTCACTGAGATTCACTTTTCTTGACTTTGCCTGCACTTTCCAACTAGCAGAAGGCTTTTGTATGGAAATGTGAAGAATCAAAGCTGTCAGCTCTACACAATAATACAAAGAAAACACATATATTTGCTACTTCTCCTTGATCAGAGCAATCCTTCAAATCTGCCATTACCGTTTCCTTTCCTCACATACATCCTAGCCATATCTTTCATTCACTCTCCTCCTTCTCCCTCCCTTTCTCGGCAAATTCATGCATACTAAACTATGCTTGCATTGCAGATGTTTGGTTGGGAATCACATGAATTTGCATGCAACTGCAGGACTATTATGTAAATGGGCCCTCCGCGTGTGTATCTACTTCTTTTATTGCTCAATCCTCTGAGATCTGTGTTGGAGGAATGTGAAATTCAGTGTACCTGTCATTAGGAACCGCATGGGACAGCCCGGGTGGAAGAAGGCTGGTTTATGCAAACAGATACACATGTCTTCAAAGATGCTGGTTAGAATAATGCCACTGAATTTTTTGCCTTAAGTGAAGGTTGTTTGTGTAGGTAGGCAGGGCTTGCACCGCTCTGACCTCATTAAGGGACTTGAGATTGCACTGCCCTGGCAACCTCTCCTTGGAAGTAGCTTTCCCATGAGCCTTTGCCCTCCACTGTTCCCAACTTTCCCCAACCCCAGAAATGGCGCTTGACACCTCCGAGCCACCTTGTGTCTGCCATCTGCTATCCCCACGAGAGCCCCACAACCTTTAGTGAGGATCCTATGAGCTAAAAGAAAAATAGAGTTAAAACTGCTGAAAAGTAGATTAAAGTTTTACTTCAAAGTCAAACCACTATTTTATATTAAGCAAATCTGCTTTAATATTGTCATACTTTGGGACCATTATAGAAGTGGCCAATACATCAAAATTTAGATAATGAAGAAGAAGAAAAAAAGACAATTTGAATGTAAAGGATATAGTTAATAGTAAAGAAAACCCTACAATACAATAAGAGCTGATAAAAAAAATTCAAAAACAAAATGTTGTAAATTTTGAAATAAAGGTATATGGTGATATTTCTGTACTTTTGAGTTCAATTGAATAGGTTTTTCACGTTTGTCTGATAATTAAATCTCAACTAATAAGTTTAAAGGATTGACATAATATCTTCTGACTATTGTTACTGGGATACTCCAAAAGAATATTAAGATATGATTTTTTTTGTCGATACTGCCTACCCCTAGGCTATTTTGACGTGCAGATGTTAAGTAAAGGGCATTATTTATACTTTTACTAACCTTACGAATAAATGCAACACTTTCCTAGAATTCTCTTTGCTCACATCTGAGTGTAAAAGTGAGGAAAATAAAGTTTTTAGCAG
This sequence comes from Rhinogobius similis, assembly GCA_019453435.1. Classification (NCBI taxonomy): domain Eukaryota; kingdom Metazoa; phylum Chordata; class Actinopteri; order Gobiiformes; family Gobiidae; genus Rhinogobius; species Rhinogobius similis. Next base: position 22,353,899 of record CM033623.1, on the reverse strand, counting down.
CCCCACTGATCCTAAAAACATGAAACTTTCCCAATTAGATTTAGCAAAGTTTTTATTTGATTTCCAGCTGAAAAATCTGAATCAAAAGTTGCACTGTTGAATACCTAAGACAAAAATCCTCAAACAGTTATTCTTCTCTTGCAAGTCAAAAAATCATCTGTCCGTTCTCTTCCCAATAAACAGTTTGCGAGCCCATACTTTCCCGGTGCTGGGGTTGAGTGTGCGGCCGCTGAGAGCACTGGGTCATGCAGAAGGGCCAAGCAGATTGGCAGTTGGGAGACAGGAGCTCGGCGCTGCCCTCCTAAATGCTTGTTTTATTGCACGGCCATTTTGTTTCCCACGGAGGAGTGACATAGCTGTCTACAATGACCCTCTCACAAACTCCACAGACTCCTAAAGTAAAAATCTTTTCTTTCTGCTTCCAAAGTCCTGTTACTCTGTAGCAAGATAAAGGGCAAAGGTGACAGCCGTAAAGATAGCCATGGCTTTATACTGTGTTTACTGAAATTGGATGTCAGCAACGTATTAATAGTGCAGTGAATCATTATTTACAATTGTGCATGGATTTTTATTGACTTAAATTACACGCATAGTAAATGATTACAACCCTGTGTGGACTAGAGTTGTCAAAAGTATTGACAATCAGATAATAATCGAAAACTAGTATCGCATGAACTGAACAAAACTGGACCTTTCTTGGACAGTTTTAGAATTATCTTTCAGTTTTATCAGAACTATTAAAAGTCCAAATGAAGAAATTATGTTATGTTGAAAATTCATCTATTTACTATAAAGAGCATTTTTAGTTTTAGTATAAAATCAAGTTAGAATGTTTAGTATCGTGACACTTGTGTGGACATATAGTTATCATCTATGCAGTGTTTTTGTTTTGTTGTTTGTTTGTTTGTTTGTTTGTTTTTGTTTAGCTCCATACTCAAACACAAAAACAAGCTCATTTTTCCCACCCCACTTTTCCCGCTCCTCCTGTTGTGCAGCCATTGAGTAACTGGCATGTTTAACCAATTACAGCAAATTGTGAACTTCTCATGATTCAAAACAAAATGCCCCACTTTGTTCTATTTATTAGGCCCGAGCCCCTACAGGGCGTAGGGCCTATTGCTTCCGCAACGATGCCGAAGGCATCGTTGCAACTGTCTCGCCAAACTTTCAAGCGCGCAGCGAAGTTTGGCAACCTAGTCGGTTCTATGGTCGGACAGTGAAATAGCCCATGCGAAGGCATGGGACTTACATATTTACTCCTGCTATGCGAAAGAACCCTTTCAACTGTCTTGGCGAACTTTGGCGCTGGCAGCGCAAAGTTCAGCCCTCCAACGCCCCAAACATTGACAGTGAACTGTCCTACACCCCTGGCATCAAGCCCTACTCACCAGCCATACTTGTTCCTGCTAAAATACATGGAAACCAATGGGGGAGCCCATGCACGGGCCCGACTTCGAGAGAGTGACGAGCGCGTGGCGCTCGTAATCCACATTTGACCCCACGGTGACCTGGGGAAGGGTCAGAGCTTTCAAAAATGTATATTATGCCGTTCTCAGTAAAACGGATATATTGTTTTTGCTAAAAATATTATGTGTTTTTTTTTTTTTTTTTTTTTTTCTTCTGCGCTTTGAGCTTTAATTTGACCCCCTGAACATGCTCAAAAACTCACCAAACTTTGCCCAAAATTCAGAATCGGCGAAAAATTTTGTTTTTTATAGGTGTCATGTTTGGGGAAAAAATAATGGCGCGACAGCGCCACCTACAAAAAGTCAAAATACATTGCGCTATGGGAGCCGTCCCGACGTCAACTTTGTCGTACGACCACGAAATTCGGAACACGCAGTCCTCTCCTGAGGACAAAAAATATATATTATTATGGCCACGCCCCCTGACTTACCGTATGGCCGCCATATTGGATTTAAAGTTCGAACGCTGAGTCAGCTTTTAAGCTCACGCGTCGAACTTGAGCGAACTTCGTCCAAGAGGCGTTTAGCCCACCGCGCTCAAAATCGCTGCACTTGCTCTAGACAAGTGGGGCATCTAAAGTTATCCAATTCGTTAAAATAACTTTAACGGTTTTGTCTTGATGCAGCCCCAAATTTGACCGGCGATTTTGGAATTCTCAATTTTTAAAAAATGCTCCTGTTTGGCAAAAAAGTCCGATTATGCGAAATTTTAATAGGTTGTTTAACTTTCTTGCCTGGACCTACTTTAGGTGGAATTTTTCATTTGGCGATAGCGCCCTACAAGTGAAAAAACTTTTTGTATGGGGAGCAAAAATTTACTTTTTAGAATTTTTTGAAATTTGCACAAAATTCCATTTTAGCCTACCGATCAAAAAAAGCCAATCAGACCCATGTAGTATTTTATGCAAGTGGCTTGTACCAATGATAAAACATCCCATGTTATTCCTATGGGAAAATCGAAAATTGTCTCAAATTTGGATAATTTTTGACTACGCATTTTAACGAACTCCTCCTCGGGCGATAGCCCGATCAACCTGAAATTTGGTGGACATCTTCCGACAGGTGGGGCACCAAAAGTTATCCAAATTATCAGGATAGGTATTCTACGGTCTCTGTGCGGCAAAGCCGCACATTACATAAACATTTTACAAAGACAGAAAAACCCCAGGTTATTCCTATGGGAAAATCGCAAAATCTCTCAAATTTAACTTTGTACTTTAACGAACTCCTCCTCGGGCGTAAGCCCGATCAATCCCAAACTTGGTGACAATCATCCTGAGGAGTTGGGCACCAAAAGTTATCCACATTTTATGGATAAGTAGTACGGTCTCTGTGCGGTGAAGCCGCAAAAAGTGCCCAAACTTGTATGTTATTCCTATGGGGAAAATGCAAAATCACTCAAATGAAACTTTGTATTTTAACGAACTCCTCCTCGGGCGTGAGCCCAACCATCCTGAAATTTGGTGAAAATGATCTTGAGGAGTGGGCCATCTAAAGTTATCCATGATTTTAGCACAAGTATTTCAGTCTATGTGCGGCGCAGCCGCAAACTTTGACCAATTTTTACACATTTTCAGTGAAACATGAGCAGTAGGAGCTGTAGCATCTGGGTCAGCAGCAGGTATTTTATGAGGAGGGAAATTGGGGCGCGTAAGCGCCCCCCTCTGGCGTTGCGGGGCGGCGGCGTGGCGCGGGCCGATCATTGCCGCTTGCGGCTATATTATGATTTATTTTTACTTGGTCAAATGAGTGCTTCCAATATAAGTTTCAGTATTGATGAGTATTTGTTTTTTTTTTTGTGTGTGTGTTTTTTTAAAGCCAGAAGAATCAGACAAAAAAAGAGATTGACCCAGACATTTTCCAACCCTAATTACGACTACTACCACATACATAGGAGGTATTTAATTATCTCAGTTGGATGCCAGTAGGTGGTGGAAGACCTTGACGATGAATGACAATTTGTACAGGAGAGAAAGTGTGTTGGCTGACAGAATAGAGGGAGGTAAAGGAGTGGGTGACATCAGTTTTTGGACCCCCGCCAGCCGAATCAGACAGACTACACTACAGCGACTGGCCAACGGCTCCAATGCCCTTTAAAAACTGCCACACGAGGAGAGAGCGGGGTTTATGAAGGACAGCTGCAACTAAAAAAAAAATCATTCTGGAAATGGGATGCGGATGGGAAGGGAATGAGATTATTCTAAGTGAGAGAAGAGGAGGCAGAGGAGGAGAGAGCTGGCAGTCCACGGTGTTTAGAAAAATGTCTCCAAAACTCCTCGGTGTAATTGGCAGAAATCAGTGTGCAACATTTGCTGTGTGGTTGGAGAACTTTCTTGATTCCAATATAACGAGATGTGCACCACTTGGAAAAACTGTGACACCTACACGTGAAAATAGATGTTAGCATGTTAGTAACAATCACAATGGCAGCAGACCTTCCCCTGACTTACTTATTAAAACAGCAAAAACAATTTGATAACGAAGACACAATTTAAATAAAAAGTTCTTCTTAATGCTTAATAGGTCTGTGAATTCGTTGTCTATAAATATTGCGGGTGGGATTGTGTAATTTTAATCTACATCTACTGGCTGATTGCGCTAATTATTCTAATTACGATAATCACAAAATATTATTGCATGCCATCTGAATAGTGCTAAATGGCTAAGGTTTCAGTGTGAAAAGACAAATTATACACAAAAGTATAGAAATATCACTAAATCTTCTGTTTTTATTCTCTTTTTGTAGCCTTTATAAAAACCTTTTATTAAAAAATACTTCATATTCTAAATTTTATAAGAAAGAAAATATAGATATGATGTGATATGATATTGTCGACCATGTAAACACCTCTGTGTCTACCATCTGCCATCCAAAGAGAGTCTCACAACCTTTCATGAGCTAAATAAAAGGAGAAAAGTCAAACCGGTATTTCATTTTAAGCAAATACACGTTTAATATTGTCATACTTTTGGGCCTATTTCTATGAATAACAGTATTTCTTCACAACTTCTAACAATAACAAAGCTTAGAGAAACATTTAATCTTTTAAAAGTGCAATCTACTCAATGCAATAACATGGTTGAGTTATAGCAATTAGTTTTGTGCAAGTGCATGAGATGTTTTGCAGCCTGGAGGTTTGGGGAGTGCCTGTACCCCTGTCAATCACTCGGCACCAGAACAAGCTCAGTCTCAGACAGATGGCCAAGTCGAGCCACACTCAGTCTTCAGCCTGTCAGCCCAGCCATCACCGTGCTCCAACCAGCAGCACTTGTACTAAAAGCATGGGAAAGACAACTGTTCTTTAGAGCCACAAAGAGCCCGCGGAACAGACAGGAGCAAATGGGACACTCTTGCTATCCCTGGCAACTAGAAACCAAAGAAATGCTCTCTAAAAGGGTGGTGGGAACTGAAAAAAACAAGATGAACAAGCAAGAGACATTTACAAGGAAGAAAGTCATTGTAAGGCACCAAAGTAAAGTGTCCAATAAAAAATAGATTGGTAAATGTAAAAAATGGTTCCTATACCAAATAATATAGATTTTGGATGCAAGCTTGCTACAAATGGTCAGAAGTCAATGGATAACATAAGACGGCATGTTCTGGAAAATTACAAACATAATGAAAAGGAACTGAATTCACAATTAATTCAATTCCTAGAATTGCCGGGAAAAATCCCAAGTCCCTGTGATAAAAATCAAGAGAAGAAAGAAGCAGCCCTCTGTTCCATGGGCTTCATGTGACCCATGGAGTGTTTGGCCAGTGGCAGAAGCATTAGGAGTAGAAGAGTGTATTCAGTGGGAGCTCATAAAGTGGCTTTATCCATATTAACATATTCCTCCACAATAAACTACTGGAGCACAGAGCTGGTGTTGTCAGCTGGCCTTACGTTTCACCCACTCGCTGTATAAAGGCTATTTGTGTGTCAGACAGTAGGTGATTGTGGAACAGGCTCTGCCATAAAAAGGAGGCAAGTTGTTTCCATAAAATACCAATGTAATCTGTAAATGTATGCGCCATGTGCATTTAAACATACACCAACAAATTAGAATATGGTCTGTAATAAATATATAAGGTTAAATAAATCTATTAAAGAAGGCCTGTTTTACTTTTGTCTATTATATGAACTTAGTAAAAAACATGTCTGTTAACTTCCGGGTCGAAAACTGCGGCGTAGACTTGCAACTGCCCCTGCAATGCAGCCGAATCCTACATTTGTCACCACTGAAGAAAATAACAATTCAGAACTAAGAAAGTAAGTAAGTGCAGGCAGTAAATAGGGATAGTCGGAGTAATGGATGGAATATCAAGATCAAACATGCTTGAATCACTAAATAAAAGAGTGTTTTAATGAGAAGGGAAAACAATTACAATATGGTTGAAAGCTCATGAAAGTACTTTGCATGATATGTCATCTTTAATAACATTGTATGAGTATAAATTCAATTGAAAGTTGGATTATGCAGCAACAAATCACTGCAATCTGGAAGCACTTGTACTTGTTCTGGCCATATACTAAATGCAACTCTTTATTTAGGCAGTAAAAAGATCCAACTTTGACTTTCAGTGTTTAGGTCTTGAGAGTGAATTTCACAGGACGTGGACAGAGAGTGAAGCCCCCACGGCTTTGAAGAGTGATGGAGTAGAGTTGTAAGGTCAAAGCTGAGAGGTCAGACAGCTGGGAAACCTCTTTAAATCGTCCTCTCCTTTTTCTACGCATGCATTCTTTTCTCAGCAGGGCATTCACTAGCCGGCTAACTTTGCCTAACTAGAGACATGTGTAAAGGCAGTTTTCACACCATGACTCATTCTATTGTATAAAACTTATTTTCGGGAAGCTAATTATACAAAACAACAGCAGTCTGGCGTGGATAGGATTTTAGGGGGCTGCCGCGTTGTTTGTTTTCTTGCATGCAGAATACCCACGCTGTTTTTAAGTGGCGCAAGAGGAGAGAGCTGTGGGTTTTCAAGTCTGTAACTAAAGTGCATGAATAGAATGTTTGTCTCATTGTCATTCATTTCCCCTTATGTGTTTGTTATTCTTCCACTTTGCACACCCATGCTGCGTGTTGTAGTGCTTAGAGCCGTGAGCACCCAGGGCGATGGAGGCCGTCAGACAGTCCTCTCCTGCTGACTGTTAAAAGGAATGCGACATGCTTGCCCAGTCAGGGAGATCACAACCAGACGCGGACACTAGATTTATGCACACAGAGCAAGTTCTACTGTAAATACAATTACGGCAGTAGCAAACAGCAAACTTGGTGTAACCACGCCGAGACTTATCGATCCAGGGTTGTCTGATGAGAAGTCTGTGGCTTTAGAAGAGTTATTACAGAGAAGTAAAAGGTCAGCTACAAGCACACACACACAAAGTCAAGAAATGTTTTTGATGTCTCTGCAAATTGCACAGAATACAATGTCAGGGCTACTGGCTGGAATGCTTAACAAAATATGGTGTATCCTTAGACTGAGGCTTAGAATACAACACAAGGAGATACTTAGCTAACCTAACAATATGTTCACCTGCCTCCAACACTGTAGAGTTATACAGTGGCACAATGTAAGGGCATGGACATTTACTTTTGGACTATGTGTCTGTTTACAGAGGTATTTTGACTATGAATTAAAAATAAGTTAATTCTGATATATTTATCATACAGAACTCATATCCTGCTGACTTTCAGCTGTGGACATATGACATTTGCAAGCACAGAAAGAATCAAAACCCCTGGATGCCTTTTTTTTTATTCCACATGAAGTAAAAACCAGAGTTCCCTTCAATTTGCTCAATTGGTTTGCAAGAAACAAGGAGCTAAACTACCCAAGGTTATGCTAGAGCAAAGACATGAGTAGCTCAAGAGCATTTTGGCAGTGACAGGGCAGAGTGTTATTCCAGTCTCTCAGAGTCAGCGGTTCACAGCTTAGACTAAATCTCCAGTCGAGGATTAAACCAGCAAACTTTCACTGATTTACGCTATCCGGCCGCTGGAGAGAGAAGCCAACTCAATCTTGGCTCTGGACTCAACAACAAGCCTCTCCGCTTCAAGTTGTATCCCTTTTGTAATCTAATTATGGTCTACAATGGTTTTGCATGGTAATCCAGGGCTGAAGTCAACTCTCAAGACAGATTCTCCATTGTTCTGGACTTGTTTGATGGGGTTAGTCATGGTTTAGCCACTCGCACAGTCTATTGTTTTCTTAGGTACTGGCTGAAAGTCCCGTTTCTGTCCAGTGTTCATCTTGTGATTTCCCTTTGATGAGTGTCCATGAGGTAAAGAGAGCAAGCCAAGAGCAAGTTCTCAGGAGAACACATCATAACTGCCATTGTTCTGCCACCTATGAGAAGACCTTGGGGATAGTGTTTTCTGTAATTGCTTTGCCAAGAAATCTGCATCTATGGCCCCTTCAGAGATGCTGTTTTTGGACTGTAACAGAAAGTAAATCAGAACCAGATTGGAGCCAGAAACATAAAATAAACCTGACGAGAAAGCTTCGCAACAACTGATATAAATTCTTGAAACAAATTTTAGCATTTTATTCTAATTTTGTATTCCATTCAGAGTCGCACAGTGTTACTTTCAAATAGGAAAAACATGGAAAATGACATTCTACAAAGATCTATTACCCGAACAATTAATTGCGAGAAACTGCTGAGGATAAACAAAAATGAAGAGGCAGCACAAGTAATTACATCCTAGTCAGACTGCGCTACCATTACCAAACTGCTCATCTTCTTGGCATCTTCAGCACTGGCTCATATTCAAATAAGAAGACATTTTTCCAGTTAGATTATTTCCTTTTCTTCTCACTGAACGATGACTCGCTTCACATATTTGTATCTTTCGTTTTTTTCTTTATTGGATTGAAAAATACAGCTATTTTTTTCTTCCAAAAGCCTCTGGGGCTTGAAAAACATGCAGGCTGAAATCCAAAGCCCCTAATCACAGCTAGGGGAATAGGCCCAGCGGAGAGTCACGATTTGGTGGCAAGAAAGAGGAGCTGAGGAAGGGATGGAGCTGGAGGAGTGGAGGAAATGAGTGTCAAGAGAAAGATTTTCAGACACTTGGACAGACGCGGAATAAACCATTAAGCTTTGAGTGGCGATGAGGCGATAATTTAAAGTGTTGTTTGATTCGATTTCAAGTCAATTGTACATTCAGGTTGGAATATGCAATACTTTAGTTAACCTGATAATTGTGCAGATTGCAGATGGTCATTAATATACATTCTGGTGACAAATGAAGAGCTAATGCAGAAAAATATAATACAAATATTTAACAAATGACCAACACTATATGCTTCAACAAACGGATGGGTTTGATGTCACTTCCAATCGGAATGGGGGCCTCAGTTGACACAATCATGCAACAAATCATTGTATATCCCAGATAGGATTGTCAAAAGTATAAAACATCAGACACTATTTGAAACTAGAACTAGTTTTGAAACTAGAAAAAAACTAAAAGCTTCTAAAATCAAATAAACAGGAGAAAATGTGACCGACAAGACCACATGGGAACATAAAGAATGTACTATTATTTAATGTGAAAAATCTAAAACCTTTACCTTTATCTAGAGTTTGAAATTTTCATACTGTGACAACACTAATCCCAGATATGGATTATAAAATTGTAATATCAATTTGGCAGATATTGTTTAACGGCTGCAGCAGCAGGACAAATATAGGATAGCAGTGTCGGCTCAAAAAATTCATATTGGACCCTCCCTTCTTCATAGTAAACATTGGCTGAATAACAAGGGCATTATTGGTACTAAACAAAACATTTAACCTAAACATATAACCAGGCGCACAGGATAGACCTACATAGTTATGCCTTCTGCTCATATTTACATGCCACTAATTGTTTGTCAAAATCATTCACACGGATCATTTGCTAAACGGGCCATGTTTTGAGCGCTAAGTGAATGCACACGCACGTACGACACATCGTGCGAACCCCTTCACAGCTCCTCGGACATGTGCGGCAGCGTCAGTGTGCCTGTATGTTCACTTTAGGCAAGTATGATATGCAACCTGCCACTCCGGTGCACCTCAAGCTGTTCAGCTGTCGTCAAGCTCTCTCAGCAAGAAGCAGTCTGCTCCATCTGGTCAGCCTCCTCCCCTTCCACTCCTCCTCCTTTCCTGTCTTCCCCCGAGACTCTGAGTGTATTTGTACAGTGCAGTATGTGCGCATGATGCCAATACACACAACTACCACAATCCCAGGGTTATGCAATGTTAGCGAGTACTTACCACCTATCCACTTATCCTCCTGCACTCTCAAGTAGTCATTCACACGCATGGGCTTAAAAAGCACACTGTAAAATTAATCAACATTCTATTAGCGCTTCATCCCTCATTTCGGGCCGGTGTTCGCCGTTATCTGAGCACGAAAGCCTCCGAGGCAAATAAGCTACAGTAAACAAATGAAAACATGCAGAGTCAACAAGAGCATTCCACATGGGCCACCTGTGTGCGAGAGAGGGCTACTTAGCCAAAAGACCCGCCGTGATAAGACACGACCACAACTGCAGTCCTGCTATGTACCTTAGGCGGTGTATTGTCAAGGCAGGGCAGACAAGGACATTCACAATTATCCATTCATCATTCTATTGTAAACCTGGCTGTCACTAAAACCTGCTCTGACTAGAACTATGGACCTCAGTCTAGAGGTGGGAGTTATATTGATAAATCCATAGTATTGAAAGTATTGTTTTGGAGATATAGACATTTTGAGGTTTTATAGTATACAAACATCTATGACTCATTAATGATACTAAAATGATACTTAAGTGTTTTGTAATTCCTTTTATGATGTTTATGATGTTATTAATTTAGAAGAGGGTTTACTTGAATTATCCTGCATTAGGGTTACTGCGTCAATGGTATAAAGTTTTTGTGATATTTTCTGTATATTGTGCCTTAAAATCTGTCATTGTTTGATTTGACTCACTATTTAAGCAACCGCAACCAACGCATTTAGAGATACATGTTTGGATGGTTTGCTTGAATTTTGGCTGATTATTGGCATCAAGATAAAAATATATACTTTTTTCCAGGCAGTGTATTGTTTGACAGACTCAAATACATAAATATAACAATTCACTCTTTCAATAGCACAATGAACAGGACACTAGATTTTGTCAAACTGCATGTTGTTTCTCAATAAAAACATGAGGGTGATGTTGGATAAGAATATTTTTATTACATATAAATATGTTATAATCATTTGATATATTCAAGTAAGCTTTATTAACTTTGTGCTTGTTTATTTTTTTTACCCAAGAGTTTAGTCATCACCCACACACATACACACCCTTCACACCCTTGCTCTTTCGCACTCTTGGTTCCCCAAGACGGAGGTTCCGCATTTTGAGTCCCCAGTTGTTTCCCCGAGTTACCCAGACGTCTTCCATATAAGGCGACCTATCTGTAGTGGGACCGAAAAAGGGGAACCAGAATCTGTAGACGACGTTCTCAATTTGCATATTCATGATCACTGTTTAATACTGTGAAAGAGGGGGGACACACGGAGAAGTTCAGACAGAGCACCTGCGGACCCCGTGCACGTGTCAGGGACAGATCTGCGCTTTTTAACCCTGTATTAGAATTGTATCTGTATAGGGAATAAATCTTTTGCTTGCAAGTAAATTGTCAGCCTAATCTGTGTCTTCTGTCTCCAGATTTAATTTTTGACAACAGTAAGCAGAATAACCCATGATGTTGAAATTGAAATTATGAAAATTATTAAAAGTCTATATCTTTTATCTTGGATCACTTGAAACAGAAAATAAGCACAAGTCAGAGAATATGTTAACAAATTGACATTTAGATGAAAGAACCAGCCTTAATCTGATTAATGCTCCACGCTCCCGATGTTAAAGTTGGCCATCATTTAAAAGTGTGCAGTGTTTGTCACTAACGAGGTCTCCTGTGGCAGCGGCAGTCTTTTGGGATTCCTGCAGAGCGTGTAGCCAGGTCGACTCATGAATGAACCAAGAGCAACAACAACGACTAAGTGCGACGATTTCCAGGCAACGTGACGGTGTCTCTGTGTGTGTGCACCTGCGTGTGTGTGGGTGGGTGTTTGTCACATTGTGAGGATTAAAATCTGTACACACTTAATTCATGGGGACCTGCCTTCCTTACAGTGAAAAAAATCTGGTCCTTGTGATGTCAATCGTTATTATTAGATCGACAACATGATTTAAAGTTGAGATGTGCATTAATAGGTTATAGTAAGGGTTTAAGATAAGCAAGTAGTAACTGTGGATGAAATTTGGATCGCTCTTCGGGAAATGAATCAATGTAAGTAAATGTAATGTCCCCATAAGAGATGTGTGTGCACGTGTGAGGGTCAGACGACTTCAGAGCAGCGGTCCACCTGGATGACACGGCCCAGCAGCAGGGAAATGTGAACCAGCTGCCCACTCATGACTCGCCATCCTCAGCCGACAACAGCAGGCTTATTGTCCTTCTGTCCCACACACGCTTTTCAGATTCACTGCAACCTTTCATAAAACTTTTGTTAAGGCTGTTTATTTTAACTGCAAGAATGAATGATGAAAGAGGAAAAAGTACAAAGATGGACGAGGTAAGGTGTCACTTTAAGGACGTACAAAAACTGTTTTGATTATGCAGTATTCCGTCATTGCAAATAGCCTTGAACCTACCAAAGATCTTGGTTCGATTTAGTTAAAATTTTAAGGAAAAATAATAATAGTATAAAAACATATTATTGTATTTTATAAAATCCAAATCCTGAGCTGATTGCAGTTCTAGACTGTTTTTTCTTCTGTGACGCTCTGATATAAATGTTGTTTTGACATTATGCAAGTATATTATTAATAGTGAAAAATGCTGCAAAAAGAGTTGATTAATAATAAAAGTGAATTCAATTTATGCAAGTTTCCAAATAAAGATATATGGCGATGTTTCTGCATTTTACATGTTAAAGACACGTTTTATCAAATTTTTGTAGGATTTACTTAATATCGGCTGACTCATTTTTGTGAATATCGCCCATCTTTACTTTGACAGAATCCCTCCTTTAAATATATTTTACTTTTATCATCTTTCCTCCTTTACACCTGATCTGGTTGACAGAACCGAAAGGGTAAAATAACAACATGACATCTTGTTTTACACCATACTGTTAACAACAAAAGGGGTCAAAAATAAACACCGCAGCTCAAACGGCTAAATTCAGCAGCAGCAAAACGACAGGACAGCAAACAATGGTCCAGCAGCAGGCGAATGGCCGCTGAAAGCAAAAACACAGGGGTCCCAAGCATCTCTGCGCTCATCATTAACCGCCAGTGAAAAGACTGTCAGTATAGAGGCCAGTTTGTGATAGGAAGGTGCGGAGAGAGAGGGAGGCGGTGGGCTACGATCAAATGACACCCTGACATTTGAGGCCGAAACAAACCAATCGATCGTGATTAAATTATTCATCTGTCTGTTTACTGTGGGTTTGGGGGAGTGAGGAGTGAGGAGAGAAGAGGGATAAGTGGATGTTTCAAGGAGAACCATTAGAAACAGGATGTATAGTTATGGTTTTATTTAATCAGGATTTTTTTTTTTTCAGTGTACGATTCCCATCTTTGTATAGGTCTGCTAAAAACGTTTGATGTGTGACTTATTGATCTAGGAAATAACAATAATATTGAACGCCACTTTATGCCACTGCAGAAAGAATGATAAACCCAGTAGCCCCTTCTCTAAATGAGCTATATTGTAAATAAAGCATGTCCTGATATGCAAAATCAGAGAATCTAGCATTGTCTATAATCAAAACAATTAGAATTAACCTAATCTTCCAGGGTGAAGGCATAAATTGATATTTATGCTCAATTCAAGTTTCATTCTTGATTCGATGTTAAAATATAATTAAAATATCTTGTGTTATCGAGATAACACAAGAAAATGTCAACGTTAATTTTTGTCAATATCGCCTACTCCTAATTCTACTACGGAAAAAAAGAAGAAACAAAACAAAATCTTTATTCTGCATAAAATCTGTACAAACATTATTTTGTTAGTTCAAAAGACTATTTCATTTGATCTGTGGAAACGTTTCAAATGTGAACTTTTAATGAAAAGATTCTGTTTCCAACCGCAATCGCACACTTGCATTTAGAAAACAACTAAGCTCAGAAATATTGTTCAATAGTAAAATTGTAAGTCATGATTAGGTGCATGAATTTGTTTCGAATTATTTAATGCATTTAAACTGGGTCAAGATTAACAAAACTGGAGAAGAGGACAAGCACTACCCAAACGTCTATTAAAATCTTACATTGTCTACTTTATTTCCCATAACCTCAATATAAGCCACCACTTTCTCCTCTCCGTGCCGACTGCATTCCACGAGAGAATGGATGGTCAAGTTTAGGGTGACATTTTAATGAGTGTGTGCGGGAGACTGGCTCTAAGAGGGCGATGATGGATGCACACACATGCACACACTCACCCGCACACACACACATACTAATGCAGATGGCCACAAAGGCCACAAAGAGCCACTGTGTCACCACGCACACACAACACAACACTGCACACTGGAATACAAAGTGCCTCACACACAAGCGCTCACACTGGACCACATCACATGGGACAATCCTACAGTTAAATGCACAATAACACTGCCATTGTTCAAATCGTCAACAGTCCTAACACAATCTTTGAACGTCACGGTCAATCTTTGTACTTAGACCAAATATCAAATACAAAAATATATTGTGATTTATTAAATTTCGTGTTACTTTATCAACATGAATTAACTGTAAGGGGGCACAATATTGATTTTAAAAAATGTATATAGTCGGGCTGGATTGGAACGATAGACGCTATAACTAAATTATCAACTAAAAGGGACGGGTGTGGCTCTGGCAAAAGCTCCCAAATATATATTAACAATCTCTATACTTTGATTTGTATCTATGCCTAAACTGCACTGATTAAACGCACAATTCACACCAAAGTTAAGGATTGTTATTGGCAACAACGGCAAGAACAATATTGGATATTGGTATCGGCTCAAAAAAATCCATATTGGCCCGTGCCTAACCCACATCTCAAGATAACTGACCCCTTTCTGCCGTTGTGAATATAAATCTTTCAAAGTCCCCTGAAATAATTAGTCCAATAATGAAAACGTTGGTTGATGAAGAGACCATGACCGATTAATCGACTAACAACCGAAGGTTTAGAGGTCTAGTATACTGATTTGGAAAAGTCTGTCACAGTCACAGACTGTACCTTTCTACCTGAAGAGCCTGTTTAGGCGCAATACGTCATCTACTGGTATTCATTTTTTATATTTCTCCTCACACCTGTAGTTACTTTTATAAATTCCTTATATTTTCCAGCCATGTACCTTTATGACAGTTTGAAGCTGCACTATTAGCATATTGAATCTAAAGTACTGTTTAGAATACGTTGAACAACATAATGCACTTTCACTGCCTCGTGCTGGATGTAAAATGCTGGCACGTTACTTCCTGGTGTGTGTGCACAGTTGTCCTCAGTGGCAGCCGATTATATTAACCTTTTAGTGGAGCCATATGCATAGTGTGAGAAAAAAGACGGGGGAAGACGGAGAAAGAGCTAGCGCTGCAGTGTGTAGCCCATGGGTTGAATTAATGAAATTGTAGGCATCTGCATGGCTGCACATTTTGACTGGGCCCAGGAAGAGGACGGAGGAGTGGAGTGGTGAGAGAGAGAGAGGAAGGGGGAGAAAGAAAAGAAAGAGAGACGGAGGAGGCTGAGCGAGCGCAGCCACATGTTAGCACTGAGAGCCTCACGTCTTCAGCTCCACAGTCCTAACCTTCAATTAACCTTCTTTGTGAATAGAGGAGCAGTGTGTGAGTGGTGTGTGTGATTGTGCATACGTGCCACTATATTCCCCCTGATAGCTCTCTCTTCTCTCTCTCTCTCCCCCCCCCTCTCTCTCTCTGTACATGTGTGTTCTCAGGCATCTGCTTTCATTCAGACTAAAATCAATTTTTACCTTAAACCCAAGTCCCCCCCACCTCTCGCTGTTCGCTCCACATCTGAGCTTCATTGAAATTCAGAACACTGAAAACACACATTTCTTTATTAGTTTAGAGCTGCTAACTCTTCACTTCCAGCGTAAAAACACACACACACTGCGGCGGGCACACGTTTAGAATGTAAACCTAAAACTGCACTTGATTTGCAGTTTTAAAGAGACTATGTATTCATGCGGTGCTAGTTTTTAGCTCAGATTATCAAGACAATAATATTTTTGTTATTTTGTTATATGTTTTGTAAAAGGATTATTTGTTTCATTGTAGAAAGCTGCAGAAATAGCTTGGAACCAATAAAACACGTATAAACAGTTTAGACTTTCCAAAGCAATGGTGTCTCCATGTCTGAATACAAAGATCTCCTAGTTCAGGAACACAATGGCACCAAACATACAAACATTTTCATTATCCTTCAAGTGAGTGAAATTATCTTTGGTTGCCATCTCAAAAAGGTTAAAATTCAAAAGATTTTTTATCAATCTATACCTTCAAAAAGTTCAAAAATGAATTCAGTTTTATTAAAGCCCCCTTTGTTTAGCAGCAGTATTGCACACCTGGCATACGCGTTTGACTGCAGCCTGTTTTAGTCTCGTCTGGTTTAAAATAATGTTAAACTTGATCCTGCTGTCTAAACGGCCCCGCCAGACATTTGGGCCAAGTGCGGTTTGAAAGAACGCTGATTTCAAACTTTTCTCCTGCATGTGTTATCCAGAACAGGTGAAAAGTCTTATCCCAAAAACTCCTTGCCCTAGTATTCCAAATCATGAGCGTTTTAATGTGACCTCGCTGTGGCTAGTTTTTAAAACAAAATATAAACTTTGCCTGTTGCTGTGCTCTTTGCTTCCTCATGATTCAAGGCCAGGGACTAAAAATATCTTCAAGTTCCAGCCTGTTGGTATAAAGTCTGCGTGTGTGCGTGTGCGTGTGTGTGTATGTGTGTGTGTGTGTGTGTGTGTGTGTGTGTGTGTCGGGCCAGCTGCTCAAAGGGAGGGTTGAATGGGATCTGACGAGGGCCACATAAACAGTGAACATCTGTGAAAGCCTATTCATACTGTACAAAAATATAGTAGCAATATATAGTAGGCTTCAGTTTGTGTCGTTGGGCCACTGGACAACCACACCCCACTTTTTAGAACTGCTCTCTTTCTCCCATCCCCCTCGAACTACATTCCTCCCAGACTGCAGTGGAGGGCCCCTCAATGACTTCCTGACCGCCTCCGACACTATACACTGCACGCAGGTCATAGTAATGCGTGCAAATGAGGGTATTTATAGAATGGTGAGTAGGGCCCGTGTGTGTGGACATAGTCATTACAACATTTAATGCTGCGGTGCTTCATGCATGGTCGAGTCCACTCAGAGACATTACAGTACAAGAGAACACGGAGTCGCAGACGGGTGTTTCAGGGGCATAACACGCGGAGTGTGCATGTAGCGACAAGTGTAAGAAAGGTTTAGGTCAACAATCTGATGGGGGGCTGTGTCAAGGGAACTGTACAAGGAGGAGAAGCCAGAAGTGCTAAGAAATGGTCTGAAAAGGTGGTGGTCCTTTGCATGTCGCAAAAAAAACCCAAAACAAATTGTGAAGTTTGATAGGGCCTGTATTGCTGCAAAAATATTACGATAATATTGAAACTAGTTTATGTAATTGAGACAATAACCGTAAAGCATGATACTCTAGGTGAACTCTTTTCTCAATGCAAAATATTGTTCTAAAATATACAATAAATACAAATAAATTGTAGAATGGAAGACTTAAGTTGTTAATTAGCAGCTATTATGGGCCATACAAGTTGCAGATGCAGCTCAAATCTTATCATACTATAAAAAATAGTCACGATTTCTCCACTAGTGCAAAAACTAAGATATGCACAGTAAATACAGAGCCCAAACTTTATCTATACATCTATGATTTATTGACCGATAAGTCAATATAATAATTATCATGACAGGCCAAGCTATCCTTCAATATTGATTTAGAATAAATTGAAAGTTCAGCCAAGAGTAAAGTTCTGAGGCTTGACAATAAAAGGTATTTAGATACTATGGTGGATAGTTGCATGGCATTTATTGTAATGGGACTTAACAAAGAGTAGATATGGTGGCAGAATAATTAGAGCTCTCATTTCCAATTGTAGAGGTAATGGATTCAATGTCTCTGGCTAGTCAACAAAGGAAAACTCAAGGTATATTTTTTTAAATGTGTGTGTTGATGAGTGACTTTAAATACCCCATATCCTGATGTATGAGTTTAAGAGTTAAAACTTAAAAAATATCAAACATGTTTACATGAGAATCATGGGTCCAGCAATGTTTTATAGACAAAATGTCTGCTCAAACAGTCTGAAGTAACTCTCTCAGATCTTGTTTCTAGATGTTAAAAATAAGAACCTGTTCATATAAAAATAAGACACTGTTCATATAGACAGAATGTCCACACTGAACATTTCATGAACCTTCTGGTGTTTGTCCAGGTGGCCAGATTGAGTCCACATAAAACCGCACACAGTGGAACAGAGATGGAAAATGAAAATTGACAAGAGAGAGACTGTGAAATCTCAACACAAGCGCACAAAGTGTACACTGTCATTTCAGATCTGCCATGCCTCACACTCTTTCACTCGCTGCTGTGAATCAAAAATTCATGAGAAGCGAACAATTTAGACTACACAGCCAATGTCCGACCTCCTCTGCCACCACTCGCCAACCGCTTTATATCCAAGAAGCAATGGAAGAATGGCAACAGCGCATCTGAAAAGAAGACTCTGAGATAACAATATGCCACTGGTAGCTGTAGCCCGCTTTTACCGTCATTAAAATGTGCCTGTGATTTTTCAGGTAAGACATTATGAAACAGCTAAGTAATGCTTTGACAAAAAAAAAGCATACAGAGATGTTATTTTGTTTCCTGTATAATGTTCTTCCATAAGGCATTACTAAATGTGTCCATCTTGCATTTATTCAATTAGATGTGTTTTTATTGCTAAAAAAAGTACCTCCCCTCTCCACATACAGTAGCTGACGTATAAGTTGCAACTCTATCCCCTACTATAAAGCAATAACTAAACCATGGAAGCAAGCAGGTGGGAGACCCTCCACCAGAAATGTTACATAGTACAACTTTAAGGTCAAAGGAGGTTTGCTCTTTTGGATCAAATTAATGTTGTCACTTTTTCTTACATAGTATAAAGAGTAAACAGAGATAAACACTAAAGATTATTCAGTCCGCCCGTGGGCTGTTATTGGTTCTCTAACCTCATTTTGAGAACCCTGAATCTGATAGCAGCTTGCTGACCCAAGCAAAGCATTGTGATAGACTTTGCATAACTCCCAAAATACATAAAAAGATGCAGTACATTCTAATTTGCAAGTGCAAGAGGAAGCCATCTGCAGAATTCCTCCCACACACGGCTGCCATTGGTCCAAATCAACACCAAAAATCACTTCCACAGCCGATTCCTCACTATAATGAAGCTACCACACGGAGCCCAGAGATCCACAACACAGTAGTATCGAGCATTTGGTGTCCATTAGGTGAACATTAATCTGGCTGGTGTAATCAAACGGCATTCTTGGTACTATTTTTTCTGTGTGAGCACAATTCAGACAAGAAAAACATACTATCACAGAGGCCAAAGGGAGGAAAGAGACCTGTCTGTGGAATGCAAAAAAAGGGAAAATGGCTGGAAGAGAACAAAAACAGAGAGTAGAAGTGCAGAGAGAAAATCAATACCTTGCTTAAAATGAGGCCAACAAGAAAGGTGCAATTATGCTAAATGTGTTTGCACAGCAGTCAGCCTTGGACGTTTTCAGTAAGAGCCAGCATTAAATTAAAACTATGCATATTTCTATAATAATTTATAGAATTTACTGCATAACTATGATTAATGATGCTAAGTGACATCAAGTGCAGCTTGAGTTTTGCTGTCAGTGACCCTTCCAAGTGCTATTAGTTCAAAGGAATTGTCCAAGACAATGCATGATTTGGGTTTGAAAGGGCTTTTTTGATCTTTAACTCAGAATGTAATACGCACTGATATTTTGCATTACATAAAAGGAGGGCATTTCCATATGTTGGTTTCAATACATACAAGTATGTGAGACCAAATACTTCATGTTTTTTGAAATGTGTCCTGGCATAAATCTGTGAACAAAATATTGAAATCTTTCCTCCCATCGGACAGACCATGGACCAGGATAAATGAGCCTCAAACAGTCAATATCCTGTGAGAATCTTCCCATCTAAATAAAGGAAATATGAGAACAATATCTATGGCCCAGAGGGACTTAGGCTGCAGAAGCTGCAGGCTGATGCAGCACAGAACTAACTATACATTCTGTATGCTGTAGGCTTTGAATGATTCCAAGTTAACCACGAAAGCTCAGAACAAACAAAACTAAACATTTCACTTGGGTATGGTTCCTACTGTTATACTCCCTGGGATGGTTTAGAACACTAACTGCAAAATACCTGCAGACCCCGATTTTTGGGAATAGTGGCTTTCATACGCCCTTTTTTATGTTGGGAGTGTTACATTTAAAGTAAATGTTTTGCCATCATATAGTACTAAAAATTCTTGTCCAGGTCAACCCCCAATTCTTAACAGCTGTTTGCACTAAGCATGTCTAAAGAGTTTCTTCAAGAAGTCATAAACAGCAATGTCACTATGTTAATCCAATCATTGGTGTCCTTTGAAGGGCTCACTTCAACAGCGTAAAATCTCTGTTTGTCAAAACAGTGGGCTGCTGTGAAATCCGAGCCGACATGTGAAGGGCATCGTGTAACGCTCCTTGCTGTTAGAAGTCATGGAGGCAGTGACTGAAATGTGCGGCACCAACTCCGGCAAGAATCTTAAAACTACGTTACCCATGGTGCTTAAATTATCGCATCCATAACATATGAGGGGTAAAAAAGAGGATAGGCATATCAAATAAAACTGGGTTGACATTTGCTGACAGGACCAAGAGTTAACCTCAAAAACTCGTTTGATTTGGGTGGAGATGCCAAGTCATGAGAAACATTGTGCTATAAGATAAAAGAGCAAAGAACAATTTATCAGCAGTGTACAATGTGTTATTTTGTTTTAAAAATGTAGAAATTGTGCATGCATATTTAGGAGAAGACTTCACACGGAATCAAAGCAGGGCCATTATAGTCCAAAGGCGACTTGGGAGACAGGGGAGGCTAAAAGAAACAAACTGCGCCTCTGCTCTTTATAGCCGCTTAGCAGATCACCTGTCGCCGTTATCAGCTGATACTATTTTCATCAGTGGCCTTTTCACCCACCACAGAGGTCACCTAAAGGCAGCAACTGCACTACAGCGGCGCTAAGGGAGCACTGAGTGGGTGTCAGATTTATTAGCCTGGATTTTAGTGGACTATTGCGTTGTAGCCCTGTCTTGAGTGAGAATCCTAGGATAGGGCGGTTTAATAAGAGGAACAGAACATGTTTGGGAGGAGCAGCGGGGGCATAGAGCTGTGTCCTTGCAGTGCCTTCACTTCACTCCCCCGCGCTACAATATGCTGATGTGTCAATCTGACACAAAGTACACAATTGCCCACCGGCAAAGTTGAACATCATTAAAATCTGATGAGCCCGGCACCAAATGGCGTTCAATATATTAGTCCTGTCGACCTCACTTCTTTTAGCTAACTGGCATGCATCGCCCTTAATAATGTTTTGTATGACTCTCTTCTGCCTCGTAAGTCCTGATTCTTCACACTATTACAAACACTTGATCTGTTTTCGTGCTCAATCCCCTGCAGACTGCTTCTTAACGCTAACATGAATTCTTGTGCATGCTCCTCCTTCGTCTTCCTCCTCCCACACACACACACACACACACGCACACACACACACCCTTTGCATTCTTCACCACCCTCCCCTTCATCCCAGCCGCCTGTCTCAGTGCCCAGTGTGTGCAGTGCCCACGCCGCCCGCACCACCAGGTCAAGTGCATTCAATCGCCTCAGCTAACGATCCGCAACTGGCTCAGATCAAGCGAGATCATGGACTCTTGATAAAAATACCTCATGCATTTGGATGCTCCTCAAAGCCAGAGTGCAAACTAGCCTCATAGGAGGTATCAAGGGTTTGTGATGGAGTGTGCGGAACGCTGGTGGGCAGTGATTTGAACGGTCAACTCTAATTTGTACTGTCAAGATTGAAGGAACATGATTGATGTAGGTAACAAAGAATACTTGCTTACGTATGTGAGAAGGCACTTTGCCCACCCTGTCTGTATGAATGGGCTATGACAATGGTGGAGGGGCCCCAAAATGGCAGCCAGTCCACGTTACTAAAAGCCTATTTGATGAAATTGTGATTTCTAATCCCTACAAAATATCAAAAGTCCCCTGGCCATGTTTTTGTAAACTATATCAACATCTTGTCTCGTCTCATGGACCCCAACTTGTATCTTGTCATTCTGACTTCTCACTGCGCTCAACTGTGCTGCGTGAGGAACTTGAAAAGAGCATGCAAAGAGACAACGAGTTTGTGTTAAATGTCCTCATTTAAGACTAAAATAACTATTCTAAGGCAGTTTTTCAGATACCCCCGCTATTTATAAGATTGCTGTTTAGCACACATCACATCAATTTACACGTGTTTTTTGGGTTAAACATAAATGTTTCATGAACAAGTCCATAAATCATTTCTCAAGTCGGAGATTCATTGACCTAAAGTGAAAGTTAAGAGCCTACTGACTCCAAACACCAAAGCAACAATGCATAACCATAAATTGCTATTTTGATGAAAATAAAGTCGGTGCGGACTGTATTTACTTTTCAAATCTGGATATGGTTCACATTGTTGCTGCTGTTTGGTGCATTCTGAACTGTGGAGGTTGATCCAGTAGAAACAAAACAGAAACACAGCATAATTTTGTCAGAGGGCGGCACAATGGTGGAGCAGTAGCACAAACCTGTGTAGAGAATACACAAGATGTGTAACTGCTCTCATTCACTATAATGGGTGCGTAATTGCTGCGTGGCGCAGCACAGTAGAGCAACACAGTGGAGCTGTATGTAGTGGAATCAGCCTGAGAGACTGAATGCATAACATGGCAAACTGGTGAAGACTCAGCAGTGGTTTAGAAGGATGGCACTCTCCTCTGCTTGAAAGCCTCTGTGCTAGAGCAGGTTTTGCTTATGCTAGAAGACAGCAAAGCACATAGCTGAATTACAATCACTCAATGCTAAAATACTTCAAGGTCTTTCTCAAGGCAAAAAAAATGTCAAACCTTTGTGGAAACAACTGACCTCAATTTTGAGGTTTGAAACCATATTATGTCTCTAATTACCTTTTTTTTTACATTAATCTCAACATTGCAGACACTGGCTTAAGAGGGTAGGAAGTAATTAACATTTTTTTAAAACTAGAATGCAAAATTTGAAGCATATTTCATGCACTTCATTTTTAGCAGGGCAGCTGCCAAGACTCTTAATAAGCATTCTCCAAACGCCCATCTTAAACTGTAAACCACAGGGGTCACAGCGATCTAACCTTGGCTACACACGTGGCTGACCCTCTCCAAATTCCATCTCATTAACAAAAGCAAAACCTTGGACCACCTCCAAGACTCATCAGCAAGCCCTTTCTATGGATATACACCAAGTGATGTGCACAAAAAGGAATGGGGACTCTGAGCTGTCATAATAATATATGCACTATAATCATACCTTCACAGCAAGTCATCTTAGGTTACATAATTCACAACAGACACAAATTTTGTCACTAAATTCTATGTAAAGGAGAGAAGGGGAAAATTGTGTGTGAAATTCCTACTTTGAAGTGAGTGACGCACTTAGAAAGAGGGAAAATAGCCGACTTCAAAGAACAGACCAGGTTCCTAAAGGTTCCTCGTGGCTTCTTTTTTGACACATGTTCGACAAGGCTTTCAAAGACCTTGAGGTCAATTGTCGAAGCACAAAGGAAAAGGTAGGAAAATTGTCACGCTTTATTTCAGCATTATTTCAAACAGGTTTAATTCAATGTTCACATAAACATCAATACACAAACCCACATCTCCCTTCAAGGTTATTTTCTTACCAATGACTCCAAGCAGCCCTTTAGAGCAAATGCCATCCCCCTGCAAGTCTGTAAAGGGCTCCAGTCAAACACAACCTCTCTGTGATTTACAATGGAGGGGCCCACTTCATTATTAACTGCAAAGGTTCACAGCCTGTGGAACTAACCATTACCTCTATATGAGAAGGCTGCTCACCATGTGGTTCACTAGACATTGTAAACCAATAGATAAAAGGTTGTGAATGACAAGGGGTGGGCCTTATGCCAAAAAAAATACATCTTTACTTTCCTCCAGCCAGATCTCCCTTAGTCATATCTGTACACATGGCTCCTGACAAAATCCTAAATACAATTAGTAATATAAAATACTAACATTTACGAGGGGGTGCACGGTGGCAGAGCGGCTAGAGCTTCTGCCTCTCAATAAGGAGATCGTGGGTTCAAATCCCAGACCACCCCAACATCGTGGTTTCGAATTCCGAACCACCCCAACATCACACGATCTCTCTGGGTGGAGTCTGCATGTCCTCTCCGTGTTACCGTGGGTTCTCTCCGGGTTCACCAGCTTCCTCCCACCGTCCAAAGACATGACAGTGTAGGTTAATTGACAACTCTAAATTGTCCATAGTGAATGAATGTGAGAGTGAATGGTTGTCTGTCCTTGTCTCTGTCTCTGTGTCAGCCCTGGGACGAGTTGGCCACTGTCCAGGGTATACCCCGCCTAAGGCCCAAAGTCACTGGGATAGGCTCCAGTCACCCGCGACCCCTAACGGGAATAAGCGGTAGAAAATGAAAAAAAAGAAAAAAGAAAACATTTAAGAGGTAAAGCAATCTGCTGTTTCTGAAAGACACTTCACTATGATGAGTTGAATCGACCTGTTATTCAGTCAGTGCCTAGAGGCTGGCCAATAGGAGGAGTT
The DNA here is from genome assembly GCA_019453435.1 of Rhinogobius similis. NCBI lineage: Eukaryota > Metazoa > Chordata > Actinopteri > Gobiiformes > Gobiidae > Rhinogobius > Rhinogobius similis. The sequence goes on along the minus strand of CM033623.1, from coordinate 22,329,430 downwards.
GATGGGGAGAAGTGTTTGTGTTTGAGTTCAAACCAATATAAGGCCACATGATGACGTGAAAGAAACTAAAGCTTTTCTCTTGCTAATCACTTTATATTGTCCAAAAAAATCATCATGGTATAAAAATGTCCTGAGTATTGAAATCAACTTAGACATTTCAGATCAGGACAACTCTAATTTGAATATAGAGGTGCATTAAACAGACAACTACAGAATATGCCATTAAAATAACAGATCTTCACAGCTAGGAATCAGATCCCGATTTGTTTTTTTATCGTCACATTGTGCCCATCCCAGTCAACATTTTGATTTATTTGTTGCGAAACAGTGTATTGTATTGCAGTCAACATGTTTTATCTTCTGGAATATAGTCTCCACGGGAGATTGTGCAACTTCATTAAAACACATTTTAACTGAAACCAATATGGCCATGCATCTAGTTATTCCTAACAAGGTCACCAAACCGACAGATAAATGGTGCTATTGGCTAAAAGATTGGGTTACAGTCTGGCCAATCAGCAACATCTCCTCTGACACCGAGTTGCGTTCCAAGTCCTGGCACAGGTTTGTACTGTGGCAGTTGGCAAGCGAGGTAACGGCCATCTTAGCGGCTGCAGAATGTGAAGCACCCCTGTGCGCTGAAAAGACAGTTTGGCTGTGGTTGAAAAAGCCACAAAACCCCAATCTGCTCCTTCCTGCTTTTGCCCTTATGGTACATCCCTGGAGGGCGCTGGTTCAAATTCATTAGTGCTCCTTTATCTCCATGAAAAAGGAGGACCCTCAGCGCTCCATCTACCTCCTGTTTCCAATCTCCTTCCTGTCTGCTCCCCCAACCACTTCCAACTTCAGCCCTCTTGCCTTTATTGTCTCACTCCTTTCTAACATTTGCCTCCACAGTACACAAAAGTAAGCAAAGTGGGGGCAAAAGCAAGAGTCACTTTTTTAAACTCAGACATGACTTTGTCTCCCCTTTTGTTCTCATGTTTAACCCCTTATCTACCCTGTTGAGACTACATATTGGAGCTGCAGCAGGACAAATGTCACAGACTGTGCCTTGAGGGGGCGGACAGATGGATTTACCAGACACTTCACCACTTAACCCTGGGTAAAAGACAGACTCCAAGCTAAACCTGGACCTTTCTCTCCATTAACTGGAGTGAGACTTACTATGACATGCATTAGGGACTTGAATGTATAAGGGATGTCATCAGATGGTGGCTTTTGCTGAAGCTAGCTGTACTGTAGGGGTTACTATGTAATTATTTAAAAATATCACCATATGTTTAACTTTATCTCGTCTTTTGCATCTTATCTGCAGCTTTGTCGCCAGTACATAGCATATGATATTTCTTATCTTTCGCCACAGATCCTACTTGGTGGCTCGAGGCTGTAGTGTAATCAAAGACACACTGACTTCCCACTGTGTCAACACAATCTCCTGCTGCATCGACACCAAATAGACTGATACAGATAACATGACTATTTAGTTTCTTTGGAGAAACCATTTAGTCCCACTGCGCTGAGCAATTTTCCTTTATGTTGGCAGTATGGAGACTTGCCATTCTAATTAGTATTTCAGTGTAATGCATAGTGATATAAAATGTACTGGTTTTTTTTTTATTACATCGTTTGTTGCAAGAAAATTGTTGTAGCCTTTTTATAACAAACACACGAGAGAACAATAAATAGAGCTCTTCATTTTGACATGTATTTGGATGTAATTTGGGTACTATTACACAAAGCTAAAATGTGTGGCATCTCTACTCCACCGAGCTTCTAATCCTTAAACAAAAGGGGGACAGCAGAGAAAGGGCACCCTCCGCCCTCTGCTAATGTTAATCTGCCCAAACATGGCTCCTATCGCTGATTGCCATGTTGTCATTGTGCCCCCAGCCTCCACTGCCTTTTAATCAGGATTATCTTCGCTGACACCAAGACTTTAAAGTTAATTAGGGGTCTAGCCACTGCAGGTGCCAGACCTATTTCGGAAATGCAAGGATTATTTTCAAACTTTGTTCCACAAAACCTGAAGATAATTGGGGGAATGCTCCCTTATAAAGAAAACTACTAACAATATAATATATTTTGGGAACAAGAACACCACTAGGCTACATTTTTGTTTGGGTAAACTTTTAAGTATGGGTTTCACCAGTTTGGGGTGCAAATTTGAGAGGCCCAATGGTTCCTGTTCTTTTTTTTTTTTTTTTTTTTTTTTTTACATCATACTATATTTTTGTGTCCAGACAGGAATGATCAAGTGTAAGTTCTTTTGTACACTAGGATGAGGAAGCCTGCTGTTTTATATGCTACGAAGGCTTCTGGAAGCTTTATGGTGCAAGTTCTTGCTTAACAATTTTGTGATGAAAAAAAAAACTACATTCATAAACTGAACAACCCACAATACAACAGATTGATCATGGGATAGCCACAGAGGAGTCATGTGGATAAATGTTTAACATATTATCTGCTTAGGTGACTCCATTCAGATAAGCAAAGCCACATGTAAAGATTTCTAAAAAAAAAAGTGTATCTGAATCTATTCTAAGTCACTCTACAACAACATTGGCAGCTCTGGTATTGTTTGATTTGTAGACTTCAATGGATCAATAGCTGTCAATCATTGGTTGTAAAAATAAAACCCTGCTGAATCCATGTTCAAATCAATAAGTCATTGCTGAAACAGAAATTGAGTTGTTCCCTCAATAAGACCTTTTTACGGTGGCCATAGCTTGACAGCCAACTTGGGAAAATTGCCACTTAAAATGTTAGACCCAACTCTATCCACTCTACTGAGCTATATATGCAAATGTTTCCACCTATGCCTTTCTCAGGACACACAGGCAGCCATTTTGTTCATTTAAGTGGCCCCTATGGTAAAGCACTACTATATCTCTTGGGTGAAATGCCTGATGCATAGGGATGAACAATCAGGCTGACAGGCAGGTAGTTACTGCTGCTTAACCCAGACCTGCTCAGCTTTGAGTGATGCACCAGAACAGTCGCCTCTCCCTCCTCCACCCCTTCCTCATCCTCCTCCAATGTCTTTCTCTTCTATTCCTCCAAACTATAGCAGACACCAAGTTGCTTTTTATTCTGTTTTATCTCAGTCACTACTTTCCAGAGGTCCATATTTTCAGAATGCACTGCACACAACTACTTCTACCCATCAATTATCTGTCTACCGCTCTTTAGCAACCTACTTCCTATTCTCTGCTCTCGATGACAACAACACCCCCCCTGGACATGCCTTGCCTCCCCCGCTGGTGGTCTTGTATGCACACGTTTCTTTGTGGCTGCCACCTAGAGCTCCCCTCGGGCTGCTCTAGAGTTACCCCCTCCTCCTACGACCAGATGTCCCCCAAAAGTTAGGGTGAGCAAGTAACAAAAGGAACCGGGGCACTGGGTGAAGGGGGGTGCAGGGATTATTTGAATAGGCCCACTGGCCGAGCCAGCTTGCCGAGAGGCTTTCTCCGCTCTTCACCCAATAAGCACCATGGGATTAACTGCTTTTAACACACATACACAGGCAATAACACACCTCTATTCACTGTTTTGTTTTTTCGATAAGTCAACTGGCCTGGTATGAATCAGGTTATGTGTTGTGACTGCTGAAAGGTCAGTGACCTGTTACAAGATCCAGTTTGAATAATGACCATCATAAGCGATTGTGCTTACATATAAAGGGGAAGTGGCACACACATTCAAGACAAAAGTAGCTTTTCATCCTAAGCAAAAGCTGCCAGAAATAATGGTGGTTGGTTAGATTCATTTTTTAAATGTCCAGATGTGAAATATTTGTTAAAAATCTCCTTTATGTCTTGATACAGTGATTCACTAACTGATGTTTTGAACAACAAATATTACAAAAATACATTTTGATATTGTTTTCCTATAACCAGTGGCTAATGTTTATTCAATGGAAGAAGCAAAAACCATGTAGTTTTTGCCTTAGCACTAATACAATTATAAATTTTATATAATGTAATAAAAAGTTTGTAAAAAGTTTGGCGCTTAGGATGAATGAGGCACAAGAGGTGCAGAGCAGAATATAAGATGGGGATCTTCACCATGGAGCCTATACACTGATGTGGTGATAACAAAACCTGAAAAAAATAAAACTTCTACAAAGGTGGTGCTGAGGTGGAAGACGGCTGAATGGAGGAAGGGCTGAGTTCAAAACGAGTTAGCTGAGCAGTAACAGGCCGACTTGAGAAGGGTGATGGACTTATAGTTTGACAGCAGGATTAGTCTTCCAGGCTGAAGCATCACTTCATTTTACAGCATCTAACAGGGTCTACAAAGAAGTACATGACAGACAAATCATACACCATCAAACTGAAGAGAAACAAGTATGTTTCACATTAATAAATTATGATTATTACATTTATGTATAGTATTGCCTTGTAATGCATCTTCCAAATGGAGCAAAAGTTGCAGAGATACGACACAAGACCCTCCAAATGGTCACCTGTTGGGCACTTATCTTTACAAAAAAGTCCTAGTGCTCTTTCCCACTTGAATTCTTGTCAACTACATAAGAAATGTTCTTGGAATCCACTCACTCACATCTCACAGATGGCTCAACAGGCTGCTGTGAACCATCGACCAGCCTGTATGCACCACGTTTAAATGAGCCGCAACCTGTTTGGACCCTTCAGGCAGTAGAATGGGATTTTAACCCCCACCCACCAGTCCTCCACAACCTGAGCCTGAAACCACGCCGGGGTCAAATTGCCAGGGCAAAGGGGGCGAGCCTTCCTGCCAGACCTAGTTTACAAAAAGGGAGGGAGCAGACGCCTCGAGGGGGACCACAGCGCATCAATCTTCGGGACGCCAGCTGGTGATGAAGCGCACAGAGACACACTGCAAACAGTATGGGCACCCAAAGGGGACACAGACAGGAAGCCAGAAGAACACGCCCACTTAATGTTGATTTCATAAACGCTGTTAATTATATATCACCATGAAACTTGATGTTCGTATCCACTTTATACCTGTCCGTGAAGAAACAGCTCCAGGCCAAAGAAAACTGAATGGGAATGTGTTAATATCTGTACAGTGTCTGAAGCAATTGCTCAAGTGTGTAATTTCTTAAGGGAGTGAATGTGGGAGTAGCAAGCGTCAACACACGGTCCTAGGCTCCTGCACAGCGTCAAAAGCAGATTACTGTCATTTCATCAAAAGGAGCTGGAGCGAATCATTTTGGTAAGAACCTTGAGGTGCCAGGGGAGCGGGTACAAGAGGCTGGGGAGGTGGCATCGGGTCAGAGAATTCCCAAGGCTTCTGTGAGCACTCAGGCAAGGATTAGGATGTTTGTGGTGGGGCTAGCATTGAAAAAACAAAAAGATAGGTCCAACTCAAACCGAAGACTTCCTACAATTGTGGCCCAGTTATTTTTGAAGTATAGGCTATTTTTTATTCGCCGCCGCATTCTCTGAAAAAATCCTCCATCCTTTCTTTCAATCAGAACACGGGATGATTAAGATGAAGTAAAAACATGCAAAAGCACACTAATTACTGAATGAAGTGCAGGTTTAACCTCGTTTCAGTCCTTGTTTCCGTGAACTTCAGAAATGCAGTTACGACAAATTAAAATTAATTTAACCGAAATCATTACCAAAAATAATGTTTCAGCTTAAATGATAAAACAATAAAACATGAAATATTGATAGGTAGTGTAGAATTTCTTCCAGGGCATCTCGCTGTCTGAAGTGGGGAAAGTACTCTTGAAACTGTTGACACAAAACAAACAAATTAAGTAGGCACATAAGCAAAGTGCAAGCAAACCGCAGACAGGGCTGACAGTCAGAAAGAGCAGCATACTTCATCCAAGCCAGCCCCCAATCAATGCCTTGAAGTTCACAAACTTGATCCAGCTTTCTACTATCTACCAACCACTGCAACTTCCCCCAGAATCACTGCTTGTTTTGGAGCACTGACCTTTTTTGGAGTTCTGGGAGTTGGAGAGTAAATACAACTTTTTTTAGACTGCACCAATAGGGTCACGATCTCTCTGCTTGCTTCCAATGAGTTCCACTGAGGACATCATTTTCAACCTCATGCCAACCAGCGCAAGTCAGTGGTCAATGATTCCTCTGCCAGTCCGTCCGCCTGATCATGTCTCGCCCCTTTGGCCAAACGTTGAATATATTAGTCACCACAGTGAAAATTGCACACATACACACACAAGCCGCTACGAAATGCAATTGTTGTAATGTTTAACTTTGTTCTGTATTCAAAAACCTGCTTTTACTTCAAGCCTGGCAATTTTATTCTTAAGTACCTCCCCTGATGATAATAAGTATTTCCCCCAGACTCGAAAGCGCTAGTGTGGATCCAACTGCTACTGCAAAATTGAGTACACGGTGAGCATTCTTGGCTTGAATGCAAAGTTTGTTTTTGGCCTTGGATAATAGCTTCCACACTGAAAATGGAATTGGATGTAAAAAGCACAGCAACTACAATAGTGGATTGGTTATGGGATAGGGCAGGGTGATATGGTAAAAAAATAAAATAAATAAGCCCTCATGTTGATCAATCTCAATTTTTGACTTGTTTAAACAAAAGTATTGATTTCATGATCATAAACTATTCAGACTTTTAATCAGTGCTATTAAACAAACAGCCCAGTTGCTTCCTTCAAAGTCCCAACTTCGCTGACCTCTTCATTAAATAAAACCCACGTATACCACTGACGATTAGAAATGACTCAATCTCACATTCTCAATCATGACTGCAACTTGATTAATGAATAAAGCTTTAGTCATTTAAAATTGTCAATGATCAGCTTGGGTCTTTTTAATCACAAGGTCAACAGTCAATCCTCTGTCAGTAAATGTGGTGCAAAGTTTGGACATTGCAGGAAAAGATTTGGCGATTTATGTTTTAAATGACGGTCAGCCCTGCGACGAGTTGGCCACTGTCTAGGGTGTACCCCGCCTAAGGCCCAAAGTCACTGGGATAGGGTCTAATCACCCGCGACCCTGGGAACGGGAATAAGCGGTAGAAAATGAATGAAATGAATGAATTAATGTTTTAAATGACAATTACTAAAGACTGTCCTTTTTATCTTTAGTAGATTACTATTGAAAAGCATTTGTATTTGTTTTTAAAGGTAAAGCTGAATTGAAACTTCTTTTTTTTGTCATATGACCAAGATATTGTTGTAACTTAGAGGTAAACAGAAAATTCTGATGAATTGTGCTAAAGAAACTGCTAGAAACTGTGTATGTTGGTGGGCCTGAATACAGCAATAGCCACTTGATTGCAAAACACAAGACGATACTACGAGCTAATCTGATTTAACCACTCACCTTACCATTCATTCACCATGGAGCACCCAAAAGAGGGGATGGCAACATTTAGGCAATACCAAGAATAACTGAATATGTTAGGAGATTAATTAACAACCCGGCTATTAAGTTCATCGGCATCTGGAGCTTTATTAAGACGTTACCTGTCTGCCTACTTAGTTCTTTGCTACTGATACAAATATGACAGACGAAAAATCGGCTGATCCACTAATGAAAGGAAGGAGGAGGGGGGACACTTTATAAGACACAGCGTCTCCTGTTTTTCGCTGCCAGACTAATTGCACCTTGTGTGTCTGGAGGAGCACTGATTTACCACTTGGAGCAAATTAAAATGAATAAACACAATTAGCTGGGTATGCAACAGTAGCACTGCAGCTCACATTCCTCCCTTTTTCACTGCAACGACAGTCACTTCTGAGCAGCTGTTATTAACAGTGTGCCTGTGTCAACTCAAGTGCAATGCGACTAATTGCACAACACTCGAGTCAACGCTGCTAAAATCTTCCTAATTTGAAACTGAACAGGGCACTGGATGGTTAAAAAAGAGAAAAGAGTAAACTGTTTACGTTTTACTGTTTACTTTTTTTGTTTTTACACTTTAAATGTATCAAATAACAGTAAGGGATGGTTTTATGGGATGTACTGGTTACGAATAGTGACGATTTGCCGTTTTGGTGATAATGTCATTTTGTGATCCATTGCTTTTTTGATTAATGACGCTGCAGTGTTAAAAACACTCCACTTGTAGGTCAGCCTCGTCATGCTCTGAGTCAGTGAACTTTTAGAAATAGTGGCTTTAGTTACCTCTTAAAGACTGTATAAAGATACTAAGAAAACATTAATCTTGATGAAAATGAAATTGTGATATATTTTTTTGATGTATCAGACGACTAGACATCACATTGTGTATGTTTTTTTTATGATTAGTACTGTACTTGTAAACTAGTAATTGCAGAGCAAATTCATTTCAAACCCCTTTGATGGCGACCAACTGAAATGAAAGAAGAAAAAAAAAAAACATCATATCCAGGGCGCAATTCAATTAGCTTCTCTCCAAGTGTGGAGAGTGGTGCTCCAGGGAGAAATCTAAAGTTTGGTCAAATAAAAGAAGTTTTCAAGGGTGTAATGTTCCCAGTGCCCCCTTCCTCCTCTGTTATTCATTACCTCCGTTTACAAGCTCTCCACTCACAAATGCATCGATCTGCCATTTTCCACAGACAAAATAATTTGATCAAATAGAGTCGCACCTTGACTGTCGCCGCGGAGACAGATGCTGGTCACGCTCGGCCTGCTGTGCCTGCCAGCTTATCCTTGGCATTTTCATTGCCTTTTGTCTTTTCCTGCCCACTTAGTTGACAGTGATCAGGGGTGATAAATTGTTCAATTAAAGCCACATTAAGAATCCAGAACACACTTGATGCGCCGCCTCCTGGTGTACGGGCTGTCCAATTACTCTGAAGGACAAGACCTGTACAGGCTCCTGACAGTCAACATGTGACTCCTATCATAAGACAAATGGCTTTATTTATTCAAGACAGCAGAGGATTGATATAGAAAACCAAGATAGATGGGATTTAATTAAGAAAATGTTAATTTCTATTAACAGCGCAAATGTACATTATAAAGGTATTGAGCTGATTTAGACAGTTCTGTTGGATGTAATGCTTGATCCCTGTGAACTTTCTCACTTTCTCCATCCCATTTTGAACATCCCACTTTATTAAACAACTGTGTTTACCCTTGCATTGTTTGGGAACAGCCTTAAATGAAGCAGTCCACAGATCTTTTTTTGGCCAGCAGTTTTTTTGTATGTTGTGGAGAGGGTTAGGGAGAGGCAATAAAGCAATAAAGTTAAGAATCCTACTAGTTAAGTTTAGATAAAGCTATTCTACTTGCGACAAATATAACAAGTTTAAATCTCACTCGCCTTCTTCAAGTTTTAACTGCCACCGTGCGTAAAATGTAATGTAAAATGTAATGTAAAAGTAAAAAAAAAAAAAACATAAGTGAACAAAACGACAAGAAACAGGCCAGAACACAATACTACTCTCCCTGTAGATAAGAATAATTGTTGATTGTGTGAATAAATTAATGGAAACTTGGTTGTAGCCTGTAGCATTCAAATCAGCTTGCGCATTCAACATAGGAGGTCGTGCCGTTGTAAAAGTTTTCAATCACAGCGTTGTTGACGTCTCACACCGCGTTTATTTGTGTGGTTTCCATACTACTTGGCCACCAAAAGTTGCCAGGAACGACAGATTCAAACAAACTCCAAACAAAAAAGCCCCCGTGATTACTTTTCCCAGTGCCATCTTCGCACACTCTGGATCCCCGTGAACACAGCGGTCCAGATTTACGCAAATACGGTCCAGATTTACGCAAAATTGCCAGCACATGTTAACAAAACTGAAAGGCGAAAACAGTAACCCTGAGCGATTCTTGTTACATGACGAAAAATAACGAACACATCTCGAACCGAAGAATGGAAAACTTACCCACTCGATGCGTAAAAGTCTTTGAAAGAAACCCGTTTGTTTTAAGGGGTTCACTTTTTAAACCCCGTCCTCGAAGTTAACGCTGTGTATTCCGACAGAAAAAAAGCAGTCCCTTCATCCCAACATGTACAAAAAGCAATATTCCACTTTCTTCGCTGGCATAGCAGTCAGTTGTTAGAAGAAAAAAGGCACGTAAAAGTCATAATAATCCCGGTGTGCGTTTGTATTCCTTTCCCCAACATCACACGAGCTCCACGCCAAAGAAGCTCCGCAGTGGAAGAAAAATCAAATACCGCGTAATAATCCGTGCGCGATACGGGGACGCACGGGGCTCCGAGCGCACACCTCTTTATTGGTGCCTCGTTATCTTCGCGTCCCAGGTTTAGATTCTTTTCTTCCCAAATGCACCTCGTACCGACTGGGGGTGGGGAAACACACAGGCAGATGCCCCCCTCCTCCCCTCTTCACTCCACACACACATACACAGACGCACACATACACACACATCTCCAGAGCAGGGAGAAAATACGAGACCCGCGCTGCGTTCAGGAGCCTCCAGTGAAAACAAATACTGAAGTACTTTCCTTTATATCGCAGTAGTATTGACAGGTATAATAGTGACAACAACAGTGTAACAACAAAGAGCACACGTGTTCATTGAGTCATATGTCGTTAAACTCTTTTTAAACACTTTTTAAACGCAATGGTTAAAATGGTTCAAATTACCTGAAAAAGTAATTCTTTCAAGTTTTCTTATTATGGAAAACAGAAATAAAAGTAGGGTACCCTGAACGCGAATGTCTTTTGAAGAGAAAAATATAAAGTGACTTCTTTTTACACTCTTGTCACATTGGAAACAATGTTATGACTTTATAATAGGAACGTAATAATAATAATCGTCACAAACCAAAATCTGCACACTTTAAAATCTCTTTTTTTGTGTGTTTTCAAAAATACAAACACTTATTAAACATAATGTGTATATGTTTTCTTCTAGTCAGACTAGAAGAAAACATATATACATTATAAACTGAAAACAAGATGAATGTTACCAAAATAAATTATTAAACATCTGTGACCCTTCCTCAAAGCTGTCCAATCACAAGTTCCCCAGTAGAAGTGGCGGATGTGATTGGCTGGTGAAGTTTGAATGCGAGAAGTGACAGCTGGTGTCCAGCATTGAGGAGGACACACAGTGGAGAGACATCAATCAAGTGACCCCCGCTCTGTTGTTTGCCTGGAGCCGCACGCAGTTAACAAAGGAGCTACAAAGTCGACTTTTCAAGTTTGCAAAGTTTAAGGTGAAAAATAATGTGAAAGTCAAAAGCTGATTCTGATACTGTGAAACTTGATTACTGAAGGATGAAAAGTAGCTATAATTCCAAACTATGTATAGGCTTGGCTTCTAGCAGAACTGATACATATTTAAAGGCACCCCTGATAGAAGTAGTGGTGGATAACCTTGTGTTGTCGTTTTAAAGAATTTGTGTGACTCCATCCAACTCCAGTTATAAGATTTGTGGATATTTTTTTGTCATCACACGTATTGCCTGGCAGATCATCAGGACAATTCAATACAACTATACAAACCTCTTAATTACCAAATTATTATCTGCATGTAAAACAAGAACAGAAAGAAACAAAGAGAGGAAAGGCTTATGGGTGTGTAAGTAACTGTGGCATATGTGGCAACACATTTTACAATTAAAGGCTCGACCTGTGAGACATGGTAAAAGCAAATGATATATGAATGAGTGATTAGATAGTCAACCATAGTAAATTGTGCAAATTTGTTTGCTGACCAATTAAAATAAGTGTATCAACTTATTTCGTGTAACCCTTTAAAATCCTGCAGGCACTAATGAATGGGGACCGTCTGTAGTAACAAGCCCCATCTTGGCTGTGTGCTGGCAGTGAGCCACCCTGCAGCAGCAGCAGTCCTCCACTGCCCTCTCTCTGCTCTGTGCTTAAAACCCAGTGTAACATGTAGCACGCCGTAAAGAGCTTTGAAAGTGTGCGAGAGGACCAGTTCGCACGGACGATCTAATCAATTTAACCACGGAGTAAAGAACATGCAAAGATTCCTCCCCTGGCTTCTTACTCACACTACAGCTCTTTATTTAATCAGGCTGGTAAATCTTAGCTGCTACCCAGGGTTCTCACTGCTGTTCCCCTGGTGGCGTGGGCCTTAACATGGTAAATTTCACTCGAGTAGGGAAATGCTCTCGTGGCAGAGGACAGTGCTTCGGAAGGATAAAAAGAGCACTTACGGTCTGACATGTGCAATCCATAACGGAATAATGAGACTCCGCCACAAAGGAGTCCTCCTCTGTGCTTCGGAGAGCTCAGTATACGCACTTTTCGTTTTGCTAGTGAGTGCGCGTAAATGCTATGTAAATTCAGGAAGCAAAAGAAGTGGCGAGCGCACAGGGGCTAAGCGTTTAATCGGTATGATCTTATTGCAGAACGGTGCTACAGAGTGTTCTGTGAGAGCATGCTCCATGTCTGTTGTTATTGCTCATTACTGGCCTTATATGACACATGAACATAAGTTCAAGTGCTTTTTTTGTCTTTGTCAGTGTATTGCTGAAACTAAGCACGCAAAATGTATTAACATTTGCTAATAATGGTTGTACGACCTGAGGAAGAGCACAAGAATGAACAAACTTTTTGGACCTTCTTCCTGAAAGGACACAGGGCCAGTTCACTTGAAGTACACACAAACTAAACTTAATTGAATTCAAAAAGGTTATCCAAAAATAATTTCAACTTTGTTTTCATTGAAACAAAGATGTGTATGAAATCTGAAATGTATACTCAAGTAAGAATCATGTTACTAAATTGTAATGAAACTCTGATCTATGATTTATAAGTTAATGTAATTGGACAGACAACACATTAAATAACGCACAGATTCTGACATTTTCAAAGAACAGAGACATAATTACAAAAAAATATCATATTTGAAGGTGAGGTAAGACGTAAAAAGCATGTTTAAAATGTTTAATTGATTTATTGTTGTCAAGGGACTGCAGATGGAAACTAGCTATTTAGCTATAATCTGGTGCGGAACATCTCTGTTTTTTATGAGCTTAATGTCTCTGTACATTGTCCCTTCAAATAAAGACTAAACTAAAAAAAAAAACTAAAAAAAAGGTAAAAGTTTTGTCAAGAGTGCACGGTGGCAGAGCGGTTAGAGCTTCTGCCTCCCAATAAGGAGATCGTGGGTTCGAATCCCGGACCAGACCAACATCACACGATCTCTCTGGGTGGAGTCTGCATGTCCTCCCCGTGTTACCGTGGGTTCTCTCCGGGTTCTCCGGCTTCCTCCCACCGTCCAAAGACATGACTGTGTAGGTTAATTGACAACTCTAAATTGCCCGTAGTGTATGAATGTGAGAGTGAATGGTTGTTTGTCCTTGTCTGTCTGTGTGTGAATGAATGAGAGTGAATGCGGGACAACAGATGGAAATTAGCCCAAGGCTACAATCTGGTGTGTTTACAGCATGTATATCATGTATGTTCATTAACATGCACTGTCCCGACCAAAAAAAATAAATAAAAAAAATAAATAAAATAAAAAAATAAATAAAAGAGTAACCAAAAGCTTTACCAAAGTTAGAGTAGTGCTACTTCAAACAGAATGTTGTGAAGTAGACGTAAAAATATAGTTTCTGAAATGACACTTTCTTCCATAAATCACTCACATAAATATAACTGAGTAGTGCCCACCTCTTAATTTCACCACTCAAGATCGATTTGGCTCAATGTAAAAAATACAAAGTGGGTGGGTTGAAACTAAAGAATGTCACCATTTTTCCTTATTGTCTGGCTGCTCCCCTCCGTTCGTCTCTGTCACCCGAAGGGGCTGAGACACAATCACAGCGGATAGCAGCGGGCCATCGCTCACCCTGTCCCTGGAGGCGACAGTCCACTTACTGCCAACCCGTGCTCAAATGGAGGACATTTCATCACCCACCAAAAACACAATTAAGGAGAGGCGCACCCGCACTCTCCAGCCTGGGAAGTGCCACCTCCCGTCGCAAGTTCTGTTACTTCAGAGGGGAGGTGACCATTCAGACCATTTACTTCACTGTGACTGAGCGATCGGTGTGGGTTTAACTGGGCCGTGTGGACTGACCTGTGCGCGGTGGTCTGTGAGGGCTTGGGTTACATTTGGCTGGTGTTCTTTCCTTTCCAAAACATTCACTCAAAGATGAATACATGGAAGATTATATCAGTAATTAACATCAAATATACGCCCCATCTGATCTAATCTAATGTGTTTTCATGTGCTTTGATAGTTCACACACATGCAGACGTCCTATATACACCCTATAATCAGAAATGGACACAAAATATAGGCTTCAAGTAGCAATTTGTAAGTGTATTTGATTTTTTTTTTTTTTTTCGTGGACAGCAGACATAAAACCTTTCCAACCTCCCCCTTCCGTACGTCTTCTTTAAGCTATACATTGGCTACTGCTTAAGAAAATGAAAGTTTCATTTATCATGGCTAAAACATCAAAGTTACAATAACACATTTCCCTGTAATTTTGTGTTGTATGACTCCTGCTTAAGTCAAAAACCTCTTCTCTCAACTCATGGCATGTTTTGGAGTCTGTGTATTGACCAGTTAAGAATTTTTAGATCACCTAAAGGGGGTGTACCTGATTTTTACTGTTTTGCACCGAGAAAAAACGTACTAGTTCACTCACACGATTTTAGAATAAAGTACAATCTGTTTGGCCCTAGTACAGATATTGTAAAAGCATCTATTCGGGTGAAAATAAGACCACAGCGTTTTCTGCGTCTGTTCATTATTTAGCATTTTATTCTACGAGAAGCAGGAAGTAAATTGTTAACATGCATAACTTTAGAACACCTGCCACTTTAACAATATATTATAAAAGAGCTATCTATTTGCACTGCTACATTTGCACTACTGACTGTCCAGCTGTACATTTCTGTATATAGTCTTACTCTATCTTAGTCTACTATATTTTATCTTATTCATACCTATTCTATTATATTTTATTCATTGTTTTATGTTGCACCTTACGCCGAAACAAGGTCCTACGTTTGTGAATTTTGATCACTGACAATGGCAATAAACCAATATTCCCATTCATTCATTCATTCGTTTTCTAACACTTATTCCCATTCCCGGGGTCGCGGGTGACTGGAGCCTATCCCAGTGACTTTGGGCCTTAGGCGGGGTACACCCTGGACAGTGGCCAACTCGTCGCAGGGTTAACACAGAGAGACAGAGACATTGACAGACAACCATTCACTCTCACATTCATACACTATGGGCAATTTTAGATGGTGATGTTGGGGTGGTCCGGGATTCAAACCCACAGTCTCCTTATTGGGAGGCAGAAGCTCTAGCCACTCTGACACCGTGCACCCCATGTTTATTAGCAGTGACAGCTAAACTTGATCTGGGCTCAGAGAGTGAATATTTAGGATGCTGGGACTGCATACGTGAGCGAGACATGTGACTGCTGTAAAGAGTTTAAAACACACTAGTCCTGCTTTTTACGTTTCAAAACAGAAAAATCAGATATGGCGCCTGTTAGACGCTGACAACTATTTCTATAATCGATTAGTTGACATTAATCCATTCACTTGTCGCAGCTCGAACACACTACTCCAGAAAAAAGATACACAAAAGATGAGTATAGTTGCTGCACGGACATTCAACATTTTTAAAGTGATCCGAATCGATTTTCTCCCTCGAAGTCTAAGCGGACGCCGGAGCTTTGGGTGTTGCGGTGGTGGTTTTTGCACACGCCCACAGCCCGAGCCGGAGCAGAGGCAGACTGGTGGCTATTACAACGCACCAACGCTGCCTCTTATCTGCCAACACGATACAGATCTACACAGAGCTGGAGAGAGATTATAAATTCATTACCTTGATACACAAGTGAGCAGATAGACACCAGCATGAGGGAGGAGATGGGCTCAGGTCGGAAGTATGGCACGGACTCAAATGGAGAGAATTACACGGGACTGGATAAATCCGTCAATTCTGCTCAAGTTTTATATTTTGAAACTCCTGGGATGTTGATTTAGGCATGGATTTTCTTGTCAATGTGTCAAAGCTATGTGTACTCAGGAAGTCTATTGTTGAAACGGAGAGGTAGTATATGTCTAAAATGCATCCAAAGTCCAATGCTTAGTCATCACGGAGTACTTTTTGAAACATTTATAGTTTATTTTTATTGCCACAGTCTGACTTCTGTCCGCTGTCCTCTGCATTTATTTGGAGAATGCTTTTACTTGGAGCGTGTTCTTCCTCCAGCTCTGGTGAACTGGCTACACTTTTGAAGGTGGAGGATGCTAAATAAAACCAAAGGAGTTTTATTTATTTATTTTATTTTTTGGAAAACAAACTGAAAGGGAAGAAAAACACTGACGGGCACTGTTGCTACTGAATATAAAATCAACACCTTATCAGCAAACACAAAAAGTTTCATGTAACGACTATTTATAAAGAGAAGTTTGAAAATCTACTCTTACTCTTACATTTCACTGTTTATTTTCACTTTAACTTAACGTTTACGCTTTACTGAGTTACGCTTCGCAATGTCACTATATTTATATCCCACAAAAAACATATACAAATCTAAATTTGACATTATTTTGTTTTAACTTTCCATTTCTCATTGCAGCTCCTCCTGCCTTCTATGTAATTCCCGAAGCTGTAAGCCTGTCTCTTTTCAGGTCAGGCCATTATACCCATGCTTTTGTGGTCACTTTAGTCGCAGCTTTCCGTTGGCATGACGTGCTTGTGTATGTGTGCACGTGCACTTGGGAGTCAAAAGGAGGAAGGCCATAATAATGAGTGATGCCAGAGGTGCTTTTCCCTCTCCCACCCCTCGCCACTCGCTCGCTAATGGCCTCCTCGGTGGGTTGGCTGACGGACTTGCCTGACTCTCCATGGCTCTGTATTCCTTATTTGGCCACGCAGATGAAGAGCGGCTAAGAGAGGGAGGTAGGTAAGAGTATTGCAGATGAGTCTCTGTTTACACGTGGGGTTATGGGGGTCAGAACAGCCGAGTGCCACAGAGCTAACACAGAACGCTTAAATGGTAAGAGAGTATAGTTCTCTGCAACCATCATGAGGGATTTATCAGGGTAGATCCAGCGTGAAAGTGTGGGATGGAGGCTATGAACTTTAGTGCAGCCCCAGCAAAGAGATAGCCTCCACAGGTAATTTCCAAGACACTCTCCCTTTAGCCCTTCTTGCACCAAGGCCCTGGACAGTGCAGGGGAGTCGGTAGAAAGGAAATTAAAGGCAACCATCCTTATAGTTTTGCTCTTGTCCGCTTGACTGGGATGCGCGCTTGCCTGCTCGCCTCGCCTTGCCTTTACTTGTGTTCCCTGGGCAATGTTTATGCTGTGCCCGGGCCCAGGACAGAATAGATTCGCCCACACAGCACTGTGCTCTCAACCAGAACTTAAATAGGTCTGGCAAGTCCGAGCCGCGCTCCCATTCACGCGCACTCCTCTGGATTAAGCCCTCTGGCCTGGGGGCAGTGCAGCAATGACTGCATTAAAAGACCCAAGATAGCATCTCCCCCACCAACACCACGGCTCCGCCCCTAAATATATACGCATCATACGGCCGTTTTATGGGACGCATCAGCAGGTTGTTTATCGTTATCTATCAACATTGAGGAGATGGGCAGAAAATGTAATAGTAATGATCCTTAAATGTAAAGAAGATTATGCTTTTGTCTGCTATTTTATGATTATCAATTTATATTTTGGTAATTTGGTCATAAATCGCAATATTGATCTAGAGCGAAGTAATAAAAAAAACGAGTCCGGTGACTTCTGGGTCAAAATTGCATCATTGATTTCCGCCTGTTCCGTTAACAAGTGTCACCGTAAACACAATCACAACAAAGTGCTGCGCTGCCACATCATGCTGCCGCGTATAGCTATAGTTCATGAAAGCGATCAACAGATTTGTTTTCTTTTTCATTTGAGGCAAAATGGCTGCGTGACACTGCTGAATCCACGTGTCACTTATTACGACAAAAAAGAATCTGAGTATGAAGTAAATAAAGCGGTGGTGGGTGTGTAGGGGTCAGTGATACCGTGAATTTTCGCAGCAATGGGATCTTGATTACAAAAGAATAAAAATCAAACATGCATGAATGACTCTAAATGCAACTTCAATGGGTAAATGAGAATGGGAAACGATGATAACAAGGTTAAGTCATTTTGCATAATATGTCTCCTTTAAAACACCACACTGGTTATTAACAAAACAAAGAATATCACATGCCTATTTGTAATATTAGCTTCGTATCAGAATTAGATTTATTCATACCCAAGGGGAAATTATTCATTGCAGACATGCAGCCGACCAGCAGAAGAAATAGAGTTATCAAAAAAAAGAAACTACTCAAATTAAATATTAGTACTGCAATAAGAATAATAAATCTGTCTTATATCAGCTAAACAAATGCATTTACAACTCATTATAGCAAGCAATTTACAACACTTTAATCTATTTCACTGTTCACTTCGAAGTCTGGACTTAACATTAATTTCCTAAAGTTGATTAAATTTTCAGTGTCCATCTGGCCCTCCCTATTCTACCTCGCAGATCTGATCCTCTCGTATATCTACACTTCACGTGGGACCGGGGGGAGGCTGTGATTTTAGGCTGCATTGAATATAATCATCACAATTAACATCTGCCAGGCCCTTCACTTTCCAGCTTGTTGAGTCTGTGGAGGTTCAACAGGCTGGTGGGGCGCAGTGTGGAGGGGGGTCCACTTGTGCCAGCTCTCCTCTGCTCCACCATTTCAGCAGGTCAGCGCAGCCTCATCACTCTGCCACAATATGACAAATCCAGCTGTTAGGAGCAGCCTGAAGCCCCCCGGCAGAGCTCTGTGTGAGAGACATCCACATCTGCTCTCAGGGACGTTCAGCGCAGGCAGGGGACGGCGGGCGCG
Organism: Rhinogobius similis; assembly: GCA_019453435.1. Classification (NCBI taxonomy): domain Eukaryota; kingdom Metazoa; phylum Chordata; class Actinopteri; order Gobiiformes; family Gobiidae; genus Rhinogobius; species Rhinogobius similis. The sequence continues at coordinate 22,310,644 of CM033623.1, read as the reverse complement.
CAATATACCTGCTCCTTTCATTTAGGACCAAATACGTGAGGGAACTACGCTCGTTCTTAGGTCTAGTGTAGAAAAGATAAGTATGTTTAAGACTGCAGATTGTTGTTCTGTGAGGGTTGACATTAAGGGGTTAATTAAGGAGCTTGGGTTAGAAGTGAGGGTTATAAGGTTGAATTAATCTTAATGACGTATTTTCTCAGGACCCAAAAATGTTACCATTTTTCAGTGTTTTATACAATACTATACTAAAAGCAATATACTCAACATTCATCTTATATTGCCCACCTCTTTTCAGGGATATAAATATTTAGTTTTAAACAAAATGGTTACTGTAGCCTTTAAACCTGTTTTTATTTTAATTATAGATGAAACTGTTGCACCCTATAAAACAACACAGCAATAGCATGTAATAGGGATAACAAGAGCATTTTGTGGATGTTTTTCTCTCATTTACAATTGTAATATTGGGTTAGATATAATATTACTACAATGAAACAAAGCAGAACGACATGATACTGTATGTCCTTTTGCCAGTAATTGCCATTTAAGGTTTCTATGCTATTTATTTTCTCGAAATAGGAATACAATATGGCTGCATGTTTCCCTCGATATACTTAAAACATCTTCAATAAGCTGTATTGATAGAACAATAAGAAATATATTGAGATATTGTGTAAAATTTGATATTTCTATTGCGACGGCACAGCTCCGATAAAACAAGCTGAACACATACAGCCACAATTAAAGCACGGGTTGGTTTCAATTAAGAGCGGCTTTGAATATTTACAAGGATTTAGGTCTCAAGAGATCTCCAAATGCTGCACAAAGCGCTGAAATAAATAATCACTTAGACAGACTCAAAGAGTGTACGTGCGGAGACCTTTTCATTCAGACGCTGTGCATCGGAGGGCAGAGGAAAAGAGGAGCAAGAGTGCATTACACCTATGAAGGATTTTTTTCACCTTACACTTGTAAATCAATACAGGAAAGAAATAGCTACAAATTATACAGAGCACACAGCATCGTATAGCTGCAACCTTGTCATTTGGTTTGGAAAAAAAAAAAATTGAAACAGTATATAAATGGCACAGTAGTACAGTTAAGTACACTATTGATGCCTTTGATAAAGCCAATGAGCCTTCTTTGAAAGAATGAGTTTTCAAAGTTAAAAACATGAGGCTCTGACTCAAGGAGATACGATTTGAGTCATAACTTGAGATACTTAAACTTTTAATAGCTTTGACATTGGAGTAAATTGTGTATTGAACGCTGATAGTTCACCATTTTAAAGGTGCTGTAGTGGATTTTTACTGTTTTGAAACATGAAAAACAGAACTAGCTCATGCACCCGATTATTGGCATGATGTAATAAAGAAAAATCTGTTTTGCCCCAGTGAAGATAGCTATTTAAAGTATATAGAGTGTTTTATACTACGAGAAGCAGGAAGTGGGTCGTTAGCGTGCAAATGTTTGTTAGCTTTACCTGGGAAGGCAAAGACTCAAAGCACTTGTATATGATGATGCTGGCACTGCATAAGGTAAGTGAGGGATGCATGCAGAAGGAGTTTAAGATGAAGTAGTTCTGTTTTTCACGTTTCAAGACAGTAAAAATCGAGTACAGCGTCTATAAATTAAAAAAAGAGGCTTGCAACAGTGGTTCCCAACCTTTTTTGTCTCGAGTACCCCCTAAAATTTCTTTAGTTTTGTTTGGCAAATAAATGGCTCATAAGTTGTAAATTGTCAATTATTACTATTATATTTTTTTCTTTTCGTTGTATTTATGGTCCCAGATGCTAAATTTGCAACTAATAACACTTTTTTTTCCAGATTTTATTCATTATTATTTCTTCACCCCCGCACACTCTAAGGTCCAAGGGCCGGTTCCAGCTCCTGGTGCCTAAGACAAGACTTAAAACCAGGCGGGACAGGGCTGTCTCTGTGGTCGGCCCCAAACTCTGGAATGCTCTGCCCCTCCACGTCCGAACGGCCCCCACAGTGGTGTGTTTAAAGACCCATTTCTACTCTCAGGCTTTTAACACCGCATGAGTTGTGAGGTCCTCTTTATTTTAATTTATTTAATGGTTTTACAATTCTGCTTGGTTTTGATTTGACTGGCTCTACTGTACTGAAGTTTTGTTGTTGTTTATTGTATGTTTTGTTTATTGTTTGATGTTTTCTGTTTTGTGTATGTCGAGCACTTTGGAATAGAGTTTAAATAAAGTGGATTTGGATTTCATCTTCTTTTAAAACCTGAAACCATTCCAAGTACCCCCTTGTAACCGCTCACTCACCCCTTGGGGTCACTATACCCCTGGTTGGAAAACGCTGCTCTAAAACTTGCACAATATATTCAAAAGTCTTATTACGACTAAATGAAACTCTCACCTTTTAACACACACTGTTGCTGTCTGAATGTCATTTCTAGTATATAGGGATTGAGGGCCGCTCCAGGCTGTGTGGGGCATCTGGCGCTGTGTGAAATATCTTTAACAAGGAAAGGTGCCATATTGTGTGATTTCTAAGAAAAGACGTAGGAGTCTGGAAGGTGCGAGAACAGGTATACAAGGAGACACAATAAAGTTAGGCAAGCAAGTTATTCCGAGTTAGAGATTCTTCTAAAATGGCGGCACAGTAGAAGATTTCTGCACTCACCGCTGGGATGTTTTCAACACGACTTTAGCTTCATATCCTCTGCTGCTGCGGCGGATTCTCGGCTTCTTTTTCTTGTTACTGCTTCGGTGGTACCTTTAAAAGATGGAGAAAAAGGGGGCGCAGAGAGGGAGAGAAGAAAGGAGAAAGAATAAAGAGAAAGATTAATGAAAAGGACTAGTGAATGAACTGCCTCCTCAAGTGGTGGGAGGGGGAATTGCTTTGGTTGGGGCTGTGTGCGTGGCCTTTGTGACCACAGGACGGCAGGCAAAGTGCAGGCTCTCCACTGATTGCCTGAGAGCTCTAGAGTGCAAATCTGCATGAAAACCCTTCTGCCTTTTTTTTTTTTTTTTTTTGATCATGGGCTGCTTCACATCTCTAATGAGCCCGGGCCATATTAGGAGAGTGGGTGGACTTGCCCAGTGCCGTGTGATTGCAAGTTGAACACTCCGGACTTAATATACAGTCAAGTCAGTGCAGTTTACCATGTTTCAATAAACTAGTTAAAGTTGCACTGTATATGTTACTTTCCTTCTGCTCCCTGTTGAGGATGTTATTGCTTTGCTTTGGAATTCAACAGTATGCCTTTAAACGTATCTGTCTCCATGGAAACAAGCCCCACCAGTATAGTTTTTTTGAGCAATAAAAATACCCGTAACTGAATAAATGTATGATAAATAAATGTAATGTTTTACTGTAGTTTCTCAAGTGTTTCAATGTGCTATTTCTTATGTTTTTTTAAAAATATTGAGTTTTTGGGGGGATTCTCCTGCTGTCAGCAGCATAAAGTAGTATCAGTATGATGATTTATCGTGATATTTTCTGTAACAACACATCCCACTTTAACATTTCTTATCGTGGCAGGTCTAACTGTGGAACATTCCAGGCAAACATCAGATTCTCATTGGAGTTCTACAGTTATATAGTGCATGTTTAACGGTAACACTTAACAACACCTACACTTTTGTGCCTTAATAAAACATGAACTAAACTTAATTCATAGTGAACAAATAGTTTATTAAGTTTGGTAACTAAACAATTTGTTTATTATTAATTAAGTCTTTGTTCATTCTTTATTGAGGCATGAATGTAGTTATTACAAAATGGTGGCTAGTAAAATTATTATATATTACAGCCCCACCCCACTTAAGGCTGTCCACACAACAAGCATAAAAGAAAATAGATCTTGAGAGCCACTTCACATAATATGTTTACCTTAATGTACTACTTTAAATCAATATTAAGCCTATACAGTCATTACTGTTTATTTCAAAATGTATAAAGAAAAAAAACATACATATTCTTTTGAATGTCAAGCAAATTAAAATTGGGGGCCCAGAGGGATCGTCAGGTTGAAGTGGGCCGCGACGCTGCAGAGTTTGGGAATGGCTGACATACTGTATGGTGTATTAAATGCACAATGTACAAATTATCTTTTCTTTTCCTAAATAAAATACACTAACTTTAGACAAACATACTGTGTGTACGCAGAAACAAAACTACATTTTCCATTTTCTTTGTCTTTCTCAAGTACCATGTCAAATCCTCATTTTCCAACATCCAAACATGGTCTTTAAAACATGTATTTACTGTCAATCCAACCAAAGATCACGTGCCAGTATGAAAAGATACTCTGTCACCCTCTCTGTGTCGTTAAACATTAAATTAAACTTGTACATTTCGCTTGCATAGTGTGAGCAGCATGTGTATATCTAGTCTGCAGGGCATGTCTAGTGCACCGAGGCCCCATTCGATACCAGTCAATACTCTCAGTGAGGTCTGGAGCTATGGGCGGCCCTCATCCACCCAAAGGAGTCTCCTCTGGAAGGTTGTCTGCAGTAAAAGGTCAGAGAGGAGCATCATTACTCTGCCCTTCCAACCTCCGCCAAGATAATCATATGAATATCATTGATGATCCACCACAGGGTATGATCGATCGCCAGGATTTAAGTCTGCAGCACACATTAGCCTGGTGTTGTGCTGTAGGAATACAGTTTGCTGTAGGAGCGTATGGCCAAGACAACATGTCGACTCAAAACAACAGAAAATGGTGGACTACAATAACATTTACTGTATAACTTTGGACACAATACTTTGTCAATAAAATTAATTGGAAACAGCAGGAATGGCATGTACAGTAATTAGTGGTGGACAATATTGACAAAAATGATCAGGTTTAATTATCAGCCAAATGTGAAATGTCTGTAAAATAAATAACTAAAGTGCAAGAATATCACCTCATACCCTTATTTGAAAGTTTACAACACTTTTTTTTTTTTCACTTTTAGTTTTGAAGCATTTTTTTTCATAAATGATACACTTGATATTCAAATTGTGTTCTTTAAAACAACATTCACATTATTACATTATTATCTAACAGTATTAATGCTTTTATTTATTTAGTTCCATTTTCTATATTCCCATTAGTTATTACCACAGCAATAACTATTCTTGCTGGAGTTCTGCTATTCACAATTTTCAAATCACTACACTCATAAATACCTCATATTGAACCAATTTGTAAGGCTTCATTTTTCAGTCAAAATGCACAATTATGTGGCCAATTACGATATATAAACAATGTCATTCCATACCAAATTTTTTTAAAGTAATTCAAAGCTAAATTCCCATAACTGTGGCAGCTTTATGCAGTGCTTGGACTGTCCACCAGGGGCTATAACCCACAGTTTGTGAAGGCCTGCCAGATGATCGTCAATGGCCACCCTTCCAGACAGCTGTTGAAATGAAATGTTTTGTATCTGTAAATAATTTAATTGACTCAAATGGATAACAAACAAAACTAGCAACATCTCCAGATTGATTTTTTTTTTTTTACCCAATAGCCAGCTCAACAGTCCATCCTGCCGCTGTAAGGATAGTATCAACTTTTCCTCCACCTCCATCTTTTTATCATGAACCCTGCTCCCAGACACTTTCCCAGCAGCCTCCATGGGCATGATTACCTCAAAAGCAGCGGTCAACACAATCCTTTATTCTGACAAGCCATCGGGGTCAGGGCAACCCATACTGGCCAATCAGTGTCAACCAACAGGGCTGGCTGTGAGAAATCCCCCTGGTAAAGAAGCGCCGCGGCTGAGACGAAGAGGAGGAGCTGTACACAAACGGACCACTGCACCACCCACAGGGACTCCATGGTGACGATGAGGACGGAGGGAATCGTATGCAAAAGGCGTCACACTCGACGGATTTCAGCCTAATTAGACACTGATGAGCGATGTATTGGACAGACGCCATCGTGGTCATGGAAATACTAATGAGGTGTGATGTATATCTGCTTCACAGCTTTGACACATATCACATACAAAGGATATTAAACTAAATGTGCAAAAGGAATATGAAAATAATGCTAATCCACATTATAATTGATCAAATGCGTGTTGAATTTTAATATGATTTCAGTGTGTTATCCACATTTTGGAAACATACAGGAGAAACAAGGGATTTAGATACCTTCGGAACATACTGGAACACACTTTTGGCAGCGAGGAAGAAGGCCGTAACAGAAAATGGATGACAGGACCTGAACCCACTGAACTGGATGGACATTATATTATAAAATGGAAAAGATTAGTTGTGGATTGAAATTGAAAATTGACTTATTTTTCAGAGTCTAGACTAAATGAGACCTATTTTGATTTCATCCACGCTTTTCATTTTATTTTTGTTTAGTTTCTGTGTCTTGTTCTCAGTTTCAGTTTTCATATATATTTTAATATGTATGTTATGTTTAAAAAAATAAAAATAAATTAGTTGCCAAAAAAGTTTCACAGAATGGCATTACAATGGGCGGCAGTAGCTCAGTTGGAAGAGAGATTGTCTTCTGATCCGAAGGTCAGCGGTCAGCGGTTCGAATACTGCCGTTGTGTCCTTGGGCAAGACACTTAACCCGCCTTTCCCCCAGTACTCTGGTGTATGAATGTGTGAGTGAATGGGTGAATGGTTCCTTCATGCTTTGCGCTTTTAGTGCATCAAAGGTGGAAAAGCGCTATATAAATACGTGACCATTTACCATTTACACATACTGTATCTTCCATTTATTCATTCACAGGTGTTTTTCTGTCAAAATTCTTGAACATTCTTATTGTGAGCAGAGTTACCAATCCACAGATCTGACCGGTAACCTGCTTGATGGCATCACCTGCTTGTCTCCATGGAGATAGACAAGTTTAATGTCACTGAGGCAATGTAATAGAAACTCCATGGAGACAAACAGGTGCCTAAACATGACAGCTTAAAATGAATCGATTATATGCGTTTTATTTGAATAATAATGTATCATGTAATATGTAGTGTTTCTGTATGAAGTTCATGAAAGTTTGTCTTTTAGTTTAAAACATAATCATCTCATTTCTAAATAAATACACTATTGTTTTAAAACTTCAAAGTTCTGCAGTTGCATCACAGCTCATAAAAATTCCATCTGGCAAAGTATTACACAGCTTCCCACTTTTATCACAAAAGTTTATCTAATACAACTTGCATCAGTTTGGTTCAAATGAATCACGGCTGACATATAACCAATGACTGCGTGTGTTTGCCCGAGACGCGCGGTGCACTCTCTCTCCCTCCGTCCTCCTCCCACACGCCTGGCTGCCAAGACGAGCGCGGGGGAATTTGTTTAATGTACATTCACCGCACACACGCTGTTGCACTACCGCTTCCTCCCTCCCTCCGTCGCATGAGACACTCCCTCGGCTGGGCACACCGCCATTAATCAGCGCGCACGAAGAGTTAGCCGAAAAAATCACTCCGCTCCCTTAATCAAAATCTGGGGCCCCGGTAAAAAATGCGACTTACTTACAGGTGAGGAGCTTGCACATTTGCCAGAGCACCTCACGGACATGGTTCAATAGACCGCTCTTCACTCATGCGGAAGCGAGGGCTGGTTTGTTTTCTCATGACCCCCGCAACATATTGGCGTCGGGGTGAGTGGACGTGTGGAGACAGATGGCCAAGCATCATGGTGCATGGCGAATTGGGATACGAAAACATGCAAAAAGCCCGTACTGATTTTTTTTTTTCTTTTAACAACGTGACTGTATTGCTCTAGAAAACAAGATGGAAGGACGTCTATAAATAAAATCATAAAACTGACCGGAGGATTCGCTGAAAAATACATTCCGGCCTTCACGTGATGATGTCAATAGTGCTGTTGCCATGGCAGCGCGTCACATACTCCTGTCCTGTCTTCACCTAGCCTCAAACAACCCTAGCAATAAAAGTATATGTTCCCCAACAGAATATTAAAAATGTGAGTTATTATTTCTGTAAACGCTAAAGGAAAATAGTGAGAAAATATTCGTACAGGAAAAAGACGTTGTTGAGGTGATAAAAGAGAGCTTATAGACTCTTTGAAATACAATGTCTTTAGAAACTGCAGAAAGTAGGCAACTGTAGGCAAAAGTGAAGTAGATCATAAAACATCAATAATGAACTGACATCTGATTTAAATTATAATGGCTTGAAGTCATTATAACAAAAAAGAAACAACACATTTCCAGGATAGAAATGTTATTTAGATTCCGTCTCTATTAAAAAGGATAGAAAACACAATTTTCAAACCTCAAAACTGTATTTGAGTTGAGTTCGTAGAGAGTATAATTTGTGGCAACGGATGTAATAATCAAGCATTAAACAACGAGCAGCAACTGTGTAATCCACAGAGTTGTTTAAAGGCACTTATACCACAGCCACAAACTCTAATACTTCTCCTGTGAATCTGAAAAGGCCGTTTATTGTCTGTAATGTCTGAGATATTAGTTGTTTCTGTGTTTGAATGAAGCCAGTGTCCTCACAGCAGATGAGCACTTGTTTATCTGTTGCTATGGAGATGTCCACAGAGCAGTGATTTACAATCTGATTTAACTTAAACTTAACTTATTTATTGATCTTGTTTTTTTTTATTGCATGTTCTGTTTTCCTACTGCTCTTGATTTATGCGTTGCAACAATGGAATTTCCCATCTGTCTGACAAATAAAGGTTAATTTGTCTTAACTTATTGCAGACAACTTCATTATACAAACACTATATATTACACATTGGAACTCTGGCCGTGGTATAAATAGATACAATTGTGCGGTCAAATTTCTTTTATGGATTTTGCATTCTTCACAAATGTAAAGTGTGGTTATAAAATAAACAAATAACGTTAAATGCGACAGAAAATGTCTTTAAATGAGGCTCTGATATCAGTCAAATGTTTCTGAGTGACTTTCAATTACAAAAATATTTTTCATATTTTGTGATAGGTTAATTTTAGTTCCTCGTAGAAATGTGTCACTTCATTTTGCCTCCATTCCAGAATTTAGAATGTTTTTGTTGAATAAATTATAGGTTGTGTTCCCATGACGTCATACCATTCTAATGAGCCAATCGTTTATTATTGAGGTAGAGGTCAAACTTTTGTGGCAGAATTAGATTTTTAACTGTCTAACGCTGATGTTCTGCAGTTTGTATCTCTGTAATTACTGAGGTGGTCTACATGAAACAAAAACTGGTATAAAAGGTAAATGTTTTCACTGCCAGCACAAATAAATTGAATTGTGTTTTTTTTTTTCCATTTTAGAATAACAAAGTGTTCGCATTATTCAAACACACAGGGGCTACTGTTGTTACTGTTTCTGTTTTGTTATTCTTAATCGCTATAGCAAAGGTAGTTTTTTCCATCTCTCTAAACTCCAGCTGGGATCTCTTTAAAAAGATCCAGTCTCAAGAAGTGTCCCCAGGTGCCACACTACAGTCACCCACCAAAGCTCCTCACAAGTTTCCTCAGCAGGATGAAAGAAAGGAAGAAGAAAGACGAGAAATCCCCATGTGGACAGAAAATATATCTTTAGTTTACCCTGAATCATAAATCGGAAAACTCAAAGAAAGGTGACAGGGACGGGGGACATAACGCTGTAGCAAGAAGGACAGAGGAAACCACTTTCACGAAATTGATACGGACATTCATATCGTCCAATCTTTTCAACCAATCACAGAAGGTGTCAAAAGGATGAGCTGATTGAGTTACAAATACCCTTCCCTTGATATTATAGGTGTGAATGAATTGCTATATTGAAACTGTCAGAGTCATTGAACACCGTCATTTGTGCTGTTATTCTTCACAATATTGAAAGTGTCTATTGAGCTTCCCATCGCAAGTCATCAAAAGAGCTTAACATATGCATTTTGTCCTTTTGATACAAACATCTATACCTGTTTGTTTCACACAAATTGACAAAGGCCTCCTCGAAAATATTGTTGGAATCTAGAGAAAACGGCCCCTGATAATCATATACAACGAAGTGGGTGGCAGTCTTTTACAAACCAAGTATCTTTTGAAGTCATACAATATGTGATTAAAAAAAAAAGGCTGACTGGGTGACACAGAATTTTTTTCAATAAATTCAATCTAACAGGTATGTCAAAGGTGAGAGCTTTGCAGGAGTTGGAATGTGAAGCCGTCAGCAATTGAGGGCTCTTCTGATGGTGTCTTTGAGAGGAAAAAAAGACTTTCTGATGTTATAACGGCGCTGCAAAATGTTAATGCAACGGTGAAATGAAAGAAAAAATGATCATGTAGAGTTGCCTATTTAGTATATGCAGGGAACTGAAGATAAAAATGGGAGCCATACCAACATTGTGCTGTTGATTGACATCCCTTTACAACGATAACATATTTATGCTTTAAGGGCATCAACCTTTTGGGGGCTTATCGTTAATAACATGTAAATATTTCTCATTCCCTATCAGCAATACTCAACACTTTCTGTTAACAGTCTGTTAATTGCTGTTCACAAATTGTCTCTTTCTCCCACAACTAGCTGATGCCTTCTTCTTCTCCTCCTACTACTGTTTCATTGTTGATATTCTAACTTTTTGGGTTGGGTTTTTTGAGTTGAGTTAGTCATAGAGTCAGTCCATTTTCATATCCACATTTTGACGTCTACGCCTGACACACATTAATGAAGCTGTGCCCACATTTGTTCTGGTCCAGTCCTGTTGTAGACTTGATTCAATTGTCTAGTCTTGTTTTAGTCATGGTCCGTAGGTTTCCTACCTGGTTTAGCCCAAGTTAGTCCCAGATGGGTGTGCGTGCAAGTCTGACCCCGGCCTTAGTTTTACTGCAACACAACCCTCACACAATTGGACTCCCATGGCCCACGGACTCAAGGTTTTGTTCCCTTCTGTAAGCTTTTGTTCACTGACCTTATTACTTTCCTATTGGCTTTCTATTCTGGTGCCCAGTGCTTTGTAAGAGAACCTCCACTTCAACCCCGACATCCTCAGATGAAAGCTCCCAGCAGCCGTGTGTTTCAGAGTCGGGCATGCTTTGTACTGAGAGGGACAGTAGTTTTACAGAAAGCAATTTATGTGAAATTGGCCTATAAGGTTTATAAAGTTAATAGATAGCCTACTTATTCATAATCACGAATCATCCATTGCTAAATGGGTTATAGACGGAAGAGCTCCAGGTGGAAGATGATGTTCCAGGTTTAGCCATTCATTAAAGGTGCACTATGTCACTTTTCTAGTGGAGTGTCCGCCACCTGCGTGTCTGCATGGAGAGGTTATTGCTTTTTTTAAACATACAAATTCCATGGTCATATGCCTGTTGGAAAACATTCTTAGTGCTGACTATAATTTTCTACAGTAAGGCATTCAACATATCTATCTCCATGGAGACGAGCCGATGGTACCACCAGGCTAAGTTACATCTGCTGTTCTTTAGTATTTGTTCAGTATTTCCTTACATGTGTAAAGAAATGAATGCAATATAGATACGTTTAATGACATGAAACCTTTGTTATTCCTCAGCCACCCAGGTACAACCTAAAAACTTTTGTCTAGATGAAAGAATTAAATGTTCTTGTTTCTCCACTAAAAAGGTCACATTATGCACATTTAACTATTTTATTCTCTTCCACTTTTGATTGACCAATTCTCCTGACAAAAGCATGATTGTGAGTTTGTGAAGAAGCAGGAGAAAACTGACTATAGGCAGGTAAGACATGTCAAGTCACACGTTTTGCAGACCGCCAGTGACTGAAGCAACAAACTGCATGCTTGGAGCACTAACCACTCCGCCGCTATACGCCACTGTACTCAATTAGTCAAACCTGCCACTTCGACATGGCCCGGCATTCTCCTGCCCACTAAATCAGCCCGCCTGTCAGCGCCCAGGTCGATATAAATATTAAAACCTCTATAAATAATGTTATTGTAGGTGTGGTGTTAATGCTTCATGATAGGCTGGGTGTGATAAAATAGAGCTCTCTGTTAAGGTGCTGGGCTTTAACAGACAGGCAGATAGACGGACTAAATCCCTTTGCGGTGTCCTTCCGTATGGGGCATCGGTGACTTTGTGTTGGAAAGGCGCCGAGGTGGCCACAGCTGTGTTCCCGAGCCCGAGCGAGAGGGGGGCAGGGAGGTCGCAGCAACTGTACGTGTGTGTACGCAGGGGATATTGTCGGTGGGTGCAAAACGGGACAGACTGAACGAAGAGGATTAATTATTATAAATCATGGCACAACTTGCATGCTTACAGTTGCTATCGGGTTTGCGCGCCGCGGTAAGGTAGGCGCGTGTGTCTGTGTCCGGAGAGGTCTACGAGTTGGGTAGAAGAATGACTTTGCCGGTTCGTGACAATGGGCCATATTTCACACAGACAGCAAACATATCACTGTAACGTCTTTATGTGCTGGCTGCAAATCTCCGGATTAGCTATTGGCAGGAGCGAGAGGGCCACCATCAAACAGAGATGTGGTGCGCGGGGGGAGACAGCTTGTTAATGTGACCTTGTGGAAAACAAAGACATCAGTCATCAGTGAATCCAAACATCAAGCAACGACTTCTGAGATGAAACTTAGGAGACAGATGGACACTAGTCGGAGTCCATGTTGGTCTGCACAATTATGGGGGAAAAAAAGTCAATTCATGAGCTTCGACTTCTGTTCTTGTCAACTTTTTGAGGACGTTAAACCTGTCACAATAATTGCTACATCGACTTATCATTCAATAAATAGCTGGGGAAATGTTTTCTAGGGATTAATATTTAGATTTGAGCTGTAAATGGTGGAATAAGTAACATCTATGGCTAATTACTGGTTTATTCTGCTATTTATTTGATTCAACTCATACCTTTTAATGATTCAGCATGTTTAAAAAAATAATTTTTACTGGGATTATCCTGCTTTAATATGTCAGTTGTGAGTAGTTTAGCAATATATCATGCTTCGAATATTGTTATCATGACAGGCCATGACAAGATACAATATTTGGATTTGAATTGTTGATTTCAATGGTAATGGTGCTAATTTTTCATTATTCTGAAACCCATAGATTGAAACTTTTCTGTATTGTATTCACTTCACATCATGATTCTGTTCATAGTGCTAATTTTAGCATTAGGATCATCAACACTTGAGAAAAAGACTGAAGTACAGCCTGCTAAAATCAAGGTTACACTTCAGTCTTAAGCATGCAAATACCATACGCTTTAATGTTAAGGTCTAAACTACTGTACATGGTTATCAAGCGTCTTTCATAAATAGACAGTATACTTTCTTCTTCACAGATGACATTCTATGACTTAAATAATAGCAGCCTTTGCACATTTCTTGTTACCGCAATTCAAATTATGACTTGATTGTGATTAATTGTGCAAGCCTAATTCCAAGTCACAACTTTCTCAGGTAAATTCCATGATGTGTTGAGATAAGATAAAAGTTTGATTCCATAAACTGTGCTTAAATCTGTACCATAACAATTATATAATAAGATTTTCATTTCCAGTTACCAATGGCAGTGTCATAAATCCGATGAATTCTTCGAAAGAACTTCAGCGTCAAGTTCTCATCGTTGAGCGTGTGGTAGAAAAACTCACACAAACTCAATAAACCACAGGGGATTTGACTCATTCACATCCTCCTTCAAGTACGATCTAACTCCCAGCATGCAAAGTTAGCAAAGTTCAACGCACGGACATTAAAGATCCAATCCTTACATGAACCCTCTCATATCTCAGCCATAATGTGTGCCTTGAGCCTTTATACTCTCCTCGTATCCTGCGGCGCTTGCATTGTGAGCGGAGCAATTAAAATCACAGCGCCCTGCAATCATGAAATAATCATAAAATTATCATTATGACTTTTCCGTGAAGAGATGCGTTGGTTTGGGAAAAAATGCGTTTTCTAGCCGCTTTCAGGCGACAGCTCAAATAATTAAATGAATGAATAAATGAATGCGGGTAAATATTAATCAGTACTCAGGCGCATCGGGGAGGGAGCAGAGGAGGCAGGCTGTGGCCCCGTGATTGGCAAGCAAGAAAATAAGTAATGTCACACATACACAATGAATAACGTTGAGTACAGTTATTAAGAGTTGGAACGATGACCCCAGACTGACCTGGTTCTATGATGTTTCACATACAGTAGCGTTGGAGCAGAGGTTTTGTAAAGCTGGGATCATCCTTGCTAATCCATACTCATTAGGATGAACTGTATAATAGTGTGCCCTTCTTACGTAACCCCCCCATCCCCCATTTTTATGCATCCATCCACTCTCTGGACAGGACCCCACCGCATGCAGAGGATCGGCTTGATGGTGAGCTTAATAAATGACTTTGGACGGTTGCGTGCGGTGAGAAGAACAGAGGGCCCGCCACACCTGTCGCCAACAATCAGGATGTGTTTAATTACAATAGACAAAAGGTTTACTCAACTCTGCTGATGGTAATGCAGCTCGGATCGCTTGTATTAATGGAATGTCATACTACGCAGGCAGGGCTTTCGTTGCAGCTGTCTGCGTCTTCTGGAACTCGTCAACAACCAATCAGGAACTCCAGATCGCTACAGAACTTGAAAAAGCGGCTTAAAATTCACCTGTTGAAACTTGATGATGCTGTGTCCCAAAAAGCTCTGTGTAAGTTTGTCGAGTTATCATTGGTTATAAATTCATATGTCACCTTTTTCCATCTAAATATAATTATAGATTATAGTGGTGGTGTATATGTGAACTTAAAATATGTATTATGGATTGGCAGACATACAGTAGTTAGGGTGAAACTATACGTAATTTGTAAAAAAAAAAAAAGAAAAGAAAGAAAAGTCAAAGAAAGTTTTACAATAGATGGAAAGTACAATGTTGACAAAAACTATAACTCAGAATTCCTGTATCTGTTGAGAGTTATTACATTTAAACAGCTTTTTAAAATGGAAGAGAGTGGTTTTAAATTCATCCGAGTAACTATTCCAGAGATATATTAACAGATTTTATTTAGTTGTTTATTTATTTTATAATATTTGCTCTGAATTTCATTTTTTATAAACATCTCAGTTCCTCTTGTATTGGCTGTCACTGATTATGAACATATTCTGTAATGATTTTCACCGAAGACAACTAAATCAGTGTTTAAAGGTTTATTAATAGTGCATTGTTTGGCTAATTAAAAGTTGAGAAGTCTTTTTATCTACTTTTATTGCTACTACTTTGGATAATTTCTTTATTGTATTATTTATATGTGATTTCCAATTGAAGTTATGGTTTATAATAGTTACTCCTTCAAAGACTCTTTCTAGTGGAGTGTTGTTGACATAATATTCTTATTTAGGGTAAACATGTATTTAGGATTTATTTCATTATTTGTGGCTAATAATGGTGTGAAAAATAAAAGAAACGCCAGCAAAACTGGAGAACGCTGGGAGCTAAGTTTCAATGTTTTGACATGTAGAAGTCTAGTTTCTGCACATACAGTATAATCAGAGAAAGTAATAATAATTCCACTCGGCCCATAATGCTGCCACCCTGAAGCTAACTTAAAAAATAAGACACATATAGCAGTTTGTGAATGGAATTTCTGGCAGTATTGTAAATATGCGTGATGAATTGAGTATAATATAGCACTAGAGCTCGGCTGAAGTCATAAATGTCATAATTTTGCTAAACTTGCATTTGGTTCAAAATGAAAACAAATCAAATTCAAAGGAAGTCCTGATGCTATTGGTGATCACTACTGGAGAGACAGAGAGTCAGAGGGAGGGCTGAAGAGAGAGAGAGAGAGAGAGAGAGAGAGAGATATCTTGCACCTCCACAGAGTTCCATTGAGAGCCCTGCAAGTGCTTTCCAACTCAGTCACTCTGAATGAGACATTAGGGCGACGGAGCAGGCAAATGACTTTACACTGGTTCAAATGTAGAAGCATTTGAAGATTGGGCAAACTCAGAATCAATAATTCAGACGCTTTCTGTTAGAGCTGAAACCGCCCCGTTCTCCGCCGTTTTTTACTTGGAACTTCGCACATAAATAGACGGTTCCCTCCTCAGCACTTTTCTGCGAGAAGGTCACTGTGGTGAAAAGACCTACAAACCCCGAGGGCCAGACAAAAAACGCCACATGGATACTTCCGTCTCTGCCTTCCAAAATAACCCTCTCTCCGTAGGGGTTCTTAAATAAATAACAGATCTGCTATCCACCAAAGATGTGATCTCTGTTCTCGAGCACAGATTAAAAATTTAGGCCCATTTAGGTTGGTGCCTGCTGTAACTGGAAGCCGTGCGGTTGTAAGGAGGAGATATCCAAGCGGAGAAAGTGTCACCCTGGTACTCGGTAGTGATGCTACTTTTTGCCTTGGGCCCTGCATCCGGCAGCGTGTGGCCTGGATGTAACAGAGAATATCGTGTAACTAAAAGGTCATGAGCTTGATCGCGCAGTGTTCTTACCTCTAGCTACGTGTCATAAGTGTCACCAAACTCTCCGACTCTTGCTCTCCCGCAATGAATCACTCCAGACACCATGAAGCTAACGCCAAATGTAAAATGTGCCACTTCAAAGGGCCAACTTTAAAGATGTCTGAAATATGCACCCGTATTTATTTAGCAGCCAGGATATCCTCCCACTCTTCAAAGTCACACACACAAGCTCATAAAGTTCAAACCGTCAGCTTAGTCATGTGAAAATGATATGTTTTGCTGCAATTTTGGGAATAAGATGCGTGACTTGTTTGACTTTGCTTGTGACTAAAAGCAGACACGTATTTACACGTAGGCTTTACATAAATTGCTAAAATTACGATACCACGAGGTTAAATCACTTTTAAATTGGTAGCAGAAACATGTTTGGTTGTTCAGGATGTAAGATGTGGGATGCAAATTGTGTCTGTGGTGGTCAGACTGGACAGACGGAGCGCAAAAGCGTGGTTATGCAGTCAAGAAATCAGGAATTGCATCCAAGAGTAAACATATTCCCAATAATCCATGGTTTCAATTATTTATTTGACAGGTGCGCAGTTTATTTACCTGACAGTTTGGACCGCTCACTCACAGTCTTCATCAGAATGTCATTCGATGTTGCTGTGATGTGTCTTTGTCAGCTGATTTACACAGGTTTTTCCCAGTATCCCAGGTGTGTGAGATTAAAAAGGCCCCATCGTCTCAGTTTATTATTACGTGGGCACGTTTCCAACTGCAGGACAAGACACGTCACGACAACATCGAGTGACACTCAGACAAAGATTGCGAACAAACAAACTCTGGTCTGAAAGAACGTTCAAAATTTTATAAACGTTTTGTTGTTATCCTCAATTCAAAACAGTATATTTCATTACTGTTCAGTGCAACTAAATTCCGTCCAAGGTCATTAAAAATTTGATTCCATGTTGATGTTTTGATTTTGCTCACTGTAAATATTTGTCAATCGAAATTAAAAAAAGACTTCCGAGTGGCTAAAACACCATACCGCCACGGCACAATGATTCAAGGTAAGGCCCAGTGTGTAAAAGGGGTCATAGAATGGAGCCAACCTCACTACGAACCCATAGGAAACGGTTTGTCATTTGACCTTCATTAACATGGTCTATTCAACCGTTCAACACGGCGATAAATCAGGAAGTGGTTTCTATTGTGCTCTTGTGTGCTCTCTCGTAATCAGTTGCCCTTACCTGGATTCCATTAGTCTCTTTGAACAATCAGATACTCCAATCGAAAGTGTGCTTTGAATGGTATTTGTTCTTGGAAAGACTTTAAAAACAGAAATTAGACTGAAAAAGAGGTAAGACATTAATCCAGCAGGTTTGAGAGACCATTACGTTAGGCCTTGCTTCACACTGTTTCTACTAAATGAAGCAGTGCGATAACAGAGCAACACCTTTAACCTTAGACTGAAGATAACTACAGAAAGATCCAAAGGGGAGAGAAAAGAAAATAGTTCTCAACTCTTCGCTGTTGGAGCATTGCAGGATTAACCTAATCAGAAGATTAATCGGACTTGAAACACCAGAGGCAGTGCCGGTGGCCTCTTTATCCGAGTGCAGCGGGCAGGCAGATTTAGGCTGGGGTAGAAGCGAGATTCTGTTCCCACAACCCCTCTCTCCCGAGCCCTGCGCCTGCCAAAAGACCTGGAGGCAAAGGGGGAATTAGACACTCCCAGTTCGCCTCAACAGTCTGATTGGAAAGCGGGTCTCCCTCCTGCACTTCTCTTCTCATTCAGACAAGAGCTTAAAAGTTGAGCGCCAAAGCTTCTCTGGCAGCGAATCATGTGAGAGGGGAGTGTTAGCCTAAGACTATAGGTCAAAAAAAGCATAGATGCAAGAAAGTTTAAATAATTCGGCCCAGATTTCTGACAATTTAGAACACCACGGTTTCCAAAGTACAAACTCATTAAATTATGGCTTTTATTAGCAATTAACAGCCAGTTTACACAACACATTTTTGACAGTGGAACTAGATCCATATCAGGCTTGTGACTATCTTGTTCTAAATTGTTGGTATTTTAACCAGTCTAGATAAAAAATGGGCCAGTACCCCAGTACTTCGTAGAGATGACTGTTCTCGTTGTGACGTGAACTCTTAAAGGCCAGCACTAAACCAAGACCTCTCTTCCATCTCTGTATCTCAGTATCATCCAGTATTTAAGAGCAATCCTCCGTCGCCGCACAGCGACTTAAGGCTGCTGTGATCCGATGACTCTGAGTAAATTGCAGGAAATTAGATCTGTGTTTGTCTGACCTCTTACTAAAGGATCAGAACATGAAAAAATGCTTTTTAATCCCATAACCACATATTCCAAAGCAGTCCTTCAAAATTTTGATAGAAGGCGAAAACAACTGATTTGCAATTGATTTGTGCCATACAAATGGGTGAATAAAAACGAAACACATGTCCATCTGTCTGAAGTGCATGACTTTTACCTTGGCCCATGAAAGTGGAATTGTAAACTAGTTTAGTTTAGTTTTCTTTACAATGCTTTGAATGAAACACATATTTACTTAATTTGTCGTTGGAATAAAGCATTACAGCACACCTGGAAGTAGCAAAGATGTGCTCACAAGTACTAAAATATTTGAAAACTACACCTTTACTTGGCTTGTTTACAAAAACAATGTATGCAAAAATATATACCACCAAAAATTACTGACCACGGTTCACTGACCTTTATTAGGGGCCCCCAAAAATCCATATAGGTCTGTCCGCAAACTTCAAAACTGTCATTGCTTAAATAAACAAATAGTGACATTCAGGAAAAGCAGAAAATAGAACTAAAGAGGGGAGAAAAAGCATGCTGCAGAGTGAACAGGGAGGGCACATCGATCCTCACTGCAAGCCCTTGCCGGGGCATTGATTGGAGGATACAGCTGTGATACTTGGCACACCTAACCGTCTCCAACTGCGTGCAAACATATGGAGCCAACAAGCTAACGTTTTCGCGCCCATTTTTCCACTTATCAGCCTGACCAGAAGACACAGAAAAGGCAAGGAAAAGGCAGAACTCTCCTCTATATAATTGTGTGGGAACCTCATTTTTCAACAGCAAGCAGCTATCCCAAGAGGCATTTTTTCCGCAAGCAGTAATCATTACGTTGGATAGAAGGAAGGGTTCAAAACAGCAACTGGAGCCGAGCAGTAAACCTTAGGGAGGTCATAGAAATGGACAAACTATTCAGGGGCTACAAGGTGGATGTGCACACAGCGAACACTTATGGGTTTTATTTCGGGCTCTATTGTCTTGCTTTTGCGTCCTACGTTGATGTTGAATCATTCACTAAATATAAAAGTATGTTTTGAACTGTTAATTGCAATGGCAACAGAGCTCTGAAACCCAAAGAGAGACATACAGCTCTTACAGAAAACAAACACAAAAAGTAAAGGACTTTCCAAGTGCATTGAGGTGAGACTACAAGAAAAAATATTTTTTGGTCAGTTTGCTCTCTCAACATATAAACAACAAACATCTGCTTCTAAAGATGTAAGATTATTTCATTTAATCCTCTCCATCCATGAATCCTATGAATCTGAGAGACTGTAACTTCAAAGGCCATTTTCTTAAAATGCATTTTTTTCCCACAGACACCAAAAGATCAGCACCTACACACACCTAACTTTACAATTTTGTATTTATTTAACTTAAATTAAGATTTTGACAGAACTTAGATAAGGATTTGTTGATATCTAATTCTAAGACTGATTTATTAAAATTAAAAAGTGAGCTCTAGATTACTCAAAAACCCAGACAGGAACTCTGAAATCCAAAATCCCTTCTGTAAATTTTAGGTAATATGTGTACAAAATGAACCAAACAATTTAAACCTTTAAACCTTGTTCTGTCTATTTTTCTGGTTGAAATGTCCCAAATACATGTAATTTTGGCCCATTTTTTTAATACACAAAATGGCAAATTACCAAATAAAAGGAAGTAAAAATGCAGTAAGACTAAATGGCAATAGATCATCATCTGGAGGCTTTTTTGGAAATGGACATTTCGACTTCCATCCAGAAGTCATTTTCAGACAGAGACGTCTTTATTTTCAAAACAGCGCCCAGATGACAACCTTTGAAACCTTTTCTACAAACTAATATACTAGACTTTTTTTTTCTTTTTTCCAGATGAGACCAGTATTGCACTTGAGAACCACGATTTAAACCTTAAGACTCCTAATTGCAAACAGATATTCTCTCTGATCTTTGTTTAAAGCGAGCAATTAAGGTTAGGATTTTCACCATTTTGGCTGGGGGATCAAATCCACAACAAAATACTGAACAAGCACTGATTGTTCAAGATGGTCATCCAAAGAAATGTACCATCGAGCGCATAAAAAAACTCAATAATGTAAAAATAGCATGTACGTTTCATCGTCATCTCTCCTGCAATTCATTGATTCGTTGATTATAGAAGTTGCATTTCTTCAAGTGTTAGCAAAATGAAGAACATCAAAGATCAACTTGAAACTGTAAACACCTCTTTCCGTGCGTCCTTCCTATAAGCCACCAATTGAAAGACGTTGCGTTTGCCAGCGCTCAATACAGAATAATACACTTAAAACGCGGGTGAGAGTGAAAAGCACTTAAAAACACGTCGCGGAAGGTTTAGCACTAATAGCCCTCTGATCAGCCACCGTTTCATCTTGGGCACATTATCTGCAAATTCAATACTGGCCCTTCAAACAATCCATGGCTGAGCTCTTGTGTTATTTATGCGTCAGCAGGTTAGCATTCTGGGTCCACTCGCGCTGTCCCAAATGTGTCTCGTCAATCGCTGCCAAAATAAGACATTAAATATACAGAAGAAGCCGATGCCCGTCTAATACAAATTGTAGCGGAGCTGCCTGTCAATACACGGCCCAGTTTTGTTATTGATTCTGACAAATATGGGATGCTACTGATAAGAGCTCTGACAAATGGGCTGCCCTTGTCTTGTGCCAATACCGCCAATATTCTAGATTCTATTATGCGACGTGGACTATCACTTCTAGAACAATAAAGAGACAAGTAAGATGATCTTTGTTGAATCTCTATCCAGGATAAACAATAAAGAAGTTCACGGAGAAAGGTAAACGTTTATTGGGCAGGTTCAACTGTTAAAATTAACCTAACCAGCATCTTTTATGACTTTGACAAGTCTTCAAGAGTCTTTTGACCTTTAATTTTCAGCAGAGAAGTGACCGAAGGCAGAGATAGCTCCAGTAAAGAGGGGACATGTTAATGATAGGTGTGGAGACGGTGTGGGCGCTGCCCCGAGCGCTCCTTAGCGCCACGTGAAGGGAGCTCATCTCTCTCACGGCCTGCTGGAGCCTCTGCCTCTCTGTGCACGAGATGGAGAGCGAGACGGAGGGAGAGAAAGAGAGGAAAGGAAAGAGTGAGGCAGCGAGATAGGGGGACAGAAATAGTCTTTGTCACAAGCACACAGCGGGACACCTTTCACACAAAGCGTCCAACAAGCCTGGACCGAGCCACGGTGGTGTGTGCCAGAGTGCAGCTCAGAACACTGTTGTCGCTGCTATTTGTACTGTACTCTGTGTGCTAGTGCATGTACTTCATGGAACACTAGATAGTTTGTCTACACCATTGTTCATATAAGTGATATTTATGAGGAAATACGCAAATATAAAGAAATGTTCTGTATATTTAGGCTACTTAACCAGGAGTCCCACTGACATTACAAATCTCTTTTTCAAGGGAGACAGCAGCACACTTCAGTCATAACATCAACACATTTAGACAATCACAAGACAATTACAAACCATTTCAAGCCATAGATCCCATTTCCAAACCTATCAGCATTGATTTAAACTGACCTATTGAAATCTCAAGGGAGCATTCACACTTGAACTTGTTTGGTCTGGTTTGGTTCGAGTTTAACTCAGATGTAGACATAATTTAGTCCTGTTTTAGGGCTGGTTTAGTCCTGGTTTAGGGCTGGTTTAACCCCGGTTTAGTCCTGGCCTAACCACGTTTAGTCCTAGTTTCGTCCTGTTTTAGTGCTGTTTTAGTCCTGGCCTTGTCCATGCTTAGTTCTAAGTTTAGTCCTGGTTTAGTCCTGTTCTGGTCCTGGTTTATTCCTGGTTTAGTCTCATGTTTAGGACCGGGTTTAATACTAGTTTAGTCCCAAGTTTAGTGTTTATGCAAGTATGAACGCACTCTAAGTTTCATATACGCTTCAACAAACAATTCATATTCTTTTGTAAGTTTTTTAAATCTCTAGTTAAACCTGAAAACAACTACGAAATATAAATGTTGATTTGTGAATTGGCATAGATTTCAATCCTTCTGGCCTTCTGGACTCATGAAGGTTCCGAATACATAAATTACATCATTTTGTGAGCCTTATGTTGCGATTACAGTCATTAGATGAAGACTGCTGCAAACATATCACTGTAGTTACTTTCAATACCCTTTCATTACTACAGCTCTTTCTATTATATACAATTTCCAAGGTCAAAAATGAGTTCGTTACTAAATGCGATATACTTCCCTTTATTTCTCCAACATATTCTCCAACTGTGTCAAACCGTTCGAATGCAGCCGCTCAATATGAAATGATATAGTGGCTCGGTGGAAAAACGATCTGAGGGCGAGGGAAGCAGCTACAGATAAGAGGATTACTCCATTGTGATCTACCCCTGGGGCTGTTACCCCCGAGCACACACACACACACACACACACGTACGTTTAGCAAAGGGTGGGACCTTGGCTTTTCTCCTTTCGTCTCCTGCATACATCATCTGAGAACTACATGACCCCGTGTCCCCGTCAACAGAGGGCAACGGCCGCCAGAACATGTCCAGAGATGGGGCACTATATATACTCCAAATGGGCTTCAATTACAGCTCAAATTTAAGGGCTTAACCTTTTTCTTTTTTTTTTGTTATGGTCTTTTTTAGGTCCGTGGGCTATTGGAGATAAGCAGTGTTAAATGAGGGTGAAGGTGGGGAGCGGCATACGGCAAATTGCCAGAGGCAGGATTTGATCCCACAATATTTGTGACGTCATCATTTGGATTAAACTGGGCCTAAATTCAAACTAATCCTGGACTAGATCAGGATTAAACCTAAACTATAAAAGGACAGCATTTGCACTAAATTGGAATCAAAAAGGACAAGTGTGAACGCACCCTTAAGCTTTCAACTAAACCCTTTGTGGAGAGTTCACACTGAAATTAAGAAAAATTAATTGTGCAGTTAGGTTATGAATCAATATGTCTGGAAATGAATAAAGATACATTTCACTTTCTTCCTTTTTTTTTTTTTAAATCAAATTTCTGAATAAACTATCTCCACATGAGTAACTCCGTGTCAATTTATAGACATTTGGGGACTAAAAAGACTTGGGGCTGCAAGATTAATCACAATTTAATAAAAATTGCAATTTTAATGATTGCAATTAATTATGACATCGACAAAATATCCTGTCGAATTCTGCATAAAATCTGTCAAACCTGTAGATTCGAACTGTACAAACATGCTCTGAAATACATGGGATCCTTTTGTTACTGTAGTTTGTCAGTTCAGAGGCATATTTCATTTTGTCAAAATGTTTAAAATGTGAACCTTTAATAAGAAGAGTCTATTCAAACATAATCAAAAATCTAACTGCAATCGCAATTAGATATTTTTCCCAAATCATGCAGCCCTACTTCACAACACTTACAGTTTACTTTTACAGTAATATTATAGACTAAAGCATAAAGTAAGATATCTAACATCTGATAATTGTAGTAATACGCTATAAACACATAAAATTATCTTTCTTTTTTAGTCATTTTAGTTGATTTCTATCACACACAGTTCACGATAATATCTGTAACACTTTTCATAGTTAAAAAAAAAAAAGCATGAAGAAAGACTTAATTCAAAATGAACAAATAGGTTACAAAGAATGATTCAGGCTTTGCAACTACTTAATTAATACCTAAACTAAATCCTACTGCAACACCTTGACCAGTTACTAAGCCTGAATCATTCTTTGTTTTTGTTCATGCTTTATTAAGGCTAAATAAGGTTCCGTTACTATAAAGTACACTGTTGGTTTTATTTATTCTTTTCACATTCAGTGCCTCTTCAGTGAAAGCGTATCAGGAGATCCCCCAAGAAGCCAGTGCTACATGGAAATCAGGTTTTGAGTGGGAGGTCTAGTCGGGGCTCGTACTTGATTTTAACAAAGACATCAAGTGAGTGTTTGTGTCTGAGCGTCAGAACTCAAGCGATAATTACTGTCATTCAGGCAGAAAGCTCATAGCACAGGCGGGAATTAGTGTGAGCTAGTGGCCCTGTGTGTCTGTGAACGAGATGAAAAAGACCACACCAGCTGTCTCCTTTATAAACTGTTCACTAATGGAATTGACTTCATGATCCAGTTCTACACAGTAACGGCGTTTAGTTGGTTATTGATGAGAATGTAGTTGAAAAAACATTTATCATTCAGTAATTTAATGGTGCTGTATCTTGAATTTTAAACTCTTAAAAACGTGACAAATAGAACTCTTCACTTTCACAACACATTCCTCCAAATGATTCACCACGAGGAGATTTTAAAACGCCACATTTCCCTCAGAAACAACAAAATATCCTGTCTTATTCTGGATGAAAAACTGCTAATCATGTTGTTTTGATCGGTTCTGAAATACTGAAAGGCATTTTTCAGTCTTTTTGTCAATTCTCCTGTAATTTGACAAATCTAATCTAATCGCAAATCTTGTCTGAAAAATTGCAATTACATATTTTCCCCAAATCGTTTAGCTCAAATGCAAACAGCACACAGCAGTCTCATTTTGACCCTAAGAGATGATTTTACAGCAATGTGGAAATAGACCCTTCAAAATGGAACTGTGCAACAAGCAAATATATATTGAGTAGGAACTGAGCTACACCTACAAACACTTGGTACTTGATATTTGGTCACTTATTCGTAATAATTTCCCCTCAACAGTCAGTGTTTTTTAAAGTATTTCTGTTCTTATTTATTAAGGGGTCAGTTTGTATGTGCGGATGTGTAAGTGGACTACACTTCTTGACTTTGGAAATGGCTGAAAAGTAAATTAAAAGTCTGCAAAAATGTTGTTGTTTTTTTGTATTCAAGGAAAAAAAATCCCAGCTAGATAGGATTACTTAGCACTTGTTGGTGGTAAACTTCAATAATCACAGTTTACGTCCACACTCCCAACCACTGCCAATTACTGAGCATCAAATCAAATTCAAAGAGAAGTAAAGTGTCTTGCCCAAGGACACAATATCAGTCTGTATTGTCAGGACTGGAAAATTGTTTTGATTATCATTCAACCATACAACAGTTCCCAGATTTCATATTTTCTGTCAGATTTGGTTATTATTCCAAGTGCAACGAAGTGAAACCCAACAATAAGGTATGGGCATATTGTCCTGCTCGGAGGACAGTGTGAACATTAGCAGTTGTGTGGGCTCTTAATACCCCCTCAACTATTATTAACACACTGTGCATAGGACTGTGGTAATTTGAATGCTGTGGGGCAGGCAGTGGTTCATTCTGAAATAATTAAAGCACCATCCTTGTCATCAGTGAGTGTCCTAAGGCTTTTTACACTGCTTTCATCATTAAGGATACAAGACACCTCGTATGCAAATGGGGGGTGAAAATTTCAGTATGATGATAACCCTGCCTTTGCCTTTCAAGACTAAATGAGAGAGGTTTTCTGCTTTACCATCTCACCGGGCAGAGGGCAGCATTGGTCATTTGCATATGTGAAAATGATTGCACTATGCTAATTTACTGTCTGTTTTTGTGGCGTAAAAATAGTTGAAATTATGTTTATTGTGGTTATGTATTTAGGAACTGTGCAAAAGTAACTCAGCTCAAAAAAGTCAGTAACTTTTTAACCTTAAATGATTTTATAGAGACTAGTTGGTGTGTAGAAAGAGCTGTGCTTCTCTTTATACAGTCTCTGTATCTCAACATGAATGAGAGCAGCTAAGTCACATCCCAGCAGCTGGCTATCAATAACTTGTTTCAGAATAATATGCTGGACATGGGAGAGCAGATTTATGTAGGGTTATTCAAATTAATAATAATGCATTAGGATTAGAATGGAAACAGCAGATATGCTCCCTCCTGGCTGATGCATCTGTTTGGACACAGACCCAACCTGACCCTGTCCTGACCTTAGGCCTAATAGCAGATTAACCCCATGACCCTGTCTGCTGCCACTTGATAGTAAGCACTGGTGTGGGACTGTGGATGACAAGGTCAGCAGATCATTGGAGATGTTTGACTAGAGGCATGACTTTTGGTTAAAGTGCACAACCTTTAGCCAATACAAGTGAATGAGAGCGGCTATTAAAAGCCCCTCTGGATTGTGACAAATTAGGCTGGAATTTCACTTATGGAAATGACAAAGTATGTTTTGTATGTCTGTTCTCTAGATTTATGAGCGCAGAGCGCAAGATTTTATTTTTATTATTTTGATCTGAAGATATCAATAATTCATTTAAAGAGCTTAGAAAATCTATTATTTTTGTTTGGAGATCCTAAGGAACTCCTGGGGATCCTTTTCCCCGCTTCAACTGTGACCGTCCACAAGTTTGTTTACTTAAAAAACCTTCTAATAGAGATTCTGAAAGAAATAATGTTACCATTAAATAATGAGCACAAGACATACTGTGTAATTTTATTTAAAACCTGTCCATTTGAACCACTAAGTTATTAAAATATTTAACAGAATTTTTACTTTTTTTTTAAACCACCGTGTATTAGTTACCACAGAGCTGCTTAGTCTCCTTTGTACCTTTAAAGTGCATATGACAGGTTAGACACACATTTGACTAAAACATATGGGAAATGATTATATTTATGCTTTTACTAAAAATTTTGTGTATTAATAATACAATATATAATGTTACTTACTGGTTGACCACGGGCGGCAAATAGAGGTAATTCCACAACTGTTACTTAGCAATTATTATTTTTCAAACTTTCAACTGCAACTTCCCGGATGTAAAGCTATGATGACTGGTGCTATATATCAATAAACCATGTTTGGATTTTTCTAAACCTCTATGGCAAAAATGAATTAGAAATTTACTTCTAGAACCTCTGCGAACTTCTTACTAGACGAGACTCCATAGGTTAATCCTCCCATTCCAGACCAAATTGAAGCCTGGATTTTGGCCATAGATCCTTCTGGGGACAATAATGGTCACTGTTACCTGAATTCAACCACTCAAACTCCCACAGTCGCAAAACAAACTCACCATTCAAGCAACATACGATTTGACCTTGCAAATGTTGTGTTGGCTTTCCTATAGACGTCAAAAGATAATTACAGTTAACACTCCCAAGGCTGTTGATGAAAAAAACACGCTGCAAATAGCCAACATTACAAAGACAAGACCTTGGTGAAACGCAGCTATAGCTCGCCATGAAAAGCCAATGCCGCTGTCGATAACGTGGGAAAGTGAATGGCCGTGTGCTTGGCTGCGTAATAGAGAAGCGTGCTGAATGATATGAATGCGGCAGGTGAGAGGTATGCCAGGCCAGGCTTACAGTCAGTCATATGTGTAAGTGAAGCCTATCATCTGCGAGGGGGAAAGCACCGCCATGACAGATCTGCCCAAAGCAAGGGGGGAGATGGAATTTCCTTTCTATTCTTTTACAAGCCTGGTCACCTTTGCCCTCGGGTGGCTTTCTTCTGCTGCCTTTTATCCATTAGCACACAGTATGGACAGACAGGCACACGACAGCCACAATGCACAACACACACAACGGCATTTGCAATTTCTCTCCAAAGCCGCGGCGCTAATACACACGGAACGCTCACTGTCCAAAAGTCAATATTTTCTGAAGGATAGCCTCCTCCGAGAACTGGCAGCCAGGCAATCTTACGGAGGCCCCTATTGCAATGAAAGGGCCCGTGATTGCATTCGACCGTAGCCCTCACAAAGATGTCGTACATCAAATGCCAACAGATAAAAAGCCATCCGCGAAGAGTTAATCAGCAGAGTAGCTTTCAGGGCCATGCCGCAATTTGTCTCAATATCATGAAAAGACGAGTCATAAAAAGCGGTGGTATAAATAAATACACAAGCCAAAAACAGAGATTTTTCTTTTTTTTCATGCAGAGGAGGAGATGGACTGTTTGGCCGGTGGGTTTATGATATCGTTCACCAATATTTCCTGACCTTGGGAATGATTTGATGTTTGGCAGTTCTCCGACACCTCAATCTTCCTACTCATCTGGCTGATTCAGTTGTGCATGAGAGCATAATCAATTTGCATTTTGACTCACACTGGAAATGCCGAGCGCAAGAGGCTGTTTAAACATTTTGCATACAATTCGGCCAAATAGCTTACAGGATTTGCTGGTGGTTCATGGCAGTGGTTAGTTTTTATAATACGGCTTAGTCATGATGGTTGTTATGAGTCATATCCAAAGGTGATATGTCATTTAGAGTGAAGCGTTTTCACTAAAATCTTACAATGTGGATTCAAGGTGGCAGAGTGGTTATCACTTTTATGTTTGTTCTCCGTCAGAGCACTCTGTTTAATACCAATTTAATAAATTGCCCCTGTTGAGTGATTGAAAATGAATGTGTGTGTGCCGCCTTGTGACTCAGCGGTTTATGGATGCAGGGCCACATCCTTCCTCAGAGTCACGGGTTTGAGTCGACAGGTTTCCAAATATTTGCCTTCTCATAGAAAATATATGAAATAGAAAGCCAAAGCATGGTTATTTTTCTTTTTGTCTAAAGCTTTTTCTTATTTGTGATCTAATGTCAATGTTAGAAGAAGTACTCAATTATGTTACTTAAGTAAAAGTACAGATGCAGAAGCAAAAACATTACTGAAGTAAAGTAGCACTAACACAGTCTACATAAATAACAGTTTTGAAGTACCTGTTTAAAAATGTAGTAAAAAGTTAAAGTATTTCCCATAAATGTTGAGAACTGTTCAAGCGTTAGATGTAGAGATTTTGAAAAAGAATTGTGCTGATTTGTAGCTATTTGAATCAATAATGTAATTTTTCAAGTGTATAGCACTCAAAGCTGGGGCTTTCCTATAGCAGAAACTTCAAGGCATAAACAACTTTTTGATAACTTTCATGATCAAACTTCTTAAGTGCCACTCTGCACTAACTTTCTGGCACTCAGCGGACAGTTGGTATGCGCTGCACACTGTTGCCCCGTTGGAGCTTCTCTTTGGAGCGGTCGATCTAACTTGGCAGTGGACAGCCTCGATTATGTTCAAGGCTAAAACATCCTGAGGGTAAAATTCTTTATGTGTACCTAGACTTCCAGACAGATGTTACTTTGGCTTTCAGGGCACGTTGACCCAGACACTCAGCATAAATTGTGTCAGCCTGCATCGACCAAAGTGTCCGTCAACGGCCATTTAGCTTTAAAATTAAAGCAAGGCACAATGTTATTAGGCTTTTAGTGTACTCAGGCTCCCCCAGCAGACCGAGGACAGGGCTAAACTTACAGCTCCTAAAGCTACAAACACAAAGGTAGGAGACTGAGGAAGATTCAAAGAGTTATTGTGAAACAGTTGATTTCTCCTTCTTAAATCAACATATCAATATCAGCAATATATAATACAAAGAAAGTCTAGACAATATTACCATACAAAAAAGCAAAGATGACGGTGATAAATTTGGTTGCTGCTGAAATGAAAACCATCATTATTATACGGGAAAATACAACATAGCCAGGGAGCCTTGCAGAATTCTTTTGTTCCCTATAGTTTTTGTGATTTATTGCTGTAATTACTTTCAAACTTTTCAAGAAAAATCGAAAAATATGCACTTACACTTGCATTGTGCTCTTGAGAAGCCTCTCAAAGCTCCACACTGAACTCATCACTCATGGCCTCCACACTCTGTTGTGGTAAACTACTGTTGGAGCCACAGCTGCCCTGAGGAGGACTGACGGGGGTCTCTTTGACCACCACCACCCATCTCCCTGGTTTGAGCTTGTGGACAAATGCTCCTATGAGCCACCACCTGTGACCTGTTTTCACAAAGTTGCCATTAGAGTCGGTTACTTCTAACACTAACCCGGGTCACACCCGATTGATATGTGTAGCACTCAGAATTAGTTCTACACATTATCAATCTGGACAGGCCCCCGTTGATGTCATTCGTGAAAATGCGTAATGTCATGATGAACATTTGAACTGAAGGTCACAGCGGCTCAAAAGTGGAACAAGCCGAGAAATCAATAAATTCAGTTCAGAGAAAAGCACCGACTTTTTCCGCGTCCTCAAATGCACAAAGCACTTCTATGTGCATGTTTTCGAAAGCAAAATAGTCTGTAAATGTGGTGAAATAGACTGAAGGACATCCGTTGGCGCTGCCATCTTTCTTTAGATTCGTCTATTTAACTTCCGCCCAAACCACAATGCTGTGCTGTGATTGTTGCGGCACACAACGACCGGTGCAGCCCTGACAGCAGAACACCGTTCAGATGGATTCTCAACAGTTTGTGAAATCACAAATATCATGAGAATTCATATGGCAGGGCCAAGTTAATCTAACACAGTTCCTAACTTTTTAACTCTTGCTAATCACTGCTCTCATCATTGAAAATGATCCTTAAATGAATCAACTTCCTTGAAAGAACTTGACACCACATCACAAACTCTTGATACAGGAGTGCAGCTGAGCTCCCTCTGCCGCTAAGGTTAGACGAATGACAACATCTAAACAGAGACACAGACGAGTCCGGGAGCAGCCGTAAGTCGAATAATGAATGCACAACCCTGTCACATCCTGCTGTATATACATTTGTTTGACTTCAATGCTGAATGTATTTTGCCTTCTCAAAACACAAGAACAATGTCTGCCTTCTTCTCCTGTCTCCTCTCCCTCAGTCACTTTACAAAAGAGGCAAGATAGTGCTTCGTCTACATTATTAATCATTTGACAATATGGAGCTACAGGTTGTACAAATAATCTACAAAGAAAGGTCAAACAAGAGCATCAGACAGCTCACAAAACAACGCTCAGTGCTTTTTGTGCTTTAGTAAATAGTCTTCTGGCAGGGTGAAGATTTGCCAGATTGGGACAAAAATACAATTTGTCCCCCAAAGCCTAAACAAGACAGTGCCGGTAAAACATACGTATCTTGGTTGTAATGTATAAGGGCTCTAATAATTCACATTGATTGACTAACGGCGCATATAACAACAGAGGGCACTCAGCATTATGTCCTATGGATTTCCTGTCTGTTTCGGAGTGGTAAATGCAGTTGCTGCGGATACTGCTTTCATGATTCTTGTAAATTCATACCCGGCCAAATTATGACATACAATAACTCCAGTTTTCATTCAATTTTTTGTACAAATGGTTTGAAAAGGTAGCAATTACAGTATCAGACAGAGCGAGTCAAAGGTCTTGAAAGTGCACTTTTCAGGTGGAGAGATACACTCCTCTACAGGTCTCTATTGTTTTGCTTGAAATGTTCAGCATCTGTCTTGTATCTAGTGAATTACAGGGGTTTTCCAGGCTGTCCCTTTACCACAGATCTGACCTGTAACTTGGCCTTATGGCATCACCTGCTGGACTCCATGGAAATAAATAAGTTTAATGTCTGTAAATGATGCATTCGCCACAGTTATTGACCTAGTTTTCCATTGTTTTATATTTCAAATTATTAGTTTCCATAAATCTATACACTCAAGTCAGATGTATCTCTATTTTCGTGTGTTCAAACTGAAAGAGTACACTAACAACATTTTATTTGAGAGCTGATTACTAACCACTATGTAATTGCGATGAATATCTGAGTCTATTTTACACTGAACAAAAATAAATCTTTGACGTGCAGCTCTCTCGTGATCACATCAGACCCACAGCTCGAGTCAGGAGAGTGTGTGCGGAGGGAGACGCAGAGGATCCCTAAAGGGGCTCGGCCTGTCCATAGGTTACATCCTTTCCCATAGAATCCCGACTGAGCGACGAGCCATCCATCAGAGCTCTACCAGCAGCATTAGAGGCAGGGGATTCAGAAAGCAGGATGATTAATGTGCCTTGTGTGGCTGGAGCACACATGCACTCAAATGTGAGTGTGTAAGTGGACCTTCATAGAAAAGCAACAAAAAAAATAAATAAAGGCAGTATAGAGGCCTGTCAATACAATTACTAAACTGACTTGTCGTTCAATAAGTTATAGATGGAACATAGATTTTAGGGGTCAATATTTATCGTGGGTACTTTTTCTTTGTATTTGGGGGTACTTTTTAGTATTATTTTTTTGTACTGTGATCAAATTTGAGCTATAAAGAGTAGAATAAGTAACCTATATGACTCACCATTAAGAACCGACCTACTACATGGTTTCAATGCAGCTCACGTTTTATTTTTTTACAATTTTGTACATTCTGTATTGTTAGAATTATGCTTTAGGTTTAGAGCTAAACAGTCGCACCTACTTCAAAGTTTGCCATGGTTCCTGAAGTAAATTACTCATTCATTTTTGCCGTAAGGTTTTAGAAAAATTCAAATATTATGACCTGTTTTCACACAAAAAAACAAACAACTTTAAATTCTGCAAAATGTTTTGATGACTTAAGTTTCAGAAATAAAATCATAATTCTCATTACTTACCACAGAGCTGATTAGCCCCAAACAAGTTTTCATACAATAATTTTTATGTTGATACTTTAAATTATTTTTTTTTTTTTTATTTATTTATTTTTTTATTCTTTTCCCAATGGGAAAAAGAAGGAAACATTTACTTCTGGAACCAAACGGTCGGCGGTCACCATTGAGCTCTGAGTGGCATAAATTATTTTGTACATTATTGTTTATCGTCTATATATTAGTGCACCTACACTAGTTAAATATAGTCTTACTTCTAAATCATATCCTTATTCCTTTATAATAATTTCATTGCTATAATCAGTTTGTTGAAACTCTGTTCTAACTGCAACAAATAAACGTGAAACACGCTAAAACAAAACACAAAATGCCACTTGTGTGCCCATTAACTGACTAATGAAACCCATTGACTGAAATGAAAATGGCTTAATTGCAAAATGGATATTTAGAGCAATGCTAATTACTACCTGAAATTCAAGTGCTTTTGGAAAGAGGGGAGTAGAGTTTCAAAAGCTTTGGGTGCCGCAATTATATTCTCCACAGACAAAAAGATTAGAAATCCCAATCACCGAGCAATAGAATTACAAGTGAAAATTGAAATCCTCTCCCAAATCCAATCCGGTTACAACACGGCGTAATATTGTGCTGCAGTATTTAGTTATTGTTATCACATTAGTTATACCTCAACTGGCAATTCATCATCAAAGTACATCGATTTTACATTGAACGGGAATCAAAAGAACATTTTCCTTGATGCCTGAGTTTGGAGAGTTATTTTGCGACTGAAAGAATATAATAGAACCGTCCTGCGCTGTGAAAAGGACAGGGTAGTTTGGCCATGAAGAGCCACACACTCAAGTGGACTCATTTTTGTCTGGCCACAAAGGATGCGGCTGAGCTCATAAGCCTCACATTAATATAACCACAGATCAATGGGGCTGTGAAGAGGCTGAGGTATTGTTGACACCGCGGCTGGGTTCACCGCACTGGAAGATATGGTTTGTGCTGACGGCAGAGTCTGCACACATCTGCACAATAGATTCAAAATGCTTAAAGATGTCACGGGGAAAATACTCTGACTGACTGATATTTAAGCAAATGTGTTTTTAGATTTTGGGGTCAGATCTCTTTCCCAGCCAAAAAAGACTGTCGAAGCAAATGATGATGATAAAGAGAAAATTCAAACATGTTTTAAAGGTACGCATATGTAATTTGTCCTCACAGTAAATGTATCTATCTCCATGGAGACGAGCAGGTTACCGCAACAGGCAAAGTCAGGTCGGATGTGTGAAGCTAATGCATGTTTTTGAGCAATTAAAACACCTATAATTGCATAAATTAATAATGTATATATTTAATGCCAATGTAATAACATCATAGAGAAAAGAAGGCTTAGTCTAGTTTATGTGTCATTTGTAGTTTGAAAAGCTCAAAGTGCACAGTAAACCTTCCCCATCAACTAAACAAATAATGGACATAAGTTACAAACAACAAAAAGTATCAAGAAACATTGGTTGGTAGATGGCTCACACAGTGTACTTTTACGTGTTTTGCATGAACTTAGCACATGCATACGTTACATAACATACGCCTGGGGTCTCATACAAAGCTTTCCGTGGAATGCTTACTGAAAATGTAATGCAAAGTATGGACAAAACACAAACTCCCCTAACCTAACGTCTTTCTGAGTTCAAATCACCTTCTTACATTTCTTATTATTTGGCAATGTCTGGGTCATTTCCATGTTTCATTTTTATAGATCACAAACTTAACAAGGAGGGTCACGTATGCAACATTTTTGTATGTATGCATGGTTGTTTTGCAGATCTTTGTGTGATCATTTTTGATGATTAACCAGTGTCATCACATTTTTATACCTTTATTACCAGGGGATGGCACTACGTTGTGCGATTGTTGTGCTTGGACTGTGATACAACTTATAACAAAGATTGAAGTTGAAACTTTTATTCCTTGGCCTTTCAGGACTGAGCTAAAACTGAAATACAGCTGTACTCAGTCTGTCAACATTGCATTTATTTATCTATTTTACATTTCATAGCTGCCAATTATACTGTTACTTTTGAGAAATGAAATGATTGTTTTCTAAGTCATGTGATTTAATTCACCCTTTATATGCGTAAATTACACAATCTTTTGAAAAGTTACACAGTCATTATTGTTTTCTGAGTTTAATTTTACAATTGCGTTTTGTGGTTGGATGAAGTGTTTAACAAATCACTTTAATTCAAAACTTAAATAGATTCATTAGTTGTGTCTTCTCAATATAGGCACAGAAAAACATCAACTTTACTTTATCAGAATGCAAGAGGTTAATTGAAGGTTAGAGTATTCAAAACAGGACAATTGTTATGAAAATCTGTGACTCACTTTGCAATTAGAATGAGTGACAAAATGGTATCAACAAGCGAAATTCAACTGTTTGTTAAAGCCTTCCATTTTCCCAGCACCGACGACAACAATGAAGTGCAAATGCCAAAATCAATTACATTAATGCACCTATAATTGGAGATATACAGCGAGTACTCATTATTGTAAGACAGTTTAAAGAAAAAGAAAACTGTCAATCAAGCCACATGGTACTGCTGTCTGCTTTTCTTCCTTTCTTCCGCCTGTGGGATATTTATTTACAACAAACTGCCTCTGCTTGTTACTTGACGTCAGGCTCGGATTGGCGAGCGTTTTGAGATTGCATCGAGTTTGACAAGCCATAAAGAGTAAGCGGAAAAGAGAAAATCCATCGGTGCCTAAGTCCGAGCAGGTTTTTAGGAAGCACTCGGTCTGCTAGTCTGTCCCGTCGTGGGCGGGGCGCTGCTGGCCCCGGGCCCCGCACTATCACTCAGCCTGATGTATAGGTCCACAGGGTCCAAATGAAACCTGTCACAACAAGGGTAATGATGTCAGAGTCACTATAGCTCACTGCTGGAGAGCCACGAGGGGAGGGAAGGGGGAGAGAGCGGAGACCCGGGGATGATGGGACGTCCAGAGAGGAGGGGCAGAGGGTGAGGGAGAGGGAAAGTGGGCGGGGCAGAAGGAATTAAGCGTGTGGGGAAGAGTACAAGTGTTAAAAATCAAGAGATCTAAAAAGTTGAAGATGGAAGTTTAAACTAATCCAAAATGAACAGCAAGAATCTCCAACGAGGATTTGGTGACACTAAACCAGAAGAAAGAATGCCAAGATGATTCTGCTAATCAAAAAATATTCACTAACAACGGTAAAAAAAATAGTTTTTGTGCTCGTCATAAACCTGAAAAAATCTTTTGCACTGCATTTGCTAAAGTAAAGGCAAGCAGCTGTAACCCATTGAATTGGAGTCAAATTGGTAGACAATGACAAAAAAAGTATTAAAAATTCAGATTTAGCTGTTTGGTTGCAAGTCTTATTCACCCACCTTGGCTTTTTTGCTGTTATTCTGTTGATTGGATTAATTTCAATTGCACTTTTTGGGGGTAAGGTACAAATTTGTCCACTGCATTTGACCCATCCATCAACGCTGCAGGGAAAACATGTCGAGAGCAAAGGACTCATCTCCAGATCTTGAGCTAGGACTGCCTTATAGCTGGAGAATTTCCCTAATGTGCATGTTTTGGTGTTAAGGAATGACATTTCAAATGGTTGCATTGTCTTCCAAATGCCCTTAACAGACACGACATTTCTTCTCCTTTTCAAACCGCACACCACCACGTCAGCTTCTGTCATGACTGTGCCCTCACGGAACAACAAACTTCAGTCTTAGCTGTCATTTCGTGTGACTTTGCAGGCGCGGCGTGAGAACAGGCTGATGTCATACAGTAGCCCTCACCGCCCGCATGTTAATCAGTGTCCTCTATGTCCCGCTTTGATATTTCCAGATTGCCTGTTACATGGTTGTCCGGTGATAGCTCATGGCATCCTCGGCCCTCTTATTCTCCCCTGTATCATTGACATCATCCTCCGCTCTCCCGCCCTTCCCTTCTCTTCCCTTTCTCACTCGCTCGCCACGCACAACTCTTTGGCAATCTCTCTCCATCTCCAAGACTCCGTGCGCACTAATGGATTGAAAGTCATGGTGGAAGAAGCAACAGTCATTTAAAGATTAATGTCGGGCCTGGTATTTTGAAGGGCAGTCACAGCGAGAGTGTGTGTGTGTGTGTGTGTGTGTGTGTGTGTCCACCGGAGGACGAGTCAGCTAAGATGCTTCTTCATTATCAGCCATTAGGCACAGAGGCAGAGAGAGGATGCGACAGAGACGTACTACATTAGGTTAGCTGGCTGGTCCATATCAAAGCGCCAGTCATTACCTTTCCAAATACAGTACGAATAAAAGATACCCAGAGTGGAAAGATTTTCAAAGAGCATCAGGCGACCAAAGCCTTCGAAAAAGTCCAAAACAAGCGACTTAATAACCATAACAAAAATAGGCAAGAGAGGTCATCCAGTTAGTTAAACGTTGTATGCCGCTGTTGTACGAGATGTGCATTATTTCATTAGCATATTTAACATTAATAACAGCTTTAAAATGCTAATTAACTGTTAACAGATGGAATTTCAGTCATGGGTTTACGGGTTTATTATCATGAAATACAGTGTACACCTGAAAAAAGACTAAAAATCATCTCTTTTATGACGTGAAAGTGCCTCTCTGGAGTAAGCCCAAAAAAAAACCCAGTCTAAATTTGCAAGCGACTTTCCAAAGAATGAAGCCCAAAGTCGCCATAAAGAGAGAGACTTGGCAACTCTGAAGATGACTATTAAAAACGCTGTTCACGAAGCATCATTTTTTCCCACAAATCCACATATGTCACACAACTGCCGTTTTCCACTGGTGGATATACCAAAAGTTTACATAAATAACAATATATTTTTCACAATTAGGGTAAGGTTAGTGTTAGTATTGGACTAGGTTTAGGAAGAGATAATTTGGTTTAGGGCTTTGGGGCAGGTAAGCGAACCGGGTATCAGCAGAACTGCATTGTAGAAAAAAAAGGATCATTATACAATTTTATGCGTGGAACGATCTGTTAGCTCCGCCCACATTGTCCCTCCACTTACTCCACGACAGGGAAACAACAGTTTTAGGTCACAGGCTCTATCGACAAAGTTCTTATCCATAAAGTTGTCTGTCCCTGCAGTTACTTTCTCATGTTCAAAATTCCCGTTTAAATGCATGTATGTTTTTATCTATTTATTTAATTTAATGTTTTCCAAAATAGCTACTTTTACAATGGACAATGAGTAAAAGGTGTTTCATGAACTAGAGTTAATAAAAGTCAGCCCTTAAAAAAACAAAACAGGACTTTTCACTCATATTTACCAAAAATGTGATAACAGTTAAATGTTTTCTCTGCAGTGCCTTGTTTTGATTTGCAAACCCACTCTGTCATGATTAATTCATCAGAAACTATCCTTTTTTTCCTTCAAAATTTGTATGAACAACTTTGAACACATAGCTGAAGGAAGCAAACTGTTTCTTCCCCCAAAATGACACAACAACACCGCTTTCCAATGTCATCGATGGTCTCTGTTGCAACATTTTAATCCGATAATGTGTTGAGGATGGCTAAATGTGCAAAACTATATATATTATATACATATTCCAATCGGTTTATTCATTTCTATAGCTATTCATTAAAGTAATCCAACTGTCTTTTCAACAGGTTGAGTGTGACACTAAGCGCTCAGCTATATGGGAAAGAGAGTGCTTCCACCGCGGAAACCACTCAAAGGACATTCAAACGTGTAGCTATTCGTCATGTCAGCCTGACTTGCCACTCATCTCACCGTCTTATTTCCTTTCTATCTATTATCTTCAAATCATCCGCCTAGTGTATCAGGTTTTAAGTAACTTTTATGGGCATATATGTCATTGTCAGAGCAGGAAGAGTGCGTATATTGAATGACTCATTTGATGGAAAGGTTAAAATATCATGAAACAGGCTTTGATCTTGAGTGAAATTCTTACAGCAAACTATGTGAAGGTGAGACACTAAAGGCAAAACTTTTTTTTTCAACATAAAAGCTTTGACCCAGGAATAACGACATAGCCCAGTTTGCCCCTAAAGACGTTTTGTCATTTCATTTAATCCATTTCCATCCATAGATTTATGGGACACTGTATTTTAAAGGGATTTTCTCTCTTAGGGACATAAAAATCAGCCTTTAAAGTAACATCACACCAAACTTTACAATCTTGTACATAACAAGATTTTGACAGATCATTCAAAGTCAGTTTTTCTCCAAAAAATGAGGCAAATTTTGAAATCTGGTTGACTCAAAAACTAAACAAATTAAGTAACATATTCAAAATCCCTTCTTGTCAACACAATTAAGTTTTGTAAAAAGGTTTTGTCCATTTTTTCCAGATTTGTTCCAATTGTATGGCCATTTTTCCGCATAAAATGCCTATTTTTATACGAAAATTACATCATGAAAAACCTTTAGAACATTTTCCTCACATTTATGGGTATAAACTACACAAGAAGTGTCAAATGTATATATTTCAATTTAAATTAAAACTAATTCGCCAACAGTGTTTTGCCTTTATGGAGATCAATTTGATAGTTCACTGGATGCTCTTTGCCCAAGGAATCGTTCACGATAAACACACCGCAGGTTTAAATGCAGAGGACAAATTTTTCTACGAGGATAACTCTGCTACCACTACACATATTCAACTTTGTGCTGCTGGAGGTCCAAGCAAGGCCAAGTTCCATGACTGAGCCATGGGCTGACATGCCAAGAAACTGAGCATGTCAACCCAAAAATAAGTGACAGTTTGTACCACGCATGGCCTGATACACGAGTCAACTTCTATACCAAATGCATTTGTGAAAAAGGTAACCATTAGTGAAGCCTTGGTCCCTCTGCATCCCAGGCAAATCAATACAAGAGGAGATTATTTATTCTCTCAAACAACTGATTGCTCTAATTTGTACACTCGAGTGGAAATGCCCGCTGGACTTCCGATGCAAATGCAATCTGACAAATGCAGACAACGGCAAAATCGCACTCTGCTTCGTTCAAAAGTGCCACTACTTCAGATACCTGCTGGCTTTTACGCCACAAAAATGAGACAGCCAGGGGAAAACTGCCACAAGCCAGGGCAGTAAATATTTAATGTGCATGTCTGATGGCCATAATCGCTTTTAAGGACAATAGAACAAACAAACGGTGGCAAAGAAAAACTGGCTCATACAACAGAGACAGGATGGTTGGGCCTGGGAGGGATGGAACACGTAGAAAGCACTTTAAGTCATGAAATATACAAAACAGGTGACTATCAATGCAGGGTTTGACTGGTGGTTGACCCCAGCGCAGTATGGAAGGTCTGAACACAATGCACTTAAGGGCTGCTTCGGAAGAAATACACGCAGAGAGAATCTGGTAAAGCATGGGAATGTCACAATTTCTAACTCTTAACAAGGTCCAAGCATGAATATTTGATTTTATTGTTTGTATTGTGGAAGAAAATATATAGAAATATGCCTCAAGGTTATATGTAACTCGAACCAACTTACTTTATTCTTACGTAAGTCAAATATGTCAAAAACAGGCTTTGCAGATGCATATGGACTAACGAGCCACTATAGGGGTTGACGGTTGATTATATTGTCTATAAAATGCATGCTTTAGACTATACATTGACAAAACTTTAGCAACCAGTAAGGATCTCTCAATTTTTCTCTGGCTATAGAAAAATAGGAGCTATCTAAAGTCATCTCCACTTGTATTACTGAAAAGCCAAAGCCAAACACATAGCAGTATAAGAGTATCTTTTGGATATCTCTGAACTGAAGTGAGAATGTCTTGCTCACATTTCCAGGGTTGAAGGAGCAGAAAATTGTACAGAAGTGTCAGTCAAACAAGTCTTCATGCACAGCGAAACATGGAATGAGAAGAAGGCTTTCCGATATCAATTTGATCTGTGTGCAGTGTGATTGATGTACAGTGACAGCAACTGAAAAGGGAAGGCCGGTTATTAGATTAGTATTGAGTATTCTAACTTCCGATTAAATATTTCGGGTGGTTGTTCATGGATGCAGCAAGAGAGATCAAGCTAGAACTAGTACAATTCTTGTGACTACTTATGCTGCAAACATGACTTTATAAAATAATAGTATTAGCACAAATATCCCTGAGCATTTTATTTGTAATTCATGTGTACATAATTTGATGAACTGTTTTCTGAATATATATTGTTTGTGAGAGAACTTTGTATCATCATTTACACTGGATGAACACCAAACTTTTGAAATAAGCGACACACTACATGGAACATGTAGTGTGCAGATATGCAGAGAGACAGAGCGGCAATGGGAAAATGTAAATAGGCTGAGACAGTAATATAAAGAAACGGGGAAAGCAGAACACAGAGTAAAGGCTGGCAATGCTGTGCTATAGGAGCCAGCACGGAGGAAAGTGAGTAAGTATGTGGAGGAATTTGATGGACAAGGAACAGGAAAGAAAAAAATGAACTAAACTGACATGAAACAAGGGCACGCCGCTGAACAGCCTAAAAGCTCCTTCCCTTTTGTCAATTAGAGCCGCACTTAAAGAACGTGCGCAGAAGGATAATGGCGAGGGAAGGATGTAGCTGAGCGGCTGTGGCAGAGAGGTCAGGCCTTATCTCGCCCTGTCTGTCTGTCGACTGCTTCTCTCCACAGTGCTTCACAACCAGCTGCCAGCTGCATTTAGGGCTGCTTTTATTCCCAGGAAAAGGCTATATAAATGTGTGTTTTAGCAGAGGCTATGGGGGTACATGGATATACAACAGGATATCCACAAGAGCAAGAATAACTACTCAGCAAGCAATAATAACTACTCCTTAATTTGCCTTAACAAAGCATTAAAAACTACTTAATTCCTAATGAACATATAGTTTATCAAGCATGATTCAGGCTTAGTAACTACTTAATTAAGGTTAGGAATTAAGGCTAGAGTATTAGTTAAGTAGTAAGCCTGAATCATGCTTAATAAACTATTTGTTCTTGCTTAGCTAAGGCAGGAATAAGTATAATTATTATAAAATGTTACTGAATTTACTTACACATATATGTGATTTTCATGGTGCATGGGACAGGGGATAGTTTTAAGAACAATCTGGACAGTTAAATGGTTTAGAATCTAAACTGTCCAGATTTGCTCTAAAAACTTTCTGCAACTTAACCATCTAAACTTTAGATGGTTAAGTTGCGGTAGACGTTAGAAGAGCTTTTTGTGTTATACCACGTCATCCATCTTCTAAAGTGTCTCTCAGTGATATCGGAACTATGATTAAGTTTTTTTATACTTTGTTTCTCTAAAATAAAGGAGAATGTACAACTCCCCTCACACACAAGGTCTAATGTTCAGAAGTAAACAAATTAACATCACATCAAGCTAAACTTTGCATTGATTGTTTTTAGATTGCAATAGAGAAAACTTAAATTGCATCCCCATTAACACAACTGCCAAACAATTGGCCAAATAAAGTAATCAAAAATGCAGAGTCATCCGAACACAATGGACAAGGTGGGATTTTGTAACTCTGTGAACACTGAGAACTTGAGAATTCCTGAAATCCTAGGGGTAATCATTCTCTCCCGGCTAACTCTTGACCATAAACATAGAGCAGTGGAGTTCAAAGGCCACGGGGTCTGACATGAGAAAAAAAACATACTTTTTCTCTCACACAAGATGAATCAAAGTGATAAACAGGACAGCTGTGGAAAAAAATGTTGGCTTGTAGTGGGCCTGACTGATTTATTTGCCGTGAAGTGATGGGCGGGGGACTCAGGCATTCCCATTCCTGGAAAAATGGGACAGGTTGGGAAAGCAAGACATAGTAAATAGCACGCGAAAAGTCCAAGGAAAGTGCAAGGATGCTGGTTGTGGAATAGAAATCAGGTAAGCTCAGCGCTCATTAGCTCCCCCGCCAAACACAATGCCACAGAGCAGTGCACCTCCCAAGGACATGAATTAAACAGAAAGCCCAGCCGCCTCGGAGGAAAGCCGCCCTGCCAGCACTTAGCCAGGCCCCATAAACAAGCAGCGAGCATTTGTCACTTCCTCTTCAACCAACAAAGCGACAGCTTGAGATATTCAAGATGGCCGCAAGGGTGCAGACACACAGTCAGGCAGGTCCTGTGTGTTTGTCAAAAAAAGACTTTAAAACCATCAAATTCCCCTGGATTGTGCCATCAACATATGTATTTCTTGTTGTTATATGCTGTTACCTTTTCTGGAGTTTAACTGGCCCCCAGAAAATGGATAATTCAACTCTATACTCGGTGAAGAGGAGTCAGTACCTCTTGTTCACAAGATTTCTTAATTCTGGACATGCCAGGCTACCCCCAGGTAAACCGGATCGACCTTTTACATCTAGATCATCCCTGGGGGCATTGGAACTTGTGTTAATACTACTTTTAGCTGGTGATATTGAAATGAATCCTGGACCTGTTCTGAGCACTGGCCTGGATGGACTACAGCTAGTGGGCCCAACACCTGAGCTAATCAGGCTACAACCACAGCTACCCTGGTTCCTACCACAGTTACCTGGGCTACAGCTAACCGGGCCTCCACCACCTGGGCTACAGCTAACCAGACTTCCACCACCTGGGCTACAGCTAACCGGGCCTCCACCACCTGGGCCACAGCTGACCGGGCCTCCACCTCCTGGGCTACACCTAACCAGGTTTCCACCACCTGGGCCACAGCTAACCAGACTTCCACCACCTGGGCAACAGCTAACCGGGCCTCCACCACCTGGGCCACAGCTGACCGAGCCTCCACCACCTGGGCCACAGCTAACCAGGCTTCCACCACCTGGGCAACAGCTAACCGGGCCTCCACCACCTGGGCCACAGCTGACCGGGCCTCCACCTCCTGGGCTACACCTAACCAGGTTTCCACCACCTGGGCCACAGCTAACCGGGCCTCCACCACCTGGGCTGCAGGTAACCGGGCCTCCACCACCTGGGCTACAGCTGACCGGGCCTCCACCTAACCAGGTTTCCACCACCTGGGCCACAGCTAACCGGGCCTCCACCACCTGGGCTGCAGCTAACCGGGCCTCCACCACCTGGGCTCAAGCTGACCGGGCCTCCACCTCCTGGGCTACACCTAACCAGGTTTCCACCACCTGGGCCACAGCTAACCGGGCCTCCAC
The DNA here is from genome assembly GCA_019453435.1 of Rhinogobius similis. Taxonomy (NCBI): domain Eukaryota; kingdom Metazoa; phylum Chordata; class Actinopteri; order Gobiiformes; family Gobiidae; genus Rhinogobius; species Rhinogobius similis. Next base: position 22,266,514 of record CM033623.1, on the reverse strand, counting down.
CACCTGGGCCACAGCTAACCAGGCCTCCACCACCTGGGCTACACCTAACCAGGTTTCCACCACCTGGGCTACAGCTAACCGGGCCTCCACCACCTGGGCTGCAGCTAACCGGGCCTCCACCACCTGGGCTCAAGCTGACCGGGCCTCCACCTCCTGGGCTACAGCTAACCGGGCCTCCACCTCCTGGGCTACAGCTAACCGAGCCTCCACCACCTGGGCTACAGCTAACCGGGCCTCCACCACCTGGGCTACAGCTAACCGGGCCTCCACCACCTGGGCTACAGCTAACCGGGCCTCCACCACCTGGGCTACAGCTACTTGGACCTCCACCACAAAAAAAGGACAGAAATCCTATTCTCAAAAAACATCGGACATCTAAGATTTTTCAAACACTTAATCAGGCAAAAACAATTAGGGATCTGCGAGCCAAACCAAAAGGCTTATTAGGCGGACACTTGAATATACGGAGTATGGCATCTAAAAATGAAGAGCTTCAACATCTGCTCTGTAACTCCAACATTGACTTTCTGGGGCTTTCCGAAACCTGGTTAACACACAACTCTCCAGATTCATTGGTAACTATGCCGGAGTATAATGTCTATAGGAATGATAGGGCACATGGGAGGGGTGGAGGTGTTCTACTCTATGTTAAAAGCACTTTAAAATGTAGACAGATAAATTGGCCAGAAGATATCCAGCTTGAGTGTGTTGGTGTAGAAATCTCACTCTCACCTGCAATGTCTTTTATTGTAATTTGTTTGTATCGTAAACCATCTGCTAAATTGGATTTTTATGACAAATTAAAAATTCTTCTTAATCACTGTGATTTAAACAAAGAAATTATAATTATTGGAGATTTTAATGTAAACTGGAATGATAAGAAAGCCCGAAAGAACCTGAAACAAGTCACTGAACATTTTAATTTTAAACAGCTAATAGAACAACCCACTCGAATAACTTCACACTCAAAAACATTGATAGACTTGCTTTTTGTAAATAAACCTGAAAGAATTATCAAAACCTTTAACTTTGTGACTGGGTTGTCTGACCACAATGCCATCTTCTTCTCAAGAAAACTTACAAAAAAACGTTTTAAAGATTCATTTAGGTCAAATGTTAAAGTCTCACCCAAAAAAATAATCCCCAAAAATTTACTACCAAATCTTATAGCAGCGTTGCAAAGTGCTGATTGGAATGAAATTATTCAAAGTAAAGATGTTGTAAATAGCAGCTCTCTATTTCACAAGAAAATGAATGCAGTAATGTTAAATTTTACGAAAACAGGAAGCCACAACAAAAGAAAGAGAAATCTATTACCATGGATAAATGACGAATGCAAGAAATAGATGAGAGACAGAGATGAACAACTAAAAACATATCTCAAATCCCGTCTCATCACAGACCGGTATAAATTTACCTCACTAAGAAATAAGGTCACTCAAATTATGCGAAAGGTCAAAGCAACATTTTTCATGACTATTATCTCTGAAGCAAATGGAAACCCCAAAAAGATCTGGCAAAATATAAATAAATTAACTGGGAAGGATAAAAAAGCAAAACAAGAAATAGAGTTAAAAATAAACAATATTATAGTGTCTGATCCAGATCTACTGACAAATGAATTTAATCACTATTTTCTCAACTCTGTTAAGGAAATAAGTGAGCTATTTTCATCTCCTGATCTCAAAACAAGATCCATTGATCTCACACAACCTGTTTTTAATTTACGTGAAATAACAGGGCTGGAAGTGTCCAAAATTATTGGTTCATTAAAAAATTCAAAAGCCAAAGACATTCATGGACTGGATACTCATCTCCTAAAATTATGCAAAGAGTCTCTTATTGCACCAATAACACACATGGTTAATTTATCACTTAAACAGAGGGTTGTCCCATCATCCTGAAACTGGCCATAGTCACCCCAATTTTTAAATCTGGTGACAGATCAAATATATCGAATTATCGACCAATCTGTATACTTCCAGTTGTTTCCAAGGTTGTTGAGAGATGGGTAGCAAATATTATAAATGATCATTTAAATAAAAGTCCCTTTAACTTAAATGCCATGCAGTTTGGTTTTAGAGCAAACCATTCCACTGAATCCATAAACAGCTTCTTTATAGAAATGGTCAAGAGTAAATTGGATGTATATCCCTGTGTTGGTGCAGTGTTTCTCGATCTTAAAAGGCTTTCGACACTGTCAACCATGAAATTCTTCTAACAAAATTAATAGACTTCAACTTCTCGTCAGAGGCAATTCAGTGGATTAAATCATATTTAAATTCAAGAAAACAATGTGTACAAATTGACAGTGTAAAATCATCGGTTTTGGATGTTTCTGTCGGTGTTCCACAAGGATCAATACTTGGTCCTCTGTTATTTTCACTGTACATAAATGATCTTCCCAAAACATGTAATAACGTTAATTTTCAAATGTATGCAGATGACGCTGTAATTTATACACATGCAAGGAGTGTTAAAGAGGCAGCTTCCATTCTGACCTCAGCCATGGAGCAAGTAAATGACTGGCTTTTTAAATCGTGTTTGCTTTTAAATTCCAAAAAAACGGTCTGTATGATGTTCTCAAAACAATCAAAAGAGATTAAAAGTTCCAGAGTATACTTGAGAGGAGAAGAATTACAACTTGTCAAAGAATTCAAGTATCTTGGTGTGACACTTGATTCCACTCTGTCTTTCAAAAATCATATTAAAAAACTTGCCAATACTGTAAAATTTAACCTAAAAAATTTTAAACAAATACGGCCTTTTTTAACACTAGGTGCTGCTAGAATGTTTCTCCATTCAATGATCTTATCCCATATCGAATATTGCATAACAAGTTGGTCTCTAACCACTGTCACCAATTTGAAAATAATTGAATCATTGTATAAAAAATCTCTTAAAATTTTTGACCAAAAACCTAATTCATTTCATGTATGTAATATTTTTAAACAAGTATAATCTTTTAAATTTTGAAAATTTTATAAATTTTAAGTATGTATGTTTAATCTACAAAGTTATACATGGACTAGCCCCACCTCCCTTGTCTGTCTTTTTCAAACCTAATACTTCAGGAGGTCTGAGAACCAGAGCCTCCTCCAGAGGAGACTGTGAAGTCCCCTACAGAAGAACAACCTTCGGACAGAACACTCTCTCAGTGAGGGCCACTAACCTCTGGAACAGTCTTCCTCTGCAAACATGGGAGAGTCCTACACTGAACAGCTTTAAAACTCAACAAAAACGATGGCTGAAAACAAACCAGTCATGTGACCATTAGACCCATTAGACAACTTTTCCTTGTGCTATTTGTATTGCATGTTGTAATTTTTTATGTATTTGCCTGCCTAGGGACTACGGATGAAAATTAGCTTTGTAGCTATAATCTGGCATATTTACATCTGTTTTATACTGATGTTCATTAATGTGCATTGTCCCTATCAAATAAATAAATAAAATAAATAAATAAATTACCTTTAAGTAGACCCGGTGTTCCCCATTGCTGCCTTTGAAACTCGCCCTCACCTTACAACGAGGCGGAGAAAGATGGCATGCAAAAATGTCCAAGAAATCAAAACACACATTTGCGCATAGCGATTATGACTCTGTTCAGCAATGATTGTAGCAGGGAAAATGGTCCGTCAAAGAATTATATGAAGAGATTCAATACATCAGAGTATCTTCTCTGGTAAAAGGCCATTGTAAAATCTCACCTATTGTATATATTTTTGTATAGTGAGCAGGTTAAAACCAATATCAAAATATTGTTGGGTTCTATTAGGCCAATAAACGGGTCCAATTGTTACAAAACTGTGGGCTATAGATGCAATGACAACTCTTTTGGTATTCGTCGATGTAAACCCTCATTCGTCCAGGTGTGGTCCATCGTAGAAAGGGGTTCAGAGGTTGTCATCCGGACGCCGTTTAAAGATCGAGACGTTTCGACTTTTATCCAAAAGTCATTGTCAATCAGAGAGCTGGTATGGGAACTCAGGCTTATATGCTACTCTGAGTACTGGGAGTCCTGCCCCCAGGGAGGAGTCACTGAGTCCTGTCTTTGTTAGAAAATTGTTTGTTTGTCACCTGGGACTTGATTAATTGGTCTATCTTGTTGATTAATGGTTGGCCTCACCTAGTTTCACCTGTGTCTAAAGGTCTATTGTTATCTTGATAGCTGGCTGTTGCTCCCTCCTCACTGCTGATTACCTCATTAGCATTTGACTGGTCTATTGATCTGGACCAAGGTGTTAGGATGCTGTCATAAATTTTGGCTAAATTAAATCTTAAGCCCCCATTCCTGTTTAGAGAAGGATTCTCTCTTTTTACAAAAATGGCCTCCTTTACTCCTCTTTCAAACCAGTTCTTCTCTCTGCTTAATATCTTCACCTCACTGTCCTCAAGCGAGTGATTTGTAGCTTTTAAGTGCAGATGGACTGCACTCTCTTGATCCTGTGGAGGCGCTCTTCTGTGTTGGTACAGCCTTTTGTGCAATGGCTGTTTTGTTTCTCCTATGTAGCGTTCTTTACATCTGTCCTCACTGCACTCTATCAAGTAAACTACATTGCGATAGAGTGCAGTGAGGACAGTTGTAAAGAACGCTACATAGGAGAAACAAAACAGCCATTGCACAAAAGGCTGTACTAACACAGAAGAGCTGCCTCCACAGGACCGCAAGAGTGCAGTCCATCTGCACTTAAAAGCTACAAATCACTGCTTTGAGGACAGTGAGGTGAAGATATTAAGCAGAGAGAAGAACTGGTTTGAAAGAGGAGTAAAGGAGGCCATTTTTGTAAAAAGAGAGAATCCTTCTCTAAACAGGAATGGGGGCTTAAGATTTAATTTAGCCAAAATTTATGACAGCATCCTAACACCTTGGTCCAGATCAATAGACCAGTCAAATGCTAATGAGGTAATCAGCAGTGAGGAGGGAGCAACAGCCAGCTATCAAGATAACAATAGACCTTTAGACACAGGTGAAACTAGGTGAGGCCAACCATTAATCAACAAGATAGACCAATTAATCAAGTCCCAGGTGACAAACAAACAATTTTCTAACAAAGACAGGACTCAGTGACTCCTCCCTGGGGGCAGGACTCCCAGTACTCAGAGTAGCATATAAGCCTGAGTTCCCATACCAGCTCTCTGATTGACAATGACTTTTGGATAAAAGTCGAAACGTCTCGATCTTTAAACGGCGTCCGGATGACAACCTCTGAACCCCTTTCTACGACGAACTCTTTTGGTAGTAACAGGTAAGGAGTACACTTTAATCTTGCATGATTTGTATTGTTATTGCCATTTATACATGTTTACAACAATAACAAAAAAGGTTTAAAAAAAAAAGCCCAAACAACCTCCAATGTCTCTGGCTTTACCCAGACCGAGCTCCATCTACTGGCAGCAGAACGAATTACAAATTTGAGATAAGAAATGTTGGACGAAGAGAAATGTGCTAATGTATCACATTTGTATTGATCGGGATTTGACTGTAAAATGCTCAGAGTATGACAATGATTTATGCACTGTGCAAAATAAGAGATTCTCGGAGCCACGTCACAGATTGAGAAAACGTTACACACTGGGGAAATTCAGAATGGAGTGTTTTTTACTTTCGGAGAGGAGATGATTTTCTAACCAGGACTCATCAAACTAGTATGAATGAAGCTAAATGCAACTCCGGGTATGTTTTTGATGATGGAACAATGTCAGAACATGATTAGAAGCTCAAAAAAGTCAATTTAGCATAATATGTATCCTTTAAAGTCTTTGATTAGTGGCTTTGTTCTCCTTATGTTTAGAAATTCCTTCTGCACTATTCCATACTTCATCCCATGGTTTTCCCTGGGTGCGTCAAGATTTCACAAATAAAAAAAGACACTAGAATAAAGATCTTTTCATGCCCAAAATTTCATGCACAATTCTAATCCAAAGTGACAGTTCGCAAGCAGAATTTCACATTCCTTTTTGGCACCTTTTCAGAAATCTCACACAAAAGGAAAACTCGTCACAAAAGCTTAAAATTCCTGAGACAAGAGTCAGGGGATGTTTGCGCAGACACATCCCGTCCTGCATTGATCATCCTTACACGGTCGGACAGGGAACACAAAACAAAAAACACCTGGATACGCCACCTCTGGGACCACCCGTGCCTGATTTCTACTTGTCTCCGATCCCTGAGCAATCTGCATCTTGTAAAACATCTCCCACTTGCAACATAAATAAACACACAAGAACTCCTTTTTCTTCTGCTTAATTTGCCCGACCCTCTCCACTGTATTCCCCATTGTATTGTGAAGAACACTCGGTTAGTGTTAAGGGTTTGCCTGGCATTCGGCCATTAAAACTGCTGCTATTGAGCTAATCTCCAGAGAAAACACAGGTTTGTTAATCAAGCGAAGGCAAAACAATTACTGGAATCCAATAATCAATGGGTGTGGACAAACAATAAATCCTTACTGGCGGCTTCACGCGAATGACAAGAGCAGGAAAATGGGCTCCCCTCTAATTAAAGCCAAACGTGATGGTATGCTATCTCTACCTAATAGCAATGTCACTACGCTGTTTAGCTCATCTGATTAGACTGACTCAAGCACAGTCTAATAGCTATTACAAAGACTTTTTTTTTTCCAGAATGATTGCTCAACAGCTGGTAGTTTGCAAGCCCGCGAGGTTTCTTCCCTCTGAGTAACACTGTTGGCAAAGAGAAATTACAGTGTGGGCTTCGAGTAGCTATGGAGATTGTGTATGAAATGTCTGTGGTAATAATCATATGTAGATAGATGCAGAGGGATATCTAAAATGGCTACCACAGCTATAACAGAAACGGTGGTTAATGAAAATCCAAGAGATGCAAAGTGAAATGTTTCAAATAACCCATTATGTAGGTGGTATGAGGTCAAAAGAACCAGAATTAGCAGCTTTAAAGGTAAAGTGTTTTGAATGATGCTGGTTGTCTTTCGCTGAATCCAAAATCCGGATCTGGCAGCACGCAGGGATAGCAAAGCTTAACAGGTTTTGGGGAATTATAGCAAAGAGTGGCGAGCTTCGCGGTGAATGCTGGGTAAATCAGGTGAGACAAATCTGGTTGGGGTTAAAGAGCCGTGTGAAAGATGCTAATAATCCAAAGTAGTCATACAAAGTGCTCAAGATGGAAATGATTTGTAGTCTTCGGGACCTGTACGAGCTGTTTTTCTTCTTTCCACTCCAAACATTGCATCGGATTTTGGATTGATGTGTTGAGTGAAGCTGACAGGCATTCCTACTTAGCACAATGGCAACAATAATACGTCTGCCGTGATCAATAACCATTCATGACTTGCTTTAAAAAGGTCCCATCCTCCAGCCTTTTCCTATCCATCTTTTCCGGCCTCATTTCCAGTTAGTCCTTCCTGCCTCATCTATAATTCTAACTCTTCCCCCCCTCTCTACTCTCACAGGGCCTACCTAATCACATTTAGCTCAATTTAACTCTATTTTCTGCAGTTTATGCACAGTATCATGCACCATTTCTCTTTTTTTTTTCTCAGTGAAATATAAAATGATCAACTTAACTTTTGCATTCCTGTAAGCCTTTTCCTGTCCTTTATGCCACATTTAACTGAGCTTCGGAATAATGTAGAAATGTGAGTTCTGCCTAGTTCAAAATATTGTTTGAAAAATAATGTATATCACTACTTTTGAGTCTTCGGGTCAGTGCTGAAGGTGTTGAAATTCCCTTATAAGCAGAGTGTATGTTTTTTTGGTGAAAGGTCCACTGCCTCCGTAGAGTAAAAATCATTGTGTTTTGGGACTGCTCTATTATTCATAAATACTAGACTGAGATTTGACTTTCTAACAATATATTGTGGATGTAAAACTCCAACAATGGAAACTATAGATAGATACCTGTAGAATGTACTTTTATCTGGAGCAGTAACAAGGAGATGGATGTCGGGGACAGAGCCGGCTGAAAAGACTGGACTGAAATAACTTTAGACAGCATTTTGCACTGAATTGCACAAATTTGCCAGACATTAGGGCAGGCACAAAAAGGGAAATACGCCCATATACACCTTTTTGTCTTGTTGCTGTTTGTTAATTATTCTTTATTTAAATTGTCTATGAAAAAAATACAAAACGGTTGAAGCCAGGCAACAAACCCTGTGATGCCGAAGTGGAACAACATATGTGCAGCACTCTGGCAAGCACTCAAGGTATTTTTTAGCTATGAGAAAAATAATTTAATAAAGGCATAAGGGAGACTGATATGGTAACTCAAACATTGTCAGTCTTTTTAGTTCAAACATTGGAAACTAAAATGATGAATTAGGACTTTTTCTTTAGATATTGCCTTCGAAACTCCCGCAAACCTCACTGTCCTGTTCCAGCCTCCTTACACCTGTGCTCTATACTCACCCCATACATCTCTGTCCATCGACCCCGTGGCCCTCCTGCTACCCACCGTTCACAGGTTTCCCATAGCACATTGTTGCATCGCAGAGGAAGCTTGCACAGCATTCTGCCATAAATAATTGAAGAGGCCCCACACGGCCAGGCACGCACAGTCTAAATGGATTATTCTGGGAGATCAATGCTGGCCTGTGAGGGTTTTATTAGAGGCTGCAGAAGAAGCGCGCAAGGCCAACGCTCTCCACTCTTTGTCTTAATTCTACCTGAACATATACAGCCAGTGGCCCCTCCCCCAGCTGTAACGTCCACACCCATTCTCGGTCATGGTGCCAAGTCACAGTGGGTCGCCAGTCTTATTGCTCACACTAAATTAAACATAAATACCAGTCCAGAACAATACATGAAAGATTTATGCTCTCCGATGCTAGGTCAGTAGTAAACAGTCTACAGTGTCTAGTTAACCATGTCGAGATGCCAGGTAGCCAATGGCATCGGCGAGGGCGTTCTGTGGAGAAATGGGGGATGGGTCGAGAGCGGTGTGACCTTCAAGAGTTACAGCGTCAGAGGGCACTCGATGGCTGCAAGTGCAATTACACCCGCAGCATGCACCTCTCCCTGGAGATCTACATCTGTCTCTTGCGGTAAGAAATGGACCTGTAGTCTGTCTGAAAGAAATATCACAAAGACCAAGGTGGGCAAGTAATTGGGATATACGTGTTTTGGTAAGTTAGGAAACATGGTTGTGCTCTTTGCTCAAAACTGGGAGGTTTAGATCATTATCCAGGTGCAGTGTTTGTATTAGTGGATTAGATTATTTGTACTGTTTCTATTGAAAATCTAAAAAGTACAAACATGAGCTAATTGGCTCTTTCTGAACTCACTCATTCACACATCAGACACAGGAGGCAAGGCAGAGGATGTGTCATGCCCAAGGACAATATGCAACATCCAAAGCAGAGATTGGACCACCAACCTTCCAATTGGTGGGACATTTCTCTGCTACTGAGCCATTGTAAAAGTGGCTACAATGTTCTACAGTAAATATATATGTCTGTAGGTTCCATCGTCAAAGAAAACTGATTTCTGTCAACTGTACAGTACATTTCAAGAGTGAATACTGTTTTGCCACTCATCCAAGTTGCTTCTTCAGTTGATCAGATTGAACTTCTTCCGTTTCTATGAAGAAGCTACTTGGATGAGTGGCGAAACATATTTAGTCTTAAACTGTTTGTCCATCTGACAGAATTCAATTTGACTAAATATGAATGGAAATGTTCGCAGTTGCTGGCAAAGGACAGCAAGAAATGGTCTATATTGTTTGATTATAATATAACGTTACCGAACTCAAGAAGGCGGGTTTGACTTCTATAGGCGTGTCTAATCACGTACAAATGTCTATAGAAAATGGCCTCAAATCAAACTACAACGAAGGTGCTTGAATAAGGCCCTTTTGAATGTTTTGTCCTTGCACTTGTTATTGGGATATGCACTCCACACTGATATTAAGAGCGCAATTACCCTTGAGTAAAGAGCTGTTGAGAGCGAACATGCTGATCTAAATTGAACTGTTTGACTGTGACATGTTTCTCGTTTGCCTCTTACACAGAACTGCTGCTACACTTTTCCCAACTCCATTAGTATTTTTGCTGTTACTTCACTCCTCACGATGTCTTATGTCCAAGAGCTCAAAATAAACAATACAGTGCAAAAAGTCAAGTAATGTGAAAAATCTTGACAGATTTTGCTCAGAATATTTTGCGAGATAGAAACGCTTCTTTGGCATGTTGTCTTATACGGTGCAACTGTACGTCATAACTCACTGATTAGGGAACAATATTTACAGTTGATGCTTAACGACTTGGACATAAAAACACAAACAGGAGGTTTTTAGTGGCATTTCTAACTGCTCAAACTACCATGAAGCTTATCTGTTACAACTACCCATGTACCAAAGCAATATGTACACGTCGAAGCCATTAAAGTGTCACTTGTCGCCTCAAACCAGGTCAGAATGTTCATAAAAAACTCACTGAATACTGTATTTTGTGCCCTCATTCTGGCAGTCAAGAATCCCTCTAAAGAGCATGTATGGATAGTCTATCTGAAGTGACAGAACAGCGAGGTACAAGGACATTCCTGCTCGAACATTCCAGAGCACATTTGCATCGGGATTTGAAGACCATATGGTTCTTGACAAGATGAACAGTACAATATGCCGTGGGTGAACAGCGCAGCATTAGAAAAAATGGCATGACAATAGGATTAAATAAACCCTCTTTTGCATGTTATTGATGGGACTTTTCAGACAAATGGATGCATGTGTTACTGCACATTTTCTGTTTAACATTTGATATATATTTTTTTATATTACTTTTTATTTTATTTTAGTGGTATATAAGGACATAATATAGCCATAGGAACACTTCGTAGAATAAGCCACGACTAAAAGCATCAATTTAAAGACTATAACATCCCATTCAATATGTTCATTAAAATCATCAAATTAGCATTTTGAAGAAGTACAGGACACTATACTTTTTATATTCAGATGTTGTGGAAGTCATCTTTTTAACACTTTTTAAGAAGCACTACACAACTTTCCATGGTGCTTAAAGGTTATTTTTTTCCATTGTTGGTTTAGTTTGTGTCTTTTTTTTTGTGACACTAAAAGTATGCTCCAAAAGTATCCATTAATTGTGTAAATGGCAGAAGTTTTGAGGCCCAAATACATAGCTCTGAATCAAAATCGAGTGGCGTGTTAAAAACAGTCTGGAGTGCTTTGTTAATCTCAGTCCAATATATCTGTGCAGTAGGACAGACATATAGTAATGGTGGTCCAAACAGGACCACAGGACAATGAATGAGCAACAATAACACCTGTAGCTGAATACACAAGAGGGACATGTTTAATGAAATACTGTAGACCATTTGGGTTCAATTTGAAAACGGACTTATTTACCAGGCTTTATGAGACTTTTATGTTAGACAATTTATGCCATGAGTTTTCCTTTTTGTTCTTTGGATGTCTTTTACACTTTTAAAAATCTGTTTTGTGTTCTCTCTGTGTCATGCTCCATGTTTTAAAAACATAAGTAAAACAAAAGCATGCATTCCTACAGTTAGTGGCACTATCTCTCCACAGATCTGACCTGTAACTTGGTCAGGTGCCTGCTTGTCTCTATGAAGAAATGTAATGTGTGGTACATTCAAAGCAAAATATCTTCACAGAGACAGACACAAAGCTGAGTCGCAGATCTGTTTTTCTGCAGGTAAAAAGTAGACAACCAGCTGAGCCCATAAGATATGCTCTACTTAAGCAGTACTTTTTACCGTTTGGCTTCCATCGCTATATTTTATCCGTTAAGGTTCATTTTTCCAAGCAGCATCCGTCCACTTCCCCACACTAATGACTTGACCACACGCTTGGCTCGCTCGTGGTCTCACTGCTGCCGCACTGGACGCACAGCTTATCCCGTTAATGTATTAAAAGTATATGTGCATTTGTAATTTGTGTTGAGGAATGGCCTGACTCACGTGCGTGCATTTATTTGCGCGCTGGCCGGGCTGCTGACAGGTGATGAAGAGGTAGAGCTGCAGGGGGAGGAAAAACTCAACTTGAGCTTGTCATCCAATCACCCATCTCATACATACTGAGACGTGCTTGGATTGATTTCTAGTTTAAGTGGATTGTGTTGGAAAAGGGGGACATGCTCAAAAATCTACCCTCGTTTCGGTCAATATGATTCATCTGCTGCCTTTTTCTTCAAATCCAGCCGTGATGAACGGGTCAGTTTGTGCTGGTACCAAGCCAAGTATCGGAGGGGCACCAGGCTCCATTTTTTTTTTTTCCAAATTGCTCAAAATGTAACTTTCTTTTCCATCTGCAGTTATAGATTTCACAGTAAATACATCACACGCTTGGTTTGGTACTGAAAGACGCAAAGTTGTTCATGTATTTACAATGGTTTAGTAATTCCAAACATTTATAAAAGTGGAGCACTGTAACAACTGGTACAATCTGGCCATATCTTAAAATGACTAGAATTGATTATTTTTGTGTGAATTTGAGTGGTTTTGACTCGATGAGATTTATTTGCTTAGATGCAGAATATTTCATTGGTCTCAAGACATTTCTGACTGCTTGTGCAATACTTTATCTTAAAATAAGACAATTAATTTGCCAATGAGGGTGAGAAAATTGATCTTAACTCATTGGCAGATAATTTGACTTGAAGTAAGTAGGTAAATGTATTGAAACAAGACAGAAACGGTTTGAAAAAATTTAAATAATCTAGTTCCATCAAATAATTAGTCTTAACAAACCAGTAAAAACGTCTGAAATTAAGATTCATATCTTGTTAGTAAGTAAAAACAAATGTCATAGATTGTCCACTTTGGAGATTTTCTATTTTTTTGTGTGACACACTTATATCAGGATTAAATAGATCAGAAATCCAGTTGAAATCTGCCACCGCCAAGCCCACATAAATGGAATCAGATGCATTTAAAAGAACGAAAAAGCATCTGAATAGTGGAAAATCATAACTGCACCAAAAAAAAGGAGTCTATTTTGGAAAGTGCTGCTGCAAACTAAAAACTACCAGCCTACATTCAATCTGATGTGCTAAAACCATGTGCAAACTGTAATATGTCCCACTTTGAGCAAAGGCGGCGTCCTGTATATTTGGATGGTTGGTTGTAGTGCACTTTTCCCCTTGTTTTTCTGCTTTAATTGTCCTGCAGGATATAAATAGGGCTATTTAAACAGGCCTGTGAGCATGTCCAACACGGGTACTTGATCGTGCTGTGAACAATGCAGCGTGCGGGAGGAACGCTTCATAAAACGTATCCAGCCCATTAGGTTTGAGGGAAAGACTCCAATAATGGCTGTCCTTCTGCATGTCTGGAATGAAGACAGCATTAAATGGGGAGTGAGTGATTTTCGCCCGTGCAGGTTAGCGAGCGAAAGGAAGTATGTGTTATCACAAGATGGGCACATCCTTTTTGCCTGGAATCAATGTTAAGTGTCTTTTAACTGTTCAAAACTGTAACTTAATTTGGAAATCTATTAACGCAGACTGTGAGAATATACAAAATACAACAGCAGCTCTGTGTGCAATGGAGAGGATTTGTGTAAAATATTAACTTTCTATGAATATAAAGTAATCTGTCTTAACTGTGGACAAAAGTAAACCTATAATAAAACAGCAAGCTGATCCGGGACATTGTTTTTCTTTCTTTTAGTCCTCAGAAAAGCAAAATTGAGCTAGAAGGAAAGGGTAGAAGGGAAATTTGACGCTTTGAATCGTGTTTCGTCAAATAATTCTGTGTAACATTTGGGTAATGGGCTGACTCAACAGGGGGGTGTGGTATTGTTGTGAGAAAGGGAGGGTCAATCAAAATTTCTCATATGATGGAGCATGACAGGGAATTGTAATACACAGCAACATCATAAATTTGATTACATTACATTGCAGCGTGAGCCTGTAAGCCATTTGCAGACACCATAAAAAGCTATAACTAAGTTACCACGGGTACAGAGAAAAATGAATAAAGCCATTTTCTTTTAACAACCAGGGCGAGGGCGAGATATTGTTCTCGCTTTCTCACTGGCTTTTATGAGCTGAGCGTGGATGCGGGCTGTACTCAGTGGGGTAGAAACGGGAAAGATGAGAGCGAAGAAACGCACAATCAGATTCATTTAAAACTAAGAATCCATAAATGAAACGCACATAAGCCCCATTGTTTCACAGCAAATTTATTTATCAGACAAAATGAGGCAACAAGTCTTAAAATTAAATTCGCAGGGCATGATATCTTCTTTGTTACAGCCAATTAAAAGAAAATGAGCAATCTGTGAGGATGAAAACGTATTCTTTTCGCTGCCAAATCAAGACTGAGAAGACTGGGACTGTTTGGATGGAGCGGCGCACCGAGAAATAAACTCCAGGGACGAACGCTCTATCCGCAAACTCCGAAACCACTCCACAGGATGCGTGGAGTCCACGCCAAATCAGCGAGACCTGGGGATCCGAGAACTCGCGCATATCTCAGTTTAGTCTCTTCAGATGTGAGTGCGGAGCTGCGGGCGCATGGATAAGATTCTGATCGATATCGCCATGCGCGGGAATGTCCGTTTCGTTCTGACAAACGCATTGCTCCAGCACTTGCTTAATCAAACGCCGTTACGCGGAGAGGTGCACTTAAATGACGAGCCCACTTCTTCTAAACACACCTCCGCCCCACGCGCAACATCCACCACTCGCTCCAAAGGCAGCCGGGGGATTCAGGAGAGAGGGAGGCACGGCTTGCTTCATTTTGGGAATTCTCAACAGGGGGGAAATGGGGAATGTACCTGCATGCGCCTCGGTCTCTTATTGTAGTGTGATGGAAATCCGCGTTATGTGGAATAAGCGGCTATAGGAGCTGCTTTGTCGCGTCTCCCACTGAGTGCGGGACCACAAAGCATGTTCCATTATAGCACGAGCCCCGCGGTGCCGTTCGGATGAGATTCTTTGCACAATTCTAAACGCACGGCCCCATTTACGAGCGCGTGAAGGAACGTTCGGATGTTGCTGGAGTCACATTTGCAGAAAACGGTCACATTTCAGAGGTAAAAGTGGCAAAAAGTGAGATAAGAGGCGGCATGCGCTTACCGTTGAGGAGTTGTTCGCTCTTTCTCCAGCTTTTTTAAACCCTTCACGTCTTCATGGTTAAAACAAACAATAATCCGCGCGTTAAACGTCTGCGTCCTCGGTGCAAGTCCGGTGAGGATGCGCTTGAAATGCAGCGGTGCGCCTCTTGTGATTGTTTCGGTGTAATTTTAAAATCCAGCCGAGGAGCGCAGGTTGCTCGGGACGCGTCTGGCACAGCTCAGAGGAGGAGGACCTCACTCAGCTCCCTCAGCAGCAGCAGCAGCCACCACCACGCTGTGCGCAATCGGAGAGAGAAGCGTGTGCGTGCCTGCCTGCGTGCGTGCGTGCGTGAGCGCGTGTCCGCGCAGGGGAAGCTGAGAGAATGATGTCATGCGTCCGGCTCTCTCGTTCTCTCTCTCTCCAAACGGCACTCAACTCACAAATCTTTCCATCTGACCATCTCCGTCAATGTCATTTTGCAACTCCAGGATTAATTATAAAGTTAAATACATTTAGCATTCTTATTAAATTAGGAACACATTTTATTTCAATACTTTTAGGTTATACATATAAAATAACACTTTTATGTTTTACGCAGACAAAATCTCCCTTCACACTTCACACAAAGTACAGCAAATAATGGGCTTATTTTTACAGTGCCGTCAAAAACGTAATGAAGTCACGTCGTTTTCATCCGCCTACTCTCAAGGTGTTGTCCACTGGCGTCGTCAGTGCGCCAGAGCCCAGGAGAAGGGCGGTAAAGCAGGGATAAAACGCACCAATACGCGCCGTGCACTGCGCCTCGGCAGCCTCCCTCCCGGTCTGTCTTAAAGATAAAGGCGCGCCACATCTCACTTACTGCTTATCAGATACACCGCCGAAAAGATAAAACGATAAGGGGTGTGCTTCTGTGCGCTGGTTGGAACTTTTCACACATTTTCACACATTCAATAAGAAGAGGCAATGTATGAAGATGCGCCAGCGCCAGGTTTTCAGTTTGATTATGCACTTATATGAGATCCAGGAGAGTAATCCACTTTCCCCCCTAACAGCTGTCTTATGAAACGTTAATTTTACATTTTGTTGAACACGGGGCCAGCACGAGGAGACTGTGTTACCCCACAACTGAACTTAATTTGTACAAATCTCTTTGTGTGATGAATAACTTTGCTTCCTCAATCATTCAGGCTTTCATGAATGTCCACTATAGTTTACCAATTCACTCGGGTTTTCCCTTTAATTGTATCAACATTTTTATCACATTCAGTTGACCCTTTGCCATAATAAAGCAGATAACACCTGTTGCCGAATCAGCCAGTTTTGCTCAGATAAATATTAATTTGCAAAACTAAACTCAAAGCGAGGTTTTGTTTTTACATAGGAGTCTGGATAAATAATAGCGTGACACTTTCTATGCCACAGTGGCAGATAAGCACAATAGTTGTAATTTAAACAGCAAGTGGGCTTATTTAGTGAATAATGAATTAAACAGAGTGCAGATGCAGAGGCTGTCATTACAGAGATTTAAGGCAAACCACTATAATTATTGGGAGGCTCCACGAGTTTAGACAAGAAAAGGACAAAGACACAGAGTTTCTTCCACTTAACTTTTTGCATGTTTCTGTGCATACAAATACATGGGGTGGGAGTTTATACGTTTTTCTGCTTCCTATTCCATTTTGTGCTAATATGGTTTATTCACTGTACTTGGGAAACACAGACACATCATTAATATGTTTATGTATAAACTTGTGTACATCTGTGCATTTGTAGGAGTATGCAGACGATTTTTATTGTAATCATATTCTCTATCATGAACTTGAAATCCAAATCAAACCTATATAATATTGAGGATATTAATTTAAAGGAAACCTGTTACGCAAAATTTACTTTTAGGAGCTTTTAAGAATAATTTAATTGTCCCCCCTTGTCATTAAACCACTCAAAGTTGTATTTAGCGTGATTTGTGTGCATTTGTGTCTGTCCAGGTTTGACCTCTCCCTGGACCCCTCCCCTCTCCACGCCCACTGCTTGTTTCTTACTTCCTTCTGCTATTTTCTTTTCTTAAACGGTGACACACGTAGGATTTGTCAGTCGTTTAGCAACAGTCGTGTAGCAATTTTAGCACAAATTCAAAAAATTCCTCTGCTTGCTATTGTGAACTGAAATATCACAAAATGATCCACAAGTGTCATAGATTAGAACTATAGAAGACAAAAGCACAATGGGTTTTCTTTAAGATAAAGGTAATCATAAGTAACCCAGAGTGTAAAACAAGACAAACATAACTTAGTGAAAGTTGGCAACAGAGCCTGCATGCCACCTAAAAGGTTCTTGATTGGCTGTTAGTATCAACTGTGAGTCAATTTAAGCACGTCACTCGCGTCATTTTCCCTCGGGTCTCACCTAATTACACTCCCCTGTTGTTGTCCCTCCTCACACTTCCTGTCCAGGTAGTAAAGAATACCTTGTTTTGCCTGAAAGTTATACCTTTTATTGGGGGTTTCTAAATGCTTAATGTATGGTGGTGCTGTTGCCTTTGGTTGTCTCTGATCACCACCATGCAAAGCCTTCAAGATACAACTTTGTGAACGAGACTAACTTTTATTTTGTGAACTGTGACGATGATATAACGAATGAAAATTGATTACACAAGAAAAACAAACTGTTAAATTATTTTAAGCTAGCAGATAGTAATAAATGTTCTAATGTGACAGCTTAAACCTTGCCTTGGTCCACTCAACACCGAAGTTGCGTGCCTCATTCTAATTGACCCTGAGCCTATCTCAGATGGCGTTGTTTGGCTATTTGTGATCATTTATGACAGTTAATATTAAAAATAAGTGCAACAAGCCCCGACCGCTCTGCTACATGAACAAAGGGGTCATAGTGGCATATATGTGGATGAATTAATGCAGTTTTGTTGTGATTGTAAAATGAGCTCTTGCAAGAAAATAATTTCATGAGGATAATAAAGTATTTTAGTATTATAAGAGTTTTACATCCAACCCTTTCCTTTTCATAAACACATTCTTACACCAGTGGTCGGAGACACTGGGGGCGAGATGGCAAAGACTGAGCTACTGCTGCCCGCAATTAATAAACATCTACAACCAGAACAGAACTCCATTACTCAATTGTTGCATCCATGTCATCCATTGGGATATTGATTGACATGTTTCAGTCTCTCATGTGCTTACAGGTGCTAATTGACTGGGCCCCCTAGTGGCCTGATCTGTGAAAGCGGTGCTGCGTAACTGCGACGCACACAACAATACATTGACACACTTACGTTTTAAGACAAACAAAGGTCCAGTGTAGTTCGCGAGTGAGTCTGGAGGTAGTTTATTGTAATATTGTAATACTCTACACTCCCCCAAGGCCAATCACCCGCTATCCATCTACAAAACTGGTTATTTTGTGACTATTTTGCGGTAAATTTATGAGAAGAAAATATTATTCAGACAAAATGAAAGGTAATTTGAGGCCTCTTTTATTTGATACATCCTATCTCTTTTCCCCATCACCTCGTCCTCTCCATCAACCACTGCTCTCGGTCTTGTCGCTGAACCTTGCTTTGTTCGCTGACCTCCCTTTTCTCTCCTTCTCTTAATGTGGTGCCGCCGTGTGAGGGGCGAGCGGTCCAATCAGAGCGCAGGACGGGGCTTTAATTAGCCGAGGAGTAGGCTTCTGTCACCTTGTACCGAGCACCTGCAATCAAGGGCCAGCCGCTCGCAGAGAAAGTCGGACAAGGCCACGCATTGATTGGCCGCTTCAGAAGTGTTAGCCGACATTAGACGCTTTAAGAGCTCTGACTTCATTTAGGGATAAAGATAATGCTCCGGAGAGCAATTTACTCAAGGGAAGAGAGCTACAATACTACTTTCCTCAAACACAATGGGTAAATCAAGTCTCAGGACAGGAGTAATGGAAGTCGTATAATGCAATAACAATGATACAAAGATAGACAAGGTAAATTAGCTTTTGGAGCTCGAATACTGTTAAAATAGCAATTTTGCTATTCTCACCGGAATCGTCTGAACTGCAAAATAGAGACGCTGCATTTAGTTGAGATTTTGAGAAAGAGATGAAACATTTAGGTGGTTGTTTTTGGTTTTTTTGCTATTTTATGGTGGCGATAGTCAAAATGAGCGCTGGTTGTATGGCAAATTTGTAGCCACATCTGCTCCGGGATATTGATCATTCTTGATTAGACTAGACACTCACAAACATTTACCAAACAGCTTGTTTTCGATTTTTGTTGAAGGTGTGTTTGTCTGCTGCTTTGGAGAAAAGAGAGGCGGGTTCCATGATCAAAGACCTTTAAAAGAGAAACTAAACTGTCTAAAGGTGTCTTGTCTCAGTCCTCTGAAGCTCTGATTCTAGCCCTGCTATCTGACAGCAAGAGTAGAAAACTGTTCACGACATTTAAAAAACAAAAAACAATAAGAAAAGTAGTCTAATAAATCAAAAGCTCTATTCATTATAATTGACTTATTATCACAAATGTTTCTGTGGGAGAATACACCATCTGCTTTTCTCTATGTTGTTTGCTCTGCTTGGAATAATTCACAATATGGAATTAAACTACTTTCCAAGCAGATAAGGCAACCAAGCCAAGTTACAGGTCAGATCTATGGACAAGCAGCCCCTCACACAGAGTAAAAGGGCATTTTTTAAATTTATTTTTTAGCAGTAAAAACACCTACTTGAATAAATGCTTGAAGAGTTTAATGCCAATTTGTGAAATTTTCGGCACAAAGCAATAATACTAACAGTACTAATAATACTTCTACTTCTACTTCTACTACTACTACTACTATTACTATTACTAATAATAATAATAATAACGGGATCAAACCTGGATCAAACCGAAAATCTTTTGGGTCAGTGAATAGCAACTGACATGAAATATTACATTATTGTTCTGTTATGCTCTTTGTATGTTAAGCACTTGGTTGGCTTTGTTGTTTTTAAAGTTCTCTACAAATAAAGTTGGATTTTTATTTTCTGTTTATCCAAACTTGGTACTGGCAGAGGAAACTCCCTTTCAATCACCTCTGACCAGGTTAACTTTGGTAAAAAACTAACATAAATGGCACTGGTCAGATTTTGTATCACTTTTGATTACGCTATAGTTTAAGCACAGAAACCTACGTCTGCTATGCTGTCATGTGCGTTTGGAAGCAGATGCAAAATTACAGCTCAGAAAGTTGTGTCACCATGGAGACCACCCCGTGCCATTTATCATAACCTTCGGCTTGCCACAAACAGCTGCAGTG
Organism: Rhinogobius similis; assembly: GCA_019453435.1. Classification (NCBI taxonomy): domain Eukaryota; kingdom Metazoa; phylum Chordata; class Actinopteri; order Gobiiformes; family Gobiidae; genus Rhinogobius; species Rhinogobius similis. Next base: position 22,246,212 of record CM033623.1, on the reverse strand, counting down.
ACACCTCGTCTGCAGCGACACCTCGTCTATAATAACATACAGTAAACATAGAAAGAGCTTTAACACCAAGACTGTCAAAGAGAAGGAGTCTCTGGAGTAAACAATTTGCAGAGTGAAATATAGAAGTTTGAATAATGTAAGACAGTGGTGTAGTTATTCAGAGATAAAGCCATCAGCAGTAGGTTCAAGTTAAATTAATTGGATATCTAAAGTGAAAGTACGCCTAGTAATAGGATACACATGATTAGTCTAAATATTCACTGTTTTTTGTTAAATGCATTATAATTGATTTATTTTGGTTGGTTAAATTAGAATATGTTTGAATTAGTTTTCATGCAGGTTGAACATAAGTTTCTTTATATGCTCTTTGTCAATAAAAGCAAAAACTAAGTAGATTATCCTTCCATCTTGTTTATTGTCTTTTCAAGTGGACCGGCCTTTAGACACAACACATACATACAACATCGCTCCCCTTGAGTCGTTTGGGATGTATACAGACCTTCTACTTTCTACAGACTTTCTCATTTTTTTGACCGACGACAGACCAAGACAAGCTTCAGAGAGAAGATCTGGCTAATGCATTCTTAAAGGAAACGAGACGTTTTCAGTATAATCATTAAAGTGATGGTCAGTTCATTTAAGGGTTTTGGACGTTTCAGTTTGAGTTTATTTTTTCCCCGATGCTCATCAGTTCTGTGCTCCTGTGTTTGAAGCAGACCCGACGATGTAAACAGGAGTTTTTGGAGAGAAGAAAGTGGTCATTAAGAGAAGCCAAGAGTGAGACAGAATATTAAAGAGCTGCCTGAATAAAAAACACTTTTTAAGTTCAGCCTTTTAATAACCTCGGGCCATATTGGATTTTTACATCGATTCTTTAATTTATAGTGATCAAAATGCTGGCAGAATGACAGGAGACAGGAAGAAGAGAGAAGTTACTTAAGGTCAGTGTTTAACAAAATCACATTAATGGAGTCTATCCTAACAAGCCTAGAAATACACAAAGCAAACCCCCGGCTTAGTGTTTCTGACCACCCTGCATTTATAAAAGGAAAGCTGGGGAAGAGCCATTAATTTGGAAAAAAAAACAAACTTGGTTGATTCTAGTTGCTAAAACAAGAAAACTACTGGGATGCAATTATCATTCAAATCAAATAATTGTGATATTTGACAATTAATTGTGATATTTGACAATTAATTGTGATATTTGACAATTAATTGTGACTGTATTTTAATAATAATAATATTTTTTTGTCCCTAAACCTGGTATCTGTGTCATATCACTCAGATACAGAGAAACACTTCCAGCATATTTTATATCATAAATGTTCACTGGACGGTACAGACACATGTTAAAAGACCTTTCATAACAATCAATATGTGAAAAATAAACATGCATTTTTGATTTTCAGTTTCCAAACATACTTTAAATAGGAGCTAAAATCCTAAAATCCTCTACACACCATTATGATGATGTTATGATGGAAATGTACAAATCGTAAAGAACTGTTGCTGCATTTAAATTCACAATATTATCCGTTAAGTTAAAATTATTTACTATTAAATTTGAATATATTATTTATTCAATATTAAACATAAACATAGACCATTATTTAACATTGTGTTCACTGTAAACTGCGATATTGATCTAAAATGGCTCAATAATAGAAACTGCAGCACTTATAGGACCCGCCCCTTCATGGTGGCATGTAGGCTTTCACACTTAATCAAACATGCATCAATCAAAGTACAATTTTGAATCTGTTTATGATGAGGGAACACCGTTAGAACACGCTTAAAAGCTCATTAAAGTCGATTTTACATAATATTTTCCCTTTAAAGTTTGTGAGCCACATGTATCATACTTTTTTGACAGAAATCCAAAGTAGATGGCACACGCTCTGGCATAAGCAGCTCTAACTTTAGTCCGTGGAGGGAGAGAGCGGCGAGGTAACGTGGCTGTGAAGAGAACAAGTCGTGACAACAGAAATAGCAGCGACGCTTGTACAGGGCAATAAATCTGGTAATGGCTGGGCTAGAGAAAGGTGCTGCTGCTGATTCTGTATACTGGGAAACCATTGGGTGCCACTTGCCTCATTAAACCTAAGTATTGAAGGGACGAGTGGGCGCGCGGCGATATGACACGACTTTGGTGCTGTCATAGGTGGAGAGGGGTTTTTGCCGCTCTACCTGTTGTCACCGCACAACCTGACTGGCTCATTGTTCACCTGTGGGCTTTGCCAGCAGCATCTCCCGCTCATTTAGTTCCTCTTCTCACACACTCACACAGTTCGTTGCGAGGATATCTATAGCAACAGCCTGACAGGACACTGGGCTGGTGAAGGTGGGAACATCTTGCAGAGACAAAGTCAGGACAAGCAGAAGATCTATGTCGATGTACACCCTGTGATTTCAGATAGTCGGTGTTTACGTAATGAAGTGGTTAAAATAGCATCCGAAGGCATCGTTTGGATTGAAATGCAGTGTGAATGAGCAATTTACTCCCACTGAGGAGGACTGCTGTATTTGGTCAGGTCTATCTAGAATTATGCACAATTTTAAATAATTCTAGTTTGTCTCCCATGAATACATTTTCGAATGCTGTTATGCAATTACACATTTGTAAATAGATTATGCTTTTCTTACAGATACAACTTTTAGGGCCAGATTTAGGTGCTAAACTGTGAGTACTACTTAAAATTTGCACACGCTATTTTGTGGGCGTGTTGCACCTTATTTACCATCAGAAACTCCACGTACTATTAATGATGCAAATCTGACATGTAAATGAGTTTACTGCGGGGAAGAGAAAGCTCAAATGTGCTGCTGCTCCTTTGGGAGAATGGATACATTTAAGAAGTTATGCTGATAAATGATGATAGTCACTAGCCTCGTAGGCAAAAAAAAAAAAGTATATATATATATATAGCACACCTGAGTATAAGCCGCAGGTGTCCACTATTACTTTATTTGTAAATGAGCCATACACAACCATTTGAAACTATTTTAAACGCCACATTGATGTGTAAACTGCAATAGACAGTTCTGCGCAAAAGTTTAACACCTTCTTTTCGGACATGCTAAATTTTCCCACAGTTTTGTCTTTGTCTTGTCTTGTCTTGATGAATCAAATTAACAGCACCTGCAAAACATTATCATTTGCATTTTCTGTTTCTAATTTTGCGCTTAGGAGCAACATTGCCCTGTTTTGCATATTCATGGTTCCATGTGCTAAATTTGCGCTGCGGACTGAGAGACGTGCAATTCTCAAATGCACAAGCTTTTTGCACGCGTAACCCCTTTTACACCTGTACAAACTCTGGGCCTAAATGTACTAATAGTCCACTTTTGAATAACTAGATTAGACAGCTTGCATGTACCTATGTATATTAAACAGTTGCTTTGGATCAAGTCTTTGAAGGTGTTTTTTGTGTCTCTGAAAGCACATCCCTGACCCAGTTTAACACGAGGGCACAGTTTGTGTTCTGTGTGTGGCTCATGAGCAGCAGCAGTGAGTCAGTGAGCAGACTGCAGCTCATCACTCCATTATCACCAGCCTTCACCTGAGATGGTCACTCTCTCCCTCTGACACTCGTCATCTCTCTTTATTCTTTCTTCAGCTCTTCCTCCTCCCCTCATTCTCTCTTCAACTCTCTAACTTACCCCTACTTCTCTCTTCATCTCCCTTTCTCCCTCGCTGTCTCTCGTCAGCGCTCTCGCTCCTTCTCTTTTTTCTATTCTTTTTCTCCTCAATTTTCCCTCTTCATTTCTCTTTTTACTTTTCTCTCATCATATCTCTCATTCACTGTCTCTTTTCTTGCCTTCCCTTTCATTTCATTTCCCTTTTCAAAGGAAAGAAAGACAGAAAGAAGACGTCTTTCTTTCCCTCAACCCTCAGCCCTCCTCATTCCATTCCCCTCTCTTCAATTCTCTTTCTCCTCTTTTTATCTCTTTCTTTCTCTGCCTCTCTTATTTCTGCTGTCTCCCTTCATCTCACTTCATCTCCTTTTAATTCACTCTCTTCTGCTTCTTCTCTCTTCAGTGTCCATCTCTTTTCAACTTTCTCTCTCCTCAGTATTCTCTCTTCCTCTCTGCAATTTTCAGTTGGTCGCCTCTCTTCAACTCTCTCTCCCTCCCTCTCTCTTTATTCAGTTCTCTCTTCAACTTTTCCTCCTTTCTCTCTTCAGCTTTCTCTCTCTCCTCAGTCTTCTGTCTCTATCCCTCTCTGTCGTTCTCTCATTCTCCGTCTCTGTCTCTCTCCCTCTTCTCGCTCTCACACCGGTGCATGATCTGATCTGACTTAACCTTGGTGAGGTGCACCAGCTCCAGCGATAACACTCCACTGTCACAAGTGCAGAACATCAGCCTCGGGGAGACGGCACCATTAGGAGTGAAATAAACTTAACAGATCAGACACATTGGAGCTTCAGCTGCACTTTCACAATGCTCTATAAAATACACTATGCATGGGCTGTATTAATGATGATGATGATGATGATTTTTATTTATAGAGTGCTTTTCCACCTAACGGGCACTCAAAGCGATTTAAAATCGTTGAAACCACAGTTGCTGTTGCAACAAACCCATAATAAACAATAAACAATAGACATACAGAGCAGGTAGCTGTATTCTGTAAGCAATCCATACAAAAGATGCAGTTTTAGAAATGAAAAGGAGGAAAAAAGTTCAGACTGATGTTAAAATGGCAGACGGCGGGTTTGTAGGAAAGGCATCTTAAGATGTTTTGGCGAAACTGTTACTGATGTTTATGAGTTCCGTGGCCTTGTCCTTGGGGGCAGGGAGTGAGAATAAGATAAGAGCACAGCTGCTGCAAGACTTCTAGTTGGGAGGGGGAGAACATTTATAATAATCTGTTTTTGATCTTCAGCAATTTGTCAGAATCGTAATCAATCAGTTCTGATTCTCAGCGTCACTTACGAGCCTCCGTTTCATGTAGTAGCCTTGATAGTTCCTCCATTCTTGTGGCCAGACCCGTAATACCCCGTAGCAGCTCGCTGGTCACCTCTCAGTGTTATCCACTCGTTTCTGCACTTCTTCAGACCGGGCTGACATGTTGCGAATCAGCTCCTCAATCTGTGCATCTCTTTGTTGTAACCCCTTCCCATCAGCAGCATTAGAAGTTCACTTGCCTGACCCTCGATGTTGTCCACACGTTGTTGCATGTCCACCGTCCGTGCTGAGATGTTGAGAATCAGCTCTCCGGTGTTTGCATCTCTCTGTTCTAATCCCTTCAGCCTGCTACTCACGCCGCAGAAGTGCTCTTTAATTTCACCAGACAGCGGCTGGGTTCCTTTGAAGGCAGCTGTCTTAGAAATTTTGCGATAGTTTAAGGCAGTACCAGTCCAATAAGCAGGAACCCCACTATCAAGATTCCAAAAATAATTAAGTCCTCAATGTCTTCCACGGACAGAACTTCCAGACACAGAACCTGCCAGTTGTTCCAGGCGTCCCGCGTGTAGCTGCCGTTCCATCAGGGCAAGTGGGTTCTCCCGGTGCACCCTTCTTATGGGAAAAAATAGTGCTCAGAGACCAGGCAATCAGATCCATTTCCAATTTCAATTCCAAACACAAAACAAATAGATAGCACAGAGGAGCAGAGACACGCCCGCCTTGTCATGTTACACACTCTAAGTGATAACATGAGCGAAATGTGTGAAAGTTATGTGACTAAGTAAACTGTGGTGGTTGTTCAGGCATTAAACATTAAATTACCATAGCTCTTTTGTGGGTGGGACTAAACCTGCGGCTACTCACCCATCTTCTCACGTTTGCCTGGGAACCTTGAACCTTGCTTTGCATCCTTTTTGTTCTTAAGATGACTTTGAGTATTATAAATAAACGTCCCTTGCCTTGTCTAGCTTGTTGCTGAGATTGGCTCAAACATTTACAGTAACAGCCTTTCAGGTTTCATTCAACTTAATTAGGGGTGTCCAAACTTTTTTTCATCGAGGGCCATATATTGATGCAGAAGATGCAAAGAACAGGAGGTCAATAAAGTGAACCACACTTAGAATCCAGTCTGTTTCACAAGTATCAAATTTAGCTTATTTGTAGATGGTTGTATGTTATGTTATATAAATATTCTGAAGAATATACAGATTTGACTGCTCTCTCACAATCTTCTTCAGAGTGGTCATGTGATGTTGCTGTGATGTGTCTTGTCAGCTGATGTACACATATTTTTATTCTAACGGGGCATTAGAATAAAGTAGAAGCCTAATTGGACACGCACTTATGGTAATTTGAGCTAATTTACCATGAAGCCCGAAGGTCAAATGTTTAGATTTTGGGCCATGGTTTGGACTTTCCTGAATTAAATAGTCAAAATCAAATTTCTGTCTCAAAACATGTCCCGACATTCGATATAAAATTCAAATTTGAATCAGTGCTCATAATTTGGCAGATGATTTTCAACTGAACCTGTGAAACAACCGAAAGTAAAGAGGTAGCTTGAGCAGCACACTAAAGAGTTTTGGCCTTACATTTTAACTGCTCTATAAAACACACTGAGTAGGTTCCATTTAGGCTTTGATTACACTTTACATAATTTATGCCATTCAAACATGGTTTATCTCCGTTCTTTGAAACACTGGCCCTCTCTCGCTCAGCATTCCACCTGTATACTCTAATCCCAACCCTGACATTTACTAATGAGAGGGGGCGGGCCGTTATTCAAGGGATTTATTAACAGATGAAATTCGGGGACAGTGAAAATTAAATAGATCCCCCTTAGCAGGTAAGGTAATTAAAAGTTAATGGAAATTTGGTGGGAGCCCGGATGCGGCGGCAGTTGTCAGATGGAATACATTACAACACATAATAATTCACTTTGGGACATGAAAGGTCAGCGCAGAGGCACGAGGAGGTGGCGTCTCGCAGAATCAGGGAGAGATCTGTGATGGGAGGAGCACACTGGATAACCCTCTGATAAACTGTGACACTGGCAGCGCTCAGCATGCAGCTGCCACACAGTCATGAATATATGTTTAACTCATGGCCCTCTATCCGCTTTCACTGTATAATGTCTGACATGGGTAAATGTACATCGTTTCATGCCATTTTCACATGTTCAGAGGTATGTTTTATTCAATACAGATACCATCCAAGTCGCTTCTTTGGCTAGTAATTTCAACTGTTAACGTTTCTTCATCCAAAATATGGGGATGGTTTTCAGTATTTTCTTGCGGTCTTTGTCTGACGTCCCATAATGCACACCTAAGTCTTTTACAACCCTCAACCCTGCAAGCACAAACCAATCCAGTCTGCTCTGTATGGTGCGGTTCAGATCTGCTTCCAATTTTCTAAAAAGTTTGTTGAATGTTTTGTAGTTAAGATCTTTACACTTGAGATGTATAGGTGCATAATGTCTTGAGTATGGGTTCAGCAGGAGAACATGCAGGGTGAACGTGGCTCAGGGGAGTGGTTAGTGCAACTGCTGCCCTTGAGTAAGTACTTCCTGGTGTATTTGCATATATGTGACTCAAGTACGTTAGCGGTTGAGCTCAAGGGGATAATTGCAAGATGTGTCAGTGTAATCCCTGAGTTGAGTTGTTCAGGGTCCAAAGCAAAAGAAGGCTGAATTCTGTAAACTGGATCTTTTTTTTGTTTTACTTTAGAATATGGTTTGCCACTCATCCAAGTAGTATCTTCAGTTCTGACTTCAGCTCTGATAACTGGTGACTGATCGACTCCTCCCTATATGAATTGAAAACAGTATTATTTGAGTGAAATAAGGTCCTATCACATCTAACTATAAATAATAAACCATTGATTCAGGTTGAAATGAATACTAGAATCACTGTCATCACTGAGGGGGTCACAAGTTATGCAAAATCAACTTTAATGAGCAATGTTTCCTCATCATTTTCTTTCTTAAATGTTATATTTTGATTGATTCATGCATGTTTGAGTAATCCAGGTTTGTCCTGCAACAAAAGTGCTCAAAAATTCCTGTTTTGATTAAATTGTCCAACTGCTGTGGGCCACTATGTTTTTGGTGCATTGTTGTCCAGAATATCGTTGATTAATGAATTATTACAAGGTTGTTAATTTTAGTGCCAATTCCAAACAGTAACAATCAATAACAGTGCTGTAAGTGGTAGTATTTTTATCAAGGCTCTGGTATCACTCACGTGTGGTCGAGTGGTTGTCAGTCGCCAAAACAGTCCTGGTTTTTCATACTTTATGATGTTTTGCCAACTCTCCCATTGCAAATGTCTTAGTGCTAACTCTTGGACAAGTTCTGCTGATGGAACGGGGCATTTTGTTAACAAACACTGGATGGGTCTATTTACTGCACACCAAGTGGCTCATGATGAGTTGTGGTGACTTGATTTGGTCAAAAAGCAAAGGAAGGAGCAGAGATACAAACCTCCCTGGACGCTTTCAAAACAATCCGGGAAAGATTCAGCTGCACGTCTATTAGTGAAGCAGGTGAAGGACAGTCCCAGAGGAGCTGATTTGGGGTGAACCTTGACTTCAGTGTTTGACAGGATACCAGCGCGCTCACAAAGGGGAGCCCCAATTTACTTTACTCCAGCTGGCTGAATGAACTCAAGACAGTCTCTTCACAATCACAACATAAGCGACAACCAATTCTTCACTTTTTCTCTCGAAATAGCACAAAATAATCAATAGACCGCTTGCAAATAACCCTATAAAGAGAAAACAATTAGAACGCTGATGGTAATGAGTACTTCTAAAGGCAATCTTTATTTCAAGCGATGTTTCCGGCACTTTTGGTCCCGTACAAATTGCTCTCTTGCCGGTCTTAGGGGATGTGGTTGTGGTGGAAAAGAAGTGGCAGCAGAGGCCTATTATCCACGGCGTCTGCAATGTTGATATGGGGCTATTTAACTTGAGCTTCTCCCTCTGCCTCTATCTGTCTTCATCTGTCTCACTCGCTCTGTGCTTCCCAGCGTTTGTGTTTGTGTCAACAATCATTAATCATGTGCGCTACAACAAATGCTCTGGGACACTTTGAGTTAGGCGCAGTTTGACGGCCGCACGGATGCACACATGTCACACAATCAACATATAGGCCATGTAAAGCTAATGCTAATCATAGCTACTTAGAATGACGTTAGGATCAGTTTTGACACTGTAGTTATAGAACACATCGGTGTATTTATAGAGCTACAGCAATTAATCGACTAATAGCAACTAGTTCACTATTTAAAAAATCATTGTCATGTTTTGATAATCGACTATAACGATTCTAAAACAAAGTCTCTATTTAAAAGCCTTCATTCACCATATTTCAACCTTTATTTGGTTGATAATGTATTTAAAACGTCTCAGTGTACAATAGAAATACTGGTTTAACAAGACAAAACAAAAATCTAATGCAGGTCTATTTAACTTAATTTTCCCAAAAAACACTTTAATAAAATTTGGGAGTGCAAAAAATATCCTCAACACTAAAACTGTGAAAAATGATAATATACTGTTTTCGTGGAAAAATAAAATATAAAATGCTTTACCAACTTTGCCAGTCCAGAACAGAACCAGAGTTAACAAGAAGATACCAACCAGGTCTGAACCAGGACAAACGCAGAATCAAACCAAGTCTAAAGACAAATTTAAGAAAGACTAAACTTAAACCAAACCAGGTCTAAACTAGTATCAAGCTAAAATAAAACCAGTAACAATAAAGAATATAAATTTTAATATTTGGCAGATGGGTTGCGGGGCAGATCAGATGGTTTGGTGGACCTGATGGCCCCTGGGTCTTGAGTTTAACAGCCTTGTTCTAATGTATGCTGCATGCACATATAACCTGTTGTCAAAGTCCTGCACGGTAGTAAATAAAAGACAACAAAATATAATTCTCTGTTTAGATTCACCTGTCATGAAAACAAAGAATAAAACTGTAAAACCAATAGTTACTTAGAAGCAACACAAATAGCAGTCAATAAATAGTTTTTGGAACGCAGACACAGATCCAAGGGTCTGAGTAATGTGCTAGACTAAAAAAAATATGTACTTCAGAAGAAAAACTCTCCAGAGCTAAATTTCATGGTTCACCAAAATAAAAACTGAGCGCTACTTTGATTGTGCATACTTTTTCTTCTGTTATTGCATGAATTGTATCAACTTAATGCACTTAACACACTAATGATGGAAGGAAACTTTAGTGGCAGGAGAAGAACCCTCATTAACTTTAAAGGGATTTGTAAACAACCAACTCCCTTACCCAACACAACCTCTTACCTGGGAGGCAAGAGAACTAACCACTCTGTAATACGTAGTTGTGTTGTCCTGAACCAGGCTATTTGAATTTACGGTTAAACACAAGATAACAACATTAAAATTCAACGGCAGGTGCTTTGCATGTGACATTAAAACATATAGACGCAGTGGGCATTCTGATTTCTGTGCAATCCAAAACAAGACGGCCATATAAATAATGCAAATGACCTCAAGACGTCACACAAATGCAAATGATAACGGTTGCTAGGTAACAGAGGCTGGTTAGCGATGGCACACTTGGAGCTGAAGACACACTTGTTGTTAGAGAAGAACATCCTCACTGTGACAAAAAAACAAACAAACAAACAAAAAAAAACAAAAATGTCACAACTACTTTACATGCAGATCAGCAAAGTCGTTTTAACCGCTGTTATTTTTGTGAAAGGTATACTCTTCACAACAATTGCCACCTAAGAATATTTGACTTTCTAAGTACGAACAGATCTTAAGCTGGTCCAACTAAAAGATCCTCAACATAAAATGGTGAGCTGCTGCTAGTAATTCTCCAAAACTAACTTAACACAACTCAGAGTATGTGTTTCAGGAGGTCATTCTATGTGGTACTAAGATCTTTAATTAATTAAGAAATGTTTCTCAGTAGTCTAAAATGGAACATGTTTCAAAAAAAAATAGTCACAGAACGTGTGCCCAAATTGACAGGTTTCTCGAGGAAGGGTGACGTCATAGCGATGGCGAGATCTGATTGGTTAGCTGCATTGTGCTGTTTGAGCTGTCAGGAACTTAACCTGGTCCGGAGCAGGTTAGGAGGGCGTGGCCTGTTGCCATAAAGATTTACTCAGGTAGGAAAGGAACCAGATTTGTAGGACCACCACAACTTTTTGAAGCTGCTGTGAAGAGATTAAATTTGGTAAACACTAAAACTGTCCACCAGAAGTAGCTGTACCACAGTTTGTGAAACCACAGACTTGGCACAAAAGCCTAAGCTAGCCATATGGACATGTATGAGTTTAAACATTTTTGTTTTTTAAATATTGACATTGTGTGAATCTCTGCCATTTCATTCATTCATTCATTCATTTTCTACCGCTTTAGTTTGTTTTCTGAACGTTCCTTGGAGATTCTAAACCCCTTGCTGTCTTGTCCTCTCATAAGAGTTCTTCACCTTCCCCAGCCTCATTCTGATCATCTCAACACTCAAATTAACTTCATTATGCAGCCAATCAACTGCTATGTTTGCAAGTAGCCATTTTTAGTCCTATTACATTGCACTCGCATGTGTCCTTACTTCTTTTAAATAATGACTTTTACATGGAGGTAGTGAGTAATACTATAATGTTGAAAAGGTGACCTAGTTGCACTTAAATACAGACATTTCTGCTTTCAGTCATGTGTATTCTCTACTGAAGTGTAACTCCAAAGCAGTGCACTTTCTCTTTCTCCTCTGGACCACTAAAGTGAAGTACTCTGCAAAGCGCATTAGAGCATCCCCTTCTAAAAGTCCTGTTTTCTCTCCTCCTTCGGCTCCTCACCTCATTGGTTCAGGGGAGCAATGACTGCAAAGCAAGGCCACATGTTTTATCTCATCCTTGCCACAGGCCATTATTCTCGGGCCGCCTCTTATGTACAACATTAAGTGTTTTTGTCACGTCAAGAAAACACAGGTTGAAGTAGAAGTGGTTGACTCTTCTCCCAGCGTGGCAGAGCTTCTCAGGGCTAAAGCAGACATCAGTGAGAGAGAGAAAAAGCATGGGAAAGTCAAAGGGATCAAAGATGGGGGAAATAAAGTTTGAGTAATCGTCAAAAGGAGGTCCTGAATCGTGCCATGGCTGTCAACAGAACTGAAATCTTCCTCAACATAAAATGGTAAGTTACAACACAACTTAGTCAGGAGGGTATCCTATATTAAATTGAAAAGTTATTATTATTATTTTTTTAAAGAACTTAGACTAAGACGTTTCACAGTAGTCTAAAATGGGACACATTAAAAAAAAATAAACATAGCCCACACAAGATAAGTTCTATGGACAAAAAAAAGTATCGTCTGTCCATAAACAAACCCATCTATATATAATAAATATATAGAAAGACACAACTGATTTTAAGATTTGCCTAATGTTTTTAATATATTATAACATATAATGAGTGACACCAATGATTTTTGTTTTGATGCAATTACAGACAATTACCAACCAAAACACTTACCGCACACTCAGTATCCTCCACAGCCTCTCCTCGCCAACTTTACAAAACTTTACCAAAGTGTGACAGAAAAATACCATATTTTTGCTACCGTCCTGGGATCAGCTCTGTCATATCAAGCCCGTCACATCCTGCACTCATCCACCTGGGACCCCTTTTGCGTTCCTCTCACTCCACATACCTGTACATTTTTTACATTTGGCACATCACAACTTTAAGGACTGTATCACTGGAGATCTCCCTGGCGAACACAAAGCCGCGCTGCAAATCCTCCAAAGTGAACAACTTGGCTCTTTTCTTTGAGACTGTAGGAGACATATCTGACAAGGCGGAGGATTTGCTCGGGCCCTTCCCCAGATATTGGATGCCTGTGTCGAAAACTCTTTCATCCTGAGCCGCGGAGCTAAGCAGCATTATCATAGCACTGTATTTGAGCTGATCTGATAGAGAGAGAGAGAGACAGAGGGGGGAAGAGAGCGAGGCCCACCGGGTTGTGAACCTGTCAGGCCTGTTTCACACGGCGAATGAAAAATGAACAAGAGATTATGGTAGAACATGCAGAGAGGATGGGGGACTATGGCAGGGCATGTTATGGGTTTGATGTCTATAAAAGGCTGTTATCAGGGTTATAAAGCCATGTAGGATCAATAAAATAACAAATGTGTGAGCTCATTCATCACGTGGATGGACAATGCCACTGACTGTTGGCTGTTGGGGATGGGAGTGATGCAATTTAGTGAAACGCATGATTAAAGAGTTGTTTTTCATGGAGACAAAAAAAGGATTTGCAAATTACAGTTTGTGCCTGCTAATCCTCACATTGTGATCCAATTAAGCAATGGAAAATTATTAGTATCTTGGTGGATCGGTGGTAAAACACATGGATGAGTGATTAGGTTTGAATAGTTTTGCTCGTAATTTGTTCCTGTGAAAACAAAAATCACAAGAATTAGTAGTTTGATTGTTGAGTTGATCCCTTAATTTTTGCTCACGTTGATGCGCTTTTTCACCAACATGGCATGCAAAGTCAATATGTCTTTAAACGGAGAAGTGATAACAACATGTTGTACCCCATGGTTGGCCCGTTTTCGACGCCACGTATCTCCTTCTACAGTTGGCATCGCTTTTTTTGTGAATTTTCGATGTGTTAAGGATGTGTTATCACTGTTATTTTTGAATTGCTCATGTGTAACATTATACATTTTAATTGCTTTAGTAGTTATGCCATTGTCTATGTGAGGTTTAGCTGCGAGAAAAACAACTGAAACACTTAAAATTAATCAGCCCTACAACCATTTTTTCCCCTCTCTTTCTTGCCAAATGTGTTCAGCCACAGTTCGTACACAGCGGATTTTAACTCGATTTACCTGAATACTTCAAATATGGTTAATACAAACATCTTGAATACCCCAAATACACTTTATATTATCTCCAAACTGCACAGTAGGAGCAATAAACAACACACAAGCCCATTCTTCCTCTCGCAGACTTATGGCCCAGTTGTTGATAGTGCACAATATGATGTCCATCAAGGCTCTATGGAGACACAGACCTCCATTATGTGTGTTGGGGCTATCACCACAGTCTATTTTACAGCTCACTAGCTTTGGATGAACCCATAAAATTATTGCTGGCCTCGGACTGGTAAAACTGGCACAAGTCATGCGTCACTGTGCAAACTTATATAAATTCATGACTCTTGTCCCTGTCAGGAGAAAACAGGAGCTCTTGGTTGCATTATTCACATGCCGCATATGACTTTGACAATAGCACTTAAGGGAAAATACTCACTGGGAATGTAGATCTAGAAATGATTAGAGAGAAATATTATGTTTTCTATGACTATGAGCATTAAACTATGACATAATTATCTCATTATGTTACATTTTGTTCAACGTAAACAGCAATATCGGGTAACACTTTATAATAATTACTCTTTTGCCAGTCTAAGAAAAACACGAACAAAGACTTAATTCATAATGAACAAATAGTTTATTAAGAATGATTCTGGTTTAGTAACTCATACTCTCCCTAATTCCTAATCCTAACCTTAATTAAGTAGTAAATAAACCTTGATCATTAATACACTAGATATTCATTATGAATTGAGTCTTTATCATGCTTTGTGGGGTGCACAGTGGCAAAGCAGTTAGAGCTCCTGACTCCCAATAAGGAGATCATAGGTTTGAATCCCTGACCAGATCAACATCACATGATCTCTCTGGGCGGAGTTTGCATGTGCTCCCCATGTTATCGTGGGTTCTCTTTGAGTTCTCCAGCTTCCTCCCTCCGTCCAAAGATGGTTAATGAATGTGAGAATGAAAGGTTATCTGTCTGTGATGAGCTGGCTCCTGTCCAGGGTGCACCCCGCCTAAGGCCCACAGTCACTGGGTCCAGTCATCAGCGACCCCTATGGGAACAAGCAATAGAAAAATGGATGAACGAATTCATGCTTTGTTAAGGCAAATTAAGGTGTAGTTTTTATAAAGTGATACCCAATATGGATCTAAAATGGTTTGATGATATAAACGTGTCCACTGACTTCCTGGTGGGCGAAAACAGAGATTTTGTGAACATTTAAACCTCAAATGGAGTACAATGCAGGATTACTCAAACATGTATGAATCAATGATCCGATGTTGAAGGACCACTGTTATAATATGGTTATAAGCTCATAAAAGTCAGTTTTACATGGTAAGTCCCTTAACTGTATGGAAATGTAATAAGTGATGAGAAAAAAACAAAGGAAAATATATATACATATTTTAATTAAACATTACAGGTCTATTTACTGCAAACCTCATACAGAAAATGAATGTGAATAAATGCAAATTGTGCAGCTGATTGATACATTTTTATTCACTATCCACTTTGAGAAGGTTACAAATCTGGATAAACTGAGTAGCTGAACAGGAAAGACACATTAATGCAAGAAAGTAAGATGAAACAAATATATATTTCAAATGAATACTGGCTGAAAAATAGATAGCTGGCACATAGAGCACTTACACTGCCAAATTTTAAAATTCATAATAATAGGAAATAATGATCAGCAGCACAAATAAATAGTTGTGATTGGCCTGTTAGTGTCTGCTGTGAATGCATACACAGAATAAGGTATAATTAGATTGAAAAATGTGTCAAAATGTGTCTAGCTGCAAATTATTTCAGATAACTCTCACCTGGCACGGAGAGAGGAACGAGAAGAGAATACAGGTAGAAAAAAATGACAATGGCAGTTAATAAGCTCTTTTGATAAATTACCTGAGTTGAAAAAGCAGAAATAACCAAGAAAAACAGAAAATAGAGTTTGTGAGATGTTTCTGCTTAATTAACTTGTCCTGATGTGGCAGAAGACGGAAAATCCAATTATTGTCAGTGTATGCGGAAGGCCAAAAACAATGCAAGCACAATTCTGTCTGAATCCTGAGGGCCTCTTCCAAATTATTTTTCATATCAATTAGCCTATCTGCTGAAAGATGCTGAAGATGCTGAAATTACAATACAAGGTTTTATGAATGCTTTTGAATTGGTGAAATGTTAAATGGTTTTACATTTTCTACATTAACTATCATTTGAACATTGCCACAGGAGAGACCGCCTCCACAACCTCAGGCCAGTGGGCAGGCCGTTACAGTAGTCTAACCTACGGGAGAAAAGTGCAAGAAGATGTCTCTCCAAGTCACTTTAGAAACTATGCTTTAGATTTTGGCAGGTTTTTAGACGGTAAAAAGGCTGTTGATGTAATTGATTTGATGTGGCTATCAAAGTTCAAGTCTGAGTCCATTATTACCCCCAGATTTTTAACTTGATGTGCAGGTTTTAGAGCAAGAGATTGGACTGCTAACACTCTGTCTTTGAAAGACTCCGATTTCAGTCTTGTCTGAGTTCAGCTTTGCATCCACACACTGATCTGTTGGATGCCGTGACAGAGTGAATCCACTGGTCCATATTCACCTGTCGTCAGTGAGATATAGATCTGAGTGTCGTCTGCATAGTTATGATATGACTCATCATTGCTGCGTATCGACTGACCTAGCGGGCAGCATGTAGGGATCACATTGACGGAGTCCCAGGATTGACCCCTGGGGCACCCCACAGGTCAAAGCCATGTGGTGTGGCAGTCACCAAAAGTCAACAAAATCCTCTCTGTTTATTGGCACAGGAATGAAGTTAAAGTATATTTTATAATCCAAAAAAGTACCTTGTCCACACAGATTTAACTCATTTTCTCTACGATCGTCTCTTCCTCAAATCCAGATCCAGGAATCTTATCAGTTCATTTAAAATTGTGTCTCCAAATTAGCAGGAAATAAATCATTAAGTTACTGTGAACATGCGGTAATTTATCAACCCCACTTTCCCAGAATGGACAGCACTCTAATGTTGCCGTCGGATACAGAGAGCACAGCCTGCCCCTGCTTTAAGCCTTGACTCATTATTTCTGCGGTGCTTATATTCTGTCTGGCCTGTACCCCTTAAGCACCGCAAACACACAGAAATGCTCCGTCCAATCTTTCAACTTAAGTACGACATGTAATATTAATAAAAGAGCATGCAGGGCTAACAGGGACTGGACCTGACATTAGTTATGCAAATGTGAGAACAGCTAAAAGGAAGAAAGAGGAAATGGAAGCCGGAGTGAGTCAGAATAGAAAGGTGGAATCTTTTATGATGTTTTGAATCCATTTCTGGGGTCCAAACAAAGACACGTTGAACTGTATGGCCTAAGCAAGCTGAACCTGAGCGCAAGAGATAATGAGACTTCTTAAGCGGGAAATGTTATGCAAAATCGTTGGTGTTCCTTTATCATTAGCTTACTCAAAGTTGTATTTTAATTGATTAAGTAATCCTGCATTGTCCTGCATTTGAAGATTCAGTCTATAACTCCTATTCCCACCCACTTCTCTGTACTTTAGCATAAAAAAGTCATCAAGGATCATACATATAAGATTAAAAAGTCACATAACAATTTTTTAACAATATAAACACAAAATCCACTGCTGCGAAATTAAGAGGTGGGGCCAAAAGTTTTGCAGTTTGAACAGGAAGTCAATGGACCAGTTTCTTTTTCTAGATCAATATTGTAGTTTACAGTAAACAAAATGTAAAATAATTATGTATATACAATTTAATATTTACTACTCAAAAAATCATACTATTATTTTTTTCTTTAATGTATTACTGTATTAATTACAATATCAATTCAGTTAAAGGAGTAATTTTGTATGTAACATGTCCACTAGCGCACAAGCTGAGAGTTTGGTACAAACACTAGCACCATGAGTCATCATCATAACTTTTTCTGGACTAAAAATCCGATACATACTTGTACTTGTGCTTACGACAGTGTTGCCATTATAATTCATGGCTGTAGGGCACAGAATACTTGTGATGTTAAATGCAGTATCTGAGTCAGGCGTCTAAGCCCTATCTGCCAATATGAGCTAAAGATACCTGTGAGCTGCTGAATCTGCAACAACTTGACAAGCTGTCAAGGTGGCTACGATCTCCCAAATCAATAGAGGCTATGGCTTCTTTTTCCAAGCATACCATGCAATAAACTGGCATTAAACATTCAAACAATCTATGGAAGTGCAGGACAAGATTTTGGGGCAATGTTTTCTTATTGGGAGAGATTTTAAGTGGCGTAACTGATGGATTCTGTTTCTAAAATCATGTTGTATGTAATGTCCTGTCTCACATTACACATTAACTTTTGTGTTTCTGTAAAATACAACTGAATACAGCTTAGAAACATCTAAAAGTCTCAGTTGAGATGAAATTCCGTACACAAACTAAAGTGTACCATTGTCTAAAATACCAGCAGAAGATGCAAATATGTGAGTTTGGTGAATGGATTTTACAAAAACACGTAGGAGTCAAGCACCGAACTATGAGATGAGTTAGCAAAGAGCATGTGAATCAACCTCCTCACACTTCTTCTGCTTAACCCGATGAGGTAATGCTGAGAAGTCATTGTAAGAAGTGAAGAGAAGTGTCAAAGAAAGTGTGCCGGCTGTAGAGGTCTTGTACGTCGGCTGCAGTGTGGAGGTTTGGAGGTTTGTGCAGCTCTGGTACAGTCACTAGTCATTGGTTTGGTACATTCAGGCAAGTATAGAGTAGTGAGGGGGAGGAATGTTTCAAATCCCACTCAGGACTCTGCACAAGTGTGGAGGGGCAGACAGGAGGAAATACAAGTTGAGAAAGTGAGAAAAATACTGGATCTTTTTTTTCGTGTTAGCTGCAGCTCATTTTCTCCTGTGAAAAATGAGTGTGAAACAAGAATGAGGTAAACAAATGATTGGTCTGATCAATTTAAGTCCACACACTTATATAGAAATAGATGAATAATAATAGCATGTTTAATTTAGATAGAAGACATTTTTCTCTGTATTATTTCAAGAGTGCAGAAATAGTGTTCAAAACTTCACAATTAGCAGCAACTAACAATTATTTTAGTAGTTGACAAGACAGCGATTAAGTTTTCGATTATTGGACTTTTTAATGTATTATCGTCATTACCATGTTAAAATGTAAACATTTAAGGCTTCTAGGCCTGTCACGATAACACATTTTGAAGTGCAATATATTGTTTGAGACAATATCACAATAAATGATCAAATTACACAGTAACCCTAAAGTTGGACATTCACTCTATAGTCATTGTAAATGTGTGCTACAATAAATAATTAGCATAATTTAACCCTTTTTAGTAAGTTGGTACTGATTATTAGTCATTAAAAATTACTTATTTCAATCCCTGGAATCCAAATCTTATAAAAAACAAAGATAAGGGTCTTCAAAGTCCATACAAAAGGTACACACGATAAATATTGAGCCTAAAAAAAAATTCAGAATAGTAATTATTGTGGCAGAATATTTAGGAATAAAGTGTATTATTGATGACAATCTGAAATAGTTTCTTCTTTTTTTTGTAAATAATGCAGCTGTTTCAGTGATATGAATGGTCTTATGTGTTTTAAATAAAAAATAAAGAAGTAAAAATGAATAAATTGCAATGTTGAATTTTGCAGTCAAACAGGTGAAACGTGTGTTATGGAGTTTAAAAGTTTGAAGTCTATATGGAGGTTTTTAGTTTGGTTGAAAGCACCTGGAGAAAATGTTATATTATAATATTATAGTTTTACATCTGTGAAGTTGCAGTTGGTGAAGAAATGTTTGAAAAATTAAAGTTTACAATGACGGGAAGTAGTGGTGAGTTCTAAAACATTGTCAATGTAAATACAGGGGCAATTTACAGCAACTGACACATTATATATAATTTACAGCATACTGACAGTTTAAATGATAACTCAACAAAATAAAGGTATAATCAGGTATTAGTATTCATTGGAAATTCCAAACTATTGTGTAATTTGTGTATTTTGGCCCTTGTTTACAGTTCAGTTGCTAGATAAGTTGTGGAATAACCTCTACCTGTGCAACATCTGCTGCACGTGTTCAACCAGGATGTAACATTATACACTGGGAACAAATGGGCAAAATGTTTTGTAAAATTTCAAAAAAATCATGGTCACTACTGATATGTGTAGTCTAAACTGTCCCAGGCACTTTAATATCTTTGCTGTTTATAACATTACATCCTGTAAAGTCGACAACTTGCCCCTTTAATAAACAAGACTCAGTGGGCACGTGAGAACTGATAGAACAAAAAGGAACTGGGCTACATGCAGGATCGATTTTCAAAAAAGTGTACCAGTAAAGGTGTAAAATGCTCAAGTCCATTCATGTGTCGGTCTGTCAGCAGCTCCATTACACTCAGAGCCCGCAGATGCCACAGGTGTCAGGCAGGGGTCAGAGGTCACAGTGGCTCTCAGATGGAGGTGGAGCTGTGATAAGATCAGTGCTCAGCTGTGGAGTCGCCCACAGAGCAGCACACAGGACAAGTCTGTGAGCACCACAACAGACCAGCCACATTTACTCCAAGATACAAACAAGAATCTGTGAGAAGAACAGCTTACACGAGGCTTTAAACGTTACTGAATGTATAGACGAAACATTAAATGATGCAAGATTTGGTATCACTGTATAACTAAACCGTATAAAGCGTGAGCAAGATTTAATTCATAATGTTGTTGTTGTTTATTAAGAATACTTTAACGCCTTAATTAAGGAGTTTAGATTAGAAGTCAAGGTTAGGTAATTACACAAAAGTTATGGTTTGACAAAGAATAATGCCTGATAACACTTCACTTTTATTTTGTTAAAATTATTATTTATTCACCTCATTCCGTAAGTTGCCGTACACGCCGCCATCTTTTTACGTTATAGTTTACATGGGGAAGACGAGCTCAACAGAATATAAGTTCTACACGGACTAAAAAGTCGTTTTCAGGCCCCAGGAAATCGTGGCTGACTTGTTTTTGCTCGTGTTCATTAAACATTTTAGATAAAGCAATCTACTTTGTATAATGTTTTAGCGACTTTTCCCTCGATCGCGACGTTCCAACAAATTGAGGAAAAGCCAGTTTAGAAACAGAGGAGACCAATTTTATGGAAAAAAGGGGACACCAATTTACCTTTTATGCATCTGTGACTGTTCACCAAAACATGTGCTCAAGAAGCACGCTCTCCAACAGTACTTGATGGGATTAGCAGGCTAAATTGAAGTATACCCCCAATTTCACATTTCCTGAATGCCTGGTCTCTCTCTTTGCTCTACTTTGTTCTGCTGCCGGCTCTGAGGCACAATCAGCCGCTCTAATCCATTGCCTTACATTAAGTGCTGTTTCCTCCTCCTTGTTTGGCCCGTAGCACAGTCACTGCTCTGGCTGTTGTTGTGCTCTGAAACCCCCTGGCGGTCACACCACACCAAGATGAAGGAGAAAGAGACACATACATCCCCCCGGCTCATTCAGTGTTCTTTGCCTTAAACAAGACAAGCTGCTTTTAAAGCCATTGTTTGGGGGATGTCACTGGGAAAAAGGCAGCTGCTTTTAGACTTGAGCTATTTCCAGAGACAAATCAAAACTGAACAATTTGAGTTGAATATTTGGATAGCGATTATAGGTGCTCAATGTGACAACTATGTGATTAAAATGTCACAATTTATTCTAATGTGACTCGAGGTGTTGTTGACGCATAAAGCATGAGAAGGTTCAGTAATAATGAGGCTAAATCAGTGTCCCATTTCCAGGGTTGTCCCATGATCTTTATATTTTGTCATCAACATAAAACATGCACAATTCACCTTATTCCGCCCCGCCCACTTTTGCCTCTTTTTATGTTTATGATCCGCATTCTTGTGGTAAAGGGACTTGGGTTTGAGGCTAACGGTGTTCGCACAAATGGCGAATGAGGGAAAAGTCTCTCGCTAAAACATTATATAAAGTAGATTTGTGTAAAATGTATAATGTACACATGGTCAGCAACGCAGTCTGAAAACTGCTTTTTAGTCTGTGTAGAACTTATTTTATGTTGAGCTCGTCAGCCCCCTGTAAACTACAACGGAAAAAGATGGCGGCGTGTACGGCAACTTCCGGAATAAGGTATAGGAATAGGCTGATCCTAATCCTCACCAGACCTGCCTCAGGAGCGGGAGATGGATGCACTGCACTGTAGTCGCACACATCTCCTGATACAAGGTTTGTATTTGTTTGTTTGTTTGATTTTGACAGAAAAGTGCGCTAATAGTTGTGTGTCCGTGTTGTTTTGAACTACCCCAAAACTTTGGATATGACCAATTCTCGCTGGTGTGTAACGTTATTTGCAGCCGTTCAAAATTATTTCCGTATCTGTGCCTTCCGTGGCCCGTCGATTTAATTACCTGAACAGGGTCGGCACTTTTCCACACAACACTGGAGGTTGTTGCCATTCAAAAGTCAGAGCCTACTACATATGAGTGAATGACCGGTGAAGGCGCTTCTGTTTTTATGCCCATTAATGAGTTGCGTGCTAATTTATGATTTAAATGCCATAAAATACAGGAAAACTGGAAAGCAGAAGGTGCTGGATAACCCTGCGACTATACCTTGAAGGTGCTTGAATGTCATCTTTGAAAATGTGTATGACTTCTCTACTTCTAATACACTTCAATTACAAAGCAATTCAATGCAAACGCAAAGCAAATTCAACGGCACAATAGTGCAGCAGTGAGCGCTCTCACTTAACAGCTTAAAAGGTCCTGGGTTCGACTCCCCAGCGGCACAGAACCTTCCTGTTTGGAGTTTTGCATGTTCTCCCTGTGTCTGCGTAGGTTTCCTCGTTTCATTTGGGTGCTCCAGTTTCCCTTGCCACTAGAAACATGTACAATAGGCTCCTCCCTCTGGTTCCAGGACTTTCTGAATCTCAGTGGGACTTTCATGGCGAGGTCAATAAATCCAAATCCAAATCCACTTTATTTGTGTAGCACATTTCATAAACAGAACTGTTTCCAAAGTGCTGCACACACAAACATAAAACGGCAAAACATTGTAATAACAACTCAATTTGATCTTACTGCTTGTAAAACCAGTAAAATCAAATCCAAGCAAAATGATAAAACCATAAAATAGAAATAGAAATAAGGTCAATAAAATAAAATAAAGTGCAATTATTGATTAATTATTATTAACAGAAATCAGCATCTTTAGTTTAAAAAGTGTTAACAGATTGATGGAGATGGATTTTACTGGACAACTAGCAGGTACAAAACAAACCTTTGTTTTTATTTATTTTTTACAGTTTGCTCAGGACAAAGGTACTTTTTCATGCTATAAACTGCTGTGGTCTTATGGGGGTATCCTGGTGTTTGTCTGAAGTGTTTTGCGATCTTGACTTTTTAAACATTAGTTACTTGGACCCATGGGTTTCTCCCAGTGGTAGTTTGAAGTGTTTTGGAGGCTTAGTTTTTAATTACTGAGTTTCATTCTCAGTGCAGTCCAGATCTGGTTAGAAATGAAATGTGAAGTTTTGATTTAGACCTTCTTTGTCTTGTTGTAGGGTATACTATTGGTTCAGTCCTGATTTAAACCTGTTAGTTGTTTATTCCCTAACTACTTTCTGTAAAAAACAGGTTTAGGATAAAACTTTAATATTTCCTAGTTTACATATAGTCTGGTCCAGCACATGGTAAAATGGAAAGTCTCTTGTCTGTTTAGCAAGAGTACAGTAAACAAGCGTTTTTCTGTTGCACTTAGCATATAAGTGTAATTGTGACATCACAAGAGTACAGATAATAACTTAACACTTTTCAAACACATAGGGCATAATAATCTTCTAATTCTGTAAATGCATTATCATTGCCATTAGGAGCCCTTGTGTTTCTAGGGCTCTTGACACAGGAAACACCACTTAATTATGACATTATAAGTTAGACCAGGAGCGATAATACATGAATCTAAATCTGTGTGAGGCAACATTATAAATGCACAAACAGACTAATGATAAACAGGCTGAGCACGACATGTTTTTGCTGCTCCCACAACTTCACACTCTGAAAATAGCCCTGGTGTTCTTCCGCCGAGCCTCCCACCACACTGCTTTGTGAATCCAAATGGTAAAGAGAAACGTGGCTGGTGGCACTGTGCAGCAGGTCCAAGAATACTGCATGTAGTTTAAAAAAAGAAACAACTTAACTTCAAGGAGTCGACAAGATGTAGCTTTTAACCACGGAACCTGACAGGGTGTATGACAGCCATATTTATTTGTTTGATTAATGAGAGAGAATCAATAATAATACCACAATGAATAAGATAACGCAAACAAACAACAAAACAGACAAAAAACTCCTTTCAGTCACTCATATTCTTTGTGGGTTTTGCATGTTTCCTCTGGGTCTAATTAGTTTTTCATCGTTCAGCTCAAAGAAATTCTTCTTTATGATATGGTCATTACTGAGGTGTCATATAATTCAGAACAAAATGTGGAATTTTACATTAGGGAAGGCTACTTAGATTTTTGTTTGTCATTGTTCTTTACAGGAATATAGTGGCAGCCCTCTCTTTCCGAAACAAGAATGTCCCATGTTTAATACCTTGATATCCATAGAGTCTTTCTTTGTGGTAACTGGTCACATTTCTCTAGTGTTTTTCCTCCTTCAAGGCACTCAAAGCACTTTACATCAAAGAACTGCTCGTCCGTTTACACACACATTCACACACCAGTGTACATAGTGACTGGCGGGTAAAGCGTTTTGCCCAAGGACACAAAGGCAGCATTCACCTCAGGGAGCTTCGATTGAACTACCAACCTGGACGTGGATCTGACTGCTCAATCAACGATGTTCCCCCAGTCCCCACTCCTGACCATAAGCCTGAACAGATCTGGAAATTAATGGGTCCCAGGTGCAACACTACATTACGGTTGTTTGGAATTGTTGGTATTGTTGGGAAAATTGAAAACAAAAAAGTCTGACTTAACCAATTTTCCCAGTGTTTGGGGTTTCCTGTTGTGAAAGGAACTGCAACTCCAGCACAAATAAGACACTGGGCTGCTCCAATATTTCAAAAACGACATCCTCTCCACATAATGAAACTAATCTTTGTTTATCGCTTGTACATGAGCTGAGTGCTGTGTTTGACATTCAGGGAAGTGGGGGCATGTTGAATGAGCGTTGAAATAATTGCCCTTGAAAAAAGGTGACTGTTGACATGCGGCAGGAGAGCGCGGTCTTCTGAACCATGCAAAGATCCTGCCACCAGCCACAGACTCGCAGTCGAATAATTACATTCTGCCTTGATCAAGATCCCTCACTTTTGGGCACTGCAGAGGTGACAAGTGGCAGCATCAACAAAAGAGAGCGAGAAATAGAGCCTTTCTTAGACAGATTGCAGCTGTAGAAAGTTCATGCACCACTGGACTCAATTATAAACTGGCCGCACCAAATCCAGCTCCGACCGAACAGGGATGTAAATGCTGTTTACTGTAGCCTTGTTGAGTAAACAGCACTTAAAGGGTTGTTACGCTGTGTGTGATTCATCATCCTGTCCACAGACCATCACTACAGCCTGCTACCAATAATTAACTCTCCGTTAGTTTGCATGTGATGGATTGATCAATTTTCATGTTTTGAATGAATGTTTAGGTTATGAATAATGCAAACTCAGAAATATAAGGAACGTACTCCTGTGTCGCCTGTGTTATCATTTTAAATGACAGAAGACCATTAATAAAACAACAACAACAACTCTTCTGAATCTATCGGGTGTTGTCAAGTTAAAGTTACAGACCAAGAAAAAATACATAAACAAGACAAGAAAGCAAAGAAAATTTAAGGTGAAAATCCAAAGTTTGAGTCAAAAGTAACAGATAAACAAGATCTCACAGGATAACATTTTTAAAAAGATTGTGCACACATGCAGAAAATTATCTTGAGAGATTTCTTGTGTGTGTGTTTACGTTTGCCTTTGACCAAAAAGGGTTATAGCTGGTCAGTTAGATTTCTTTAGCAGCTATACTCCTAAAAAACATATAAAGGCAGTAAAAATATGAAATAAATAAAAAATGTTGTGCCAAAATTGTGAGCTGAACTGCATAATTTATTTACTGAATATTATGTCAAAATCTCATCTTGTCTCATTGTCGTGGACCTAATCTCAAACCGTGCTCGTTATTATTTGTTTCTTGGTGGGGATATACATGCTGGATTGTATGTGGTCCTGCATTCACTCTCTTAAACACACTCACATTCAGGCAGCAATGTAGAAATTACAACCAAGGACACACTCTTTATAAGAATCAGTTGTAAGTTTAATATGACGTGTAATTATGAAAATGATTATGGAGTTTAGGATGAAGAGAGCTTAGAACAAAGATAACTTAGCGATTGTTAGTCATGCTAATAGTGTGAGTTGAAAAGATCAGGTGGACTATATTCAGAGCATTCCTCAACATATTTAAATTACTATGCACTGCCTGGCCAAAAACACACAAAATAACAACAACAAAAAGGTCACACGCTCTGATATTTGGGAGCGCCTTTAGCTTTGATTAAAGCCCACTTTTTCAATAAGCTTATGCAGTGTCAAAGATTTATTTCCAGCCAGTGTTCCACCAAGTGACCACTGCGCAAAGCCTTCTCCAGCACATACCAAAGATCAGGAACAGAGAAAACCTGGACTCATCAGATCACATCATCTTCTTCCATGACACCAGAGTCCAATCTTCACGCTCTATAGCAAATTGAAGCCTTTTTTTGCATTAGCCTCACTGATTTGTGGTTTTCTTACGGCCGCACAAACTTTCAGTATCAAGGACTTCAACATTCACTTTTACTCTCCTCAAACACACTGACATCTTTTCCACGACCACGGGATTTGTCTTTCCACATGGCCATTTCAGAAATGAGAAGCCACTCACCGCATCAGTTGGGTTTAAGTACCATGTTGCAGCTGAAAGACCATCACCCATGTAGAAACTGTCCAAAAGGAGGCTCGTACATGCTTCTGCTTCTCATTTATTATTTGAATGCCACCTAATGCAATGTTACCATGACACACAATAATGAGCTATTTGTGCCATTATGTGCCTGTCTATTTCCTGACTTAAGAGTTGACTTGAGTTCATTATCGATGTCTGCTCCATTGTCTTGCATGTCATCATCACTGCTTTCCATTCCAGATGTCATTAGTGCTCTTCTGCTAATCCCCTAATTATCCACACTTCCTCCTACAGTAAGAGTCATCAGCACTGCGCATCATTTCAGGCCCGTTATCTTACCATGACAAGCTAATGTGCTACAATTATTTAAAAAAAAGAATGTCAAAACAATTAGATTCCTCTCAGAGTCAAACTGTGGCAGGCCTCACAGCTGTAATTATCTCTCTCCAGTCTCTAAATTATGTTTTTATTAAACCACAATTCAGACCACTATTTTACCTTTCTGTTTAAACATGAAAAATAAACAGGCATCTTGAATTGGAGAATGGAAACTTGCACATCTGATGGTAAATTTTCTTTTTGGTTAAAG
This sequence comes from Rhinogobius similis, assembly GCA_019453435.1. Taxonomy (NCBI): domain Eukaryota; kingdom Metazoa; phylum Chordata; class Actinopteri; order Gobiiformes; family Gobiidae; genus Rhinogobius; species Rhinogobius similis. The sequence continues at coordinate 22,218,872 of CM033623.1, read as the reverse complement.
GTGCTGTACCTGATTATTACTGTTTTAAAACGTGAAAAAAGTTCATGTGTCGGAATTTTTTTGCACGTAATAGTAAAATCTGTCTTCTAAAATCTGCCCCCGCACAGATTATCTGGTGAAAATGAGATCACAGCAGGGGAAGACGGCACCAGCAGTGTGCACGTCGCTCCGCCACCCAGCCTTGCTTGGCCTGTTGTTCATTGTATGGATCTATATTTGTTGTTCAAATGTCTTTGCCGCTTGTGTATGATCGCCAGTCATTATTAAACATTCAAGCATCCCAAGAACTGTTGCTGAAGCAGTGTGATGTACAGCATGTCCTCCTCCTCCACTGTTGGCGTGCATACCGGCTCACCTGCGCATCACTCCTTTAGTTGTACCTCAGAGGAAACACTCGCACAGAAGGGGAAAGCGAGGAGGTGTCTTGGTAAAAATCAGGGCTTACCGGCGATCCAGAGAGAGGGGCTCGCATCCTTATGGATCACCATCGACAGCATCGTGGGAGCACTGGCTTGTTCCAGGACCAATTGTTGGCGTCCGAGAGGGGAACCAGCAGCACTTCGCCTTCGTGCTAAATAACTTCTTTATGTCGCGGCATCTGGATCTAATGTTTTTGACAGAGACACGTCTACGCCCGGGTGAGTGTTCAGCTTTTTCTGAGCTCCTTTCTCCAGGCTGGTCATTCTTCAATTCTCCTCTAACCTCTGTCAAAGGTGAAGGGCTAGCCTCATAAATCCAGTTTTAAATGCTGACAGTGCCCATCAAACACATTCTCCAGTTGTTTGAGTTACAGCGTGATGTTCTTGTCCAGTGCGCGCTCATCTATTGCCCACCAAAATTAAATAACAAAGATTACGAATTTCTCAAACCTTGTGTCAGAAATGGCTCTTAACTGTGATCATTTTCTAATTGTTGGAAACATAAACATCCGTGTTTGCTGTGATGCGAAACCTTTGTTTGCTTTTTATCTGTTGTAGATTCTTTTAACCTAACACAATGGGTAGATATTGTATATATGTTTTCTTCTAGTCAGACAATGGGACAGTTCTGAAGATGGCTCACAGATGGCAACCGAACCGTTTCAAGGTAAATACATCTCACTCACAAAATATTGTCTGACTAGAAGAAAACATATATGCAATGGGTAGATGGCCCGACGCACGAAAAGGGATATACTATTGACCTTGTTCTTTCTTATGATTTAAATGTGTGTATTGAGGATCTATGTTGCATAATTATCAGAAAGCTGTAGGGTGTGCAAAAGCTGAGTACATGTCAAACCTGAGATCTACCAACCGTCACAGACCTCAAGTGCTTTTTAATATCTTAAACCGTCTTGTGGACCCTCCTGGGATACTGTACAGTCTAAATCACTGTGTGATCAATTTATAATTTTTTTGTGGATAAAATAGCTTCAATTAGGGACTCAGCTCCTCCTTGTTCAGCTGTGGACCCCTCTGTAAACCCTGATTGTACTGCAATTGTACCTCTGACAAATTTGAACATATTTCTTTTGATGACCTGTCAAATGTTGTTTGTCAGCTTAAACTCTCTGACTCTACACTTGATTGTATTCCCTTCAAACTCCTAAAAGATGCCTTTGATGTGATTAGTCCTTATTTAAAGAAAATTGTGAACATCTCTTTGAACTCAGGCTGTGTCTCAAGTGCTTTTGCCCAAGTGCTATTGTCCAGCCTTTGTTTAAGAAGCCCAACTTGGATTCTGAGGTTCTGTCTAACTATAGGCCAATTTCCAAGCTGCCCTTTCTGTCAAATACGCTGGAGAAATTGGTCTTTATGCAAAGAAAAATTGTGTTTTAGGAAAAAATTCAGTCTGGCTTTAAAACACGTCACAGTACTGAACCTGCACTTCTGAGTTTTTAATTATCTTATTTGAACTGTTGATTCTAGTTCCTCCACTGGTTTATTGCTTTTAGATTTATTGCGTTTGATACTGTGGATCACCAACTTTTGATTTCCCGTCTTGAGAACTATGTCGGCATCAAAGGTGTGGCATTAAAATGGTTCAGATCATATCTTGAAGAAAGGTCGTCCTCTGTTCAGTTAGGCCTGCATAGTTCAGACGTGGCCCAACATAGCTGTGGAGTTCTACAGGGTTCCATTTTAGACCCTCTATTGTTTTCATTGTACATGCTTCCCCTGAGGTCAATTTTCAAAAGGCACAACATTTCATTTCACTGTTTTGCAGATGATGTGCAAGTCTACTTACCCTTAAAACCAAACACAGACTGCATTCAAACCCTGCTGAGTTGTCTTCAGGATGGAAAAGACTGAATGGCTCTGAACTTTTTAAAGTTAAATTAATCTAAAACAGAAAGTGTTTAAAATGTTATATAAAGTAGAATGATTTGTGCAAAATTTTAATAACAGCCCAATCTCTGAATATTTTTAAGACTTTGTTGAAAACCCATTTGTTTGCACAGGATTTTAACACAAGCTGAGCAGAACATTATTTATTTGAGCTTGTTTTTGCATTCTCTGTTTTTGTCTTATTGCATTTTATATTGCCTTTGTACAGAACTTTGGGCCTTTGTGGTTGTTTTTAAATGTGCTTTATAAATAAACTTGACTTGATTTCTTTGCATCTATTTACAGAGCATTTTATTCTACGACAAGCACTACGAAGTGCCGTTAGCATGCTAGTGTTTAGTATCATTAACCGTGATGGCAATACTCACTCTGGGCTCAGAGACTCATGAAAAGTGCTTAGAAATGCATCTCCATAAATAGTTAGGACGCTAGACATGTATCGCTCAGGTAAGTGAGCGATACATGTGCCTGCGGCTAAGACTTAAAAATAAACTACAGTTTTTCAAAACAGTAAAAATCAGGTAGAGCACCTTTAAGAGTGGAAATCTCTTTGAAACCACAATTTACTTGAATAAATGTGAATAACAAAGCATATTATTTGTAAGAAAAAGGATCATAAATGGAGCTGGTTGTACCTAATTACAATATTTATATTGTGATTTGTTTTGTCTTTTTTTTACCCTGGTCTTTGCCATAAATGCATTGGGACTGACAGAGGTCTGGCAACCATTCGCTGCCAATGCCCTCTGACCACTTAGAACAATGCAGTCAAAAACCACACATACAGACAAAGAAGGCAAGGACACAACACCACACACTAACAATCACCTGTGACAAACATCACTAGGTGAAAACCTCGACCAAAGTAGTTCCAATCTATAGAGCTCGGTATTGAATGTCAAAAAGTTAACATTACATGCCAGATGGGCCACATGTCAAAAAAAAAAAAAAATTGCATGAGCAAAAACAATACAAAAAAAAAGTACAATACAAAACAAAAAAATCGTGAACAACCCAATAAGTGGCTTGCTCCCTGCTTGTAAACACACATCTATCTCACTATATACTCAGAAAATACGAACATTGGTTTAACATTCAAAATTCTGAATAGTGACAACACAATCTCAAGCTGTTCTGAGAAAAGATGCAAAACAGAACAAGAGCAAATACACAGGGTAACACGCAGAGTGATAATTAACATTTACGTTTTTTTTAAATATATATTTTATGTTAGTCTAGATCAGTGTCCCTCACTATTTTCTACAGCTACATCTTTGGCAAACCAGAGATAAGGAGTGAGCCGCAGAACATCATCAACCACTCTTGTATTCCTCGTACTTTTCGTTTTTTGCTCTTGAGTACCTTTCGTTTGTGCGCTCCGTTTCCCCCGCCTCATTCCCTCACCGGCAGTGCAGACTTTTGTTGAACTTCTGCATTTGTTTCCTCAGTTGTCCTTCTGTCCGTGTATTTTTTCATCTTTTGATTAGTTAAAGCTGTTATTTGGCTAGCGCGCTAATTTAAGCACAGCAGTGTGCCGTGGTTGTAATATTTCGCTGGCATGGAATAAAACAGAAATAGGACAGAAATGTGTGTTTATAAGTGTTATTTGCGCCATATTTAGGAAGATGATTTATCTGTTTATTTGGTATATTATTAAATAATATTACTCGATTACACAAAGGACACAAGCCGCATGTGGCTCGTGAGCCGCGCAATGAGTAACACTGATCTAGATGCAAACCAAACCTCATTTCCTCACATTTGGTTGTATTGTCTTAGGATGTTTACTTCAACACCCATGACACACGCAGGCATGTATGACATACATCAATGGATCAGTCACATCTGAAGTAATACGGAGAACAAATAGTGTTGTTGAGAGCCTATTAGATTATGGTTTTACAATACAGTCGGCAGCTGCTTCCCCACAATATGGTCATCGAACAACTCTTATCTCTCCACTCCAAAGTAGTCAATTAATGGGAATGAATCTGTGTGATATCAGAGACAGCGCAGATGTTCAAGATGCTCGAATACTGGGAAAAAAGTCTGTTTGTGTACATTTGGTGGTTAGTCTCTGCATTCATGTTTTCTTCTTTGTGCTTTCTAGTTATAGATGCTGAAAAAATCTGAAAATGAAACTTTAAAAAAGTTACACAATTCTTCGGGCCTTATTTTTGTTTATATAGATGTTGTTTTATTGGTTGAATAAATTGATAACAGACTTTGTAAGGATAACAAATGATTGAAGCATGCATTATAAAAGATTGAGACATTCAGAAAACAATATTGTGTCTGTATAGCTTTACAGTCCCTGAATGCAGAACACCTGAAAGTTCAACCTGGGAATCTGTATAAACATTGCAGTCCAATTTAGAGTAACAATTTAAGAGCTATTACCCTTGTCATTTGGATTTTATGGCAGCGCTGGTCTGATGTGATTTTAGATTTTGCTCCATTAAACTAATTGCTGACAACAACAGTGAGTGCGTGCATTGTGCCCCTCAGAGGCCCGAGTTGTCAGAGCAGTGTAGCTCAAAAGAAGAGTCCATCTGAGCCAAAAGGTCCCATTGGAGCATCGTACACAGCTGACCCCCTCAGCGTGCCTCCCAGTGCCAAACCCAGCGCCAAACCCAGCTGTACATATGCTGTTTACTGTCGTGCACATTTAACATGTGAACCAGCAATCACGCATTTCTTAATTGGATATGACATTTGTTTATTCCCTTTCAATTTTTTGAAATTAAATGCTACGATTCTAGGTTAAGGTACACTTTATTGTCCCCACAATGACATTTGTCCTATGCATTTGCTTTATTTGATGCTGCATTCAGGACCAATGGGAGACTCCGCCCAGGAAACCCAACTTCAGATCTTGTGTCAGGTTCATGACAAAAGTGAGCACCTCACTGGATAATAAACCTAATGTTCATGTTTCACACTGCGAGAGAAAAATAGTACTATGGGACTCACCCAGACTGAACGTGCTGTGTAGCTATAGTGCCTCCATGCCACGTATAAGTCTATCGTCATGTAATGCCAAAGTCCATTATCCTGTTTTTGTTCAAAAACATCACAACATTTAACAATCTGTTAACTTAGCTGTATTATGTAGCTGTACAACATTTGGAAAATGGGCTGTAACCAAAAAAAGTCTATTACAGAACAGGAAAACAAGATCTTAATTAAATATGGCACAAGGTACTTGTAAGAAATATGAAGCCCAAAGAGGACAAAAACATTGCCTGGCCTCCATTCTAATCTTCATGTATTATTCAATACTGTCATTAGTCTGGAGATGCCGCCACATAATTTGACTTCAGCGGGGCAGGACAAACATGCGTCAGTCAGAGGAACAGCGGATGTGACGACAGCACCACGAAAGTACGGTTTATGCGTGAAAGGCAGCAGAGAGCTGAGGCCAAAATGGCGTGTAGCTGTAAAGCTTTCTCTCACTGAGGTTTTAACGACACGTCCTGGTCTTTAAAAAGAGAGAAGCCCTGAATATTTTCTCTGCTGTGTACGCCATCTTGCTTGTTATTGCTCGTTATCGCGGGACACATGATGTGACATTTTTCTCTCACAGCTCTGATTGGCTCGGTTGCCGCAAAATAGAGGAAGTAAGGAGTAAGATCATGCCCATACCCACTTTCTTTGAAAACTGAAAGATATTGAAAGATAGTGGCAATGGCTGGTCAGGCTATCAAAAACACTCATTTAGAACTTCAAAATGGCTTTCTATGCGAAGCTTCCCCCCATTGTCAAGAGTCTTTGCAAAGACAATTTGAGAAGTTAGTGCTAATATTTTGGTCTAAGCATTTATAAACACAATAACATAAAGCAATCCAGCTTTACCCATCCAAACATTAGTGTTGCAACATTTGTGAGGTCATCCGTTTTTCCTTTGCCGCACCAAGTGTTCGACCAGAGCCCTGTTCCACTGTATGACTGATGAGCACCGGCGTGCTCACATCATTGACCAGCCTGTGCACATGATGCATGGTAGAGCTGCTTCATACACACACTGCAGGACCCTCGAGAGAGAGAGCCAGACCCTGGAAAATAATGTCAAGTGGTGCCATAACATTATAGATAGCACTGCGCTAACCCTAAGCACCTGTTAGAAGTCAGGGTCACCTCAAAGGCATATGCCATTGTGTGAGCAGCAGCACATTCTTTACTCTAACCACCCAGATGGATAAAACAGAGGTACACAGCGGAATGTTGGATTCATGTTTACAGACGAGGAATATGTTAATGTTCCTAAAAAAACAATCAAGCAGTTTGAATCTAGTCTCACAATTTGACTCATGCATAAAGCTAACTTCAGCTTCTTTAGGTCCCTGCCACTGCTCGTCTGTCTGCGGTACAGTAGACACTGGAGTTCAGACCTTCAGCTCCCTTCTCCACAGGAAAGTGTGTCTTCAGCTTCAGCATGAGTCAAATAAAATCATTGGCCATTGGGGCACGCACCAGGAAGGGCACTCGTTACATTCTTTTTACATCTGAATCATTCAGTGTGATTCAATAAATAGAAACTTGAACAGCATTGTTATTTGCTGCTGTGAGCGGTGATACTGAATGCGATTCCTGTCACATCAAATCTGTGACTGAACGAGGAACCATGTCTGGCCCTTTGGAAAACACGGCCACATAGAATTCTGCGTCATAATTTGAGGTAAAAAGCTTACAAACGTTGTATGCCCAAGGCATATTGAGACAATAAGCTACAATTTTAGGGAGTGAGGTCATTCTAAAATGCTTTTTGTTTATGGAGCAAAAGAAACTTGAATTACTTCAAATAAAATGTACCCTGACAGCAAATTGATGTTGGCTTGCTTAGTGGTCTTACTCAAAGTGAAATCGAGACTGAGTGAGACAAAAACAATAATCCCAGTGATATATTTAAGGCTTTGGCCCAATCCCATGATCCTTTGCTTTGGCACAGTGAAGGTCGTGTGCACATCTGGGACAGTCCAACAGCTGGGAACCTCCACAAACTCCCAGAGACCCCAGATGTTCCTCTACCTTTGCCTCTTCTCTTGTCTATCTGCAGACAAAACCGAAAACTAAAATGCTTGTTTTTGCCAATTACTCTTCTCCCTTTGGCCCCCGTATCCCAGATGTAGCCAATCTTGTGAGAAGATGTCAAAATTATGCAAATGATATTAGTGAAACTGAAGAGCTGCGGAGTGGAAAACTGTCAGAGTGATTTGTGCTTATTTTTATTGCAGTATTTTCTGAGAGCCCAATGTTTAGACAGTTTGTATATCATTATATCATTGGGCTGGAAATTAAAATGTTTACGAAAAGGCAATCAGCAAAGACATTTAAAAATACAGCTACAATTCTGGCTTTTGAAATGTATGCAAGTGGTGAATGCACTATACTGTACTGATTCATACAGTGCCTTTCATGAGTGTATTTACAGTGCATTGCATATTCACGCCACACTCTGTGCTGGTGAACTATTATTGTTGAACTATGTAGAGTTGTCCTGGCTATTATATATAATATAATATATAACTATTATGGAATAAAGCCTGAAATATGAAAAACCTGTGGTAAGTCCTGTTTTCATGTCGCCATTGGCTTATAATGCATGTGATTTAGTCATGACCTGCAGGGGCGCTGTTTTAACATGCGGCCATACGTCTTTATTTGTCGGGTTTATTTGGGGATTTAAGAAAACGACCAAAATTTGATTTGGAGGACTTGTTGTTAAACATGTACTTTTATTTTTTAAAATTTTTATTTGTGCTTCTTTTACTTGAGCCTTTTGCTCCTGTTTCTGGACTTTTACTCAAAATTACGCATTTCTTCCACCACTGTACCATATTTACAACTATTATACAAACTCATTTAAAACATACAACTACTAACTAACACAGTATTCCAAGGCTATGGCTTTGATTTCTTCTAAATGTACTGGAGGAATCAGCCGGTTGTTCATTGATGAGCTCTGAAAGGTAATCTATGAGAAGTCAGATTGTTGGGTTAGCTGAGGTCAGTCTGTTCATGAACAGTAGGAGACAAAACTGACAATGATGTCATCAGGAAGAAACAGTGCACGAGTAGGGCTGGGCGATATTGACAAAAATAATAACTTGATTTTTTTTTTTTCTTTTGGAGCATCCTGCTAATGACAGTCAGAAAACATTTAGCAAAAGTGAAGAAATATCTCCTTATACCTTTATTTCAAAACTAACAACACTACTTTCCACTTTTTTAATTTTCATTTTTAATCCACTCTTTTTGTAGCATTTTTTACAATAAACGATATACTCAATATTCAATTTTATGTCTGTGTATCTTCAATAAACAATAATGGCCGAGGCTACAACACTGAACGTGCCATATAGGAGAATGAGAATTAACCAGCAAAAATATTCACTATTGTTTGAGTAAGCTCTTCAGACCAACCAACATAAGAAAGATTTAGTTCCCTTCCCATGTTCATTATAGGCATCTTTGTACCATACATTTATAATCAAATGTTTTATTATGATTCCGTTTTTTTCCCCCCTGTGTTTGTCCTTGTATGGTTCTTGTCCTGGCAGTACCTGCTCTGAACACCTGTGGAGAATTTATCAATCTTTCCATCCAGTATCACATTCATTGCTTTGAAAAGGTTGGACATCCGCACTGGGGGGTTGTCAGGCCTAATCAGCTGCTGGTGGGTGGTTCTGGCATAGACCGCAGCCTAACAGGACAAGGTACGCTTCATAACAGCAAGAGAGGAAGTGGTGCTCATTTCAATCAAGAGAATAAGAATTAAAAAGAGTCAAATCGTTCAGTACATTTGCGACAACTTGCCAAATGTATATTCCCTGTACGTTTAATACTATGGCTAAAACTATTTCAATTATTGCTTGATCACAAGCATGTTTTAATCACAAATACAATTAACCACTGTTTAGAAGTATATGTAGTCGCTCTGCCCTGCAAAATCTCAAGCAAAACTACTTGTCGAATCTGCTTGGAAAACAAACGTCACAAAACATTGACAGTGTAGAGGTAATTGTTGTCGAATATTTGTGATTTAATGTGTGTGATTGTGAAATTTTGCCATAATCAAGTTTCTCGTCGTTTCTCGGCTCGTTGATGTGTACGTCACTAACTAAAGGTGCTCAAAATATCAAATTAGCAGTTATATTGTGATGCTGTTGAAACTTTCAAACAAGGGTAAAGTGACATTTCCGCACTGGTATTTTCTGTCTTTCACATTTGGCTGAAACCTTTGAGTTTTCTGGTGGAGGAAATGTTCATGTTTTGATTGGAATGTTCCACAGAAGTTGTTCACACAAGCAAGTGGCGTATGCCCTAAACCTGAAAACGTATAGTGTATGTCGAAAGTGATGGCACATTTCTGTTGCCAACATGAGAATCTTTCTGAGGATCCACAGAGGACTCATGATTTCACCTACATGCATGTCACTGTGTGTGGGAGTGTGTTACTAAGCTACACGCTAAATATAAGAAGTAATAAAGTTTGACTGCGTATTTCATAAACTGTTACATGATGTGCCTCCTTAATTAGCAGCAGATGTACAGAAGTTTATGACTAGGTGGGAGGAAACAGTCAAGAGAGAGACTAAACTGTGTTACCCAGATTTTCTTTTATAAGAAAAAGAAATTCTTGGAAGTAAAATGCCCAGTAGCCTTGCTCGGTCTTTATTGGACTTCAGGAGACACTAATACATACATTCAAAGCACAGCACAAGCAAAAGTAGAGAGAAAACTCATTCTGGACCTCAAACTTTCAAAGCTTTGATACAGTTTATTGTTCTCAATTCTTCAGTTCAATAGCCCTTGGCAGTTAGATGAAACATTTTCAGGCGGCATGAAAAAAATATGACTTTTTCCCACTATTTTCCAAAGATATAGTAACACGTCTCATCGAAAATTGAGATTAGGATAAAGAAGACACAGTAATCTTTCCTTTTGCGGGCTGAGTGGACACTGAGAAAATGCAGTATTAGAGACTGCAAGAGGAAAATAAAAACAGGGTTGTTCTCTTTGGCAAGTTGGGGATAAACAGCAATAGTGTAGTATTTTACAGGGATAAATAACACTTTGGTGCAAATGGATGAACGTAGAAGGATGATGAAGATGAAAGATAAAGCGAAAAACAACACAAAACAGTTGATAACGGTTAAGGTCAGACCCTGCAGGTGAATAGGAAAAAATATTAAATTAAAAGATATCAATATGAAACTTCTCCTGTAGTTTACTCCCATAAATGTGAGAAAAAGTGTTTCAATTTGCAATGTTTTCATATGGAAATAAGGTATTTTATGTGTAATAATTGCCAAAATTACACATATTTAGAACATTTAAATCTAAAAAAAACCAGAACCAGAAATAAAACCAGGTTTAAATTTCTTGGTTCATTTTGTTCACACATAAAAATCTGTTTTCCAATTTAAAAATAACAAATCCTTCTGTATGTTCTATCAAAATCTTATTAATTACAAGACTGTAAAGTTCTGTGTGAGTAGGAGTTCCTTTAAGTGGCAAATTTATGTTCCTGCAGGAGGAAAATGCATTTTAAGAAAACAGCCTTTGAAGTCACAATGTCCCAGAGAAATGTATGGATGAAGTGGATTCAATTAAATAATAAAACCTCTTTAGCAGCAGACTGGACAAGTTTGTTGCTTCCACATGAAAGCCAGTATGTTGAAAGAGCAAACTGACCAAAAAAAGCCTTAAAAAAGTCATTCATTATTTGTTATTATTTGCATGCACAGTCATAGAGGCCATTAAACCGAATCCATTTTAGGGTTACCGACATAGACAGGGCTGACAAGACATTTTGACAAGCATAGACATTTTAAATTTAACCAGCAACACAGAGAATAAAATATAGTGTATGCTCCTGAAAGCGAGAGTGAGAGAGAGTTGTGACAAGTAAAAAGGCTGGAGATGTGACAGGCCGGAACGCTAACAGGTAGAAGCACAAATTAGGAAAATGGCCGACGTGTGCTTGTCAAAAAAGGTCCTAAAAGTTAAAGTTGTATGAAGGAAGTGTATGTTTGTCACAGATGGATGACTAAAAGAAATCTAAAGAAAGAGCAGGAGTGAGGGAGGCGGTTGCGAAGTGAAATGGAAGAGCGAGCATGAATGACTGCCTGGATAACAGTCGTGACGGAACAGACAGGTGCTCCTCTTCGGCGGGGGAAAATAGATTCTTTTTTTTTTCTCTTTTACAAAGTTGCCAAGGTGGTTCCATCGCGACTACTCATTTCCAAGCAAGAAACGAGCAAGAGAAGTGACGAAATTAAGCGTGACAACATTTTAAAGCCATTAGCGTCCTTGCAGCTGCACTAATCAAGATTTTATGTAAAAACGCGGCGGCATAAATCACCAGCGTCGCCGAAGATACCCATTAAATCCACTTATTGGAGAAAAACGACATTGCGCTGATTAGCCTTGACTGGGAGATGAAATTTATTTGTCTGTTGTGTACACTTGTGTGACAGCAGGAGAGGAGAATGTGAAAAAAGAGGAAGAATTAACTTAGATTTACCTGATGTGGATGTGGGGCTGATGATAAGGGACCGACGCGGAATAGTAATTTTGCACGCGATCCAACAATATAATTCATCACTCCTGGGACCAGCGCGGCTCGTACAGATGTGGCCGTATAAAACATCTGGCAGGGAAATAGGAAATGGGAGTTACAAGATCATGTGGAAATGAGGGGGATGATTCCATGATTGCTTTCTGAAAATATGAAGATGTCCAATAATCCGACAGCAATATTTTGATGTGGAAATGTTTGAGCAGAAAAAAAATGGCAGTAAAAGTGTGATTACATTGTACACGGTCCACAATGGGGACGTAAACATTTGTATTTTCATATTTTTAAAGGAGACAGATTATTCTTTTGTGGTATTGACGTCCTGTTCAAAAGTGCAGAACTGATTTTTGCTGCTAGCACCACATTCAAAGTGCTATTTCATCACAGTAAGCAGCAGATTTTTAACAGTGTATATGAATCTGATCTGGAGTCTGATTTTTTTCAAATGATTGCAAGTAAATACAGAGCTATGGGCGGGGATAGGGGGTAGGTGATGACTGAAATTTTTGGAGCGCTTGAGCTTTAAAGTGCGTATGACAGATTTGCGTATGATTTTCTCATTTTTAACTTTAATCGGTGTACTAATACCTGTTGTATTTGTAAATTATAGTTTTACATCAATCAAGCAGTCGTTTGTGGACAAAAGTGGAAAAATCTGTTGAAAATGACAGGAAGTAAAAACAAATTGATGACATCACACTAGGGAGACTCACTCATGAATAATTAACACAAAACAATCAACTTTTTTTGGCCATTTAAATGTGAATTCAACAAAAAAAAGATGTTCACTAATATTGTATTTGTCAAATGGAAAAAAAAATATGTGACATTAGAATTTTAGTCCAGTGTACAGTGCCGTTGCAGAATTTAATTGTGTGATGTCATCATTTACAACCAGGAAGTGAGATTACAAACCTAAAAAAACTGCTAAACTAGGATAAAATGTGTACATTTTTAAAGCAAAATTTCAAATATATTTATCTTACTTGAATCTTAGGTAAATGAGCTTTTAACTTTTAACGCAAGACAATACAAGATTCCTCAAATATGCAGGAATCAGAGACGTGTAAAACATGTGTACTCAAGTAAAATGAATGATATTTGCAGCACAGAATAACAAATGATCTGAGCAAAAGTGGTTCGTTGTTTTTTTGTGTTTGTTGTTTTCCTTGTTTGTTTAAATGTCTGTAATGTATGGTTTGGAATGTGTGGATGTGTGGATGTGTGGAAGTTTGTGAAGATTTACCTGCTTCGATTTCTAGATAAGTAAAACTACAAAAAAGTAAGAGTAAAAAGGTATTTGGAAAAAAAAAAAACTCAAGTACGATTAACTGTAGAAGTAGATGGTTGATGTATAATCTGTAATCAACAAATCTATCACAACACAAAAATGAGAAAAACTAATCATATCAGAAGGGAGACAAATGTTGAAATGTTTCAGTATTGTCAACGTGGTCACAGTGGTAAGTGACCAAAACTTTTACCCAACTAAGAGGACTGTTACCTCATTCAAAATATTACTCAAGTAGGAGCAAACTGGTAGAAAAGTTACTCAAGTAAAGGTAACTGGCAAAGATTAAAAACTAAAGAAATAAGAAGTACTAAAAACGTATTATAGCAAGAAGGGCCTGCAGGTTTCAAGTAAAAGGACAAGGGTGTGTTATTTCTTGTCAGATGAGGATCCACTAGTAAGAGCTATTGTCCGTGACCTCCATGTTTGAATTCACCTGAACACACTTCACTCTTTCACATTGACAGATTTGGAGCCAGAGCCGTGGCAGAGGTCAGAATTCTCCAAAACACCTCGAGCCCGTTTAGTTTATTCGTGTTTTTTTTTTCCTGGTGTAATCCTTTTGTATATCCACAGTGCACTTTTAAATTCAGTCATATGAACTCACGCCAAGGACTTGTTCTTTTTCATTTGATTGGTCTTTTTCTCTTCAGAATCTTTCTTTTTTTAAATAAAACATCATTTATCATCATCACACATTTAAACTGATCAAATGTGAAAAGGACAGTGAGGAGGCAAATAACTATTTTACATCAGCAAAAAGTTCCTGGGTTCATTTGATTGTTGAGAGTGCATGTTCTCCCTTTGCCTGCATGGGTGCTGCACAAATGCAAAAAATAAATATATATAAATAAATAAAAAAATTCAGCTGATAATGCAAGCGGCTATATCTGATCAACACAAAATTTCGATGCACAGCTGTATTTATAACAAATAAATAAAGCAATTTACTACAGCACCATTCTTTTATTTGAAAAATTTTCCTAAACATTCTGACTGAGTGACAGAATTAAAGGGCAGCACGACAGATAAAATGTTTATTTGCTTTAAGAGAGCTTGGGATGGAATGCCAAAAAATTGTCTGTTACTATGGAAATCCGCCATGTTTGAAGCTGAAGTATACAGAATCATTTGCCAAAACAATATGAAAAAAAAAGTAAAGAAAAGAGCAGTGGAATGATCCGATAAACTGCTGGATCACTCTGCAGTGTCAGAATTGTGTTTTATTGAATGGTAAGTTTACTTTTTAGAATCTTAAAATCTCCTTTGGTTTAACATTAATTGAAAAATCTATGATGTGCGACGTTACAATCCAAAGCTCTATTGGCCTTTTTGTCCTTGGAGCTATTGCTTTGCTCAAATTAAATTCATACGTCAAAATGAAAACTGAAAGTAGTTTCTCATTGTTGCCGTTACTGTTACTGTTAACTTAATTGCTAACAGCAAGTTGGAGATTTAGGACACTGTTTCTTTCTGCAACAAACTGACTCACTTATCATCTTATTCAAGGAGGGAAAGGTCATCAGTGTTTCTTGTGTATGATGCTTGATTTTCTTCCTTTTTCTTGTACAAACTAATTATTTAGAGTTGCAGACATTTATATTTGTTATTATACAGAAAATGTCATGACAAACCATCGACTCTCATGCGTCTCATAGAATGGTGTGATGTCACCTGTATAACCTCTATAGGCTGCATGGAACCAGGGGATACCAAACATTCAACAAAAGAGGTCAATTGGACATAAACACGTTATACAAAACTCAATTGTATTTGGTATCCCTTTTACAAGACGAGATAATGTCAAAAATATTGCTGGGCGCAGGGGTTTAAGGAGAATATTTACTGTCCCGAGGGAGAGATCCTGTCCTGTCGGCTGTGATCTCTGTCAACGCTCTGAAGGGGCCCCACAAGTGTTATCCCTCAGGTGTGCAAAGTCAAAGCCTCTCTGTCATTCCTGTATAAATATTCCCTTTGTGTTTATTTTACATTTTGTTCGGCCTATAACATGTGTCGGACTGCTTATTTCTCGCCGTTTCGCTGCACCTTTCTGACACTTTAAGGCTGTGAAGCTCCCACACCTGTCTGTTCTGGTTAGGTTTCAGTAACAAGATGAAAAGAGGGTTCTGCATGTAGCCTAGTGTTTTTTTCTCATTGTGTCTTTTTGGTGTTGCTGGAGGGTGCCATGAAAAAACATGTTTTTGTTTACTTGCTCCTGTAGTGCGGGTCATAAAAGATGCAAGGTGTTATGAGAGATCTGACATCCATACAGTACGTGGTTTATGAAAAGCCTTTATTTCGAGCTGGGTCAGGTAAGTACGGCATTATTTAGTCATGTTATTGTGTGGGAGACCAATTTTTCAAAAGAGGTAATGATTAATGTTGACTGCATAAGCAAGCCACGGATCAAAACACGTTGTATGCGAGGAATTAGACACGGCAAAATGTTTACTTTTCATACCGTGCGCCATACAACAACGTACTCCAAAGCAACTCGCCCTTCTGTAATGTATAACCTGTAATGTCAAAACACTATTTTCATCTTTGTTACTTGCCAACATTTATTTTATATTTGGAACCCTGCTCAGTTAAAGAGTCCTCATCCACTGATTCAGAGGTCAAATTCAAATTCAAGCCTCTCCAGCGTCCACAGATGAATACTGTTGTCGTGTCCTTGGCAAGACCTTTAACCCGCCTCACTCTGTCTGTGGACACTGGTGTATGAATGTCTGTGTGAATGGGTAAGTGGTTTAATGATGCAGAGCTTTGAGCGTCTTAAAGGAAACATTATGCATTTTTGTATTGTTTTTAGCCTTTAAACCTGCTCTTGAGTGCTTCAGTTTGACATATCATGTTTTAGAACTAAAATTAAAATGCTTTTACAAAGAAAAACATGACTTTATTACTGCTTTGGGAGATGCCATTTTGACTTTGCTGTGGCTCCATCTACTGGCTATAGAGGCAACTACACACATGTAAATATATACCCACAATGCTTTGCAGTAAAGAGTAGATCTGCCATCGTTGTAGATGATTTAAGGACTTAAAATAGCAAAAGATTCTGGGATAAGTGACGTCAGCATCATCTACGTCACACATCGAAGGAGTTCAGAGCGTAGAGTTGGAAAGAGAGAGGATTTTCAAACGAGCATTCATCAAACAAAAATGAATCAAGGTAACAGCTACTCCAGGTATGTTTTTGATAACGGAACAATGTTAGAACAATGTGGCTAAAAGCTCAACAAAGTCAATTTTGCATAATATTTGTCCTTTAAAGGTAGAAAAGCTCTACATAAACTCTCTGGTCTCTACATAAACATTTTTTTCTCTATTTTGCTATTTTAATGTTTTCTTTACTTCTTTGTTCTTAGTTATTAAGCAAGGGCTATTCAACTTCATTTTCCCGGGGGCCAGATTCTTTGGAGGGTCGGTGGAGCACACATGCCACTGCTCTTGTGGAAAAACAAAATGCAAAATGCTTTACCAACATTGCTCTTTTCAAACCTTTTACTAGATGAACAAAATGTACTCATCAGTGTTGTAAACTCCCATTTTTAAGTTTGAGAAGTTTGAATTGTTAATGTGGTTTGAATTTATTTGTGTGTTCAGTATTGTATTTTCATTGTGAGCAAACATACTTGGCTGCTTTGAGTGCTCCGCCAGGATTTAAGCTCTAAGTACACGTTCTGATCCTGCTTTTGGACACTACCTTGGTCCTGCCGGCATGTGCTGGAACAAGGAGCCCGCAATGTTAGTAGCATCATTTAGCAACCAATAGGCTGAAAGTCTGGCAGTGACTGAGGCACAGTGGCTTTGTGGTTATTAACTGTCAAACCTAAAGCTGCATATAAGCATGTTCATTATCTGAAGGAGAGTCTGTGGATGTTGCATTGTAATCACGCGCACCCATTTCTAAGCGGTTGCCTCAACAAAATTCACACAAAAAAATTAAATATATTATGTCTCCTTTTGTCACAGTTTTGTTATTTTATGTTGAACTAAATCAAATTAAATGATGTATTTAACAGTATGCAATGATTGTTGACAAAACAGATTAAGATTCAAAAATATATTTTAAAAGAGAAGAGTGTGGATCACAAATCAAGATGTGTGTCTTGAAATGGACCTTTACCCTTGTCTAAATTTTTCAAATTTCTTTCTCTGTTCATTGTATAACTTTTCTGTTGCGTGGTCTGCCAAATGTTCCTATATTACATATACAAAACTTATGTATCTATCTAAACATATATTCAACTCCAAAAATCTGATGTGTAACTTGGTCTGGTGGTGTCATCTGCTTGACTCCCTGAAGATGGATAAGCTGAATGCCATACTGTGGAACATTCCAGGAAAAGCAGTAACATCTCCATAAAGACAAGCAGGTGACAGAACCTTCACTAAAAAGCTGTATGTTGCACCTTTAACATAAAATATCTACATGGAAAAATGTGACACCGTATATTTCATTATATTTGAGTGTTGAAAGATAACTCATACAACACTCAATAACAATGAGAAACACGTCATTGTAGATGATAAAAGACAAGGTGAAATATAAATTAACATGTATTTTCTGGAAAGGCATGAAAACAAAGAGTATGTGCAGGAGCAGGTGCAGAGACCATTACATTACTAAGACCCCAGTAATGAGAAATATGTGCGTTAATAAGCTCTCATTGTACTAAACACTCGAAGACAAGAGACAAGACAAAGCCTTCATTCCTCCTGTCTCTAGAACATATGGGCTACAACTCTCACAGGTCTGTATCAGGGCTATTCAGCTTTATTTCACCGAG
Source organism: Rhinogobius similis (assembly GCA_019453435.1). NCBI lineage: Eukaryota > Metazoa > Chordata > Actinopteri > Gobiiformes > Gobiidae > Rhinogobius > Rhinogobius similis. The sequence goes on along the minus strand of CM033623.1, from coordinate 22,200,872 downwards.
GGCCACGTTTTTCAGATGGTTTTGTCACAGGGGCCAGAAACGTCCCTAACACGCCAACACTCTTGAAATACACAACAAAAAAGTCATACAAAAGAAACAACATCTGCTGAACTGACAATCCAGGACTAAACCAGGTCTAAACCAGATCTATACCAGCACTAAAGCAGAGGCCTATACAATGAAGCTGGCTGAACTTATCCTGGATGAATTCTTCTTACCTGGATTGAGTAACCGAGACATGAGAGTCTCTGGAGATGCATAAGAACATCTTGTTCTGTTGACCCAAGATTGTCTGAATGACACTGTGCGCGTTCACATAAAGGGGCGGTGTTAGCGCCCACTGGCCAATTAGAACAATGGAGAAGAGTAGCTACATGTTGCGCGCAAAACTCCATCAATTCAGTCATAAGTGAGTATGAGAATATTGTGGAGGCAGTAATGAGGCTATGACAAGCTGCATGTTAATCATTTGCGTGTAGATCCAAAAATATCCTCAACAAATATTGCAACAAACAGGAAGAAAAATGACAGGAAAATAACTGACTTGACTGACAATCCGTGCACCCAAACTGACAGGATCCTCATAGCGATGGTGAGATCTGATCGGTTAGCTGCATGTGCTATTTGAGCCGCTAGAAACTTAACCTGGTCCTGAGCAGGTTACGAGTTTGAGGCCTGTTGCCATAGAGATTTACTCTGGCAGGAAGTGGACCAGATTCGTAGTATTGCCACGCCAGGTTTAACCCTGAAGTTACCTCTCTAACTCACTAATCCAGCTTCATAGTACAGGCCTCAGGACTAAACCAAGTCGAAACCAGGACTAAACCAGGTCTAAAGCAGTGCTAAACCAGATCTAAACCAGTCAGGTCTAAACCAGTTCTAAACCAAGACTAAACTAGGAATAAACTATGTCTAAACCAGGACTAAACCAGGCCTAAACCTGGTATAAACCAGGACTAAACCAGGTCTAAACCAGTCAGGTCTAAACCAGATCTAAACCAAGACTAAAGGAACAAACCATGTCTAAACCAGGACTAAAACAGGTCTAAATCAGGACTAAACATTAACAAGACCTAAAATATTTTCTATGTTTTTGGAAGATGGATTGAGGGCCAGATCATATCCCTTGGAGGGCCTGATTTGGCCCCCAAGCCTTAAGTTGAACAGCCCTGGTCTATAGGATTAGAAGAGCTTGACATACAGTGATTATGATTGTTCACATATTGTTTCATCTGAACTTATTCACAACCAAATTCATTCATTTAGACAATATAGTTTTAACAATTGGGAAATGTACTAATTGTTAATTTTGTAGTGTCCCAGAACTAGTTTAGTAATCATACATTTGAGAAAAAAACAACAACCTTTGGATGGAAAAGTTAACATCATCTTTACAGAGCAGCGCCAAAGAACACTCCAAAATAGTGTAGCAGGGCTCGCTTTCTTTTTCATGCTATAGGGCTCCACAACCGCACCTGAGGCAGAGGAGAAGTTTCAAAAATAGAGCATTGATTTAGATTTTGTACCCCAAGTTTGAAAAGTTTTAGTGAAGTAAGTTTTTATAAGTGCAACAAGAACTGGAAGTAACAATATGCCTGTCATTAGACAAGCACAGCGTAAACCTGCTGAGACACAAAAAGGACTGCTGCCTGTCAATACTCCTACTGTAAATAAAACTGGGAAATTCCATTACTATTTATTGTAATGTTTGATTCTGTGATTCATTTTCACAAAATACAAATACACTGTACAACAAGTTGTAAAACTGGATACTGTATACAAAAAAACCATGGTCAAAACGACTGCAGGATCCGTGCTGACTTTCTGTACTGTTTAAATACTGTTTAAATAAACTACTTACTTGAAATCGATCATTAATATATTTTCTGAAGGATACAATCTGAAGAAACAGGATTCAACCAAAACAATGTGCTATGTTTTGTAAATAGTCAGTGCTGGTTTTCAAAAACCCATTTTGTTAAATTGTTTTTTAAACTATTGTAGGATGTTACTTCTGTAATGATAATGGTAACATAGTTTGACGGCTGTGGTCTGTGACAGAGAAAGATGATTGTTCAGACGTGCTCTTCTGAGTGACTCTGCTGTCCCCTCCAACTGCCCCTCTGTGGCCCGGTTTATTGATTATCTTATGGAAACAATTTGTTTGAGACCAACCATTAATGAGAATACAGAGTTTTGTGTATTGTCCCAGTTCAGGAAAAGAGGCAGTGTCATTTCCATTATATAACTGAAAGTTTAAAAGGACATACATATATTATGCTAAACTGACTTTTTTGAGCTTTTAACCAAGTTCTAACATTTTCCCTCATCTAAGGAGTAGGAGTTGTATTTAGCTTCATTCACAGAACTTTGATGAATCCTGGTTAGAAAACCCTCTCCCCTCCAACTGCCAAAAACATGGCACTCCTGAATTTTCCCCATGTATGAAGTTTTTTCATTGTGTGACCTGACTCTGAGAATCCATAAATCATTGTCAGATTCGTTGTCCATTTCTGGCGTCAAATCACGATTTTCTTAGTCTACTTGGTTACATTAGCCAGTTTCCCTTTCACCATCATTTCTGACACTCAAATATGTAATTCCCTCTGCTGCCAGTAGATGGAGCCCATTGCTCAGTTCCTCGTGTGGGTAAAGACAGAGACATCGTAAAAAGTTTTTGTTTTATTTAAATCTTTTTAAAGAGCATGTTTAAAGGGCAATAATAATACACATATGCATAATGTTTGTCCTTTAAGCATTTTCATTCATTTTCACGGGTGACTGGAGCCTATCCCAGTGACTTTGGGCCTTAGGCGAGGACATGGACAGACTCTCACATTCATCCACTATGGGTAATTTAGAGTCTCTGGACGGTGAGAGGAAGCTGGAGAACCCGGAGTGAACCCGCAGTAACACAGGAGGACATACAGAGTCCACCCAGAGAGATCGTGTGATATTGGTCTGGTCAAGGATTCAAACCCATGATCTCCTTATTGGGAGGCAGGAGCTCTAGCCGCTCTGCCACTGTGCACCCCCTTTAAGCGTATCTTTAGCTTATAATAGCTTATGTCCCCTATACAACTATGTTCGAACTTATGATAGAGACCAAACTTTTCTGAACAGCACAGCATGTAAAAGAATGAGTCATTTTATTCATTCTCCTGACTTCCGCCTACAGTGACATGATCAGGAGCTCTGTTTTTAGCTGCAGCAGACATGTGTAATAATGACGGAGGGTTAGAGTGAAGGTGAAGAGGAATCTGCTGACATCACCCCTCCCTCATATGAAAGTACACACACACACACACACGCACACACACACACGCACACAGAGTTATGCGGAAGACCTTCACAGGTGACAGTATGTTGGACAGGGCGCACTTGGTTGGACAGTTTAGAGTACAAGTATGATGGATCTCAGCCATGCATTCAACCTAAACTGTTTCTGGTAAATCTTTGTTGAAATCAGGGCCAGCTAAAGCTATAGAGACATATTCAATTCTTATCCACCCAATCAAACACATATGCCTCTATATTCGTAGTTTCTTAGGTAATCAGGGAGCCCAGACAAGAACATCAGCTGGACAGATAGTTGGCATGTCTCAAGGGCAGGACTATGTGTCCTACATAAGGGCAGCATTTGACTCACTGCCATGAGTGTCCACTGTGTGGAAATGGCAGTGCAGGCCTCCGACACTCACTGTCAGGGTGCAAGACACGGATGACCCTGAGGCACCGTTTGTGTAAAGAGGACCCAGAGCCAGTACATTTGTAAAACCAGGATAGAGCAAGTAGCAACTATGAAGCACATTCTTAGGTCAGGACAGGACAAGGAACTGAGGTTGGATCTCGGCAGATAGTCTGTGTTCAACCAGAGACCACACAGACAATACTCAGACCAGAGTGTCATGTGGTCCAGGTGTGAGAAAAGAAGAAAGAAGAAGAAAAGAAGGAATCTAAGCACTGAATGAGTTCAACTAAAATGTTCTCTTTTTCAGTGTATATATTTTAAACCTGTGACCTCACTGGAAAACCTATAACTTCATCATATTAAATGCAGTTAATTATTTGCACCATGTTCCAAAGGTTTTATAATTTATAATTATGGTTGCTTTCCATGTGTTTCCATATTTGTTGTTCTTTAAACTGCCGCTGAGGCTTTAACCTTTATTTAACCATGTAAAAACCAATTAAGATCGAAACCTGTGTTTTGGTCTGATTGAGTTGAGTTTGCATTCATCTAACGCATGTGTTTTGCTAAATTCAGAAAAAGTGAGTGAGTACATAACAAGTTGTTGTAATGATTATATAACAGGGTAAGAGAGCATAAGTTTGAACTCACAAATACAATTGGTTTATTACAGTTGCAGTTTATTTGAGGTTGCATTAACATATTGAAATATAAGGTTCAAATGGTCCAGTTGCACACTGCGCTTACTTCAAATTGCATTTTTGACTTGAAGTACATGTTAAATAAAACATTGGGAAACAAATTCTGCCTTTACTTACAGTGCAGAACATGAACCTAATCATCTAAACTTCCAACCAAGCCTTGCCCCTTTTCCCTAAATCTGAACGAGATTTCCTGTGAATATTTTATGGAATGTAATTGAACGGAGCGGTGGCAGCACATTAAAATTAATGTCATGTTTGTGTCGGCTGCATATTTTCCCTCAAATGATTGTAATGGAAATGATCATGTGCCTGAGCCTGCATATAAAGAGGGAGCCGCTCCTCGCCTAAGTGTCTGGGATGCTAATAGGAAGATGTTTTATGGCCTTAGACACAAACTGCAGGAGGGTTTATAGGTGCAATGGCAGAGGAACACTGCAGTGCAAAACACACCTCACTAAAGCTCGGAAATGTAATGCTGTATGTTGATGTGAGCAGTTAAACAGTACGGCTAATCCAATATGCCAAATACAAAAGGCACAAATGACAAGGATTTTTACAACAGCAACAGTCTTATTCATTTTACCTGAGTGGACACAAACTGCACTACTTGAGATGTTTTTCAAAAATGTCTGGCTGGCAATCACGACTACACAATGGAAATATATTTTATTTGTATTTTTTTGACAAACCCAAAGAGTTCATTGATTTGGTACATTTGATAAAAGAGGCAATAGTTTCAGAAGTTTCACAGTCAATTAACACCATTTTAAGATTGTCCTAAATGTCAAACAACACCATTGTCTGGGCACAAAATAATGTAGAGGTTCATGATTTGAGAACAGTTCAGAGGAAAATATGGTGTGATATATGATACGTAATATGAACATGATTGAGGAAAAATTGCAGTTTTTTTGAGTCCATTAAAATCGCAATTTCAATTCAATTATGATTAATCTTGCAGCCCTTTATGGGAGTTAATAAATATTTAGAAACTACGGCTAAAACCAGAACCAAACCAAGGACTAAACCAAGACAAGTGTGAACACAACTTTTGCGAAATGTTGAGTTCGAAAGACAAAATGTGATTGCTCTCCTTCTTCTTTTTATAAGTTCTTTTTATAATTTTGTACTTTCACGGTAACACCTTCTTGCTCCCTATTGGTATAACGTCTGGAATCTCAAGATGCACATTGTAGGTGTTTGTGTTGAAAGGCATCCCTCCTCCAGTCTTTCACACATCATCATGCTAATTGTGTTTCCACTGAGACAACACAAAACTTTTGCTCAAAGTGGCGAGGCATGCTCAGCAATGACAACCATATGGCGGCTATTATAGAGCGAATACATAGTAGCGGCTCATTTAACACAAAGCCAACAGAGTCCTCGATCATGGTGCTAACAGGGGTTGCCCTCCTGGTGCATTGTGGGTAAAAAAAAAGACACTGCCACAGAAGGAATCTGCTGGCATGGTGCTCCATCAAGAGTGAACACAGCAGATGGGGAAAGTAAGCCACCAAAAGTCAAAATCTGAGTTGAATTACAAGCATTGTTCAGGCATAACATTATGACCATTGACAGACTCTTTGTCACTTCATAGAACGCTATATCAGTATTTTATTGTCTTTAAATTGTTCTATTTAGTGCTGCTGTTAGAGTGTTTAAGTTTATAGATAATGTTTAATTAAAACATTGCAGATGATGTTTGTTTAAAAAAAAAAGTTGATTGGATGGTCATTCATGTTTTGACTCGAGGATACACAGCATTGTCATAATTGATGAATATAGCTTTATTATTATAATTACATAGTCCAACATAATTTTGTTATATTATTAAACGTATCTGGACCCTTCCAGGAGCGATGTGTTTAGAACAGCCGCACCATCAGCCTGGTACTTGTGTTTACACTCTATCCTATTCATTTTAAAGGGGAGCAACTAAAAACTGTGATTTTGTAATATCTATATAATTTCTAATTTCAACCTCAAGTTTCTTAAGCTTAGTTGTTACTGTATGGGAGTTATGGCAACTGAACTGTTGTCGCCTGCAATGCTTTTGGTGCTTTTTACTCTCTAGAATAACGTTAAATTTCAGAAATGTTTATTATGAGGTTGTTAAATGCATGATCATTTTGATGGTAATCGCTAACAATAACAATGTACAAAAACAGTGCTACATAGTAATATTTTCTACCGAGGCTCTGGCGTTAACTCAGATGTGCTCCAGTGGTTGTCAGTCGGCAAAACATCCCTGGATTTTCCCAGACCCTATCTCGTCCATTGAAAATGCATTAGCGCTATCACACAGAATGCTACCAGGCTAATGGAACGCAGCATTTGTTAAAAACAATAGAAGGGTCTATAAGTAATGATGTTGCTAGAATAAACATGTTACATACTTAAAATGTTCCACTTAATTTTAGGCATTTTTATTGCTCAATGGACCTGGCTTTATTATTAAGCAGTTTTAGATCAATAATACAGCTTACAATTAACAGAATATAAAGTGATTCTCTACTTATGTTATAGTTCAATGCTAAGTACCTGAAAAAACATCATATGTCTCTATGTCTCCTTTAATAAAATAGAATAACATCTCCAGCAAAGCAATAACATCTTTATGGAGCCAAGTAGGTGGTGTACCTTGCACCAGACCAGTTATCTTATCATGCTCTGGAGTCATCATAACCACAGTATATTTACCACACCAGACAAGACCCAAGGTGTAGGTAAAGCGTACATGGAACGCCATAACCAAGTGCTTGGCATAGTGTACAGAAACATCTGTGCGGAGTCTGGACTGGAAACCCCAAGGTCAAAATGGGAAACACCTCCAAAGGTGGTAGAGAATGACTGAGCGAAGATCCTGTGGGACTTCTAGATACAGACTGACAGATGGTAATGGCAAACCAACCAGACATCGTGGTGGTGGTGGATAAAGAGTAAAGGAAGGCCGCTGTGGTTGACGTGGCGATACCAAGTGATGGCAACATCAGCAGAAAGGATCACGAGAAAGTAGAGAAATACCAAGGGCAGTGACCCCAAACTGGAGGAGTGGCTACAGCGTACATCTTAGTCCAGAAAAGGTCAGTGCTAGGAACAGCTAAGATACAGCGCAGAACCCTCAACCTGGCTTAGAAAGGGTTGAGGTAGAGGAGGGTGAAAAGGGAATATATACACAGGGTTCTCAGGTTTTGATCATGGTTTGGAGTGAGATTGAGGGTTACTGTTACAGCTTAACACATGGAGAACCTACCATGTCCCTCTGGACACAAACTGTGTGTGCTGAGTCTTTGTTCCTCCACAGCTCCTGTCCCTGCCTCTGCAAGAATATACTTGACGTCTCAGTTATTTTTTAACATTTAGTTTGTATTATTTGTTTAAAATAATAATTATTTAAAGCATTAACATTAGACATCTGTTGTTACCATGTTCAGTGCCTTGGGGGTAAGGTCGGGTGGAAAACATTGCTGCAACAGAGCGGGTCAGAGAATCCAAAAATTGCAGGAGTTGGATCCAAGGGTTGGGAAAACAACCAGCTTACGGTGCTGGGTTACAGAGACACAGGACTCGTGCTGATCGTGGACAGGTGTGAGCGGGCGGGACACGGGAGACAGACAGGAGGACACGTGTGCACAGGCCAGAGGAGGACGGAAAGAACACGAGGACATGAGCGCTGCAGCGGCTGCACAAACTCACTCTGCTGCAGCTGCAGGTGTGGTCTGTCCTTCTACCTGTCATTTCGGCTGTTCTGTCTTTGCGTCATACTGTTGTAGTAGTCTCAGAAAAGTTTCAGCGTGTCCGGTTCCCTGATAAATTCTAAACACATCTTGTGAGGTGCTTTCAAGATAAAAGTTCCTGTGTTTGCCACCTGCAGTGAGGGCTTTACTGTGAAAAGGTTGGTCTGTGAGCCAGTGCACTTCATTCACAACAACACACGGCTGAGTGGAGCGACTGGCTTCAGCCGATTGAAAAAATATGTATATTTTGCGATGTTACTTTGCTGTAAATGGAGCAAAATGTTCATGATACCACAAAACACAATTTTAATCACATATATTTGTGACTATATATCTTCAGCGTGAGAAATGCGAGGTGTGGCGTGTGATGGAGGTGAATTGTGTGTGTCTCACGGTCACGGTGAGACTTGAGATATATAACTGACATATTGTTGTATGTATTGCCTATTCTAAGCGTGTTTTATTTTTCTGTAATTTCACTTGTCGTCTGTTGAAGGTGTTATATAAATAATCTTTGCTTTCTTTCTTGCTATATGCAGTGTTTTGAACGTGAACCTGAACGTTTCACCTTTAGCCCAGTCCTTACCTCACCTTGGTTTGTGCTGCAGTGAGAAACACAGACCAATGTAAAAGATTCATGATAGTCTTCATGGATGCAGCTCTTGAGGGTTCTTGAACTACACACGGTCTGAATCCTGGTCATGCATGTTTTATATACTGACCACATAGCAGGTCAGCTCTACTTTTATAGACAATCAGTGTCAAACGCACCAGCTTTGGATCAAAAAGGTGCAGCAAAATGTTCTAATTTCAACACAAAGTCCTAGTTAGGTTGCAGACTTCATGGGTTCTCTCTTCTCCATTTTAAAAAGGTAGTTTGGACACCCGTACACCGATGGCAAGAAGAAATACGGTGCATATAGCTTGTGCCTGACAGTTCCAAAATAAATGTTGATTTGAAAGCCATGAAAAACATATATTACCAAGACGTTTGATAATTTGACAAGTAGAGAGTGACAACACTAGATGGAGATTCTGACAAACCGTCCAATCCCCTCATAACCCACGCTGCACCTCCACAAGCATAAAAAGCAAACCTATCTTTGAATTTACATGTACTTTTCAAAATCTTTTAAAATACGCCTCCCTCCCTGCAGATTTTTAAATAATTTGATTGCTTCTGTTTCTGAGAGACTGAAAGCTTAAGGTTGTCTCTTCCCTGCAGCTAAGACACATTCCTAATTATCTGCTCTTCAAAGACAATGAGAGAAGCTATAGACAGAGAGGCAAAAGGGCTGGAGCATATTATCTCACTCTGTTGCACTTTGAACCCTTGAGCCAAGCGCACTCGAGCATGCTCCCCGTCTGTGATGAGCGGACCATTTCTACCTATACACGCCGCGTATGGTAATTGATAGCGCTTGTTGAATATTAGTGCATTAAAGTGAGAATAATTCAAAGTGCCCCGAGTTGATTTGATTAGGGCTTCTAATATTCAGATGTTTCAAAGCCGTAAATGAGTTTTTGTAACGAGAAAAAATATATAAATGATGGTATTTCCGTCCATGTGAGATTCGGTGTGAGGTTATCTGTGAGATGGGTTTGTGATGGGTAACTGTGCATGTACAAAAGTCAGAAGTGCAGGGCCGCATACAAATATTTCATTTATACAGCGCCTTCAGAGATGCAAATACAAGCAACCAAGCGGAAAAGGGTATAGAGATGGTTTCCCATGAGGCCATGCGACCAATTATGCAACATTTTAGATCAACTGTTTGTCATCACACATGGGTGGCCTCAGTGTGCAGTCCCAGAAGAGCAGAACCCATCAACTCGTACAGGTTAATGCATATTCTGAGTAAGGCAAAGGGCACCACACACCGTGACCTTTAAGCATTGTGCCAATACCTGCAACTGGGGCTGTGCAGCAATTAGTCTAATATTTATTTGTACTTGTATTGTTGGTGTCGAAAAGATTAAAGTTTATTTTACTTTTTTTTTCTTTTATTCCAGAGACAAGAGATCTAAGGACTTGTGTTGACTGTTGAACACACATCCATTTGCCATTTAGGAACACCAATTTCAACAAATCTTTCATAACCGATAAAGGCAACAAATAATAAAATAGTGATTGCAAAGAAAAAAGCAAAAAAACACCACGGGAGACAGACAAACATTGCAGATTTATGTATATATATATATATTTAGTATAAGAAATGACCTCCTCCATTTCCCATGCGGAGGAGATGGTGACCTGACCACCAGTTACCTTAGGCGCTGCTATTAGTTGTAATCCTTCTCCCAGTTGTATTAGTTTTCATATGGCAGGCAATCTCATTAGCAAATGAATGATGGACTACAACAATGTTTTCAGGCCGCCGAAGTGCCAATACAATGGAAGTGTCGATCCGTAGCAGAAAGAGGCAAAAGTGGAGAGGGCGGAATAAGGTGAAGATAATATACAGGGAGAATCAGTCTGGATCCCAGGCAATAACTCTTATTATTATTATTATTATTATTATTATTATTATTATTATGAATTAAGGGTGTTTCAAATAAAACAACAAAATGTCTTAGCATTCATGTGAGCTACATTTAAGATGAAAGTTGTATTAAAAATGCTTTTTTGACATAGAGCAGATTTGAATTTCACAATTTCAAAACTTTCAAAGGGACCATAAAATGAAACATTCAACAGATGAAGAGGAAATATCAGTATTAAATAATAGATTATATGAAGTGATTGCACACATGTCTGACTGCTGACCTTTAGAAGTGGTCACACTCTCTCACTCCGCAGAAACCATGCAGCGAAAAAGCCCTCTGGATCTTCTAATGATCAGGCTAATCAGGTTCCGAAATGTTTTTAAATAAGCCCTTTAATTTATTCAAATATTCCAGGCACATTCTTCATTTCATTTGAAATAATGAGAGACAAGGAGAAAGGAGCCGCTGTGCAGGACTACAGAGGCACAGAGAGGGAAGAATCAGAGACGACTAAATGTAATTTGTCAGCCAATTCAGACAGCCAACACAGAAATGAGAATTAACATAAAACGCAGAGAACTGCTCTTTAATTGGACAGGGCCAGTCTTGACATTTTCAAGACAAACTTCGGAGCCATGACGAGCCAGAATGTGTCGTAACTACCAATAATGCTCTGCCAAATAAGACAGTGAAACACACCCAGTCACACTCTTATTTAAGTGAGGCGGAGAAAGTATCTTGCCCTTGGACACAACATTTATAGAGGATATTAAACCACCGACCTTTGTCTTTGTGTCAATGAGTCAAATGTTTTGCGAGAGAAAACGACAACAATATTTTGGTTTTAACTTTTCGAGGACTGTTTCTTAATGTTCATTACCCAAATTCCTGTTTGTTCAAATATTGCACAAACTATAATGTAAAATATAATGTAAAAATAGAAGGATAAAAAGAAGAAAACTGAAATATGTCCATGTTAGACCTTCCTGACTGTTAGAATGTTAGACATACCTGACTGCGAGCATGTAACAAGCACCACAAAAGTAAATAACATCGCCTCAGCAAAACCACTGGAGGACAACGAGATGCAGAGGGAAGAAGGAGAAGAACAACTCGCAATTCACAAATAGCACCAAATCACCACAGAAAGTGCCCACACAGAGGCTGTCAGATCATAGACAAGCAACTTGTGCTGAGTAAGTGGTCCGAGGAGGACGATTGTTGTGGAGAAACCAGAGCTAACTCCAGAGGCTTTACCAAAGTGCCCTTCAGAACTGCATCCCAGCCATAACTCATGCAGTATTTTTACTGGGCGCAAATTCAAAGAATGCAACTACATTTAAAGTACATTTTCTACACAAAATAAAAAGTTGGCCTTATAATACAATTCTAAACATAAACATGTTAAACACACATTTGAATTGCAAACATGCTCCGTAAGCTTCGTTTGACGTATGAGCAGTTAGAATAAAGCTGAGGCTTTACTTGATAATAGTCATTTAAAGTTAAATCACAGGGTTGTATAATCCCAGCAAAGACTAGGGACATTCATAATATGACCGGTTCAAAATGATGAGATCACATCTGGGCATGTTTATAACAGAGGCCAGTGTCGCGAACTTGATTGTTAAACTAAAAGAAGAGCTACTTTAAATATTTGAGACAAAAAGGTGCACTTTTACTTTTACTTTGGTTATCTTTGTGGGAAATTTGAGTACATTTTTTAATGAATAACATTTCTAACTACTACTACTTACTAAAACATTATCAACTCACACAAAAGAATTGTATATAATGTGGCAAACATTGTCTGTGGCATTGTCTGGCTCTTTGCATTTGGTAATTGCGATAGTTTTACTTTCTTTTTTAGGGCAGAACTTTGCCCATGACTCACCAAAACAGTAAATAATTAAATTCAATCCATGTATGAATCTGAAAAAAAATAATAATTCAAGGCTCACCTGGCAGTATCTTAAGGCACTAGTGTTCCTCGCACACTGGTTGAAAATCAAGGATCTAAGGTAATGTAGGAGGTGCTTGAGAACACAGACAACTGTTAATACTGTGGACTAGAAACCATCTTAAAGGCGCTGTTTTTCATGTAATAAAGTAATATACATAAACTAGTTGTATTTCAAAACAGTTACGAGTAAATCGATGATTGCAATCAATGAAGGCACGTGTCTTGCCCAAGGACACAACAGTTGAACACAAAATGCTCTAATCTGAAATGCATGAAGACTTCTCTTCTCAATTACATTCTTGTTTGTATGAGATAAGCATAGGGTAATGATAAGAAAATTATATTTTCATTAGTATATTATAACAATATTCAGCTGTGCTACATTTTTAAATTTAAATGCACAACACATACTACCATTTATAATATGGAAATTATTTTTTAAAGCAGTGAGAAAATAATTGGTAGCCCCTGGAAAAGACACTGCCCCCAATTTACCATGTTCCATACGCCTAACAAAAATGTAAGGCTTTTTCATTTATATGTATACAAGGCCCATCATGTGCAGCTCTTTGGTCCGAGCAGCTCATCAGCACTGCATCCTCATGCATTGTAATTTAAAGAGCCACACTACAACAATACGCGGTTTTGTTAAAATGACATAATGTCTGTTTGGATGTAAAAAGTGTGTATTTCCAATGTTTTGAGATGGATCAACAGAAAACAGGACTCACAATGTCGCAGCCACGAACATATGGTTTGATTTCCATTTGACAGGCAATGAATGAAAGAATATGGTAATATTTAGAAAAGACATGCACAGCCAAACATGTATAAAACCTGTGTGCTGGGTCCTGAGATTTACTCAAAGTTAAATGCCAAAAACAAGAATACATACAGCATTTTTTTTTTCACATGTTGCTTTAGTCAGTTTTTGTTGAAAACAGTCACAGATATCTGATTAGAAGCACACACTTCCTCGCTCTGAGATTTCAAATTTCCTAAAGTCAGCCATGTTTAATGATTAATGTGTAATCAGCTCCTAGCCACAAGTAAAACTGAAGTTAAACATAAACTCAAGTAGACATAAACATTAAAATGACTGCATATGAACATGTTTCAAAGTATGACTCATTTTCGTCTTCGTTGTCATTATTGTCTTGTATGTTTTTGACCAATTCTGAAACGTTTGCTCATTTGTATTATGTAATGACAATTTTTAAGATGCCTCCAGAACGACAAGTGGCTGGTAAAGCTGTATTTTTCTCAATTTGCACATTTTGTTTTCTTCCCCAGAAAGTGTATTGTAAAAGCAGAACTTAAAAAATTCTAATTAAACATTTGATGTCTTCAAACTCGTTAGCCGTGTGTGCGTCACAATTTGGGATGAGAGCTGATAATACCCCTGCTTCACTTTTGGGCCTGAAAAAGCAGTTCTAAAGCTGTGCTAGTGGCTCATAAATCCATGCATGTGAATATTAGTGAATGTGCCAAAGGATCAGTGAGAGCTAGCAATGGTTTAAATGTCTATTTTCACCGTTTGAACATTAAGTACCCCAGCTTAAATGGGCAGCTAAACGGGATCCTAATAAAACAAAATAAAAAACACATATTTTCACATTTTGTACCACAAGACCCAATGCATGTGCAGATCCTTATTTTTGTGTTTAACCTATCAGCACAGTGGCAGGCCTGACTATTGTTAGCAGTAATTTGTGGCATCCATAAATTGCTTCAGTTACAATATCCCCTGAATGCCCCTGACCGTACACCGTCAGTGAGCTGTGATTTTCCAGTTTGGAGAAGCTAAGAGGTGTTAAATTAACCTCTCTGTGGTCCTCAAGTGTCCTCAATGTAAACACTCCGACTGATGAGCCGCAATATCTGTAATACCAGTCGTTAAAGTCATGTTGACATTTTAGCCGAGTTGTATTAGAGAAATGAATTCCAGTGCTCTTAAGGGAGGCTTTCAGAGTGATAATACGACGTTAATTTGTGTAGGGTGCATATTCAAATTTGATTATGTCAAATTGTCAAGGCGAAACGCTGCTCTTGTGCACTTGTGTTTGTTTTCAGATTAATAATTGCATTTGTTGTAGATAACCCTTTTCCAATTTTCAACATAATCAAACACTTATAAAATTGCCCCAAAAATAAACATCAATCAGTTTAGCTCAGTAATGCAGCCTTTATGTCCCTTTGCAAAATCAGAAAGAAGAGAAACAAAACTCTGCCCCAGCGTAGGACATTGGTTATTGTGTAAGCTTTAGTGTGTCAGCAGTCACATGTCAGCAGTAAACACAGACATTATCCTCTTGTGATTGTAGCACACACAGAGGGCCTGTACCTGCAGAGGACACAGGGGGCACTCTAAGGAGGCAAACTGTGAGAGCTGTTGACATTTTGCACAGGAGGAAGGAGGCTTATCTTTAATAGAAACATTTGTTCTTTTATGTTGGTGATGACTTTCACTTAATGTCTGAGTGTTCAAATAGTGAAGTTATGTAGAGAGAGGTATTTGAAGTATTATGTGAAGCACCCATGAATGTTTAAGTTCATATTACTTACGCAAAACTAAAGTTCAAAATTACCGTGAGCATTAGCTCGTTCCCAGGCTTTCACAAACCCTTCAGCACATTGTATTCTCATGAATAAATTGTAAGGTATGTGCAGCTTTAGAACATCCATTTAGTCTGCCATCGCGCTGTCAACATGCAATTTTAGTGATGTAAGAATCTTTATTCCGGGTTTGTAATCAATTACAATTATTTAGGGTCTTACCCTCTGTCTGCAGGAAATCAATTCCTGGTTCTCTTCAAATTTCCTCAAACTTAACAGCTCAAAAACCGAAGTCTTACTGGTCGGCACCCCTTCCACTCTCTCAAAATCAAACAGTTTAACAATTTCTATCAATGACTCCACCGTCCTCCCCTCCCCTCAAGTCAAGAGTCTGGGTGTCATCCTCGACAGCACCCTTTCTTTCCACTCCCACATCAACAACATCACCCGTTCTGCCTACTTCCACCTTCGCAACATCTCTCGTCTCCGCCCTTCTCTCACTCCTCACACCACAGCCATACTTGTCCACAGTCTAGTCACCTCCCGGATCGATTATTGTAACTCTCTCCTCTTTGGTCTCCCCAATAAATCCCTCCAGAAACTGCTTCTCCAAAACTCTGCAGCCCGCATCATCACCAGGGCGCCCTCCCACCATCACATCACACCCATCCTCCAACAACTTCACAGGCACCCCATAAAAACAAGCAGTTCACTTCAAAATTCTCCTAACCACTTTCAAAGCTATCCATAACCTGGCTCCACCGTACATCTCTGAGCTCCTCCACATCTCCACTCCCTCTCGCTCCCTCCGGTCCTCCTCTTCTCTCCAGCTCTCTGTCCCCTCTTTCCGCCTTGTTTCAATGGGGCAGAGCCTTCAGCCAGCTCTGCTCCTCAGCTCTGGAACTCTCTCCTCCTGACCTCTGCAACATAGACACCCTTCCACTTTTCAAATCCAGACTCAAAACTCACCTGTTCAGACAATCCTACACCACATAACTCAGTCACTCCAACACCATCATCCAGTTCTGTTTGTGGGTTTTATTCTGTTGTTTTTATTACTTGTTGTCCTGTACAGTGTCCTTGGGTGTTTTGAAAGGCGCTTATAAATAAAATGTATTATTATATTATTATTATTATTATTTAAATAGATGCAGACAGTGAGTAGAGGACTGATTTTGTGCTTTTACAACTATAACTCTTGCATTCACTTACAAGAATCAGGTAAAAAAATAAAAAATAAAATTGTGATATGACCAGAATGATGGGTGACAATCTACTGATCTGAAATTGTAATTATGGTGTGGGATCTGCAGTTCCCAGCCCAATTGGTCAGCCTCTGTGATGTTCTGAGTGAGTCACAGATAGTTTAAGCCTTGGTTGCTAGAACAGACTCCAAGTGCCTTTAATCCAAAATATATACGGGATATTTAAAAGTTTAATCTTTTGTTTGTCCTGGGTGTCACTTCCTTACCAGCACTGAGCTGACTCAATCCTCTTAAAGCAGAACTAAGTAACATTACTGACAGAGCTCCCCCTGCAGCTCTCCTGTGAAAAAACACTGCTAGTGAAAAGACTTTTAAAAATGGCTTTTCTTTGGGTCAATTTTGGTAAATGTTGCAATGAAGACAATCCCACAACCCAAAAATTCATATGCAAACACCACATGTACTTACAAAGATGTTCAGTAAAGTAAAATTGTTACTTAATTCTGCATTAAGTCTTATCAAATGTCAGAGTGAACTTTCTTTTATATCGCTCAGGCAACATTCACCTGATACTGTGCACTTCCATTACAACATTACATGCTCTCCACTCTCAAAACATGTGGCCAACGTCTTCCTCTAAACCCCATTCATCTCTAAGGGCTTTATTGTGTTCTCCAAAGCACACAAAAAAAGTCGCACAGCACTGTTAATGAGGTGATAGCACAGCAGCATGTTTTGTCCGGATATAATGAGGAAATGACTTGAACAATAGGAAGGAGCCTATACATCACTTTAGGAGTTCTGTTTTTTGCCCATAGTGCTCCACAAAAAAACATTCTCACTGGGAATAATAGGGCCATTGTGCGCTACACTCACTTTTCCAATGCGTCTTTGTTTCAGTCTACATAGGAGTCAGTGCGCGAACATTGCAGAGGACTATCCAATTATAGGCGGCTAATGGAAAACACTTAAAAATAATGAACTGCCTATAAGACCTTTGTAAACACCAGTTCAGGATGATTTAATGAGTTCACGTGGAATTAATGAATTGTTCATTATCTGTCATATCTTCTTTTATCACGACCGTCCATCTTAATTATATTAGCACACAATTAGGTTTTAATGTAGGTAAGTTTGAAAGGTATTTAAAAATGCAAAACATCCCAAATTATAACATTTATGAAAAGTTGAAAATCAGACAGGTGTGGTAGCGGTGTTGTAACTGTCAAACTTGGACTAATTTGTAAAAATGGAGCGGAACAGAATTGGAAATGTGTGACTCATGTAACATTATTATTAGTATTATCATTGTGTATGAATACATTTCTTAAACAAGCTCAAATGAATACTTTATATTAAACTGTATGTTAGTGATAGTGTGTGGATGAGCTGTCAGTATTCACCTTATTAGTTTACATGGAGCAGACGAGCTCAACAGACAATAAGTTCTGCTTGGACTAAAAAGATGTTTTCAAACTGCCCAGGAAATCGGTGCGTTGTGACTTGTTGTTGCTCGTGTTCATTAAACATTTCACGCAAATCAACCTACTTTATGTAACATTTTAGTGGCGAGACTTTTCCCTCGTTTGTCATTAGCTTTAACGGAGTTCTCGTCAAACGGAAGTGCGTTTAAAACAAAAGTGCGTATCTGTGGCAAAAAGTAGCAAAAGTGGGCGGGGCGGAATAAGGTGAATACAATCTAAAGTCTAAGCCTTGTTATTTTGATGTGAAAAGTAAAAAGTTCTGGGTCAAACTCAGCATCTTGCCTTACTCCCAATTTTTTCCTTTAGTCATAAATAGACGTGAATACTACTGATAATAAAGCAAAATCATTTGAGGCAAGGGTAATATATGCTTACGGACTTTATCAAATGTTTTTCCTACAACTATAAGGTCACAGACTGGTGTATCCTTCGTGCCAATCCAATCCATAATTTGAGACGGTTGTTCAGGGAAGAATCCAAAAACATTAATTTGGTCTTCTTTAACTCAAGATCCTCTATCTGACCAGTATTGTATGTTGTCATACCTTTCCACCATCCTCAGAAGAGTCACGTGATGTCGGTATGATGTGACTTGTTGGCTGATTTTGCATCGGGGAGAGGAAAGGCAACAGCGCCCTCTGCAGTGCAGTACACTATCCCAAGTATGAGAAAGGAAGAACGCCCCCTCATCTCAGTTCAGTGTACTATGGGCACATTGCTGGATTTCTCTGCCATCTTCTGTCCTGGGAAATGTGACAAACATGCAATTACTTCAAAGTGCATTCAGAAAATCGAATCCAAAATGTTGCTGCAAGCGTCAATTCCTTCAGAGTGACTTCCTCTGACAAAGACAGTGTTCACAGATTCAAGAAACAGAATGGCAAGAAACACATTTAGGCACAGATGTGAAGCATAGTCGCATATAGGAGGCCTATAGGAGCCTGCAAGATGTAGCATGAAATCAGTGATCAGCAGCATTTTCACAGGTGTCAAGCAACAGATGTCACACTGGGGAACACTAATTCATGTCTAAGCTTCGAAATCTATCTTTGTTTCAGAGCAAAAAACACAGAAACCAAACCATCGCATCCAAATATAACCGTGACGTATTCTCATTCAAATGACTTCCCAAACTGCCCAACTTCAACCTCTAATAATGCACACTTTTGGAACGGGTCCCCTCAATATAATTTAGTTATTCACCGGTTTATTTTGGCCCAGCGCTCTCCCTCCCAGGGCCAAAAAGGAGGCTTGCATTGTGGGCAGAACAATGTGATGACAGGGCTGTCCTTTGGGAACATCTAATTAGTTCCACTAGGGGAGCAAAACGCCAGCGCACCGTGCCCTGATATTTGGCTTGTGCACTCAGCGGAAACATAGCCACAGGGCCTGCTTTAATTGCAAAAAAAAGTGCCACCAGAAAGCGAGTATGCGGCGTCACCTGTCCCTGATCAGGAGTCCACCAGAGAGCCCCGTTCACAGTGGTCATTAGTACACCGCATCCATGTCTGGGTTGGTTTAAATATTCACCTGTTCACGCCATCTTTCTCACCACTAATCAGTATTTGCCAATTGATTCGCACAATTCTCCGGCACACACTGAGCTGAACATTGATATAAGACTTTGCGTTGGCTTACTGAACGTGTTATAAATAGTCATTGAATATATTAAAATTCTTGGTTGGACTATTTTGTGAAAAGTAGAACTCGTTATAATCATGCTATCTTTTGTAAGGGGCGGTTCAGTGTTGTGGATGAAATGGTAAATTGAATGTGTTCCCAAAGCTACAGGAGCAAATGAGTGTGAAAATACTAAAATGTGCACCTCAAAACAAAAAAAAAAGACGACAAAAAATGTTCACAGATTGCTGGTTTATCTAATTTAAATAAGATACCGTCTAAACGCCGCTTTGGTCTCATGATAGTTAGAGCAATCACACCAGCTTTGTGGGTGGAGACTACATGCTGTGTTACCCTCGGCCCTCTCTGTCCAGATGTTTTCGTGACTCTAAAATTGTTATCACAGGATTAATGTGTGAGTGGATAACATTTCTTTAATATAAAATCCACAGGAGGAGGGCTATTACTATGGTGATACTCAATTTTGAGACTAAGGAACAGGCTAGATACCAAAATGATATGTTTAAAATGATCTTTTTTAGACAATAAACTAGTTTTCAACACAAAATAATAGAACATTTTTTATTTTACCATGTTGTCCTATACAAAACTGTTCTGAAAAGGTCAAATTTTCAGGTTCAGTATAGAAATGTGCTCAAATAAGTATCCAGTTTCGATTCGGGATGAATGGATAGATGGATGGATAGATACTTTATCAATCCAGAAAGATATTCAGATTTAGCTGCATTGTCACTGCACTTCTCAGTCACCTTTGTGTCTCAGTTGCAGCGGGAGGATTCGTCAGGTAGAGTCAGCAGATCGTGTGTCAGGGCAGAGTGAGGAGAGTAACAGCCCTCAGGACCAATGACTAGTCAGTGTCCAGAAGCCCGGGCAGTCAGCACTGGGGTGGAGCAGGTGGACTTTGTTGTACTTGTAGTATCAATTATTATATGATTTATTTTTACACTTTTGACATATATGGGGGTTGTTGACCTTGACATAAACAGCAAAAGTCTTATTTTTGTACAAGGTTATTTAAATCATGAATTAAGTCAACGTTTTTCAAACAGTTACTTGATAAGAGAGAATGTGGAGCATCAGCACGGCTAAAAAGAGAACAAACGAAACGATCAAACACTGTCGTAAATGTATATGCATACTGAATGCACTTAAAGCTGTGGTACTTATATAGGAGTATTTAAATCTTTCTCTTTCATTGCCAGCTCTCACAAAATCTTTGGCACATCTCCAGTATTGACATGCATTGATTTTTTTCTTCTTTTTTTTGCCACTAGCACAGATCAGCTTTTTCAGATTCAAAGTGAAGCAGGGTGATGTCCTTCAACAGCCAATCAGATCTCATCCCAGAAGTCTGAAAAGATAAAATGTTTAAGAATAAGATTAAGACAGTATGTGAAGTCTGATCTTTTTCCACAAAACACTTTCTGGAGAGGAAACTAAATTTAGTAATTACGAGGAAAAAAAAGCCTAGGTACTCCAGCTTTAAGTTAATGTTAATAACCTTCATAACTCTACTCGATGTTTGTAGTAAATAATCATAATTTAAACTCCAAGTCCCAATTGCTTATATAACAATAAGATGCACTCACCACTTAAAAGCACTGACTTCCATTTGAGTTTCCATTAATCGACCTTGACATCTTGTCCTTGGCTGCTCTCAAACAATCCACCAGCGGCACGACATGACAGCAGTGGTAATGATACAAGTTTGTTACAGTCAACATTAGTTCTCTGGTCTTGTCTGTTTGAATTGTGCTTTGTGAGTTTAAATGTGGTTGTGTGTGATATCAGGAGGGCATGAATAAAAGATGGCGCCAAAGTCTTGGGAGCCGTGAATTATTGAAGAGGCAGTAACACGGCAGATGTGCGGGATAGGTGTGCACTTCACTTAACTATTGTTTTGTGTGGTGTGTGTGTCTGTGTGTGTGTGTGAGTGTGTAAAGGGGGTGGGGCATCATAGTTACATTAGCATTACGACAATAACGACCAACAAACTACACTTCTCCGCTTGGCCATGACACGCACCAGTCCCAGTAATAAGGCTGGTATGGAATCTGGGATTAAAATCCACCAACTGCGTGAGTGCACGGTCCATTGTGGCGACTTCTGATGGAAAAAACTAAACAAAAAATGTTGCTTTCCCATTAAAAACACAATAAAGCATGAAAGTAGAAAGTCAATTTTAAGACTGTTCTGGCATCAACGGGTCTAAAGTGGGTGTGTACCACAAGTTCATTCTCAAAAATACATCAACAAGACAAAATACATCAAGACAATGATTTGTGCTCGGGGCTGGCCCGTGGCATGAATAAACTAAGCAAGTGTTTAGGGCCAGTACCTTAAGGGAGGCCACATGCTCTGGTGGGCGGTGTCCTGATCAGAGAGAGAGAAGCTGCCTCAACAACTGATACAAACCACACCACATCAAGGTGTGCCTCTTAAAGCTCGTGCCAAATATGAACACTAATTAGAATGCAGAGTCAAAATCAATGTACACGTTTGCTCTACTCTAAAGCGTAAGGTTTATCTTATAATACAGAAAAAAGGTAGAATAAGTAATTAGCCTATAATAATCTATGTATCTTATTCAAATAATGAGTTAAAACGAAATGCACCAGAATAACTGAAATTACATATGATTTATCACAACGCTCTTGTGTGGGGACCCCAAACCCCTCTTTACATACGAGTGGGTCTTTCCATTTTGAAAACATTTATAACATGCACGTGTGGATGAATAAATGGCTCATTTTTCTAAAGATCCTGAATCACTTTTTCATTCTGATACTTAAACAAACAGTGTTTATTTCCAAGTTTTACTCTAGTTCTCTTTATTAATTACCCATATTTATTTATTTATTCTTTTATCAATTTTAGGCTCTCCAGTGTTTCCTCTGAGGGGCCCTCTGTACCGGGAGTGGCGGTCGTCTGTGGCTGCTGGGCCCTGGCTCATGGGCCCCTGGTGGAGGTTTGGTGTGTGCCTCATCTCTCCTCTGAGCCCTGAGTCTGTGTCCTGTGGCTGCAGGCGACTCTCTGCTCCTGGTGCAGACGGCTCCTCTGATGGTGCTTCTTCAACTGGTGTATCTGTACCTTTTGTATCTTTGGGTATGTGTGCGTAAATACGTGTGTATGTGTGTATATGCACATGGATGTGTGTGTGTGTGTGTGTGTGTGTGTGTGTGTGTGTGTGTGTGTGTGTGTGTGTGTGTGTGTGTGTGTGTGTGTGTGTGTGTGTGTGTGTGTGTGTGTGTGTGTGTGTGTGTGTGTGTGTGTGTGTGTGTGTGTGTGTGTGTGACTGTGGGTGGGTTGCTTGGCTGGTGGGAGGCGGTTGGGCGGGGAATGGTCATGTGCGGGAATGTTTTTAATGCACTGTAAAGCACTTTGTGTTACATGCTATGTATGAAAAGCGCTTTATAAATAAAGTTTGATTTGATTTTGATTTGATTTGAGCCGGCCCTGCTTGTGCTGACATTTAGAGATTAGAGATTTAAATGGATAAATGTATCAATACAACAAATGTCCGATCTCACCCGCTCTAAGCTAAGCAGGTCGGGACTCGGTGCTTGGACGGGAGAGCGTTGGAGCAGCAGGTGCCACAGGGGGGCGCAGGAGGAGGAAATGTTGTTGTGTCCTTGGGCAAGACACTTCACCCACATTGCCTAGTATGAGTGTGTATATGGTGTGTGCGTGAATGGTTGGGGTGATCAGAGGGGCCGATGGCAGCCTCGCTTCAGTCAGTCTGCCCCAGGGCAACTGTGGCTACTTAAGTGGCGTACCTTAACAGAGTGTGGAGTGAAAGAATAATGACAACAATGCTACAAGTATAAGGCATTATCACTGTTGCTGTTTTACAGATGTGCAATATTTGATTAAAGAGTACACTGTCCAATAAAATATGAGCTGCTAAAAAGTTAAAACCCTTTATTCTGCACTCTGCATACTTGAAACTTAACTACCATATTTAGGCATATTTTAGAATATTTCTGATGGACTACAATTTATTTACTTGCATGATACACAAATAAATAAATTGAAATGTGGAAATATAATTTTTTCAATTTCATCCACTTCAACTCATATTTAGTTTCTTCATTCTCACTATGGGCAATTCAGAACTGTCCACCAATGAGCATATCTCAGGACTGTCAAAGCACAATGAAACAGCAGAAAAGATGTCATTTCAAAGTGCATTGTGAAAGCTGATTGTGTGGCAGAAAGTGGTAAATGGGCAAATCAAAAGCTAGAATCACAATTAAAACAATAACCGCGACTAGCCAACTAAATAAATCCATTCACGTAGACTCTTTGGAGACTTTGAGTACAGCTTGAAAACAACTCATTTGGAGAATGTGTTCTACCTCGGCACTATACCGAATGTTCAGGGTGTTCCCGCAGTTCCATTGAGAGGAGTTTTTCTTTCCTGCTTATTCGCAGACACCCGTTTTGATTGTGTTCCGCCGCGTTCTGCTGAGCCATAATAGAAGCATGCCACTCTGCCATCCAAACAGAATTTTCTCCTGATTCATTTTTAGAAGGTGTTGGCCGGGTTACACGCTGGTCTCTGCGTGTTGCGCTCCTACACGCAGACCCACTCGCTTTGTGCGTTAATAGAAAACCAAAAGGAGGTGGAATCAAGTCCTGAGACTGAACCGATACCTCATGTTCTACTGCGACGACGCCTTGATTCAAAAGGGAAATCAAGGATACAGATAATCATGGGTCCAGCCCGCCATCAGAGCATGTGTAAATGTAGTGTGTGAGGGACGGCGGTGGTCGAAGAGGACTTTGGTGCGGATTATTTCCCATTTTTCCATCTCTAAAACCCAGGGCAGCTGTGCAGTCGTGGAAGAACTACTCAAGTGAATAACAGAAACAGGACCAGGCAAGTACTCAAGTAAAAGTAAGTATAAAAAAGGTATTGATGTACCTGTTAAAATGTACTTCAGGACAGTACACTTTAAGACGTATTTCACACAGATTTTGATAGCAGTTAAAGCCTTAAATGTCAAGTTTTCTCGCCACAGTTGCGCTGTGTGGGACAAGCTGACAGTTTACTAATACGTGAAACCAACCTCTTCAACCACCACCAATCACACTCCACACCACATTCAGCCAGGCAAAGTAGCCAAGTGTCTTGCACACATGACTGAATGCTGTAGGTCAGGACTTAGTGTAGTTATCCACCTTATTCCCACTTTTGCCTCTTTTTGCAAATGATCCACGCTCCTGTTGTAAACGCACTTCCGGTTGACAAGAACCCCATTCATGCAAATGACAAACGAGGGAAAAGTTTCTCACTGAACATTACATAAAGTAGATTGATTTGAGTAAATTGTTTAAAGTACACGGGCAACAGGTCAGCGATGCACCGATTTCCTGGGTGGCCTGAAAATGGCTTTTTAGTCTGTGTAGAATTTATTTTCTGTTGAGCTCATCTGCCCTGTGTAAACTAATACAACAGAAAAAGATGGCGGCGCCCACGACAACTTCCACAAAAAGGTGAATAGCCAAAAGAATATGTTACTTACCACCAAACATCAATAAGCACCTTTTAGAGCAAATATGATGATTCAGTGAGACAAAGCACTTGCAAGTAAAAGCATCGTCCAGTTATATGAAGTCTCACAAGAAAGCAACACAAGGTGCTAGCAACAATTGTTGTTTACATTGTTTAGCTGGTTGTAATTGATTCAAATTGATTCAAAATATTCAGATAGGCAGAATTGTTATCATTTCATTTCTCACTCTCGTATACAGATCCCCGCATTTGGCTCATGAAGCCAGGCCCACTTCAATATTTGTGTTTGCCAGCTCAGCTCCTCTGAACAGCACACATCATCAATATTACTTATTCTCTTTTCACCCGGTCCACTAAAAAAATCCTCTTTGATCAGTGGAACATTGTATTATTGTATGTGCTCTGTTTGAAGCTCTGGGCTCACAGCCGTGTTATTCCGGCTGAAGCTGGAAAATAGTCAAGTTTGAGACACATTTACTAATGAAATATCAAATATTTGAGAATTATACATGAGTTGTTCCAGATATACCTTTAGTAAAAAAATTAATAAAATAAATACAAATAAAAAAAGACAATTTTAATAACAAAATTGCAAAGTGCAAAATGTGTGTATTTGACCAAAGTGTGCTTTGATACTGACACTTCTTGTACTTTTGTCTCAGTGTTTGCACAGTAACTATGCCTCTGGTGTTATCTTCCAGCCAACGGACTATGTGCATGCAACGTCAGTTGGGCTGTGTATTTTTTTAAATGTACTTCCTGTTTAATTCATTTCTATGCTGGTTTTGCCAAGTCAGTCTAAAATGAATAAATACTGAACAGTGAGTTGTGGTGGATGTCTCTTCTTAAAGACTTTACAAAACATTGAATACACACAAAGGACACGCATGTGTTCCTAAAGGGGCATGTTTGTGTCTCAAAGCATAACAATTTAAAAATTTACAACCCAACTGGAATGCCTTGCACAGAGCCCACAGATAGAGTGACTGAGAGATGCAGAGAGCGTTCATATCAAAACGAACATGGTGCTTTATGAGTGAAAGAGAAAGGGGAAAAATGCAGACTTTGCAGAATCAATGAGTCAATCAATCCGTGGTGAGAAAAGTTAGATTTGTCAGAATGATATTTGGTTCACTGAAATAAACAAATCCGAATGTACTGAACCTTTGATTTTGTTTTCTCTTTTAATGTAATGTTGACTTGCCATCTTACAAACATGTTCAAGAGCTAAGTGTGTCTGTGTGATGGAAGATCTATGTACATGAAAATTCAGATATCCTGCTGCCCGAGGCCTTGTTCTTGCTGAGCTTTTATCTTTTTCTTGTTAGAAATTTGTGTGAACTTTTGAACAAAGAAAGACTTCAAAGCTTGAAACCAGTATTTCATCAACATCAACATATACTATCATATTTGGACTGACTCTTTACCATTTTAACCATTATTAACTAGCAACGTTTTCACCGTAGAGTACATTAGCTCATCTGTTGAAGTGGTCGACGCAAAAGCCCCTCCCTAGGTGCATCAATGTTCCCACAATTCCTTATTTTAACCACCTTGCAGCTATAAACTTCTGCCAACAAGGAACGACCTAAAATAATTACACTTCTTCATTCACTCATTTGTTCAAGCATCGACTGAAATGCTTATACTTGCCCATTATTGCTTCGAGACATCAACTTTGAGGACAAATTGTTCCGGATCAGAGGATGTCCTACAATTCTCACTCAAACGCACTGACTCAACTCCCAGAATCCTTTGCGTCGGCTGCTTTTTGGTTCACCACCTGGCAGGTTGCATCAGTTATCCGGAGCACATGGCGACGTGCCAAGGCCAAGAACATTAATGGAGTCGAAGTTTGATGTGTTAATGCGCATCTCTGCCAACATCAAGTGCAGAGCGGGGCGTCGAGCACTAGAGCGACCGGCTCTATGGGAACGGGAGCGCGGGTTGGCAGAGAATGGCAGAATCAGGCAGCTGGTGGTGGAGAGAGCAGGGAGCCAGGGGGAACATGTGTTAGGATAGAGAGAGAGCTGAAAGGATTACAAACAAGGTGAGAGGATTCAGCCGAGAACTAAGTGAAATACAAATAAGGAGAAGGAGAATGGCACTGCTTGAGAAGAGAAGAGAAGAGACGAGAAGCGACGAGAAGAGAAGAGACAAGAAGAGAAGAGAAAAGAGACGAGACGAGACGAGAAGAGAAGAGAAGAGACGAGAAGCGACGAGAAGAGAAGAGAAGAGACAAGAAGAAGAAAGAGAGCGAGGCGAGGCGAGGCGAGGCAGAGGCGAGAAGAGAGAAGAGGCGAAGCGGCGAAGAGAAGAGAAGAGAAGAGAAGAAGAGAAGAGAAGAGAGCGAGGCGAGAGGCGAGGCAGAGGCGAGAGAAGAGAAGAGAAGAGAAGAGAAGAGAAGAGAAGAGAAGAGAAGAGAAGAGAAGAGAAGGATGTTCTGTGTTAAGGAGTTAATGGACTATTTCAAAGAGGTGATGAGCAAAACATACTCTTCTGAAACTTATTCAGTCTAAAGTACAAGACATGTTTTTCATGTATTTAGTAATAAAATATAACGTGTAGATCATGATTTTACATTTTGCTCACTGTAAATGACAATGATGATCTATAACGACTAAATAATAGAAGTGGTCCACTGACTTTCTGTTTAATATTACAGAATCG